>CM053771.1:320155014-320190559 GCA_028658325.1 Potorous gilbertii | reverse complement strand
ATTTTTTCATTCTTTTGGTTTTGTTTTGTAATTTCTTAGTTTCTCAGAAAGTCATTAGCTTCCATCTGCTCCATTCTAATTTTTAGAGAACTATTTTATTCAGTGAGTTTTTGAGCCTCCTTTTCCATTTGGCTAATTCTGCTTTTTAAAGTCTTCTCCTCATTGCTTTTTGGACCTCTTTTGTCATTTGGGTTAGTCTATTATTAAAGGGATTATTTTCTTCAGCATTTTTTTGGGTCTTCTTTAGTAAGTTGTTTGACTTTTCATGATTTTCTTGTATCACTCTCATTTCACTTCCCAATTTTTCCTCCACTTCTCTTTCTTGATTTTCAAAATTCTTTTATGCTTTTCCATGGCCTGAGACCAATTCATATTTTTCTTGGAGGCTTTGGATGGAGGAGCTCTGATTGTATTGTCTTCTGTTTGCATGTTTTGGTCTTCTTTGTCTCCAAAGTGAGATTCTACAATCTGATTCTTTTTCTGGTTTTTGCTCATTTCCCCAGTCATTTACTTGACTTTTAAGCTCTTTGTCAAGGTAGATCTCTGCTTCCATTGCGGGGGTACTGTCAGATGCTCAGTTCCTCCCCAATCTGTGGGCCTAGAGCTCTAGAAATAGTCACTGCTGCTGCCCCTGATGCTGCAGGTTCCTCTGCCTCCTTCCCCCTCTACTGCCCTGGGCCTGGGGCTGGACCGCTCCACTCTCCTATACTAGTTCCAGAGTCTTTTTCCACTTCCAGTTTTTCCTCAGTGTTTTGAGGTCATGGAGTCTGGAAACCACTGCAGGTTCCAGAGATTTAGTCTGCTTGCAGCCTACACAGATTCCATCTGTGCTGATGTGGCCCTCTCTGGACTGTGCCCCGTCCCCACTGTGGTGTGATAGACACCTTTGTGGGTGTCTTGGGCTGGTGGTTTGTTTTACTCCCTCATTCCCTGGATTCTGCAGCTCCAGAATTTGTTTAGAGCCATTTTTTACAGATATTTGACTGGGCTTGGGGGCGGTGCTCTGGAAAATTGTCCTGTCACTCCACCATCTTGGCACCCTTACAATTTTTAAATTCACATAATTAAGACCAAGGCTGCTAGATGGTGCTACAGTGCATAAAATGCTGGGTCTGGAGTCAGGAAACTGTGTGACCCTGGACAAGTCACTTAACCCTGTTTGCAGTAGTTTCCTCATATGTAAAATGAGATGAGAAGGAAAGGCAAACCACTTCAATATCTTTGCCAAGAAAATGCCAAGTGGGTCCATAAAGAGTCAGATAGGACTGAAGTGACTTAACAGCAAATTATACACAAATGGCCTAATGGAATGGAAGAGATCATGTCAGTTACACCCAATACATAGGATTTAGGAGTCCCACATCTCTTGTATGAAATAAACCCACCATTTTTCTGCCAAATCACTCTTAGCTGACAATGAGCTATCTTTCTTTTGTTATTTGGATTGGCTGTGCTGAATGTCTGATTGGGGATAGTAGAACAGCCAATAAATCCACATTCAATATTTTAAATCTGATGTTTTTGTACATATATGTCTTGTAAAGTGTTTTTATTACTAATATGTTCTCAAATCTGTTGATCCTAAAGAGATAAAGAAGTGATGCCGAGGATGGCATTAATGATACTGATATCTTACATTTTTCTAAAGTTTTATCATTTTCAAAATAGAATATAACTAGGATCTTGAAAGAGTGGGAACTTCAGCTGCATATAGCCTCTGATTAGGTTATCAATTGTAGCAACTATAACAGGTATCCCTAATCCTCCTTTCTCTGTTACCAGAAATATGCCATTAGGTGTAGGCTTGGGGCCAGTGCTCCTCTCTCATGTCCCAGAGAATTTCCTTCTCCCAAGTAGTTCTTGGGGTATGTTGCAAATAGAGACTTAACCTCTATCTGATTAATTTTCCTCAAATGTAAATTGGGACTAATAATAATTGCACCTCCCTTCCATGGTTGTTATGAGAAGCAAATGAGATAGTATTTGTCTCAGATACTTACAACAGTGCCTGATGCAGAGTAGGCACTTAATGAATACATATTTCCTTCCTTTCACTTTCTCCCTTTTCCTTCCTTTCACATTTCCTTTCTTTTTTCTTTCCATCCATCCTTCCTTCATTCCTTCCTTCTCCCATTTTCTCCATTTCCCTCCCTCCCTCTCTCCCTTCTTTCCTTCATCCTTCCTTCCTTCCTTCCTTCCTTCCTTCCTCCCTTCTCCTTCATTTCACTTCTTTCTTTTCTTCTTATTCATATGGTATAGAATAGTGATGTTAATTGATACTACTTCACTCTAATAATTTTCTGTCTCAAATTGTGTCCACAAGGTAGACTACATCTGCCTTTTCAGTCATTCTGGGCATTGTAGCAGTGCTCCCTTATCCCTGTATTCATGCATCCCTTCTCTGGCTTGTACGCTAGGAATCAAACTCAGATTTACTCCTTATGCAGTAGATATATTTACATTGGATCCAAAGTGCTTCTAAAAAGAAAACACATCTGAATGCCTCATCAGCTCTTGTCATGAGAAAAGTTCTTAAATGTTCCCCACAACAACCTTTCCTTCTATTTGCACCTTTCCCAGAGACCAAATATTAACTCTCCAAAGTTGAAAATTTCACTCTTACTTCTTGAGAACTAATATGTAAAAGTAGCCTCAATCAGTATCTATCTGAATGGCTAACATGACAAAAGAGGAAAATGATAAATGCTGGAGAAGATATGGGAAAGTTGAAACACTAATTCATTGTTGATGGAGTTGTGAGCTGATACAACCATTCTGGAGAACAATTAGGAACTATGCCCAAAGGGCTCTAAAAGTGTACATACCCTTTGATCCAGCAATACCACTTCTAGGGATGTATCCCAAGGAGAACATAGAAATGGGGAAAGGACCCACATGTACAAAAACATTTCTAGCAGCTCTTTTTATGGTAGCCAAGAACTGGAAGTTGAGGGGATGCCTGATCAATTGAGGAATGGCTGAACAATCTGTGGTATATGAATGTAATGGAAGACTGTTGTGCTATAAGAAATGACAAACAGGAGAAAATGAAAAACCTGGAAAGATTGATTTTGATGCACTTAGACCTTCTCAGCAATGCAAGGACCTACAACATTTCCAAAGGACTCATGATGCAAAATGCCATCCACATCCAGAGAAAGAACTATGGAGTCTGAACGAAGAGTGAAGCAGACTATTTTCTCTTTTGTTATGTTGTTTTCTTTTTCTCATAGTATCTCCCATTCACTCTAATTCTTCTATGCAACATGACTAATGTAAATGTGTTTAATGGCTGATGTAAGATTGCATGCCCTTTTGGGGGAGAGATGGGAGAAAATTTAAAACTTATGGAAGTGAATGTTGAAAACTGAAAACAAATTAAGAAATTTTTGGTGAATAAAAGAAATGATGAGCAGACAGACTTCAGAAAAACCTGGAAAGACTTATATGAACTGATGCTGAGTGAGGTGAACAGAGCCAGGAAAATGTTTTTCTCAGTAACAGCTAGTGTGTGAGGACTGACTTTGATAGACAGCCCTTCACAGCAGCACAAGGACTTACACCATTCCTAAAGGACTCATGATGGAAAATGCCTTCCACATCCCCAGAACGAACTATGGAGTCTGAATGAAGAGTGAAACAATATTTTCTTTGTTTTTTTTTCTTTTTCCTTTCTCATGGTTCCTCTCATTCATTCTAATTCTTCTATGTAACATGAATAATGTAAAAATATGTTTAATAAGAGTATGTGTGTGTGTGTGTACAGCCTTATCATGTTGCACACCATCTTGGGGAGAGGAGACTAAACTAAAGATAAATAAACTTTAAAAAAAGGGAAAAAATATAGCCTCAATTCCACAATTCTCTCCTGATATCTGTGACCTCTTTACATTCTAAAGATTGTATGGAAGGGATCTTGATGGCTGTGCTACATCCATGAGGTCTCTAGGTGTCATACCCCGATCATGGGGTTTTTCTGAGGGTGTCATTTAGAAACACATTAACTTTAAGAAGAAGTTTCCTGGGAAAAAAATTTTTAAAAGATAAACATGAAGCATAAAAATAATAGGAATAGTTAGGTCCAAAATGTTATAAAATATTAACAAGATAAACAAAGTTTTCTGGGTTTTCACTTCTTTTGTGTCATATTGTCTCTCTCCTGCTTCCAACACCCCTCTTAGTGCCTAATTCTTTTTTTGTTTTGTTTTTTGTTGGTTTTTGGAGGAGGGAAGACAAGGCAATTGGGGTTAAATGACTTGTCCAAGGTCACACAGCTAGTAAGTGTCAAATGGCTGAGGTAAGATTTGAATTCAAGTCCTCCTGACTCTAGGGTCACCGCTCTATTCACTGTGCCACCTAGCTGCCCCTTGCTTACATCTTGGCAACCATTTCTAAATCTGACAATGCTTCCATCACTGATATTTTTTTTCTTAATGGGATTGCAAAATCTAATCCAGAGGTTCTTGAACCTACTCCTTGAATCTAATCCAGAGGTCCATGGCCTCCCATAGATACATTTTAGAGAGTATATGAATTTGAATAGGAAAAAATTTACATACTTATTTCAACATTATTAGTTTCCTTCATAAGCCTTTATTTTATGCATCTGAAATTATTTTGAAAAGGGGTCCACGGCTTCACCAGCATACGAAAGGGGTCCATGACACAAAAAAGCATGGTAGTCCAAAGGAATTGCTAAATAATATTAATATGCAAGGTTGGAATTTTGAACTCTGTTATCGTTTGGGGAAAATATTTTTGGGGCAGGAGACCCATCCTGAGGCTTTTCAAGTCACCTGCACTTAGACATTTCCCAATGCATAATAAGGCTGCTTTCTTAGGGGTAGTCATCCAAAATTCTCTTCAGAAAGAGAGCTATTCATTTTGCACAATATTCAGACATATCTACCATTCCAAAGAAGAATGTGTCAATTTAATCTTTTATTTCACTAAACAGCCAGAGGCACAGGGTGAAGGAGATATGAAGTTAGGGAAAGAGGGCTCTATAGCTCTATGCTACTCAGTTATCCAGTGGTTCACAAATTTTTCCACAGTCCTGGTACCCTTGAGAGTAAACACAACTTAGGAAGAAATCATATATTAAATCTTGTATCTAAATCCTATAAAATTATAGTTTTTAATGCCTATTAGCATAAAGTTCATTTAGGCATCTAGGTGGCACTGTGGACAGAGCACTGGAGTCGGGAAGAACTGATTTTCAATCTAAATACTTAATAGTCTTTTTGTGACTCTGAGCAAGTCACTCAGCTTTTGTTTGCCTCACTTTCCTTCATTGTAAAAGGGAATAATAATGTACAGTTTGTACAGTTGCTGTGAGAATCAAATGTGATGTTTGTAAGATACTTAGCACACTGGGCATATAGTAAGTGCTATATAAAGACTTATTCTCTTTTCTCCCCACCCCCACCTTCATTAAAAAAAATTAACACCTTGAGACCATTTCAGGAATTCTTGCAGAATAATTGGAGAAACACTGTGTTTTACAAGTGAGAGCAACAATATAGGGTCCGACCCAGAGAAATTGAAGCTTGCTAGAAAGATTCCTGTTTGTAAAAGCACAAATAAACCTGTTTTAGGTGCTTTCACTGCCCACACCTTTCTTTGTTCCCATTCCCCACCTTCCCACAAAGGTATCAATTATACCCATTGCTGGTACAGATTCTTATTGCATCTTTCTTAAACCTCCTCAGAACCAAATGGAGGTTATTCAAAAAGAATCAAGATCTACACCTTGTTGATTTTGGTTTCTTCATTCTTTGGGTAAAATATAGCAAAGAAATATTTCTGTGAATTTACCTGCTTTCTTCATGAAAAAAATTATAACACAATTAAATCTGAATGATTTGAGCAGCTATAAAGGTCTGCACAATCCAAAGCAGCTGTAGCAGGAGCAAGGATCCAGTTCAAAACCCTGGACGGGGAGCAAAGAGAAGATCCCTAAGCATAGTTCAGTATGATGTGACTTCTCCATCCCTGTATTCCTATCACTCATTGGCCCTGAAATCACAGATTCTCCTAAGAATCTCTCCTGTTCTCTCACAACTATTGCATCCCTCTCCCAAGGCTCATTGTTTTCTATAGTTTTCAAAATTAACATTTAAAAAAATAGACTGTATGAGATACAGTTGATAGTTTTCCTCTATGCAGGTAAAGTGCACCTGCCCTTGCATGTTCACTCCTAAGTAGCAAGATAGGTGAGTGGGCAGATAGGCCATGTTACACCTTTTGGCTTCTCTTACATGGGTACACAGACTGCCCCCATACACTCTCTCACAAGCACTGGGAAGTGCTCCCAGTTTTTACTATGTACTTGAATTTAAAATGTAAAGATTATTATGTAGTGTTCCATAACTTTGTTAAAATGGCTCATACTGCCCATTCCAATTATGATTGCTATGTCCTTGCTAACTTTACTTGACCCAAAGAAATACAGTCACATTGTAGACTGGAAGATATTTACTGAATGAAATTGAAAATGTGAGAGATACATCAAAACTCTTGGAAGGTGAAGCTCTTCCTGTAGGCAAAAGTATGAAATCTTAGGATTATATGTTATGGGCTGGAAGGAACTCCAGTGATCACTGAGTCCCCTCTTGCAGAATTTATAAATGAAGACACCATGACCTAGGTCTTTCTGCCTACTTTCAAGGCTGTAGACAGAAATCATTTAGGAAGGAACCAATATTACATGCCCATCTTAGAGGTAAGTCCTGGATCTATGATTTCATTGATTAATACAGAATTCTTGTAGGAGAATTCCTCTACTGATGCAAGCAGACACTGCTGCAGTTTATAATCTTGAACAGTTTCCTACAGTTGTAAGAAGTTAAATGACTTGCCCAGAGTCACACCAGCAGTATGGACTTGAGAGGGAGGACTTGAGCCTAAGTCTCCTTGGCCTCAAGGGTGGAATTCTTCTCTCTCCTTCTAAAGTGTCAACAAAAAGGCAATAAAGCAGAGAGGCTTAGAAACATGACTGAAACAACTGACAGTCTATAAATGCTGAAACAATCCTAATAAGCAATTCTTCCCTCCCTTATTACAGGTTTTAAGTTGTAAGGATACAGAGACTCCCCTTAATGCTACTGTGTGGATTTCTTCCATTCAGCATCAAGGACACATCGCATGTGAACTCACCAAAGTGGATGAGTGACCTGAAACTGCTAAGTCCCAGATCAGTTTGCACAAGGTCTCATTCTCTTGCAAAGGAGCAGAAACTGAATATGATCCTTTGTGGAGAAGGCAAGGAGGTTGAATATAGACTTGGGCATTTATTTCTCTTTTGACATAGAGAATGAACAAATTAGCATGTTCTTTGTTGAAGCTGCATATTGTAAACATTCCTCAAGTAAGAGATTTTAAAAATATATTTTCTTATTCAGTTATCTGGGAGCTTTATATTTTTGTAAATATTGATCCATATTCTTTAAGTCATGGGCTATTTTCATTCTATAAATCATTTTGATATATCATTCAGTAGAAGAAAGCTAGCAATAGCCATATCCAAAAAAAGCCATATCCAAAAAAAATCACTAATTTAAAAATGTAAATGAAAGCAACTATGAGGTCCTACCTCCTACCCTTCAGGTTGATAGAGATGACCAGAAAGAAAAATGACAATTATTGGAGGAGATTCAGGAAAAGCATACTAATAAATAGTTGGTAGAACTGTAGATTGGTCATATATTTCTGGAAGGCAATTTAAAAACATGCCCCAAATACAACTAAACTGTGCACATCCTTGTCCTAGCAAAATCACTATTAGGTTCATATCCCCAAGGAGATTAAAGAAAGAGACAATGGACTATGCATATAACCCCTTCTGTGGAAGGATCCCACCATCCACAGCACCATCATCAATACCAGTTGTGGACATATTGCCCTTGCTGGAGCAAGTAAGCATCCTAGATGAAACAGCAAGGCACTCTGAGGGAGAGATAGGATACAGTATGATCAAGTATGGGCAAGTCAAACCACCTTCGTCACCACCTCCCCTCATTTATTAGTAGAGGTAGCTCAGCACCCAGAGCCCATGAGCTTTAGGAGTAACAGTCTCCCCCAAATGATGAGCTCTACAGCCATCAATGAGGGGAACAATCCTTGCAAAGAAGGTATTTGATGAGTAAACTGAGTCAGGACAAAAAAATTATGTATACCAGAAGTATATTTTACTAGTCCTTCAGAGGAAAGAAACATGTGTGGATATATCTCAAAAGTTTGAGGTGGGAAAGAGTGAAGCTTTTCTGCCTCATTAGGAGACATGCAGTCTGAATTTAGACTGTTAGTACTCAGTTGTCTTCAACGAAGTCAGCTAATTTATCAAACCCTGATATTCCTGAGTTACATTCTTTGTAATTGTGACCAAGAAGAGGCAAGGGAGCTCTAAACTCTTTCACATTTTGTAGATGTTCCTTTTCTGACTTTAGGATTTTTGGGTTAAGAGCAAAGTGAGAATGCGGCAATTACTCTGCTCAGTGGATCAACAACTGGTGGTCAAAGCTTAGGACAATCTGAGACAGACACTCAGCACCTAGTTATAATAGGTTTATTCCAGTTATTCCAAGGAATCAAGTTCCTTGTGTTCAGACCAAAGCATAGCTTTGGTCATTTCATTCTAGTGTCAGTGAAGCCTGATGGCAAAGAGCTAATTGGAAATGACCAAATGGAGTTGTAGCCTTATGGTTTAATGCTTTGAGTTTAACTGTAGGCCAGGTAGTACCTGGTGTTGTTATAGTTTGGTACTCAGGTATGAGGGTGGTGTTGTAATCAGAGTCTGATGCAGCCACAGACATAGGATCTGGACATTTGAAAATTGGGTAGGAGTGACCATGGTCTAGGGATCTATGTGTCCTCATGATCAGATAATATTCTTAACTGTTTGACTCTTGTCCTAACCTAGTCTATGAGACCATGGTTGTGGCTTTATCATTGCGTTTTGAGTACAGCTGTAATGCAGTCTGGGTCTTGGTGGCAAGCCTTGAGAACTTATGAATTTTGCAGCACCTGCTATGGAGTAGTGGTCTAGACATTTGAGGGAATTGAGGGGGTTAGTACAGTAAGTGGTGAACTGTAACAATTGAAAGAACTACACTGACTCCATCTTGTGACTCAATTTCAGAGTTGGCTCAGTTTCTATTCATTTAGGGATCTAGTTGAAATTCTGTCTTGTTGGAAATTCAACTATGGTAATTGGGAGAAAACTGTATTGCATTGTTTGATCCTATTCCTGCATGGCTAGGAAACTGGACCACCCCTACCTACTGTTTAGAGACCCCTAACCAAGGACCTAGGTTATGCTGACCAGAAACTTAGTCATATCTAAGACTGATACAAGGAGGTTTCTCACAATTGCACATCTCAAGCAACCTATATGTCTTATCTGAAAACTGACCCCCATACCAATCAATCAATGTTTCTGTTTTCTTGATTGTTTACAGACTCTTGGGGGAAGTGGAACATTATTTTTTCTGAATTCAGGGAACTATATACCTCTTCACTTTCCCCCTCCCAACTTGGAATGTCCTTAATCTTTCCTACAATTAGAAATCAAACTACCTAATGTTTTATTATTTTCTTTTAATTAATTGGCCTTATCTGATTGATTGTTTTTAATGTATAAAAAAATCTGTCTCTCTCTGTATTTGGGGCCCAAGTAAAAGCTAAGGAAGTCTAGTTCAATTTTGTTAGGCAATTGGCACAGCTAAATAAATAAATATACTGAGAATGTTGACTCTTTGTTTCCTTAGCCATTTCATCTTTCATCCACCACAGCATTTTTAAAACAAATGTGTATCTGTCTTGCCTCCTTGGAGCACAGGTTGTTTAAAACCAACTCTAATGCTGATTTTTCAAAGAATCCCCCAAATTTGTGCTCATATCTCAATGTCTGTTATCCTCAACAGCTATAGCTTTAAGATTTGAACACAATCTATGGGATCACTTTACAAAATCATTTTTAGAGTTGCCTTTAGATAACTTGTAATTTTAGGAAGCTGGCAAAAGATATTCTTGCCCAAGAAAGGACTGCTCAACATGGAGTGCAAAATTTAAAATACATAAAGACACACACACACACATACACACACACATATTTATATAATCGGGGGTGGAAAAGGTTAGTACAGACCAGTTAGACTCCCTTCTTCTAAATCTCCATATTTTCCCCATTCCTGACCCAGAAATTTATTCTGATGCAATTAATTTTCCACTTTATCATCTCCCTGAATCCCCAAATGTCTCTAACTGAAAGGAACTATGAGAAGAACAGGAATTCCCTTACTTCAAAATATCCAAGATTACATCACAAAAGAATACAATTACAAATAATCTTGGTGTCTAGAATCTTACTTCATTGCTGGAGCATAAGAAATGTTCTCAAGTAAAAACAAAACAGAGGAGAAGCAATAATTTCCTCTTTCTCGATAAATACCTATTACTGACAAGACAATCCTGGGAGAAAGAGAAATTTAGATATGTACCTCCATATACTTATAAGTAGGACTATAAATTATAATTAATAGTTGGAGCATTGTCAAAGGTATCTCTTGTTAATTCTTCTCTGACAACTTACGTGATTTGTATATATGTATGGGAAATTCCTTGTTGGAAGAGAAACTTTAAAGCAGATTCTGTCTTATTGAATCAGATGCTTTTAAATGCTTTTTGGGTGGAAAGAGGGACATATTCTGAAGTCTCTTTGGTTGAGTAGAAAGACTCTGGGACCCCAAAGGCTGTAGGTTGGACTAAACGACCCAAGGTCTCCCTTGATTCTCTGAGATTGTATCCCTTAAGGTAATCAACAAGCATATATTAAACATGATTAATGTGCCAGGCATTGTATTAAGTGTTAGCCACATAGGGAAAAGCCAAAACCGAGTCCTTGGAACTCATATTCTAATTGAAGAGATCACATGCAAGTAGATATGTAAGACAGTATATATGCAGTATAAATAGAAGGTAATCTTAGAAGAAAAAGATTGTATACTAGGGAGTGGACTGGGAAAGGCCTCCTACACATGGGCTTTGAGGTGAATTTTGAAGGAAGTAAGGAGAGCTAGAAGGCAGAGATGAGAAAGAAGATCATTCCAGGAATGAAGTCAAATGTGAAGAACAAGTAGGACAGGGTAGCTAGATCATAGAGTTATAAGTAAACTGGAAGAAGACCAGAAAAGTAAGAAAGGGGTCCAAGTAGTGCAGGGCATTCATTACACTTTATAATTCATCCTGGAGGCCACTGAAATTTATTGAGTAGGAAGATTGACATGTTCTGATCTGAAGTATGAAAGCATTTGGATCATTTCCTCTGGATTAAATGTCTGATTTGCGGAAATGGGTTTTAAGAGCTAGGAGACATGTAGATACCAAGACATATGGGGTCAGATACTCACTGACTTGTTGAAAAATAAATGAGAGAAGAATCGGAGAGTGAAACTGGAAAGAGAAGAAGCAAATATGGAGACTTCATTGCATGCCTAGGAAGATCCAGATGGCTCAGGAGGACAGCCCTCCCTCACTCAAAACAAAGTCCAGTACAAGTCATGGCATCATTCCTCTGATGTCATAGTCCTCCTTGAAAACGAAAGACGAACACAACAACCTGTGAGCAGAGTCCATATCTAACTGCATGAACCTTGAAAGGAAGTCACAGTCTGTGTTTCCCTGACTAACTACAAAGTATAATAAAGAAGACTCATAAATAAAACACAAATCTAGAAGATAACCCAGCAGTCAGGCAGTTTACTTATTCTTGTGTTTCTCTAGCCAAATTTAGAGAATTCTCTCAGGTCTTCTTGAGTCTTTTTCCCTTATGGAGTTACTCTATGTGGGCATTGTCTTTTGTCATCTGTCAACTTTTTCTCCCCTGTGGCTGGTTATCATTCACAATTATGAAGTCAATCCTGGTGACCCCTGTATGCAGCTGGCAGTAAAAAGGCAATTTTAGGATCAATCTGCTTCCCAACTCGGATGATGATATAAAGATTAATGGATAGTGTGAGGGCATGAGTATATTGGGATGTGATTTCTGGAAGCTAAAAATGAAAAATACTTTTGCTTGGGGCTTTTTTATACCCATCCTCTCAGAACTGAGTAGAGGTGTTGTTTTGATCAATATTTGAATTCAACAAAGATATCGTTCCTTGAATATGGGAACAAATCATTTGGGATCTAGGAGGCACAAATTAAACAATTAAACTGCCAAACAATTACATGGCCTTTAAGACCTACTTTTTTTAGCTTTTGCAGGAGGATCTTCTTGCAATGGAACTGATGTTGATTACCTGAAATTTCTGGTAAGCATAGCTTACCTTCCTTATGGCTTATGATTTGTTGTAACTTAAGTACCACAAGCTTTTCTGAGGAGGCAACTTTTCTAGGTGGTCAGAGTTCTTTCAATGTGGCCTTAGCCAAAGGGTCATAGTCTATAAAAACTTTGGTCTTGGAGGTAGGACTTGGTGGGAGAGAAATTGGGTTCCTGTGTAGCTTCTCTCCAGTGTTCTAGGCCTGCCTTGGGTGGTGTTGTAGTACCCTGTAGTTTAGTCCTGGTGGTTAGGGTCAGAGGCAATGGTCACATGTTGTTTTTATACTCCTTAATTCATGAATAGAGATGTTTGTCCAGTCGTCCTGGAATTTTGGAAATGGGTTTGGATGGTCAAATCCTGGCATCTGGAGGACATGTTAACTGTATATTAGGTTCTGGCCTGCTCTAGGGTGGATGGAGATGAAGCCTTCTGATTAAGTGAAAATATGGTCATCTGGCCTGGAACTGATGGTATGTCTCTAGAGTTCAGGCCTACTGATGATGGAACCAAGGGATTCAGGTCCCTTGGAGGTGCTGTCTTTAATTTTCAGTCTTCCCCTGATGCTAGACAAGAGTTGGTGATGATATATAACAGTCAACAAATATTGATTAAAAATTAATTCAGGGATCTAGGACCTGTGGAGGGACTGGTTGATAGTTCAAGTCTAGTAGAAATGTAAATGAGTGATTAAGATCTGCTTAAGATTAGCCTAGCTGTTTAGAACTTGAGAAGCCATGGTGACTTGAACTTGGTGGTACACTGGCCTGTTAATTAGATACTAGTTAATGTTGAGATGAACAATTAATATGTGGGCCACCAAGTGGGCAGTTTCTCATGATACAATCTCATGGTTTAGGCCAGGTGAAACCTCAGCCTCCTCAAAGTGATTGGTGCCTGGTGGATGTCTATCATGGGGGTCAGGAGATGGTAATGATCCAAATGTATCCTGAGACTGGTTATCAAGTTTCTGTGGAACTTCAGTCATGTTGGCAGGACATGGAGGTGGCATAGAAGCCAGCTCACCATAATAGTTTGGGCATGGTGAATAATCTGTGCCTTTGATTGAAAGTTCAGGGCCTAGTGATGGTAAAGCTTTTGTCCTGGTCTGGTGCTGGGGAACTGATAATGGTATATCCATGATTTTTCCTTGTGAGGATAGTGTTGATGTGGGTTTAACCCACTGGTAGGGGCATGATGAACACGGAACTGTGACCTCGGTATAGAGATTGGCTTGTAGTGAAGGTGCAGTTGCTCTGAATCTGGGATAACATTGAGAATCTGATGGATTAAAATCTGAAGCCTTGACCCAGGGGTTCAAATCTGAAGTTGTCATAGCTGTAGCCCTATACCAATGGTCAAGACATGGCAATGATGTTACTATAGCTCTGTGCCAGTGATTCAGGTGGGGTGTTTCCTTGACCCATGGTTTACCACTCAGCAAAGCTTGAGTCTGATGACTATGACATATTAATGGCTCACCCATGGCCCTGTCCTGGTATGAGGGACAAAGCGGGTCCTCAAACCAGGGGTCAGTGATTGGTGTTGGTGTGGAATATTGGTTGAACTGGTAGTGTGAAAACTTGGGATCCTGATCAGAGTCCAAAGGATTTTCTGCCCAAGAGTCAGGGTGGAACAGAATTTGAAGCTTTTGGTCAGGTCTGAGTGGTGGTGTAATGCATTGTCCTGGGGATGGTAATGACATAGGAATGCCTTTAGTCTTGTACTCGTAGTATATTGAGGGCAAGACTGTGGCCATATAATGGTGCTTATGGGGTATAGGTGGTTTAGTCATCTTCCACTTGTCAAGATAGGGTAACAGCATAGTCACTTTTTGGTTGTCGGAGTCAGGCAGCTGCCTGGTTGTTTCACTGTGTTTCTGACATTGTGAGGGTACAGGTATGCTCCTTTGATCCGAAAGGGATAATGAGTTGGTTTTTTCCTGATTAAAGTGAGGTATCTGCTCAGCTCTGGACGAGCGGTCTTCTTCCCATGATGATAAAATCTGATTCTGGGAACATGGTAAACTTGACTGGACCTTTGAATGAAGGTCTTTTGCAGGAGACTGGACCTCAGCTGTTAATGAAAAAGACTATATAAGCGAGGATAAAGAACCACACTAAATGTATAGCCTGTAGGGGAAAGAGAACTGTGGCACATGTGGGAGAGTACAATAGAGATGTGATAATTATAGTATCTTGTATTTGTTCAATAATGTAAAGTTATCAAAGTACTTTCACAAGCATTACCACACGTGTTCCATATGACAAGCCCATGAGGTCATCATTGGCAGGTATTATTGTGCCTATTTGACAGGTGAAAATACTTAGACACAGAGAAGTTAAAACAACTTCAGTCATAGATAATCAATTATGAAGGCAAGTATTTTGAAAGACTGATATTCATAGAGGGCATGACTAAGGTCATGGTGCAGAGAATAGGATTAGCACCATCTTTTGACTTCTAGAACACAGAACTTTATGATTTTGAGGACTACTTACAAGATTCAAGATCAGATGAATGAAAGTCACAAAAAGAATATACCATTTTATAAGGAAAAAGTCATTATGGCATTCATAAAGAGAGTAGTGGGCAAGAGTAGGGGCCCCTATTTAAGATGTTTGAAAACTAGAATTCTCACCTTTTCGAAAAAGTCTTTTTTTTCTCCCCATTCACCTCTTGAAAGGTTTTCCTTGAGAAAATAATATATTAATAAACTTCAGAGTTATTATTGTTCTACAAGGGGCAGTTAAATAATCAAATGTACTTATACAAAGACTTTGCCCAGTCTTAGATATTTCCCTTTAAATTCATTCAACATTGTCATTGTGAATCTTGATATATTCATTGAGTGTGATATCTCTTCAGTTTTGACAAGCTTCTTACAAGTAGAAAAAATAGGGAAGCTAGTCATTGGCCTCTGCTGTACCTATCTCTATTGCTCCTCGCCTTTATTATAATCTACTCTATGGTACATAAGTAATTAACTCATTTATATGGAGAACTGTTATGAGTGAGAAGAGAATAGTGATACTTACTGTGAGCTATGGAGGGCATCGGTGGGAGAAGTCAAGCTCCTAGCTACAGTAAAGGGACTTACCATCTACTGAGAAAACAATCCAAGGGACCCCTGTACTGGGAATGAGTCATGTGGTAACTCTGTTACCCCTTATCCAAATCTAGTTGCAGTTCCAGGGAAGAAAAGAATGGTTGTAGTCACAAGAAATGGGGGCCCTCGCTGTGTAAGGACCAGAATGCAAAGCAGAAGCACAGTAACCAGGCTTCTCCCCCAAGCATACCACTTCGGAAGCCCACTGAAAAGTTACAGGTACACACTGAACTGTGACAGCAGTAGAAACTCATTAAAAAGACCATAAACTCAGACCAGATATACCCTATACTCCAAGAGGTGAGTAGAGCCCACTCTAAAATAAAGACAAAAACCAAGATATAGCCTGGAAAAAATAAACAAACGAAAAGAATCAGAGCATAAAAAGCAATGATGGTCACAGGGAAGTCCTAGACACAAACACAGAAGAAAACAATGATTTGAAAACATCTACAAGCAAAGCCTCAAAGAAATACAAAGATTGGATGCAAGTCCAACAAAATTCTTAGAAAAGTTAAAGAAACTTTTTAAAAGAGAAAAAAAACATTTTAAAAATAAAAGAGTATTAGAGAAAAAATAGAAAAAGAAATGAGAGAAATTTAAGAAAATAATGAAATGGAAGCTGACAACCTGGTAAAAAAAAGACACAAAATATTGAAGAAAATAATTCCTTAAAAGTCAGAAATGGCCAAAAGAGGTACAAGAGCCCATTGAAAACAAATCTCCTTTAAAATTAGAATGGAGTTAATGGGCGCAGAATATCAAGAAACAATAAAACCAAGTCAAAAGACTGAATTGAAGAAAAAATGAAATAACTCAAAAGAAAAACAACTGACCTGGACAAAAAGAGGAAAGTTAATTTAAGAATTACTGGACTACCTGAAAGCTATCACTAAAAAAGAGCCTATACATCATCTTTCAAGAAATTATAAAAGAAAACAGCTCAAATATCTTAGAACTATGTGGCAAAGTAGATACTGGAAGAATTCACCAATAATATCCTAAGAAAAACCTACAATGAAAGCTTCAAGGAATATAATTAAATTCCCAAACTCCCAGGTTAAGAACAAAATACTGAAAGCATTCAGAAAGAAAGAATTCAAATATTGTGGATTACACAAGATGTAGCAGCTACCACTATAAAAGAAAAGGCTTGGAATATGATGTTCTAGAAGGCACATGTTTAAAGGTAAAAGGTTTAAAATAAAGACTAACCTGCCTAGAAAAATGATCCTAGAGGATCATTCTACATGGGAAGAAAATAGACATTTAATGAAATAGAAAATACTTCAAGTATCCCCACAAAAAAGAACAGAACTAAATGGAAAATTTGACATCAAAAATGGATTCAAGAGAAATGTTAAAAGCATAGAAAATCATAAGGGATATAATTAGAGTAGTTGGGTGTCTGCCTAGATAGAAGGCAAGTATTTGAGGTTGGGAAGATCTTGAAAGTAGAATGGAAGCATGAGAAAGAAGGATGCACTTGTAAGAAGGGGAAGGATGAATGACAAAAATTATTTCACATAAAAGAGAAGCATTAGTAAGAGTCTTTACAATATGTAGGAAATGAGCTGAACTTCACCCTGATCTGAACTGGTTTTCAAGAAGGAAGAATATAGATAGATAGATATACATATATACATATACATAGTTGGATATCTATAATAGGAGAGGAGGTGAAGGGTTGCTAAGAGGGAGAGTAGATAAAGGGAGACTGTGCTCAGGAGCCAAACAGACTTTTGAGGAAGAGATGGTAAAAAAAAGAGAGAGATAAACAGAAGAGTGTAGGATGTAGGAAAATACATGGCAATCATAACTGTAAATGTGAATGGGAAGGACTCAGCCATAAAAATGAAAAGGATTGAAGAGTAGATTTGAAACTAGAATCTGGCAATGTGTTGTTAAACAAGAAAAGCACTCGAAACATACAGAGACTCACAGAATTAAAATAAGGGATGAGAAGCAGGCTAGAGCATACTATTTCTATTATGCTTCAACAGAAGTAAAAGAAAAACAGTCAAATGAAGCAATTATGATTTCAGACAAAGCAAGAGCAAAAACAAATCTAATTAGTCAATCCAGGGAACAATATTTTGCTAAGAGGTACTATAGATGAAGAATTAATACTAAAACTAAACATACACTGACCAAAAGAAAATCATCCAAATTCATGAAGGAAAAGTTAAATGAATTACAAGTGTAAGTAATAAAACTATACCAGCGAGGGCCTTCAATTTGCCCTTTCCAGTCCTAGATAAATGTAACAACAAAATAAATAAGAGAAAAGTTATGGAGATGAATTGAATTTTGGAAAAGTTATATATGATAGACCTCTGGAGAATATTGAACAGAAATAGGAAAGAGTATACTTTTTTCTCAGCTAAACTTAGAGCTTCACCAAGATTAATCTTGCATTAAGGCATAAAAATCTTACAAATTCAGAAATGCAGAAATATTAAATTCTACTTTCTTGTACCATAATACAATAAAAATTTCATTCAATAATAGTCCTTTGGAGCATAGATTAAAATTAATTAGAAAATAATTTGATCCAAAAATGAATGAAACAAATCATAGAAACAATCCATAATGTTGTTAAAGATAATGACAACCATGAGATAATGTATCAAATTTTGTGGAATGCGGCCAAAAGAGTACGTAGGGGAAAAACATATATTTTTAAATGCTTACATCAATAAAAGTGAGAAAGAGGAGATCAGCAAGTTGGGCGTACAACAAAAAGAAGGAAGAAAAAACTAGAGAAATCAAGAAATTTAAAAATTTCCAATTAAACATCAGAATAGAAATCCTGCAAATCAAAAGAAAGGTCAATAAAACCTTTAGTAAATAAAACACCACGTTAAACTAATAAGGAAATATGGGTCTGGTTTTATTTTTTTAAAGTGCAATAGATAAATCATTGGCTAATTTGATTATAAGAAAGAAAGAAGAAAAAACCAAATAACTAGTATCAGAAAGAAAAAGACTGAATGTTCCAACAATGAAGATGAAATTAAAGAAATTGTTAGAAACTGTTTTGCTCAACTACATGTCAATAAAACTGACAATCTTAATGAATTTGAAGACTATTTATAAAAATATAAATTGCCCAGATTTGCAAAAAGGTCTTACAAGTGAATTCTACTCAAAATTTAAAAAAACAATGAATTTCAATGCTACATAGATGGCTTGAAAAAATAAGAGAAAGCTGGCCTCCCAAATTCCTTCTAAGACATTAACATGGTTTTGATGCCTAAACCATCGGGAGTCAAAACTGATAAAGAAAAGTATAGAGCAGTTTCCCTAATGAATACAGATATAAAAAATTTAAGTAAAATACTGGTAAGAAGAATATAGCAATAAATTATAAAGATAATATTAATATACTATGAGTAGGAATGCAGGAATAATTTAATATTAGGAAAACTTTAAACATAATTGACCATATCAGTAACAAAACAATAAAAACATTACTATATCAATAAAAGCAGAAAAAGTTTTTGACAGTGCAGAACACCTATTCCTATTAAAAACACTAGAAACTATAAGGAGTTCTTCTTAAAATGATAAGAAGCCTTTCAAATAAGATCAAGCATGAAGCAAGGCTATCTATTATCAACGTTACTATTGAATATCATATCAGAAATTCAAACTAAAGCAACAATGAAAGAAAAGGAAATGAACAAAAATAGGCAATGAGGAAATAAAACTATCACTTTTTCTAGATAATATGATATATTTACAGAACTCTAGAAAGTAAATTTTAAAAAATAAAACAATAAATAACAAGCAAAATTACTGGATATAAAATAAATCTACGTCATCAGTATTTCTATATATTATGAACAAAAAAACAGCAGGAAAATACAGAAAGAGAAATTCTATTTAAAATAACTGTAGACATTATAAAACACTTTGGAATGAAACTGCAAAGATATATTTGGGACTATATGAACACAATTATAAAACACTTCATTCAGCTAAAGTGTGTGTAAGTAAAGTAAGTAATTGGAGAAATACTAATTGCTCATTGGTAGACTGAGACAATATAAAAAAATGACAATAGTTTCTAATTAATTTTCTTTTTTTCAGTGCCATATCAAACTGTCACTTTACAAAGGCAGAAAAAATAATAACAGAATTTATCTGGAGCAATAAAAGGTCAAGATTAGCAAGAGAAGCAATGGGAAAAAATGTTAAGGAAGAGGGTCTAGCTAGTACAAGTTCTCAAACTATATTACAAAGTGGTAATCATTAAAACTATTTGATACTGGAGAATATATGAAGGGATTGTTTAGTGGAATAGATTAGGTGTGTGTATTACCACACAATTTAAAGGAGCAAATCAACACAGTAACCTAGTATTTGATAAACCCAAAGATCTCAGTTACTGGGTCAAGAACTCACTATATGACAAAAAACTTATGGGAAAAATGGAAAGTAGTCTGGCAGAATCTAGGGATAGATCAACATCTCACACCATACATACCAAGTTCAAAATGAATGCACGATTTAGACATAATGGGAGATATCATAATCAATCAAGGGAAGCATGGAAGAAATCACCTCTCAGATCTATGGGTAGGAAAGAATATATTACCAAATAAGAAATCAATTTTTTTCAGAGTTGCTTAATTTTTATTTTTTACATTAAAAAATTTTCACCTCGTTTTTTTTGGAGGGGTGCTTAATTTTTACGTTTGAAGGCAGTCAGTGACTCAGTGGACAGAGCAATGAGCCCAGAGTCAGGAAGACTCATGTTCAAATTTAGCCTCGGACACTTCCTAGCTATATGACCCCTGGCAAGTCACTTCACCCCATTTACCTCAGTTTCCTCATCTGTAAAATGGGTTAGAGAAGAAAATGATAAATCACTCCAGTATCATTGCCAAGAAGACTCCAAATGGGGTCACAAAATGTTGGACACAACTGAAATGACTGAATAACTCTTACTTATTTCCATACTGCATCCCAAGAATTGTGATTTTTGAGTTGGGAAGGACATACCTAACATGACTAATATGGAGCTGAAGCTCCTTGGTAAGCAGTTATTTTGAAAAAAGATCTGGTGGATTTGTGGACTGCATGCTCAAACGAAATTGCAGAATTATGTAATAGCCAAAAATACCCCAGAACAAAACCAAATCACACTCATTTGATTTTGGACTTTCCAGAAGGGCACAGCTTCTAACAATTGGAAGGCAAGAATCTACTTTACTCTACTCTCCTCAGATGTCATCTGGACAGTTCTATTCTCAGACATTAAACTTTTTTTGTATTCTAAGTCCTTTATAATCCATCTTCAGCCTAGACTGAAAACTAAGAAACTTAATTTCGAGAAGGTAAAATGGGCAATCTTAATTACGTAAAATTAAAACATTTTATACAAACAAAATCCATGCAGCCAAAATAAGAAAAGTGGGAAACTGGGAAACTGGCAAAAATGTGCAGTTTTAAAAAAATTTGCAGAAAATTTCTTTGATAAAGATCTCATTTTCCAAATAGATGCAGAATTGAGCTAATTTTATAAGAATACAAACAGTTCCCAAATTGACAGTTAAAGGATATGAACAGGCAGTTTTCAGAAGAAACAATCAGTTATCAATAATCATATGAAAATATACTCTAAATCATTAATAATTACAGAAATGGAAATTAAAACAATTTTGAAGTACCACTTCCTACTTATCAGATTGGTTAAAATGACATAAAATGAAAATAGCAAATATTGGAGAGATGTGAGAAAATAGGCAAACTAAAGTTCTGTTGGTAAAGCTATGAACTATCCAAACATTCCAGAAAATAATTAGGAACTATGCCCAATGGACTATAAAACTGGGCATAACATTTGAGCTAATACACTTACTAGGTCTATATTCCATGGAGATCAAAGAAAAAGGAAAATGACCAATAGGTACAAAAATATAGCTGTGCTTTTTGTGGTGGCAAAAAATTGGAAATTGAGAGGATGCCAATTAATACGGGAATGATTGAACAAGTTATGGTATATGATATGGCAAAATACTATTGTGCTATAAGAAATGGTGGAGGGGATGGTTTAAAAAAAGCTGTGAATACATATGAATTGATGCAAAATGAAGTGAGCAAAATAACATCATACATAGGAACAGCAATATTGTAAGGATAGTCAACTAAGAAAGGCTTGGTAACTTTGGTCAACAAAATGATCTACCGCAGCTCCAAAAAACACAAGATGTAAAATACTATCCACTCCCAGAAAGAGAAGTGATGGATTCTTAAAGTGCAGAATGAAGCACAGTTTTTCTTTATTTTTCTTCTTTCAGAACATGATTAATACAGAAATGTTTTACATAACTACATATTATACAATGGATATTATATGTCTTGCCCTCTCAATGGGTGGGGGTGGAGAGGGTGGAAGGAGGACTAGAATTTGGAAATGAAAATCAAAATAAAGTTTAAAAAATTTCAAAAATAAAAAAACAAGGATAACTTTGGAGATAGTGATTTTCAGTTGAATGATGAAGTCAGAAGTCAGATTAAATAGCTTTTTTAAAAGAACGAGAGGAGAGGAAATGGATTCACTGAGGCTTTGAGAAGCCCATCTACAAAAGATGTCTTTATTCTCTTATTAACTCCCTGCAATCTGGCTTTCAACCTCATCATCCCACCCAAATAGCTCTCTTCAAATTTACCAATAATCTTCTAATTTCCAGAACTAATCGTTTTTTCTCAACACTGTTGATCACTTTCTTCTTGTTACTCTGTTTTCTCTAGGTTTTCAGAGCACCACTTTCTCCTGGTTCTCTAACTATCACACTGCTCCTCATCCTCCTGTGCTTCATCCTCATCCAGGTCATGCCCACTAATGGTGCTCATGACACAGGACTCTGTCCTGCTTCCTTTTCTTAGTGATCTCAACTGGTCTCATGAATTAAATGATCATCTTTATGCTGGTGATTCTCAAACCTACTATTCTACCTTTTCTATTGACCTCCAGTCTTGCATCTCCAATTGCCTCTCAGACATCTCAAAATAAATGTCCAGTAGGCATCTTAAATTCAACATGTCCAAAAATCTTTCCCTCCAAGTCATCCATTTTCTTCTAAACTTCCCTATTATTATTGTAGCGCCCACCATCCTCCTAATCCCCAAGGATTGAAACCTAAGTATTGTTCTCAGAACTTCCCCATGCCCTCCCCCGCCCATATCCAATATGTTGTGAACACTTATTAGTTTCACCTTTGCAGCATCACTACTCTCCTCTTACACTACTGCCGTCTTGGTACAGGCCATATTGGAATACTGCCATAGCCCACTGGTGAGTCTGGCTGCTACAAGTCTCTCTTCATTCTAGTCCTTTCTCCACTTAATTGTCAAAGTGATTTTCCTAAAATGCAGACAATGTAACCCCCATCTTCAATAACGTACAGTGACTCCCCATCACCCTGTCTAGGATCAAACATAAAATCCTCCATTTGATGTTCAAAATCTTTCATATCCTAGCCCCACCTCCTCCTGTCTTTTTTTAGTACCTGTCACATACTCTTTGATCCAGTGATGCTGACCTTCTTGCTATTGTTCCATGAATAAATCATGACATCTCTTGGCTCTAGGCATTTTCTCTGGCTGTCATCCATTCCTGGAATGCTCAACTTCCTGGATTCCCTGGATTCCTTCATATCCCAACTAAAATTTCACTTTCTACTGGAAGTCTTTCTCTCACTCCTTCTTAATTCTAGAGCCTTCAGTCTGTTAGTTATTTTCTACTTATGTCACATGCAGCTTGTTTGTACATATTTGTTTGCTTATTGCTTCTCCCTCACATTAGATTGTAAGCTCCCTGAGGGCAAAGACTCTTTTTGTGCCTAGTGTTTTGTGTTTCCAGTATTTAGCAGAGGGCCCTTGCATATATAATTGGGCATTCAATGAGTGCTGACTGACTAACTCACCATTGAATTTAGATAAGAAGCAGAGGAGAGACCTATAGGACAGTCTCAGAGACTGGGAAAATTTGGGCATGTTTGCAGGCAGAAATGGAATCAATAGATAGGAATAAATTGAAGATTAGAGAGAGGGCATAATAATTGAGTTGATATACTGATGAGGGTGAGAAAGAACAGGATTGAGGGCCCATGGAGATGCTTGTCAAAAGAGAAGGGCCTTTTTGTGGTAAGAAACTGTATGGAAGAAGATGCTGTCACTGGGGTGTGACATAAGAGGAGGGACAGAGCAGAACTTAGTGAGGGGCCTTAATTTTTTCAATGAAGTTAGAGGGCAAGGTCCTGAGTGAGTGAAGGTGCCAGGGAAGGCTTGAAGGGAGAAGTTTTAGAATAGGGGCTATGGCAGATGGAACAGAGAATCAATTAGAGAGGAAAGATTGTCAAGTTACGAAGGCTTAGTTGAGATTAGATAATAATTGATTTGCGATGAATTCAGACAACACTTTTGTGACTTCTCCCACCTTCATGAGAAGTGAGGAGGTAGGTGATGGAAGGGATCTAGTGTGTGTGGGGCAGCGTATGAGCAGCAACTGGACAAAGGACAAGGGAGCAAGAGATTTGAGAGTAAAATATAAGATTAAAAAAAAGTTATGAACTGGTTCACCAAAAGGTTGTGATTGGAAAGTGAGGAAGTACAGCTAGAGCAGGGGTGATAGCCTAGGAAAATATTAAAGAGATTAGGGGTCACAGCAAGTGACCAAAATATAAAGTTAGGTATTAAAACACATAAGAAGAAATGGAATGATAAAAAAGTTGTGAATGGACAAGGGAATTTTGGAGTTCTTGAACTAAAAGTAGAGTAATTGTGGGCAGTACCAAGGTCAAGCATATGACCTTTTCTGTATATAGCTGACATATAGTGGCATCTGGGTCAATTGAAGAACTGGAAATTTGGGATATTTGAAGGAATATCAACATTTATGTTGAAGACCCCAAGAATCTAAGGACAGCAGCTGATGTGGGAAAGGTTTTCTGAGTCTGCCACAATGTAATAAAAAGGAAGGACAAGGTCTCTGGGAGATGATAGATCCTACAGCCACGAGGATCCAGATTCGGGTGCTAAATTTGAATAGTGTGAAACTTCAAAAAGAGAAGGTTACTGAAAGAATAGTGGGAAAGGGAGAGTTTGAAAGTAGCAATGGAGATCTAGGAGTATTCCAGATAAAATCAGTACAGGAAAGGATGGAAAGGATCTTTAGGGAGTCACGTCTCAAGTAAGTGATGATGGATGTAAGAAGCAAGAAAGAAAGAGGTATAAAATGAAAGGAAGCATGTTAGCTTTTGAGTGGGAATTCCAGAAGCACAATGGAAGGGACAGGCAGTGTGAGACATTGAGGAAATACAGGTGAGGTGGATAGCAATGAAGGAACATAGAGCTGATATTGGCGCAGGGGATTTGTCCTCTGACAGTCAAAGTTGTGTAACATAGCAATGGAGAGAGTAATAGGCAGATGAGAATATGCTAATCATTGAGGAACGAGTCCAGGCAGAGTGTCTATGGATGGGAAGAAGTCTGTTTATCTAGGTAGGTTATTAGAAGATTCAAGGTCTCCCAAGGGCCTAGGTCTTGGGAGTCTTCAGTTGCCTGAACTTGGGGCAGATAATATTGCTATATCCTGGAAGACTTCCTGAAGCCCCAACCCTTGTGTACTGAGCAGGAAGTAGCGTGTCCCTGAAAATCCTCAAAAGCCAAACCAGGAAGGAATAGGCTATGTCTGGGGAAGCAGGAGCAGGCCTTGGTGGTGGTGGTGGAATGGGGAAGAGGAAAATCAGAATCTCGGAAACCCTTTAGCTCATTCTTACAATAATAGCTGGCATTTTTACAGCATGTTAAGGTTCCCCAAGTGTTAGAGATGTGTTGTCTTGTGAGCAGGTGATGTTATTGTCCTAATTCTATACATGATGAAATTGAGGCTCCAGAGAGGTTAAGTGACTTGTTCAGGGCGGCAGTGCCAGTATTTAAGGTAGAATCTGAACTCACAAGTGCGGCACTCTATACACTAGGATACTAGCTGCCTCAGCTTCCTAGTTCCTTTCTCTTTTGAAAAGGATATATTAGATCAGAGGTGACAAATCTGAGGCCCACAGGGGACTTGAAAAATGCCTGGGTGCTGGCTGAACCATATTAAAAAGTGATTGGGAAATGTTCAACAAAATAAATTAAATACACAAAAAAACAGATGTTAATTTGTGATTTTCTAAGTCATTATGAAGCCACTACTTGAGTTTCTACTAGATGGTAACTTTTGTGAAGACAGGAATTATGTCTTAATGATTTTTTTTCTCCACGGCAACAATTGTAATGTCATGACTGGTAGAAAAGTAATCCCTGTGTTTTACATAAAGAAATGAATGGTCAGATTTCTCTTTGTTAGAAACACAATCTGCAGAGCTGTCTTTGGATTTAGGTGGTAGACTCCCTAAAAAGCTTATGTACAAATCCTCTCTTTGCCTCTTCTGCATCACAGACAGAAGATTAAATACAGCTCATTTTTATCTATAAGAAGACATTAATAAGGCAGCAGTTATTAGGTGGTGGGTCGTACAACATCTGTCTCTATTCATGAGCCTCTGCAACCAAAAAAGACATAATCAAGAGAGCTGGAGTTAATTTAAGGTATTCCATCAACCACCTATAGCTTACAAGCTTTTAATGTTAAGGGTTCTCTCTCTGAGAAATCTAGTATGGTAAACAAACCAATCAAAAATAATAGGCCATTAAAATAAACACCTGCTTGTATTTCCCAGAGGCCTGAGGGGAATTTTGGGGAGTGAGGGAGAGAGAAATAAAGGGATTACCCTGGGAAGTTCAGCAGTGGGTAGAATATAGAAAGAACAGGTAGAGGCTTTCAAAGAAATGGACAGCTAAGTAGTACAGAGTATAGAGTGTCAATCCTGGAGTCAGGAAGACTTAGGATCAAATCCAGACTTAGACACTTACTAGTTATGTAGCCCTAAGCAAGTCATTTAACTCTGTTTCCTATTTTGCCTCAGTTTCCTTATCTGTAAAAAAAGTTGGAAAAGGAAATGGTAAACCACTCCAGTATCTTTCCTGAGAAAATCTGAAATGGAGTCGCAAAGAGTCAGACATAATTAAATTGACTCCACTAAAACAAAATTTGATGAATATGATTAATTAATCACAGTCAGTTTCTAAAGAAATTGGCACAATTTTTCACTATCTTTTTAAAATTTGAGTTCCCTAATGATTGTTTTGTTTCAGAAAACTGAGATACAGTGAGGTTAAATGACATGTTGGATGGCATAATAGACTGAGCAATGAACTTAAGAGATAGGAAGACTTGAGTCTGAATCCTGACCAGACTTTCTGTGATCTTGGGCAAGTTACTTAACTTCTCTCACTCTCACCTTCCTCATCTGTAAAATGAAGAGAAATATTATAATAGTACCAAATTTAAGAGTAGTGAGAAACAAATGAAGATTTGTTTGCAGTGGCAGATCTGGAATTCATACCCAGGTCCTTTTGACATTCAATCTGGTGTTTTTCCATTCTACAAAAGCTATCTCTTGAATCAAAGGCTGTCAGACTTAGATAAGTTCTAAAAATGAAGCATACTTCATTCCTTAGGAACATGTATCCTCATCTTCACCCCAGGCATTTTCTTCCCTGCTATGAACCTAAATCTTTTCCCCTTCCTCCCCAGTTTTCCACCTCAATTCTTAAAAGCTATGATTAAACCAGTATTACCACTGCCTCTGGTAAAGGACGTGTCCATGATTGCCCTCTCACCTTTACTGTGGCTTCCAAAATCAAAATATGTTTCCTTTGCCATGCATTCCCTTGTTTGCTCCTAGCTTCTCTTAGAGTGTTAGTGTCTGGAGGGCAAGGATTATCCCTCTTTTGCATTTGTATCTCCACCCTTTAGCACATGGCTTGGTAATTTTGATAATTTCTTTTTTTTAAAATTATTTTATTTGTTTTCAGTTTTCTTCAATCACTATCAAATATTTTAGATATTTTTCTTTCTTTCCCCTCCCTCCCCCTTTCCTCCCCACTCCCTCCCTGAAACAATGTGCAATCTTATATAGGTTTAACATATAAATTATTATTAAATACATTTTCACCCTAGTCATGCTGCATAGAAGAATTAAAATGAATGGGAGAAACCATGAAACAACAACAACAAAAAACATAACACAAGAGAAAATGGTCTACTTCATTCCTTTTTTTTTTTTAGATAGGTAGTACTATCATATTTTTTTTAATCATACTTTTATTAATTTTTTAAAATTATTTTGTTTTCAGTGTTCTACAATCACTTCCAGATATCTTAGATTTTTTTCTCCTCCCTCCCCACGCTCTCCTTGAGACAGCATACAATCTTATATAGGTTCTACACATACATTCCTATTAAATACATTTTCACCTTAGTCATGATGCATAGAAGAATTAAAATGGGTGGGAGAAACCATAAAACAAAACAAAACATAATACAGGAAAAAAAAATGGTCTTCTTCATTTTGTGATCCAATTCCATAGTTCTTTCTCTGAAGGTGGAAGGCATTTTGTCTCATATGTTCATTGGAAATTTTTTAGGTCCTTGCATTGCTGTGAAGGACTAAGTCTACTAGAAAAATTCCACACAAACTGTGGTTGTTGCTGTGTACAAAGTTCTCCTGGTTCTGCTCCTTTCACTCAGCATCAGTTCATGTAAGTCCATCTAGGCCTCTCTAAAGTCTTCCTGTTCATCATTTCTTATAGCACAATAGTATTCAATTCTATTCATTTACCACAACTTGTTCAGCCATTTCCCAATTGATGGGCATCCCCTTGATTTCCAGTTCTTGGCACCCACAAAGAGCTGCTCTAAATATTTTTGTACATGTGGGACCATTTCCCATATTTATGATCTCTTTGGGATACAGTCCTAGTAGTGATATTGCTGAGTCAAAGGGTATGCACATTTTTGTAGCCCTTTGGGCATAGTTCCAAATTACACTCCAGAATAGATCAGCTCACAGCTCCACAGACAATGCATTAGTGTTCCAACTCTCCCCATCTTCTCCAACATGTATCATCTTCCTGTTATGACATGTTAGCCAGTCTGATAGGTGTGATATGGTATCTCAGAGTGGTTTTGATTTGCATCTCTCTAATCAATAATGATGTAGAACATTTTTATATGACTATAGATAGCTTTAATTTCTTCCTCTGAAAACTGCCTGTTCATATCCTTTGACAATTTATCATTTGAGGAATGATTTATGTTCTTGTAAATTTGACTCAGTTTTCTATATATTTTAGAAATGAGATCTTTATCACAGACACTAGTTGCAAAAATTCTTTTTTTGTAAGTTATGCTTCCCTCCTAATCTTGGTTGCAATGGGTTTGTTTGTGCAAAACCTTTTCAATTTAATGTAATCAAAATGATCAATTTTGCACTTCATAATGTTCTCTATCAAAAATTTCTCCATTCTCCATAAATGTGACAAACACACTTTTCCTTGCTTCCCTAATTTGTTTGTAGTCTTTTTACCTAGATCATGTATCCATTTGGACTTTATTCATGTGTATGGTGTCAGGCATTGGTCTATGCCCAGTTTCCATCACACTGTTATCCAGTTTTCTCAGCAGTTTTTGTCAAACAGTGAGTTCTTATCCCAGAAGTTGAGGTCTTTGAGTAAATCAAACATTAGAATGCTATATTCACTGACTACTGTATCTTGAGTACCTAATCTATTTAACTGGTCTACCCCTCTATTTCTTAGCCAGTGCCAAGTGGTTTTGATGATTGCTGCTTTATAATACAATCTGAGATCTGATAGGACTTAGGCCACCTTCCATAGCATTTCTTTTCATTAGTTCCCTTAAAATTTTGGAACTTTTCTTCTTCCAGATGAATTTTGATATTTTTTCTAGCTCTAGAAAATAATTATCTGGTAGTTTGATTGGTATGGCACTAAATAAGTAAATTAACTTGGGTAGAATTGTCATTTCTGTTATATTAGTTCAGTCTACCCATGAGAAACTGATGTTTTTCCACTTAGATCTTATTTTATTTGTGGGAAAAGTGTTTTGTAATTGTGTTCATACAGTCCCTGGGTTTTTTTGGCAGGTAGACTCCCAGATATTTTATAGTGTCTAACATAGTTTTAAATGGGATTTCTCTTTTTATCTCTTGCTGTTGGGCTTTGTTAGTAATATATAGAAATGCAAATGATTTATCTGGGTTTATTTTGTAACCTGTAACTTTGTCAGAGTTGTTTATTATTTCAAGTAGTTTTTTACTTGATTATCTGGGATTCTCTAAGTATATCATCATATCATCTGCAAAGAGTGATAACTTAGTTTCCTCTTTGCCTATTCTAATTTCTTCAATTTCTTGTTCATCTCTTATTGCTAAATCTAATATTTTTAGTACCATATTGACTAACAGTGGTGATAATGGACATCCTTGTTTCACCTCTCATCTTATTTGAAATGCATCTAACTTATCTCCATTATGTATCATGCTTGCTGACAGTTTTAGGTAGATACTGCTTATTATTTTATGGAAGGTTTCATTTACTCCTATGCTCTCCATTGTTTTCAGTAAGAATGAGTGTTGTATTTTGTAAAAAGTTCTTTCTGCATATATTGCGAGAATCATGTGGTTTCTGTTAGGTTTGTTGTTGATGCAATCAATAATGCTGATAGTTTTCCTAATATTGAACCAACCCTGCGTTCTTGGTATAAATCCTACCTGATCATAATATATTATTCTCAAGGTAAGTTCCTGTATTCTTCTTGCTAATACCTTATTTAAAAGTTTTGCATCTATATTCATTAGAGAAATTGGTCTATAATTTTCTTTATCTGTTTCGGCTCTTCCTTGTTTAGATATCAGAGTCATATTTGTATCATAAAAATAATTTCGTAGGGCTCTTTCACCATTTCCCCCAAATAGTCTATATAGTATTGGAGTTAATTTTTTTTAAACATTTAATAGAATTTACTTGTAAATCCATCTGGTACTGGAGATTTATTCCTAAGGAGTTCAGTGATAGTTTGTTCAATTTCTTTTTCTGAGATAGGGTTATTTAAATATTCAACTCCCTTTTCTGTTAATCTGGGCAATTTCTATTTTTTAAAATAATCATCCATCTCATTTAGAGCATCAAATTTATGGGCATGCAGTTGGGCAAAGTAATTTCTAATGTTTTAATTTCCTCCTTGTTGGAGGTGAGTCCCCCCTTTTCATTTTTAATATTGGTAATTTGGTTTTCTTTTTTTAAATCAATTTAACCAAAAGTTTATAAATTTTATTGGTTTTTTCACAAAAGCAACTCTTAGTTTTATTTGTTAGTTCAATAGTTTTCTTAATTTCAATTTTATTTATCTCTCCTTTAGTTTTCAGTATTTCTAATTTGGTATTTACTTGGGGATTTTCAATTTGTTATTTTTCTAGCTTTTTCAGCTGCATGCCCAAGTCATTGATCTCCTCTTTCTCTATTTTATTTACGTAGGCATTCAAAGATATAAAACTTCCCCTAAGAACTGCTTTTGCAGTATTCCATAAATTTTGGTAGCTTGTCTCATTATTGTCATTCTCTTGAATGAAGTTGTTGGTTGTTTCTATGATTTGTTGTTTAAGCCACTCCTTCTTTAGGATTACATTATTTTGTTTCCAATTAATTTTTGGTTTATCTTTCCATGTCCTTTGATTACATATAATTTTTATTGCATTATGATCTGAGGAGAATGCATTGATTATCTCTGTCTTTCGGCACTGGATTGTAAGGTTCTTATGCCCTAGTACATTATCAGTTTTTCTATATGTGCCATGTACCACTGAGAAAAAGGTACATTCCTTTCTATCCCCATTCAGTTTTCTTCAGAGATCTATCATATATACCTTAACCAGAGTTTTATTCACCTCCTTAAATTCTTTCTTGTTTATTTTGAGGTTAGATTTATCAAGTTCAGAAAGGGGAAGGTTGAGGTGCCCCACTAATATCATTTTGTTGTCTATTTCTTCCTATAGTTCCCTTAACTTCTCCTCTAAGAATCTGGATGTTATACCACTTGGAGCATATATGTTTAGTAATGATATTGCTTTGATAATTTCTTAGATTATAAGAAGACACTTTTTTTTGTTTAGATCTGTCCATTTCATTGGTTTAGGGATATCCTCCTCTTTCCCCCTGAGGAAACTCCCTCTTCCAAAGCATATTGGCAAATATTTTGCAACTTATAGACTTCTACAGTTTGCTATTGCACAAAGAGGGTAAGTAACTTGTCCAGGGTCACACAGTCAGTACAATGTCAGAGGCTGGACTTGAAGTGGTTTCTGAATGCCAGTGTCTCAACCACTCTGTAGTATCAGAAAAAAAAAATCCTTTTGGGGAAAAGGGCCTATACATACAAATATACATACAAAAACATAACAGTTCTTTTTATGGCAGCAAAGAATTGGAAATTGAGGGGATGCTCAACAGTTAGGGAATGGTTGAACAAGTTGTGGTATATGATCGTAATGGAAAAGTATTGTGCTATAAGAAATGATGAGCAGGATGTTTTCAGAAAAACCTGGAGTCACATGAACTGATGCAGAATGGAGTGAATAGAACCAGGAGTACACAGTAAAAGCAATATTCTACAATGATCAACTGTGAAAGACTTAGCTATTCTCAGCAATATAATGATACAAGAAAATTCCAAAGGACTTATAATAAAAATGCTATCTACCTCCAGAGAAAGAATTGATGGAGTCTGAATGCAGATCACAGCATACTATTTTGTTATTTTATTTTTTCATGTTTTTTTTTACAACATGACTAATATGGAAATTGTTTTTCATGACTTCACATGTATAACCTATATCAAATTGCCCACCTTTTCAATGAGGAGGGAGTGGAGGAGGATAGAGAATTTGGAACTCAAAATTTAAAAAGTGTAAAAATTGTTTTTATATGCAATTGGAAAATATTTAAATAAAATACGAATTCTTTAAAACCATTATCTTTTGGATATATGGGTCTAAGTCATCTTAGACTCCTCTATCCCTTTTAGCCAGTCTCACAAATTACTTTTTTTGTAAGAATCAATTTAAGGCATGCTTTGCAAGAAAACCTGAAGAGAGGGAGCTTCTCTCTAGGCTTGAGAAATTGACATTAAAGTACCATCCCTAGAATAGGCACTTTAGGTACAACCCTGGTGCTCAACTTCCTCCTTTTTTTTTTTCTCCCACTCTCAAACCCAAGAAAATGTTCCTGGGGAACTCTGGTGACCACAAACCACTTTATATCCTATCCTGTCTTAGTTTCTAAGGGCATTTCACTACTCAGAGTTTCAGAAATAGCAAGAAACAATGTATTTCAAAGTTTTCCAAGACTGGGAACCCAGATCAGTTTTTACCTTGTGAATATACATCTTTCTTGAAGGGAAAACCAAATTCTGATTAAGTGTACAGTAGGGATAAAGCAAGCAAGAAAAAAAATGTAGGAGGATGTCACTCTCTCCCCAAAGGACTGAAAGCTAGGTATGCGTATTCTCTGACACTGTACCAACACTGTGCCTCTAAGCATCTGTATTCATTGTTATGACACGACAGCTCACCATAGTCCATAGTAGTACCAAGAAGAGCCATTTCAGGATCGATTCAGAAAGGATCCCATCTCAGAAACATGCTGCTATATACTACAAACGATTCTTTCTTATAAAAACTACATCATATCAATCCTTTCAGAATAGGATTGTTTTTTGACAAGCATCCAATTCATCCTGAGCCTTTAGCCTCAGACTTACTTCCAGTCCTTCTTAAGGAGACATTCGTACCCCTGTTACTAACAAATAGATTAAAGGACTCTATGGAGCTTGTGCACATGTGTTAGAAATAGAAGTGTGTATATATGACAAAGAATTTCTGTACCATCCATTTGTAAAAATGACCATAATATACTTTATAGGATGGTTAGGAGAAGCAAAGGAGATAAAAGTATAAACATTTGTATAACCATCTTATTTGTCCTTGGGTATTGTAAGTCCCTGTCCACAGAACTTTCAAGCTTTGTGCCCACATCTCTCTCCTATTCTTGTTCTTTACTTACTAAATTTCCATTATTATGTCCCTAACTGGATTGTAAACTGCTTTGGAGTAGGGATTATGTCTCCTTTATATTTGTATTCCTCCCAGTTCCTAATCAATATACACATGTGATTTCTCAGTAAATTTGTATTAAATCAACGATTAATTGTACTTTCAATAAAATATATATGTATATATATCAATAATATAAAAATACAATGTCAAGACTTTGCTACCAAAAAACAAGTAGCAATCAGAAATGATGGCTAAGTGGATGAAGAACTAGGTTGTATTTGAGTCAGAAGACAAATTTTAGTTTACCTTATTTTTCTGGATTAAATTCATTTTTAAGTTAAGCCAAAGAGAATCTTGGCAATATCTTTCACAGAAGGTTTTCATCTCCTGCCCAAAAATAAGGGCCTAAAAGAAAAGACTTAATTTTAGCCTTGGTGAAGCATGCTTAGATTTTGTTGTCTGGTTGTGGAGGCTATGACTAAGAGCTGTCTGTCAGCCCCTATAAATGACACATTCTACTCTCTCTCCACATGTGGATAGAGACATGCATGCATGCATATATACAAACATATACACATACTACATATAGTCATTGAACCTGAGATGATTAGAATAGAACTGAAAACATAAGCTTAGAAGCTCATTACCAGAGACCAATTTGCAAAAGAGACTATGCTATCTACATGCTCAGCAGTTATAATTAGAAGAAAACAGAACAGCTTACCTCATGAAGACACCATGAACCCAACAAAGTATCAGAGAGCTTAAATGTCCAGGCATCAGACAACCATCACCCAATCCTCTACCCTCTCAGGGATACTGGCAGCACAGGAGCCAAGTCCAAGATGAGTACAATGACATCACCAGATGACATTTGTGGTGCCTCACAGTTGGAGGTGCTGGTTGCCCTTACATGTGTATCCTCTGGCCAAATGTATTGTCCACCTGTATACCCCATATGTTATTTGTGTGTTTAACTCATTTGACCCATTGATGGTGTGTATATTTGTGTGTGGAAGAATGTGCCCCTAGCTAATGGGGCAAATGGTTTATTTTCTTACTGTGTTTTTTCACTAAATAACTTACATGGAGATAATTGTGTCCTTTGAATGACTAGACAAAAGAAAACACACCAGTGAGGACTGATAAGCTACAGTTTTGAGTGGGAATTGGCCCACACAAAGTACTTGAACCTGAGGTAACTCTTCTGAGGGCCCCACATGGGAGAGGGGTATATGCCCCAGGTATGATAATACTTACAAATACCTCACAAATATTTACTTGTATGACTGATTATTGGTAGAGCTATGGAGGTCTTCGATTATAGATTTATACCTGAAAAGACCTTAAGAGTCATCTTAGTCTAACCCTATCTTACATAAATCAGAAAAATGAGGCCCAGAGAAGTTAAATGATTTGTCCAAGATGGTATAAAGAGAAAGTGATAGAGGTAGGATTCAAACTCTGGCTCTCTAAGGTGACTCTACAATCCAATGGCACTGGCTTCCTTGCTGTTCCTCCAATATGACACTCTCATCACCTGACTCTGGGTCTATTTGCTGCCTGTCTCCACACTTGGAATCATCTCTCATGTCCATTCTTCCTCTCAGCTTCCCCGACTTCTTTCAAGATTCAGGTGAGGTTCCACCTTCTGCTGGAGAGCCTTCCCAGTTTGCTCACTTCTAATACCTTCCCTTGGAGATCACCTCCCATTTCCCCTGTATATATCTCTTAGGAGGAGGGGAGGGGGACGGGAGGAGGGGTAGGAGGGAGGAGGGCAGGAGGAGGAGGGGAGGGGGAGGAAGAGGGGGAGGGGAAGGAGGAGGAGGGAGGAGGAGGGGGAGGCAAGCGTCGGACTCGCGCTCCCCTTGCCCTCTTCCTCCCTGGTAAGGCTGGGGACGAAGGGTGAAGACGCCCGCGGAGCCAGGGGGATGGAGGGGCCTCGGGAAGCAGCGGAGGCGGGGACGGCCTGAGGCTGGGACCCAGGGTCCCAGGGAGGGGAGGGGGACCCGGGGGCTGGCTCGCGGGCTCCGGGGCAGAGGGAGCGGGCGGACGAGGAGCCCTCCCTGTTCGCTCTGCGGCCTCGG
>CM053771.1:320116625-320154514 GCA_028658325.1 Potorous gilbertii | reverse complement strand
GACCTGGAAGGTAGAATGATAGAAAATGATCAGCAGTTGTGTAACCCTGCCATTGTGTGTGTTTGTGTATTCATATATATGTGTGTGTGTATGTATACATATATACATATACGTATATATGTATATATACACCCAGTTGGCTGGACAGGCTGGCTGCCGCTGAGCTGGTTGCCATTTTCCTTCCAATTTGGGTGATTCATGACGAATCATCTAAATGAAAAACAGAACAGAGGTGACAGAAGTCACAGAAGTATAGAACAATGTTTTTAGAGTTTTCCTTAAGCATGTAGCAGTAAGAATTTTTTTCCCCTCGAGGTCTAATCTAACCTTTTTTTTCCTTCTGATCTGTATATCTCTTTGTTAATATTAAGATAGAGTGCTCACCACAATACCTAATGCCCTCTTCATGGTAAGGGGTTCAGTAAATATTTGTTGTTCTTGATGATGACAGTGTAAATTATAAGGTAGATTCCCTTAACTTCTCCTCTAAGAATGTGGATGCTATACCTCTTGGTGCATATAGGATTAGTAATGATATTATTCCATTATCTATGGTGCCTTTTAGCAGGATATACTTTCCTTCCTTATCTCTTTTGATTAGATTTTTGCTTTTGCTTTGTATGAGATTAGGATTGCTACCCTTGCTTTTTTTTACATCAGCTGAAGCATAATATATTGCACTCCAGCCTTTCATTTCATTTTTTATTGTCAACTAAGTCACTGAAGAAATGTTACTGATCTGAAGTTGAAAATGGAGTCTATAACATATTGCTAGAGACCTCCATCCAGTTTGATATCTATGAATAATAATGAGGGCAGGTAGGTGGTGCCATGGATAAAGTACTGGTCCTAGAGTCAGGAGTACCTGAGTTCAAATACAGCCTCAGATTCTGGACATTTCTTGGTTGCATGACGTTGAGCAAATCACTAAACCCCAATTGCTCACCAAAAAATGATAACGATAGGTAATTATGTCATACTTTAAGGTTTGCAGAGGGTTTTACAAATATTGTCTCACTTTGTCATCATAACAATGCTGGAAGGAGGTAGGTGCTGTAAATATTCCCATTTTGAAGATAATGAAACTGTGGAAGAGTGTGGTTAAGTGACTTACCAGGATCACACAGCTGGAAAGGGTGTGAGCTGAAGTTTAAACTCCTGTCATCCTGACTCCAAGTCCAGCACTCTGTGCTGCCTTTCATCAATCAACATTCTTTGAAACTTGTCACTTAATCAGTTCTCTACATTTCCTGATGCCATTCATAAAGATTTTGTAAGATACTCTGTTGAGTGCTTTGCCAAAATCTGGGTGTGATAAGTATATAGCATTTTTCTGATCTACCAGTTGAATAACCTTGTCAAAAAAAGGGGCGGGGGATGCTGTAGCATGACTTTTTCAAAATGAGTCCATGCCCATTCAGAAGGATGACTGTTTTCTATATTCTGACAAACCATCCCTTTCCATGGGTTTTCCTGAATTTTCTCCACCCCAGAGTTCTTATAGGAGATAATGATAGACTCAGGAGCTTGTAGGTTGCCATGAATGCCTTCTTGAAAATTGGGATATTTTACTTATCACCATTACTTATTTACTGGGCCAGTTCTCCATTTGCATCCTGGTTCTTCAAAGTAACTTACATTAGAGAACCAGCAATCACACTTGAAGATTGTTTGAATTCCTTGAGATGCATCTAGCCCTTGTGATTGTTCGTTAAAGGAAACAAGTCTTATCATCATCTCCTCACTCGTGTTTAGTCCCAGTTTTCTCCTAACCATTTTCTTCTGTCCTTTTCAGTTTAAAGACTGCTCCTTCTTTCTGTTTTTCTGTTACCTTTTTTTATAAAATAGTAATGTTTTATTAACCTCCCTTCTCCCCACTCCACTCCCCACAGCTTATTGGCACAAATAAGAATGTTTAACCAAAGACACTGACACAACAAACAGTGTATACCACTTTACACTTATGTGGTTTCCACATCTCTATTGAGAGAAGGAAATAAATGTCCTTATTAGTCTTCCTTGACCAAGAACATTCATCCCATTCATCTGAATAAAATTGCTCTTCAATGTTCTTAAAATTATGCTCTTTTATTCAGTGTAAATGTTATCTTGATTGTTTGTTCTTCCTACTGCATCAGTTCACACAAGTCTTCCCATGTTTCTCAGAATTTTTCATAATCATCCTTTTTTTAACAGAATTTGTTGAGCTACTCCCTAATTAAAGTGAACCCATTTTATTTACATTTTTTGATACCACAAAGAGTGCTGTATGCATTTTGGTGTGTGTGTGTGTGTGTGTCTGTATGTGTGTATTTTTTCTGCCATGGACTTCCAGTACTGAGATCAAAGAATATGAACAATGTAATAACTTTTCTCAAATACTCATAAATTGATTTCCAGAATAGTTGGGCCAGTTCATAACTCCACCAACAGTACTTTGGCATATACCTAAGAAGCACAGCCACTGTGCTTAGGAGAGAGTTCCCCTTTAGCAATTAATTTAGCATCAGCAATGATTGGTTGAAGTGCTTCATGTAATAAGACCATGAATTAGGTTTTTAACCAGTGAACACATATTTCTGCTGTAGGTGAGGAAACAAGCCTAGTTAAAGTGATCTTAGGAAATTTTAAATGTGATATTTGTAAAATGAACGTCCTATTTTGCCTAACTGGTTTATAGTTTGGATTCTTATTAATAGTCAACTCCAGTAAAACAGTGTACCAGTCAAAACAATTTTCTGCTGCTGTGATCAATTTGTTGGGTTTTTTTTTTGACAGAAGTGTCCTTTAATCAATAAAATTCGGTACAGAAAATAAGAGTCTACAACTTCACAATGGATCAATAGAACCCAGTACAGAAAATAATAAAAGAGTCTACAACTTTATACAAAAAGCACCTTTGCTTCAGCCAATAGTCTTTGAATACTTAGCAATGTTTCTAGGTAAATTTTTTTACATGTCAGCATCCCATCCTAGTATAGTGTTCATCTTTTACAAATATTTGCAGAGCCAAAACAGAAAGGAGTTTCATAAATCAGATTCTGATGCCCATTCCTCACCTGTGATCATGGGATGTACTTGGCTATCCATGTGAAATTTATAAGAGAGGAAGAAACCCCACTTAGCAACATCAAATGGCAGATATAATTGCCACAACAACTGCACTCCCACTTTCCTGTGTATTTGGGCTGGGAAGAATATAGAAAGTCTCAGGGAAGTTTATAGTCTTCTTTTGAGAGACTGAGTGAAAATTCCAGATTACACAAATTAAGACGCAGATCCCAGCAGATAAAAATGAAAATCCTGCCATAGTGAATGGATTACAGATTGTTGGTTTACGAGCAACTCCCATGTAAAAGTTTCTCAGTGCAATTATACTGCAGACTTTTCCTATGGCCCCCAGAACGCAAGCAAGCAGAAAGATTTTCTCAACAGCTCGAAAATCCTGGGGGAGAAAAGAGCTGTGCCTGCCATAAGTGTGGCAAATCTCTCCAGATCTCCCTTGAGCAGAACGCAAGGTGGTGCTGTGAAAGCATGCTTTCCATATCCCCACCCAAACGATGCCAGAGGAGATGACAGGAGTTGTATTGTCCACATGCCACACCTTCCAGTCCACTTGTCCCATGGAAGCTAAGGCGAAGATCCAGCCAATGGTGTCTATGGCGAAAAATGAAAAGTGAAGGTTACCTCTACTGAGTTCGGAGATCATGGCCTGGGTGAGCTCAGGAAATAGCTGGTATTTATTGCTGCCCTGGAAACAAACATAGGTGACTATTGTACAACATACATATTCATAGTGGCTTAGAAATAAAAAGTAATGTGGCAGTGAATAGTTTGGGTGGGGCCAAGCATTTTTAAATGAGGTGCTAACAATCCCTAGAAGGAGGGTAAGAATGGATAAGTGGTTGTTATTGTTTTAACTACTTCAGTCTCATCTAGGAAGGGGGCAGGAGCATCCTTCAATGTGGCATTAGATGGGACTCAGGAATCCTGTGTATAATGAGTTTTGAATGTGTGGACAGGAGAAATGTGGGTTCAAATTCTGCCTCAAGCACTTAACACTTATTAACTCTGATTCTGTGCAAGTCAATTCAGTTGTCTGAGCATAGGTTTTTTGCATCTTATCTGTGAAACATGGACAAAGATACCCATATATTGTTGCAGTTGAGTCATTTTTTCAGTCATGTCTGACTCTTCATGACCACATTTGGGTTTTCTTGGCAAGGATACTGGGATAGTTTGCCATTTCCTTTTCCAGCTCATTTTATAGATGAGGAAACTGAGACAAACAGAGTTAAGTGGTTTCTGAGGCTGAATTTGAACTCACGAAGATAAGTCCTCCTGACTCCATACCTGCAGTTGATCCAGAGAGTCACCTCATTCCTTATTTCAAAGTACTGTTGAATGAAATACTGGCTCTGGTGTTGGAAGAAGAGAGTTTAAATTACATTTTTCCCACACTTGACCCATGTACCTTGAACAAGATAAGTAACTCTTTTGGGAATCATTTTCTTCATTTATAAAAAGAGAGGTTCTCTTCTGTCTCTAGATCTATGATTTTATATGATCCTTTCTATCATCAATTAATCTGTAAGCATTCATGAAATTGTACTAGCTGTTGTAATTACAAATACAAAAAGGAGGTGCCTCCTACCCTAAAGGAGCATATATTCTAATTAAGAGGTATACTATATTCACAGGTCAGTAAATGTATGCTTTAAGGAATATAAATACAGTGTGATGGGGGAGGGGTACCAACAACTAAGAGAAATAGGAAAGGTCTCTAGCAGCAGAGACTGAGTGGAATCTTGAAGGGATCTGGGGGTTATGATAGGTGGAGATAAACTGGGAACCCATGAAGAAGTCATAGTCAGGAGGGACAGAGTAGGTGTCAAAGGCTTTATTCAGAAAGATAAAAACTGAGAAATGATCATGGGATTACAGATTTCAGTAGTGACCTTGAAAAAAACACTTTCTATAAAGTGGTAGAGACAGAAGACAGATTGTAAAAGGTAAGAGGAGTGGAATACAAGGATGTGCAGGCAATGAGTAAAGTCAGCCTTTTTATAGGAGTTTTGCCATGAAAGGGAAGAGACATACAAGATGATGTCTCAAAACAGGGATGTCAAAATATTTGTGTGTGTGTATGCATGTATGTGTCATGGAGTCTAGTGACCCCTCAGAATAATATCTTTATATGTGTAAAATAAAATAAGTTGAATGGCAAAATTCAATATTTTATACAAATAAAATATTTCAAATAAAATGTATCATTTTATTTTTTTATATTTTGTACAAATAAAATATTTCATATTTTATACAAATAAAATATTTTATACAAATAAAATGTATCATTTTTATATTTCTTACTCAATATAATTGTTTTATTGTTAAAATTCAATTATGAAGAGCTTTTCATTAAAGTTCATGAAACCCTGAGACAGGAGCCATCAGGATCAACACTGTAATAGGTACTAGGGATACAAATGCAAAGAATGAAACAGTTTCTACCTATAAGAAACTTACATTTTGATGGGAAGAGATATGTGCAGAATAAATAAATAGAAAGTATTTTAACTTAGGGTCAGTTAAGCACCAGCCCTGGAGTCAAACCTCCGTTCATACCTGGTCTTAGACACTTACTGGCTGTGTGACTCTGGGGAAAGTCACTTACTCCTGTTTGCCTTCATTTTCTCATCTGTAAAATGAAGTGGAAAAGGAAATGGCAAATGACTCCAGTATCCTTCCCATGAAAAAAATAAAAAAATGGAGTCATAAAGAGTCTGCCTTAACTGAACAACAACAACATTATAATTCAAGGTTGTTAGGGAATAGCAGGGGTGGTAGAACTGTCACTAGCAGCTGAGGGAATTAATAAAAGCTGATTATTAAAGGTGATATGGGAGCTAGATCTCGAAGAAAGAGAGGTAATGAACCAGCATATTCCAGGAATGGAGGAGCAGCCAATATAAAGGCAAAGAAATGGGAGATGAAATGCCTTGAGTGAAGAAAAGAGAGATCAGCTAGTCTGCATCGGGGAGAACTGAGTAATGTACAGGTAGACCACTTAGTAGGCTGTTATAGCATAATCCTAGGCTATCCAGCATTTCCCCCAAATGAATAAAGAACACAGCCCTTTACCAAAGTACTATTCTGCATGAAATGCTGCCATATTTGGGAATCCTGGGTAGCAGTGATGGAGATTGTGTGCCCTAAGACAAGTTTCTGAACTTTCCTGAGTCTCAGGATCCTATTGGATTAAAAGGGAGAAAGTTGATCTGGAGATCCTCTGAGGACCTTTCTAGCTCTGAATTTACAAGATCTTAGTGGAAAATGACTCTCTGGGCTGGAAAGATTTGTCAGAGCCTCACAGTGTGGTGTTCCTGGACAATAAATTGATGACCAGGAAAGTTCCCCACACATGTTCTGGACCATAGTAGATCTTTAGGAAGTGTCCTGCGATTGAATACCAAGACAGTGTTTGCAAAAGTTGTTCTAGTCCTTTGAGTAAGCCAGTTGTTTTGGGTCAGAGGAATGGACTAGACTGAAGATGTTTTGGACTCAAAGAAGGTGACTTTTTCTCCAGGTAACTGGAACAGTAGGGAGATACTGAGGACAGGTGGACCACTCAACAGGCTCTTGTCCTAGTCCATGGTAGATTCAATGAAGGCCTGCACATAGGCTCTTCTAATGAGAGTACAAATAGCCTGGATTTGTGCCTGGTAAAATTTATCAGCCTTTGGTGGCCTGTGAAGGATATGTGTGGGTTAGAAAGAAAGAGATGTGGAGGATGACCTCTGGGTTGTGAGTTTAAATGGCTGGGATGGGTTGTTGCCTTAAGCCATTAATGGGAGACAGAATTTAGGTGGGGTGTAAGAGGAGAAAGGTCATTGGTTCAGTTCTAAAAATAATGAGCTGAGTAAGTCTGTACTCTGGGTAGAAAATGAATGAATCCAGAACTTACATAAAATTCCAGAAAGATTTCTATAAGAACAGTTGAACAAAATATCTCTTTACAAAGCTAACAAATGCATCAACTGCTACAGATCCTGTCCCAATGCTCTCCAGTTGAGAACTGGGGTTACTTCTATAACCATGGAGACAAGGAATATATTGGCTTTGGGATGTAAGCAACACATTGCATTGGCAGTTAGGAGGGTTGTTCAGTGAAGAAATCATTATATCAGGCTGTTATATCCTCTCTGAGTTGTCCAGCTTGAAGGTGGTGACCCTTTTCTCACCATTTCCTTTCTTTCCCATGAAGATTTTATTTCAAAATCTACATTTTTCTCATTTTTTTAGTTGCTTTCAGTGAAAGCCACTCCACACTTGGACATAAAGGAAAAATCACTATATCTCTACTGAGACCAATGCACAGTCTGTCTTCCAAGTGAACATGAATTTCAAAATCCTCTCAGATGATTTCTGAGGTAACTAGGCTTTACGTTAGATCGTTGTTTCATAGCAACACATGAGATGATTGGTAAAAAATAACATGGACCTGTGATGGGAAAACATGAGCATTTATTCTTGTCTGTTTCTACTTACCTCACAGGACATCTTTCTGAACACAAGATATGACCCTGGAATAATACTGAGATAGAAGTACAACAGCGAGGCAAAAGAATCAGTGCTTCTAATTAAAAAACAGGTTCTGTTTCTTTCTTGAAAATAATTGACCTAAGGGAGTATAATAGTAATTGAAATGAAAGTATCTTTCTCATTAATTAATAGGCCCATATGATCTGCTTAAATCACCTGGAAACCAGGTCACCTGTAGTGGAAGGGGCTTGCTGAAGAGGCTAAACAGGAAATGTAGAGTAGAACCTGGGAGGAAGTGAGTGAGTGGGGTCAAGTCAGAGGGTATAGAACTCAGGCCCACTGACACAGGCCAGCTGACAGTGTGACAGTTGAGAGTGAGAAGGCTCTGGCTAAGGGAGGGAAGGTTTGAGAGTGGCTTTGCTTCCTGCTGTATCATGTTTATTAACTTCTTGGTCACTATGATGGATTTTGATTTCTGGTTTTGGGATTTGGCTTTCTGATGTTTAAATAAATGTTTTTCTTCTGCCTTCTATATGGACAGTCTTTTATACTTAGAGGTAGAGAACTACACTGGCATAATTCATAGTCACCACCAGTGCTGTGAATATTGTATTGGTGATACAGGGCTTTAGGTATTTTCGTAAGAAGCTAGGAAAAAAAAGCATAACTACACAAAACACAGGAAATCATCGGGGATTTCTTTCCATACTCTGGGAATTCCAGATGGTAGAAGAAAAAATCAGAAAATTCAAATCATCAACAATTATCAGAGAAATAGAAGGAATTCCCTTGCTGTATTTGACTCAGTTACATGCCCCCACCATTGAAAACTGCAATGAAATAAATCCAAAGCAAAGAGAAATAGACATCACAATGGGAAGGGAAAAAGACATGACAGAAAGGGACATTAAATGTTAGAATTTTCTTTCCCCAATCCTAAGGATGACCATTAAGAAGAAAGTGAGGACAGAAGGTAAGTCATCCAGTATAAGCAATGGTATGTAGCTCCAAAAATTACAAATAAGAGTGTGCAAAAAGATTGAATATGCCTCAGGTATCATGTTTGATATTAATGTGTCTCTATGGTTGCTGCTTTGAGTTAAGAATACTTCATTCCTACCATTCAATTTTAAGCTCTTTGACTTTGGGGTTTGTACCATCCTTATGCTGAACACTTGACACAGTGTGTGAAGCAGGGGTGAGGAACCTGCAACCTGGAGGCCACCTTTGTCCTTCTAGAGCCCCTAGTGGGGCCTTTTGACAGAGTCCAAGTTTCACCAAATTCTTTGATTTAAGGAAATTTGTTCTCTGAACTTTGGATTAAGACAGAAGACCACACTTGAGGATTTGGAAGTTCAGAGGTAGCCTTGAGGTCAAAAGTTCCCTGCCCCTGTCAGGTCTGGACCATAGTAGCTATTCAGGAAGTGTCAGAGACTATCTCCACTAGAACAGGGAACACAGAGGAAGATAAGGGAAAATTCCTCCTAGTATCATGGTATGTTAGGACCCAAAGGGAGCCCAGAGATCAGAGAATACAGGGCAGGATATCTGCCAGGGAAGTAACAGCTGCCTCCCTATTAACTGCCCTTTTGTATTGAGAACTTAATAGTCTTTGAAGATAAGGCTTCTGCTTTTGGGAGGAGCCAAATGAAATGGAAATTAAAAAATATACAGATCCAGATCCCTCACACAAACAATCACACCCCCCAAATATGTCCCATATGCAAATAGAATGTGAACGCCCAGACAAGTTTGCTCAAAGAGGACATATTTGAATCCTCTCATGGGCAGGCAAAGCACTAAATTCAAATGGAGGGAGGGTCAGTGTGACTCTGATCCCTGAAAGATGTTGTGTCTCTGTCCATGCCTTCCACCTGACTTCTTATGCTTCTAAGGATACTGCATGCTGGTAAAATGAGCTCTATCCCTAAACAACTTTTTACAACCCTCCTGAAAAGAGAGTCATAAAATGCACACTTTTGTCTGAAAAATAGTTTTCTCTATTTCTCCTGGAAAGTTTAAAAACAATACATAATTATTAATATTTAGATTGCAGATACTATGTGCCAAACACTGTGCTAGGCATTTTTACAAGTAGTGGCTGATATCCAATAGGAAGGCACTTAGGCCTTCCTAAATCCAGTCTCAGTGCTCTATGCACTGTACCACCTAGTGCCATGAATGAATTACCTTTTTCAGAAATAGCTGAATCATCCATGGGTCAAAGGGAAAGAATTATTTCCAGAAATACTATGCTACATATGGTGTCAGATTCCACTGAGATGTAAATTGACTTTGCTTAACTGCTTTTCTCCCTTCTTCATTCTCTGATAAAAAGGATAATTCTCTGCAGGAGACAAAGAGAAGAGATATATTTGGAATTCCAGATCTCATCAAGACAAAGGAAAAGAAAGAAGCATTTTTTTTTCAGGCCTGATTATGTACCAGGCACTGCTCTAAGTACTTTAAAATATTATTTTATTTGATCTTTAACAGAATATGCTGGTAAAAGCTTTTTTTTTAAAGGAAGTATTGCTCAGATCCTAAAAAGAGACAGAGATAAGGGTGGCAAAATGGATAGAGCACTGGACATGCAGTCCTGAAGACCTGGATTTCAATCTGATTTACAAGTTGTGTGAACCTGGGTATGTCAGGGAAACTTTCTTTCCCTCAGTTCCATAATCTTTAAATGCGGGAGTTTAACTCAAGGATCTCTAGGGTTGGTTCCTGCTTGAAATTGATAATTTTATGATTTTATAAATATCATGCTACAATGCCATAAAATGTCTTGATTTGAGTAATGTGCATATACTCTCCACTGATGCATATTGCAATCCATTTATGCCTTAGCACATGATCTTCATGAGTTTCAGGGGACTAATGAAAAGGGCTTTTTCTTTTAGTTCAATTATTCTAAACTTAGCTTGAGTGTTTCTTGGACAATAGATGCAATCCATTATCCAACCTGTACTCGGAGCCCTTTGTATGGCTTCATAGGACTCAGTATACCTTCATATCATGAATTACGTCACATCTGGTGAAACCTGATCATGCCCTTAAAATTGTGGTGAATCCTCAAAATCCTGGTAAAGTCTCACAAAAAGATGCTTTGAGGTGGAGCGAAGATGGTAGAGTATAAGGAGGTACTTGCTTGAGCTCCCTCCCAAGCCCCTCAAAATACTTGTGAAATGCCTGTAAAAAAATGAGTAACCATATTCTAGAGCATCAGAAGTCACAAAATTATAGAGTGAAACAGATTTCCAACCCAAGATAATCTGGAAGACTGACAGAAAGGGTCTATTGAACTGGACTTAGAGCAGAGCACAGCCCAGTGTGGGCTCCTCCAACACAGACAGGACTGGAGCAGTCTTCAGGACACTGAATTACTGGCAGCTGCTGCAGTTTTCAGACTGCTCAACTCACAAATGCCAAAGACAGCTTCAAAGGTCAGTGAGAAAGATCTTTCACCTGGGTTAGAGGGGTACTTGTTGCAGCCCAGTCCCAATCTCAGCCCTAGTTCCAGGGCAGTGGCAGCCAGTGCTACACCACAGGCTGCTTCTGTAATTCTTGGCCTAGAGATGGTGGGGGAATCGAGTGATCTGATCTGGGTCTCAGTCTTCAATGGCTGTAATGGGGTGAGGAGGAGCGATGGTGTGGTAGAACTGGTGGCAGCTATGGAGAAGGAAACCTACTCACAATTCTAGGGCAGAAAAGAGAGCTTGTGTTTCCTCACAGACAAGAGCATAGGGGAGGAGAGGAGTAAACACCTTTTCTTTGATTATACCACTTTGGAAGAATTAAGAACCTTCAGGTCCCTAGAGATAACTTTTCAAACAGCTGCACACATCCCTGAAACATGGGGTAGTATACACTCCATTTAACAGAGAGTTCAAAAGTGAGGTAATTGGCTGAGAAAGTATCCAAAAATGGAAATAAATGAGACTATAGAATACGAATTTCTTGAATAAAAAGTATTTTATTTTTAAAAAAATATTTTATTATTAATTTGTTTTCAATTTTCTACAATTACTTTGATAAATCTTAGATTTTCTCTCCAATCCCTCCCTGAGATAGCATGCAAATCTCATATGGTTCTAAACATACATTCTTATTAAACACATTTTCATATTAGTCATGTTGCATAGAAGAATTAAAATGAACGTGAGAAACCTTGAGAAAAACCCAAACAACACAAAACAAAACAAGGGAAAATATTCTGCTTCATTCTGTGCTCCAGCTCCATAGTTCTTTCTCTAGATGTTGAACACATTTTGCCTCAAGATTCCTTTGCGAATGTTTTAGGTCCTTGCATTGCTGTGAAGGGATAAGTCTACCAGAAAAATTCCCCACACACTGTGGTTTTTACTGTGTACAATGATATCCTAGTTCTGCTCCTTTCACTCAGCATCAGTTAACATAAGTTTTTCCAGGCCTTTCTGAAGTCTTCCTGTTCATCATTTCTTATAGCACAATAGTATTCCATTATATTCATAAATCACACCTTGTTCAATCATACCACAATTGATGGGAATACTTTTGATTTCCAGTTCTTGACCACCACAAATAGAGTTGCTATAAATATTTTTGTACACGGGGGGACCCTTTCCCACTTCTCTGATTTCTTTGGGATACAGTCCCAGAAGTAATATTGTTGGGTCAAAGGGTATTTGGGCATAGTTCCAAAATGTTCTCCAGAATGGTTAGATCAGCTCACAGTTTCACTAACATTGAATTAGTGTTCCAAGTCCTACACTTTCTCCAACATTTATCACCTTCCTGTTTTGTCATGTTAGCCTGATAGGTGTGATGTGGTACCTCAGAGTTGTATTGATTTGCACTTCTCTAATCAAGTGATTTAGAGCATTTTTTTTCATGGAAATATAAATACATTTAATTTCTTCCTTTGAAAACTGACTATTCATATTCCCGTGACCATTTACCAATTGGAGAATGACTTATATTCTTGTAAATCTGACTCAATTCTCCATATATCTTAGAAATGAGGCCTTTATCACAGACACTAGATGCAAAAATTCATTCCCAGTCTTCTGCTTCTCTCCTAATCTTAGTTGCATTGGGTTTGTTTCTGTAAAAACTTTTCAATTTAATGTAATCAAAATTATTCACTTTGTACTTCATAAGGTTCTCTGTCTCTTGTTTGGTCATAACCTTCTCCATTCTCCATTAATCTGATAAATACACTATCCCTTGTTCCCCTAATTTGTTTGTAGTATCAATGTTATACCTAGATCATGTATCCATTTGAAATATATTCTTGTGTACAATGACAGGCATGGTTCTATGCTCAGGTTCCAACACATTATTTTCCAGTTTTCCCAGGAGTTTTTGTCAAACAGTGAGTTCTTATTCCAAAAATGGTGTTCCTAGGTTTACCAAACAGTAGACTTCTGTAATTATTGACTACTATTTCTTCTATACACAACATATTCCACTGATCTACCCCTCTATTTCTTAGCCCATACCAAGTGGGTTTTATGATTGCTGCTTTATAATACGATTTGAAATCTGGTAGGGCTAGGCTACCTTCCCTAGAATTTTTCATTAACACCCCGGTAAACTGTTGTGGCAGATGGGCCAAACCAGATTGAGGGTAACCAAAGGCTCCCACACCCATTGGTGAGTTGGGGGTGGGTGTCTACCCCAAGCATGTGAAGAATTTCTCTGGTGGAATGGGGGATGAGAACTATATGTTCCAATGGCCATGAAGGTAGATGAAGTAGGCAATGTGAAGTGCTTGGCTAGACACCGAAGATGCCAAGGTTATCCACTGCATCCTGAGACATCACTAGCTGTCTTGACTTTGTTCTGCCACTGGACTATGATGACCCTGGAGGAGAGACTGAGGGGGACGACTTTGTGCAACCCTGCCTCACTCACATCCAATGTACGCACAAATCAAAAGACATCATGCATATCATTTGATTATTATGCCTCAAAGTCCTGTAGCAATAGGTAAGTTATGAAGCAGCAGGTGTGGATACACTGGGAGCTGTAGTTACCACCTTGCACACAGGTGGCCCAGGCCAGAGGAACCTATCTCACTGAAAGCAGCAGTGGCACTAGACAGGTAGGGGAGGGGCTCTTCCTCACCCTTCACTTCGCCTCACCTACCAGGAAGTTGTCCCACTTCATTGGCCTGTGGACTGGGATGCCCCGCCTCTGGCAGCCACGTGATAATGACCTGCTAGAGCTCGCTCGTCTCCTACCAGTCTTGGGTCTGATTATTTTCCTATATAGAGATGTGAACAGTTTACCCTTATTGAATAGTATTTTTTTTCCCCATTTACCTTTCTATGCCTCTCCTGAGTCTTCTTTTTGAAGATCAAATTTCCCACTGAGCTCTGCCCTTTACATCGGGAAGGTCTGGAAACCCCTTATTTCATTGAATGTCCATCTCCTTGCCTGAAAGATTATGCTCAATATGGCTGGGTAATTGATTCTTGGTTGCAGTCCCAACTCCTCTGCCTTATAGAATGTCATGTTCCAATCCCTCCGAGATATATATACATACACACACATGTGTATGTATATACACATACATATGTATATGCACACACACATACATGTACTAATCAGCTGGATTTTTTTCCCTCTTTTCCGTTTTATCTTTAAAAATAGTATTTGTTATATGGGATAATTCTTTGGGAAGAGAAGGAATACTGAGGAAGATTACTGTGATGTTGAAAAAACAAAAGAGATCAATATTTTTTTCAAAAAATAAAAAAGGAAAGATCTGAAGGATACAATTGGAGTAGTGTGGCATTTAAAAAGTTTGAGATGTATAATTTCTGCATAAATAAATCATTTTATTAATAATAGCAGCATTTTTAATAAATGGTCAGTGGCACTCTGAAATGCCAAAGGTAATCATGTCAGGCACGCTTATGACTTCTATGCCCTTTGGAAGAGGAGTGTTCCTGAGGGTGGCAATAAAAAAAATTGTGGGTCGATAATTGAGAGGTAGACTTTACAAAGAGATGTGAGCTTACTGCAATGAGGATATGAGCATGACATTATGGCATTATTGAACGGAAAGACTATCCCAATACAAAAACCACTCCCAAATTTGGGCAATCTAGACAGACTATGTCCTCCAACCAAGCCTGAGTTAGTTGGGTACAGGAGCAACACCCAGAATAAGGGGAATGTTAATCCTATCTTCCATCAGCTGAGTCCTTGAGAGATTGGACGAGGAAACAGAATCACGGATTAAATAACAGACGTAAATAAAATCAGATTTCCTGTTAAGGTGACACAAGTAACTCCAGTTACTACTCTCTACTGACATAACTGAGTGTACATAAATGTTCTTAAAACATAAACAAAAGAAGTTTTTGACTTTAACCTCACAGATTAATAGACTCATATCTTTGATTCACAACCATCTTTATTTCACAACCATCTTTATGTAACTCTACTCATCATTCTGAAAGAATGAAATAATTCAGGAATGGAATCTTATACATATGAGAAGTTCAAACACTAACTGAACTCTTGCTTAAGCCATGGAATGACCACAAATACATATCAAGACAGCAAGATGTCCCACACTTGTAACTTATTACAATGATTATTAGGAGGCTTTAATAGACAGGATTTATCTAATGAGGAACAGATTCAGCACTGCAATAACAAACTTCCAATGATTGCCTACCTGATAACAGAAATTTGCTATGAGAGCTATAAGCAATGACATAGTTATAACAGCATTAAAACTAGCCCTCAAGTCCTACACAGTAGCCTATTATATGGAACTATGGGGACAGATTTCTTGTATGGGAAAATGGATTGACAAGACTTAAGCTTTCCCATGATAAACTCCTAAGCTTATTCCCAGGGAAGAATATTCATTTGTCTTAGATCTCAGATGTCACTCCCATTGAGCAGCTGCCTGCTGATGTTCTTAAAGCCCTCAATTTAAGTCAGTTCAAGGACACAACAAACCTGAGAATGGAACTCCAAAAGAATATTCAGGGACCCAGAAAAGCTTTCTCTTCAAACAATAGGTCTCACTAATCACAGTAGATCTCGACATAATGGTTTATCAGTACCATCAAATCATTGCAATAAATAGGCTTACAAATAAAAGTTATCCGATCTAAAAATCACACTAAAGATCTTTATTTAAACACATATACAAAACTCTTTTTTACTTAAACATTCCTCCTAAAAAAGTCTTTTTTATTAAAAGCTTAAAATTTACCCTGGTTTTAAAAAGATAATCACTAGAATCTAATGAAGTAAATTAGCTGGAGCACTCTAAACTGGCAGATATCTCTCTTATTCAACCTTAAAGCAAATACAAACATTTAAAACTGGAATTTATCAAAACTAAGTTGGTATAAAATGCCTTTAAGTATCATAAATCCCATATAGCCCCAAAAGGGCTATAAAAAATAAATTCCTAACCATCACAAATTACCAAGTACCGCTCTCCTTTAGTCAAAAGATGCTAGTAACAGAGAGCTGACACAGTTTTTCTAAACAGAAAAAAAATACTCAATTAAATTAGCGCTATCACAATAACAAAGTTTACCAGGCCTTTAAAATTGTATTCAATATCCTTTTCTTCCTTTTGTCTCCTCTTTAGGTATAAATTCGACCTGATATAAAATATATTACTAGAAATTAAGAAAATGATTACATTCTGAAATACCATATAAATAGCAAATATATGATAGTTCACTTAAACTCCCATAAATATAGCACCAGTCAACTGCTGTACACCTCCAGATGAACATAAATACAAACATACATGCACATATATACACATATATGTATACATTTACATATATGTATATACCTAAATATATGCACACATACACACATATATGAAATCTTAGATGACATTCATTCTGCATCATAACCAGGCTTCAAATTACACCAATTATTGCCAATCGCTCCCTTTTGAGGAATATTCTTGGTTGGAACCTATATGCTATTCTCACATCCCTGAAACACAATAATGCATTAGCATGACTCAATGGCATTAATTTCTCCCATTAAAAATTGTCATTATGGTGAGAAATAGCTTCAAACTTCAAATAGATTCCAAGGATATGTTGAGAGATAGAACAGTGTAAGATGATTGTCTACTATTGAAAGTGTACCTTGTGGTGAAAGAGTATTAATCATCTTTTAAGCATTGAATCCTTTGTAGATTCATGGAGTCATCAACCTAAAAGACATAAGAAAAGAAGTAAAAGGACTAGAAGAGGAACAATTGTGAATTGGTTCCTTGAAGGCAAGAGAAATGAACCAGGATCAATGCCATCTCAAATACAGGAATAGGACATGAAGCTTTCCTTCCAACATAGTGCTTTCTGTACACTTTTTTTTTCTTTTCTCAGTTTCGCAACTGAAAGAAAGCAAACTCGGAAAGAGAATTACTTTCTTTGAAGGAAACAGAAGTATTTGTTGAAAAATACTATTCTTGAGGTGACAGAGCCAAGATGGTGGAGTAGAAAGACAGACCTGTAGAAGCTCCTCCCCCATAGCCCATAAAATACCTGCAAAAAATGACTCTAAACAAATTCTAGAGCAGCAGAATCCACAAAACGACAGAGTGAAGGAGATTTCCAGCCCAAGACAGCCTGGAAGACCAACAAGAAAGGTATATTTCACTGGGTGAGAAGAGGAGCGTAGCCCAGCATGGGCCATGCAGCATGGCAGGGACAGGACCAGGAACAGGCTTCAGGGAGTCACCAGCCTCAGCGGTTCCCAGATTGCTCAACCCACAAATGCCAAAGAAAGCTTCAAATGTCAGTGAAAGAGCTCCTTCTTCCAGGAGAAGAGAATGCAGTCTGGACCACCTGCAGTAGTCACTGCAGCAGTAGTGTCCATTTTTGGAGCCCCCCCACCTAAAGCTCCCAGGGGTACTGAGCACCTGATCCGAATCTCAGCCCTGACTGTGACCCTGGGGTAGGGCAGAGCACTGGCACGGTGGAGCTGGAGGCAGTTGTGGAGAAGGAATTCTACTCATAGATTCTGGGCAGAAAAGTTTTTGGTTGCTCCCAGACCAGTGTGCAGGCCAGGTGAGTAGTAAACTCCTCTCCCTTGACTGTGCCACTTTGGAGGAACTGAGAATTTACAGATCTCCAGAGTATACCCTCCTCTTGACAAAGGTCAAAAGTCAAGTAACTAGCTGGTAAAATGCCCAAAAAAGGAGGGAAAAAAGACGATAGAAGACTACTTCTTTGGTGAACAGGCATTTTCTTCCATCCTTTCTGAAGAAGGAAAGCAATGCTTACCACCAGAGGAAGTCAAGGTTTCTGTATCCAAAACCTGCAAAATAAATATGAAATGGTCTCAGGCCATGGAAGAGTTCAAAAAGGATTTTGAAAATCAAGTAAGAGAGATGGAGGAAAAATTGTGAAGAGAAATGAGAGGGATGCAAGACAATCATGAAAAGTGTGTCATCAGCTTGCTAAAGGAGACCCAAAAAATGCTGAAGAAAATAACACCTTTAAAAATAGGCTAACTCGATGGGAAAAAGAGGTCCAAAAAGCCAATGAAGAGAAGAATGCTTTAAAAAGCAGAATTAGTCAAATGGAAAAGGAGGTTCAAAAGTGCACTGAAGAAAATGGTTCTTTAAAAATTAGAATGGAGCAGATGGAAACTAATGACTTTATGAGAAACCAAGAAATTACTAAACGAAACCAAAAGAAGGAAAAAATAGATGATGTGAAATATCTCAATTGAAAAACAACTGACCTGGAAAATTGATCCAGGAGAGACAATTTAAAAATTATAGGACTATCTGAAAGCCATGATAAAAAAAAAGCCTAGACATTATCTTTCATGAAATAATCAAGGAAAACTGCCCTGATAGTCTATAATCTGAGGGCAAAATAAATATTGAAAGAATCCACCAATCACTTCTTGAAAGAGATCCAAAAAGAGAAACTCCTAAGAATATTGTAGCCAAATTCCAGAGTTCCCAGGTAAAGGAGAAAATATTGCAAGCAGATAGAAAGAAACAATTTAAGTATTATGGAAATACAATCAGGGTAACACAAGATCTTGCAGTTTCTACATTAAGGGATTGAAAGGTTTGGGATATGGTATTCCAGAAATCAAAGAAAGTAGGATTAAAACCAAGAATCACCTGCCCAACAAAACTGAGTATAATACTTTAGAGGAAACAATGGTCATCAATGAAATAGAGGACTTTCAAACATTCTTGATGAAAACACCAGAACTGAATAGAAAATGCAAGAATCAAGAGAAGTATGAAAAGGTAAACAGGAAAGAGAAATCATAAAGGACTTTCTAAAGTTGAACTATTTACATCCCTACATGGAAAGATAATATTTGTAACTCTTGAGACTTTTCTCAGTATTTGGCTAGTTGGAAGGATTACACACACATACACACACACACACACACACACACACACACACATAGAGAGCACAGGATGAGTTGAATAAGAAGGGATGATATAAAAAAATAAAATTAAGGGGTTAGAGAAGAATATATTGGGAGAAGAAAGGGAGAAATGGAATGGGGCAAATTATCTCTCATAAAAGACAAAAAGCTTTATCAGTGGAGAAGAAAACAGGAGGTGAGAAGGAAAAAGTGAAACTTACTCTCATGACATTTAGTTTAAGGAGGGAATAACATGCACACTCAATTTGGTATGAAAATCTATCTTACACTACAGGAAAATAGGAGGGAGTGGGGTGGGGGGAATGATAGAAAGGAGGGCAAATGGGAAGGGGGAGTAAGTAGAAGTAAACACTTTTGTGGAGGGACAAGATCAAAAGAGAGAAGAAATGGGAGGCACTATAGGATGGAAGGAAATATAGTAGGTCTTACACAACATGACTATTATGGAAGATTTTTGCAAAACTACAAAGATATAGCCTATATTGAATTGCTTGCCTTCTCAGTGGGGATCAGTGGGAATCAGTGGGGAAGGAGAATGAGAGAGAAGTTGGAATTCAAAGTATTAGAAATGAATGTTGAGAACTGTTTTTGCATGCAACTGGGAAATAAGACATACAGGTAATGGGGTATAGAAATCTGTCTTGCCCTACAAGAAAAAATAGAAGATGGGGATAAGGGATGGGAGCAGTGTGATAGAAGGGAGGGCATATTGAGTGAAGGGGTAATCAGAATGCAAGGTGTTTTGGGTTGGGGGGAGGGGAGAGATGGGGAGAAAGTTTGGAACTCAAAATTTTGTGGAAATGGATGTTGAAAACTAAAAATAAATAAACATAATGAAACAAAAGCTATAAAAAATAAAATACTATTCTTGGTAGTATTTTTGTTGAGTATGGTAACTTGTGGGTCATTTTCGACTTGAAAATATGAATATCATTCAAAATTTTCATAAGTATTTCTTTCCCTAAAGCAAAGGGTTAGTGGTGCTTGACAAATTTTTTTCAGATAGAGTTGTATTTTTTCTGGTGAATTCATTCTTGAATTGGGTGCTGAATAAGGAGTATAATTAAATATCAATAGCCTCATATGCCTTTCTTACCAGGTAATACTGTAACCCAGTTACTAGAGTCACTACCATGGCTTTTATACCTTCTTAGTAAATGTAACAGACTATTGAAACAATTCTACACTGAACAATCATGTTCTAAGGAGTGACTGATAATGACATCACATAAACAAAGAATGTAGTAGGCCTTTTAATAAAAGTAATGTGAGGATGATACCTTTTCCTGCCATCTTTGCAGCAGTATCCATTTACATATGAAATGCTACTTGTGTAATGACACCTGGAAAGATTATTTAAAAGATTTTTCTGGAGATTATTTTTTCATTAGAACTTTGTCCACTTTCTATAAGGACTTATTCAAAGTCTCTCAGTTCTCATTAGAAAGCTAATTCTAATAAAGTTGTAGGCAAAAGTGGAGATTCACCATCCAGGTAGATAAGTTGCTTCTTCCTCATTCATACAACTTTTCATGTAAATTGGCTGACTGTAGTCTTCATCTAAAGGTGTGACAGGGGCTGTAAACCATAAATACAAAGAGTTCAAGAATGGGTTCATACAAAGCATTTTAAGGGGCAATGAAAATGTCAGACACTTCTCTAAGGCCCCAGGTTTCTGATGTGTTGTGAATCAGATCAATCAGTGGACAAGTTTACAGCTGTCAACTCCTTCCACTGAAGCAGGCACAGATTTTTATAACACCTACCCACCCGCAAAAGAATGTTTCATCTATTGAAGTGCATAATAACAGAACTGAAAATCCCCAAAGTAAAAATGGCCCCAAATCTAAAACTCTGTATTGTCATCTATTTGAAAATCAGATATTTCCACCATTGCGTGAACATTAATTCAGTACATATGTAGAAAACCTCAACTCTACCCCCAGGGGTGCTAAGTAAGCGAAAATGAAGAAGGTACAGCCTTTATCCTCAAATAACTAACATTCTACTGTTGTAATGTTATAAGTTTCTCTGAATAATCCATGAAAGTCTCCTCAATCTGTGTTATAGCTTCACAGGATTATTCAGTGTAGAGGCACCAAGTACCTATGAAAAAAGGAAGTGGGAAAAGGGAGCTCTGTTGTAAGTAGGTTTAGTGATTGGGAATTTGGTGATGGAATGGAAATGTGTAGGAAAAGACTATAGCAACAACTCTTATGGGAATGGGAAGGAAAGGTTCTACTGGTATAAGATGAAGATGACCAGTGAATATTCCACTGAATGGATTTGTCCTGTTGAATATCCCTAAATCTGAGGTATAGTGAGGTATTAATTTACAAGAGAGACTTCTCAAAGTATGGCATTCTGAAAAATTTTCTAGATTAGTTTACTATGGATAAGAAGCTATTTCACTGACATGGTTCAATCTCAACATTCTACCAATGTAATGAAATGAAATATTAAAAAAAGTGAAAAAAAATTACAACCACTGTCACTAGAGGTTCCTTTGCTACTTTGTGCTATTTTGCACATGAGACCCTCCCTTGAACAAGAAGTAAAAATTGTTCCATATAAATCCTCATTATGAAATATGAAAAGTACAAATATACAATTTTAGAAAAACCACAAAAAACTCACCACACTGGTAATGCCCTTAGAAAAGGAATCCTTTTGCTTGTGGAAAAGTCAGTCTATCTCTTCTCAAGAATATTTTCCCTTTTAGAACCTTTCATTAAGCCCATCATTGGAAGCATTTTTGATAAATTAAAGTGAAAAATATTAATTTGTGGATTACAACAAAATGAATTGGGGTTTTTAGAAATTCAAGTTGAAAATGGAAGGATAGCCCATGACATAGTTTGCTGTCCAAAAAACCACCAAAAAAACATTAAATATGTGTTTTGTTTTTAGTATCAAGTATAATTGTCATATGATGGAATGAGTTTTTTTTAAAGAAATACAATAGTAATAGTATTTTAGAGTGGTAAATACCGTCAAAGAAAGAACATCTGATCTGACCTCATTTTTGCCAGTGAGAAAACTGAACCCTTCCAAAATGATGTGATTAACTCAGTCCAGTGGTGAATAAGGGCCCATCACTAATTTGTAGAGAGGAGGAGAATAAATGACAATATTCAATACATTGTAACCGATTAATATAAAGAAAGAGAACCATTGTTTAGACCTTTAAAAATGGAATAGCAGGGATGTTCTATACTCTTGTCCCCTTTACAGCAGCTTTCACTCAATTCTTCTTTATTTTACTATAGTCATAGCTAATTATAATGAATGGGGTAAAGTAAAAGCTCACCATATATGATGATCACCTGAATATTCTTGAGCAATCATTTGCTCACTTGTTACTACCTGATCTGGTAGGTTAACCTCGTTGGTGGAGGAAACCTCAGGTTTACCTATAAGGATAAAGATTTTAAATGGGAAGTGCCAAATCATTTAGAGCACTAAGGAATGTCAAACTATTCCGTAAAACAATAGGTTTCTAATGCCTTTCTGAGTGGATGAATTAGTGTATGATGGGAGTTCTCTCCCCAGATGCAGGGCTTTGTCTTTGTGAAAGAGAAACAAAACCAATGGAAACCAATTAATAACCTATTATGAATAAAAAGTCAAGAGGAGCAAATCCAGGAGAGTCAGAGTAGTCTGGAAAATCATTCTATATGGAAATGGAAGGTTGAGACCAGGAGCTGCAACAGAGTTAGTTTTAGCCACTGTTTAGGTGAAGGATAGTGCAGCAGCTAGTCTCACTTCAGCCACTAGAATGATCACTACTGATACGGGAGTAGAGTAGCCTTTAGATGCTTCAGTGAATGAATACTTGTTGATAAATATCCCTAAGTTGAAAATTCATTGTGATTAGGTATGATTCATTTACATGGAGAGTTCCTCACAATTTCTGACAGGGTCATCTTGAAAAATTCCTCTAGGTTTTGTGAATATTTTTAATAGTTTCCCTGAATTTTAGTTAAAATCTCAAATTACCTGAATGACTATATATTTTCAAGTCTAAAAATATAAAAAGTTAAAAAAAACCCTCTCTTTAGTCATCATCAGGTAGCCCTCAGTGTTTTCCTTAATCACTGGAATATTCCCATCTTTGGTCTCAGTAGAATTCAAAGATAATACATTACAATGTAATTGCAATTTTTTAAAAAATATGAATGGGCCATAATGTTATCAGGAAAAAGGATTATTTTTGTAATTATTCTTTTTTACTTCAGGAAGGGATTTTGCAAAGGAATCAATTTGATTACAGGGGAATAGTCTATATCACTCCAAAAATTATTTGCAATCTATGAATCTATATATTTTTATTTTTGTTTTTAAAATTTATTTTCTTTCGAAATTGAGAAATAAAAAAAGAATTTCTACAAAAGATGAAATAGAAAAACAGAGGATTACACCTGAAATTGTAGACGTGTAAGTTAGGATTCCTTTCAAATATACAACCAAGTTATCATGTCACTTTCTTTTTTCCCCTTCAATCTCCCGCTCCCAAAGCCTAAAGATGGCTACCATTAGACACAAATATGTACACATCTATATGTCAGTTTTAACCCTGGATGCGAACAGCATCTTCCTTCCTAAGATCCTTGTGGTCAGTTTGAGTATTTATAATAGAATGCCTGGGTCACTCAGAGTTGTTCTTAAACCAATACTGCTGTTACTGAACATAATGTTCTCTTGGATCTGCTCCTTTTACTCTTTGTTATTTCATGCAAGTCTCTCCATGCTTTTCCAAAATCACTGAGCTCATCATTTCTTGCAACAGAGTAATATTCCATTATGTGCATATACCACAATTCATTTAGCCATTCCCCAAATAATAGGCATTGCTACAATTTCCAGTTCTTTGCTACCACAAACACAGCTGCTACAAATATTCTAGAACATCTCAGTTCTTTTCCTAGATCATCTTGGGAAACAGACCTAATAATGACATTTCTGGGTCACAGGGTATAGGCAGTTTAATAATTTCTTGGACATAATTCCAAATAACTCTCCAAAAATGGTGGGATCAGTTCACAATCCACCAGCAATGAATTAAGGTCCCAATTTTTCCACATTCTCTCTGAAACAAATATGGACATACTTTTAATCAACTCACCAGGCTCATTCACATAGTAGATCCCCAGCTTTTCCTTATTTGGAGATTATTTCTGTTATTGTTCTCCCTGAATTAGAAAGGAAAATACTGGAATGTAAACGCAATTTAAAAATTTTTAGATATACCATAATGCTATTTCTAACAAGAACTCTTTGGTCTCTTCATGAAGGGCCCTCACAAAGGAATCTAGTTGATTGTAGTAGAGTTAGTCTATATCACTAAAATAAATATTTTAAATTTCTGAACCTGAGTAATATATTCAACTTCCCTCTTTAGTCATTCCTTATTTTTGAAATATTAGTATGATTATTGAAACATCTAATTTCCAAAGAAGTCAACAAGGAGAGAGCTGAGGAAGTACTTGTTGTGAAAGAAAGCATGAGAACCCAAATAAGCATTATTTCTACTATCAGGTCTCAGCACTGTCACAGTTGGGAAATCTTGAAAAAAAATTTTTTTTACATAGAATGGGAAGAGGGAAGAAGGGAGGTAAGAAAAAAAAGGCCATCTGTACTGAATACCCCATTGCACTCATGAGAAAAATGAAGCCCCTAATAGCTATATGGTTCACTCACAGACACCTATGGATTAGAAATATTATGCCTCTGGGTCAATAAGTACATGATAGATTTCTGCTTCAACTATGTATAAATGCTGCTTGACATTTATCATTATATTTTGGGTAAAGACCCCAAAATTGCATTGGTAGTATTTTCTTCCTGAAAGGTCTTTATATCAGTGCAAGCTTATTTCCCATCTCAAATCATATCCTTTTTTTTTGTTCTGATAGAGCTGTCGGGATTATTTATTGCCCTTGTTTCCCTGCTGACCAAACCTAACTTTTATTGGAATCTGCAGGTTCAGAACCATTCTTCTAGTCCCATAGACCATCCCTGCAAAATGATCATTTAGATAGGGCCAAATGGCATTGATTTATTTCTCCCCCCACCTCAATGGTCATTATGGTGAGAAAGAACCTCAAATTTCATATAGATATGATGTATCTTTTGGGTGATGTGACTGGGCAACATAATTCTTTACTCCTTAAAGGACTATCTTCTGTTTAAATCATATACATTAGTCTCCAGTCATCCTGATGAATATCTAGTCACTGGATTCAGATGGCTCTGGAGGAGAAGTGAGGCTGGTGACCTTGCACAGCCCTCCTTCACTCAAAACAAAGTCAAGTGCAAGTTATGTCATCATTTCTCTGATGGCATGGTCTTCTTCGGCAATGAAGGATGAACACAACAATGAGTCTGTCAAGAAAGGAAATTCAAGAAAACTAGAGATGGGACAATTCAGAAATGGTTCCTGAAGTACAACTGAATTGATCTAAATAAATTCTCCCATATAGAAATAGAAAACTGAATCTCTCTTTCAATCCTAAGTTTTCAAAGATAAAGTTGCTTCTTTTCATCTCATTTTTGTACCTAAAATAGCAAACTTGGAAAGAAGTGTATTTTCTTTGAAGGAATTCAGAAATGTTTCTTAAGCATGGGCATACAGTTATTATATTTTGATCACAATTGTGTGAAGATTGTCTGCTTATGTACGGGTAGAGTGTGGGTATGTATGATAGAGTGGTGGGACTGCAGTCAAGAACACATTAGTTCAAATCTAATCTCAGACATTTACTAGCTCTGTGAGCAAAATACTTAACCTATTTCCCTCTGTATAAGGAGCTGGAAAGGAAATGGCAATCTACCTCAGTATCTTTGCAAGAAAACCCCACATGACATCAGAAGAAGACAAGCATGACTGTAACAAATGAACAACTTATGGATTCCTATAGGCTGAATCTTTGTCAGCATACTGAAATTTTATAAGATTGTCTTTTCCCAAAGTAGATGCTTGATGGTTTTGCATAGCAACACCTTGAAGGTAGAAATACGTCCATTTCTGGACAATTTGTTCCTGAGTTGGGTGCTAGTTCAGAAGTGTAATTTAACCCCAACCACCTTCTATGCCTTCTATGGCAATTCCCAATTGGACTACTTCATGTACTCTGCAATACAGCTGTTATACATTCTCTCTGAACTGAAAGCACAGAGGACATAATCCTCCCGGAAAGGATAAAATTCCATGCAGTGACTGACAGTAGCTAAAACCTTACAAATGAACAACATATAAATATATTCTCCTTGGGTCAAGCATTTGAATATGGATTTCCATGGAAGATTTGTCTCACTGACAAGTTTATTCATTTAAAATGCTAATTAGAAATTGCATTATTTTTGAGTTATTAGGGCATGATTTTTATTTATTTACAAGTAATAGTTACTTTCAGATAGTTTTGTTTTATATGAGACATTTGAATCTTTACTAAAATGCATTCTACATTAAATTTAATGAAGACATGGGATAAATAAGAAACTGACCATGTATAATTATCACCTTGCTCCTTCCTGAACCATAACTTTCTTGTCCAGTCCCACTTTTGAGTGCTAATCATCTTTCTGTTGGACAGTTCCATGAACCTCGGTTTCATCTACAATGAGTTCAAATGTGAATTGCCAAATCATTCAGAGCACTTAGAAAAGGCAGGAACTAAAACCTTGAAATTGAGCAACACACACATACACACACACATAAATTCCCATGATTTCAGAGCATTTAGGAGTGGGTTGCTATGGAAGTTTTGTATCAGGGCCAACTTTGCAGTATTGTCCATCAATTTTAAATGCTAATTGTATATTGGATTATATTTTAGTTTTTTCAGCATTATTTATTATTATTTATAAGTAATATCTTCTTTCAGATAGTTTTGTTTTGGGTTTTATTTTGGTATGAGATATTTGCATACTGAAGTAACCATATTTGCAGTTAAATGTAATGCCAATATGGGCTAAAGTAGAAGCTCACCATGTATAATGACCACTTGCTCCCTCATGAACAATGGTTTTTTCATTGGTTCCTGCTTGAAATTAACCATCCTTTTGAACTGTGCCACAAACCTCATTTTCATCTACAATGAGAAAGATTCAAGTGTGAACTGCCAAATCACCCTTAGAGCCCTTTTAAAAAGTCAGGGAATTGCATGAATTAGTGGAGGAGTGTCCCACTCTGGGAATTCCTTATTCTGATTCAGTACTCCCTTTGTATCAAAAGAAAAAAACACAGGTAGAGAAGTATTGCTTACCAATTATCATGATGGAGAAAGTCAATTAGAGCTAATTTCTGAAATATAAATGGCTTGACATCTAAAACTTTTGTTGTCATCTCTTGGAAGCCCAGAGACAATATGGATTAAAGCAATTACTTAAGAAGTCGTGAGAAACAAAGATGAATAAGGACACAGTCTTTGTTTTCAAGCAATTTCCTTGCCGAGTGTTATAATAGTTTTTTCTAGGTTACTAAGCCTTTCTTAATCAATACTGCAGAAGAATAGAAATATTTAGAGTACGTAATTTGGATATGCCATGAAAACACAAAAGTTGAAAAGAGTAACTCTGTTGGTTGAGATAAATGACCGTATACAGTAGGTCTTACTTCAACAGTTAGAAAGAGATGTACTACCAGTCGTGACTTTTGTCTTACCACTGGACTCCAATGACTCTGAAGGAGAGGCACTGATGATTCTGTGCATCTCTCTTGCACTTAAACCTAATTCATAGGCAAGCTGACATCACCCCCATGATGCCACTGGTCCTCTTCAAAATAAGTGATGAACAACCACAACAACATTAGTGTACCTGTTTTTCCTCATCATCTCCACTATTTGTCATTTCATATTGGTGTCAGGTGGTACCTCAGAATTGCTTTAATTCAACTTTGTCTAATAAGTAGGAATTTAAAGTACTTTTTTTCATAAGAGAGTAGATAGCTTTGATGTCTTTTGAAAACTGCATATTTATATTCTTTGATCAATGATCACTTGTTGAATGCCTCTCATTTTTATAAATCCAAGTTTCTTACGTATGTGAGAAACTAGGCCTCTATCAGAGAAAATTGTAAATTTTTTTTGATACTACTTCATTATCTAAGGTCCCTTTTAGCAAAATGAACTTTCCCTCATTATCTGTTTTAATTAGGTCTATTTTTCTTTTGTTTTGTCTAAGATTATAGTTTCTACTTCTGCTGTTTTTTTTTGTTTTTCTTTTTTCTTCTTTCCTTCAGTTGAAGGATAATAGATTTTGCTCCAGCCCTTTATTTTAACTCAGTCTGTGTCTTTCTGTTTCAAGTGAGACTCTTGCAACCAAATTATTGTTTGATTCTAGCATCTAATCCATTCTGGTATCTTCTTCTGGTTTTTGGGTGAATTCAATCTATTCACATTCACAGTTTGCTTCATTAATCCTTTTTTATCCTGTCGCTCCTCAAAAGTCTGTTTTGCTTCTAATTACTGCCTCCCCCAATCTGCTTTCTCTTTCAAACACCCTCCCCTCAAATCTCTTATTCCCTTGCTCTCTGATTTCACTACTAGGTAAGGATAGATTTCTAAACCCAGCTGAGTGTGTACACATAATTCCTCCCTCTTTGAAGCAGTTCCAATGAAAGTGAGATTCAAGCATTTCTCACCACATCACTCCCCAACAATAGCCCCTTTAATATAAAGCAATTCTTTGCACACTAGACCTCTTTTTTGTGGGGAAAAAACTTCCCATTATACCTCCCCATTCCCCCTTTTCCTGGTGCATTCTTTTCTCACCTCTTCATTTTTTGGGAGATCATCCCAACATAATCTCTGTCTATTATATATAGACTCTTTCTAACTGTCCTGTTTTGTGCTTTTTCATGCTACTTCTGGAAGTCTCTAAGTTTTCAGTGTACCCAAGGTGGTATGATCCAGGGAAAGATATGGTCACAGCTCTGCTGTTCTGTACTCTGGTCTTGGAGTCTAGTGTCCTGTAGCCACAAGTGCTAACCCTCCTCTCTATCTTAGAACTGTGACCACAGTCCTGCTTCCTTTTGACTGACCACAAGCACTCCTCTTTGCTATGGAACTCTGACCCAGAACTGTGTATAGGCAACAGGGTTGCCAACAAGGAGCAGTGTAGCTTATTGGTGCCAGCGCCATAAAAGGATCCCTTGTAATTTTTACTGACCCTTCTCTGATCCCTTTACTCCCACTGGGCAGGGAGCTTTCCAAGCTGCTACTGCTGCTGCTGCCACCATTGCCTCCAAGGCTCACTGCTGGTGCCGCTGCCCCACTCTGTACCAAGCAAATCCCCACTGCAGTGGCATAGACATATTCTGCTGACCTACTAAGTTGTCTTGGGCTGGAAAAATGTCTCAGTCTGGCCTATTGTTATCTCTGCTACTCCACTATATTATTTCAGGAGTTATTTTAAAGCTCTTTGGAGGGGTAATGGTGGGAGACTTCAGCTGGGTTTGCTGCCTGGACTCTGCCATCTTGACTCTGCTTCCTCTTTGGTTTGTTTTTTATTCATGCATTTTCAATCAACTCAAAGGACTAATTCTGTGGAGAATTTGTGGATCACATATCATATATGCCGTTCCCACATCACAGCAGTGCCCATTCATTTTGAAGCATTCTAATCATTTTCAGGCTTTAGAAACTAAAACCAAAAACAAAACGATAAACCATCTCTTGAATTACATCTCTTGTAAATAATCTTTCTATTTGAACCTCAAAATCATGGGCCCAAACAATTAGAGTTGAAAAGTAAATAGGTATGATGGAGGAAGGGGCATGTATGATCCACAATATTTCTGCTTCCTAAAAGACCTGTTAAACTTTATTTATTGAACAATTAGAAGACCATCGCTGCTCAGTCAATTCATAGAAAGTAAATGAGTGCAGAATTGTTTCCACAGTCCTCTGAATTAACTGAAAATCCATAAATAATAAAAACCCAAGAGGCAGAGTCAACATAGCAATTAATATTAACTGTAAATGAATTCCATAAAACAGAAGTGGACAGCAGAATGGACTGGAAGCTAGAATCCAACATGTTGTTTACAAGACACTCACCTGATACACAAACACAATCTATTATCCTTTAGCTGAAGTAAAATAAGCAGGGGTAACAATCATTATCTCAGACAAAGCAAAAGTAGACCTAATTAAAAGAGATAATTAGTCAAATATATTTTGCTCAAAGGGATCTTGGACAATAAAGTAGCATCAAAAAACTTTCTCTTTTAAAGACTTAATTTCTCAAATACATAGAAAAATTTTCAAATTTATAAAAATTGGAGCCATTCCCCAAATGATAAATGATCAAAGGATATAACAAGCAGTTTTCAGAAAACAAAATTAAAGCTATCTACAGTCAAATAAAATAATACTGTAAATACTTGCTGATTAGAGAAATTCAGATTACAATTCTGAAGTACCACCTCACACTTATCAGAAAATGACAAATGGTGGAGAGGATGAGGAAAACCAAGTACATCAATGTGGTTGTTCATCATTTGTTCTCAAAGACGACCAAGTAGGGGACATCTTGACATGCCCACAAATTGGATTTAAGACTTGTGCTTTAGGAAAATGAGGGCTGGTGCAGGCAGACTAACTAGTAGAGTACTGCAACAGCCCAGGCAAAACAATATCAGAGGAGAGAAGAGAGCATTTTGAAGAGAATGGTGCAAAGGGAAAACTGGAAGACTTTGGCAATGAAATGGATGTGAGAGGTAAGAGATCATGAGAGTCACGGACAGCAGCTAGGCTACGTGTCTGGGGGACTAGGAGGATAGTCTTCCCCTTGATAGCAACGGAACTAATAGAAAAAGACTGTTAGGGGAATAATAACGAGTTCAGTTTTAGGCATGTTGAGTTGAAGATATCCTCAGGATGTATCAGATGCAAGACTGCAAACCAGCAGAGAAGTCAGCATTGGAAATGTAGACTTGAAAATCATTAGCACAGAGAGAACTGAATCCATGGCGGCTGATCAGCTCACTAAGAAAAATGGTATACAGGGAGAAGAGGGTTCAAAACAGTGCCCTGTGCCCTGTGGGACTCTCAAGGTGGGCAGATGTGACCTGGATGATGAGTCAGTAAAGGAGACTGAGAGGGAATGGTCAGATAAGTAGGAGGATAACCAGGAGAAGTTAGAGAAGAGAGGATAGAGAACAACAAGGTCAAAGGTGGCTGGAGAAACATAAAAAAGAATCTGGATTGAGGGGAAAAAGCCTTTGGATTTAGCAACGAAGAGGTCACTGATGCCCTTAGAGAGCAGTTTCAGTTGAATGATGAGGTCATAAATTACATGGAGAGAGTTAAGAAAGTGAGAGGAGAAATGGGGGCATCTATGGTGGATGACCTCAAGGAGTAGAGCTACAAAAGGCAGGATAGAGAAGGACTAGGGATGAAAGGATCAAGCGAGGATTTTTTCTGGATAGTGGCGACATGAGCATGTTTGCAGAGAGAGGTTGAAGATAAGCAAGAGAGGGGGCATGACAGAGGATAAAACCTGCTGGAGGAGATGGGATGGGCTGAAATCATTTCTGCAGGTAGAGGGGTTTGCTTTGTCAAGAATGGATACATTCTGCTTGTGAGAGACAGGTGAAGGTAGAGTTAATGGAAGAAGGCATTTGAGTGTTATTAGATGAGGAGGAAGAAGAGGAGGGAGCTCTCAGTGAACAGCCTTCTATTTTTTCAGCAAAATAAGAAGTAACAGCTGTGTAGGTGGAAAAGATGCCATAGGAGGCTTGAGGTGGGATGAAAAGGTTGGGAAAGGGGACTATCTTAAGTGGTAAAGTGAATGAATTTCAAAAGTGCAAAACTACGCCAGTGTTAGTGAAGGTCCAGTTGAGATGTAGTAAAACAACATAGCATGGGAAATCTGACTGACCCAGTGAGAAAAACTGAGTGATTTTTCTGCAATTTTATACAACAGATATGTGTACAAGAAAAGGCTCAGGCTTGGCAGGGCACAATCAGAGAGGATACAGCAATGGGACAAAGGACTTGACAAGAGGACACAGTAGAGTTGAACTGGGTCACCAAGGGCTCAAGAAAGGGAAAGGAGAGGAGTGACTAGTGAAGGACTGGATGGCCAGTACGAAAAGCAAGGTTTGGTATTGGAGGAAAGTCTATTGACTGTGACCAGACAAGGGAATCTTAGAGTTCATGAACATAGAAGGGGTGCATTTATGGCTGATGAAAAGATCAAGGTTATGACCATCTATCTCTGTATGTGACTGAGGTGCATCAGAGAAGTGGGGTTAGGGTATTTGAGGGAGTATGTGGAAAGTCCTCTAGTAGGAAGAGCATGAGTTTGCAAGGAGAAAGACTCTGAGCCAGGCACCAACCTTACTAAGGACAGAGAGAAAGTATCCTGTCAACCAGTAGACAATAGCTACTAGAATTTTGATGGTTTGGCAGATATAGGCCAAGTGAAGCTCAAAGCCAGACAGGTAACTGAATGACAGTGGTAAAGAGAGAACCTGGAAATGAGGAACAAGGAGTTTTCCATCTCCCCTACTTGGACCAGGACTCAGGAGTCAAAGATTCAGGTTGGGGGAGGAGGAGGGAGAGAGAGAGAGGAAACTACAGCCAATGCTAGAAAGGGTGGCCAGGAGAGCTGTGCTATCAGCAAGGATCCAGGGCTCAGGGAGAACTAGAAGATGGAAGGACTGGGAAAAGAACGGATCTAAGATGAAATCAAATTTGTTATCTATGGAATAGACATTCCAGAGAACTCAAATGAAAGGATGATTAGCTTTAGAATAGGACCCTGGGGGTAGGGAAGGGGGAGCTGTTTGATGGAGATGGGAATAAGAGAGGCCAGGCAGGTGACAGAAAACAAGCTTTCAATTACTGATAGCTATGAGAGTTCCAGATCTCTCTCCTATGGGAGAGACCATGACCAGTGGAAGAGGGTTATTTATTACATGAAAAGGGTTTAATGTCTCCATTAAACCTTTAAAGCCTTTGGCAGATGAGGTGAAGGATGTTGTGGGAGAAAAGGTGATACTCTCCTCCTCCAGACTGGAAACTTGGCAGAATGGCACCCTCTCCCTTCTCCCCAGGGGTGGGACTATCGTGAGGGAGCAGCGCTTGTCTTCATAAAGGAGGCTGCAGACCAGGCTCTCAATCCTCACGAGAGAGAGAGGCCTGACGAACCTGGCAGCATTAGCAGAGGCGGTGACAGAGGGCAGTGTAACCAAGAGAAGAAGGCATCTGAATGATGACGGTGGATGGCACGAGGCTAAGCCAGACTTCGAGTTCCATCTCTACCCCCGGTCCTCCTCAGCTTTGAAAAGGAAAAACAGCTTTCCTTTGTTGCTCTGACAATAAGTAACTTAGTGTTCTGAATTGTTCTGAGTCCCCAAGGTCAAAGCCTTGTTCCGGACTCCGTCCTGTCCTCAGGTCCACCACGCTCCAACTTGTCCCCACGTGACGCCCCCAGCCCCCAGTCCTACGTGCCCCACGCTCCCCCACCCGCCAACCTTACCCCATCCACACCTGGGCTGGGCTCGGCCCCCATCCTTTCCTAACCCGCCAAGTGCTTTCAAGTTCAGGGGCGCTGGGGGGGGGCAGGGTAAGGAGGCCTCGCCTACGCAGCTCCCTCAGCCGTCTGGATGCCCCTTCTCACTGAGGCTGAAGCGGGGAACGTCAGGCTGCGCCCGGGCTGCGGGGGCTCCAGGACAGGGCCCACAGGGCGCTGGGACCCTGTCTCCTTGTCCCCCGTCCCCTTGTCCCTGTCCGCCTGGACCCCGCTGCTCGGGACCAAATGTGGGCCTGGGAGGGGGCGTGGGGAGGGAGGGGGGAGGGAGGGAGGCGTCGGGGGTCCTTCGGGCTCCGGGGCTGGTAGGAGAGGAGCGAGCGCCAGCACCTCATCGTCACGTGACTGCGAGGGGCGGGGCCGCCTCCTGGTAGGCGGGGCGGACTGAAGGGTGCCGGAGAGCCCCGCCCCCACCAGCTGCTGCTGCTCCCAGAGCACCCCCGCCCAACGTGGCTGCGCTGGAGGCTGGGAGCACGTGCGGCCTCGACTTGGTGCTGGAGGCCAATGACTGCACGTGTAGGCGCGAGGAGCTGAGCTCGGCGGAGCCCGCTGCTGTCCTGGGGCCTTTTCTCGGGAGCAGGCGCGTCAACAACGAAGGTGCCGTGCCCCTCCTCTCCTTTCCCGGCCCCACAACCTCCCCGGACTCTTCCCCAACCCCCCCTTCCTTCCCTCTTCCCCCCCCAGAACACATGTGTTGTGCGCCCCCCCCTCGCCCCCGGGGCTTCCCGAGTCACCGAGACTCAGACACTGGGTGTGGCCCCTGCGGGTGGTTGGGACCGCCCCCCCGTGACCCCCGTGACCTCTCATAGGGCCATTGGATCCACTCTGTTCTTTGACCTCTTGTGACCTTTTAGAGCCAGGCCCGTGCCCTCTGCAAAGGACCGCCCCTCCCCCCACCTTCCCGCCGGAGGCCGGTAACAAACTGCCCCAGTTTGGCTCTTTATGTGAGTGGAGGGTGTATATGTCTTGGGTTGCCTGGGGCTGCATAAATTTTCCCCTTATTCTTAAAAAAAACATAGTTTTAAAAAATCTGTCTTTTAATAGGTTAAAAAGCAATTAATTTTGGATGCCTTTTATACCACCATATTGTCAGTTTTTCATGCCCAGACCATGGTAAGTTCATTTTTTTCTTTCCAGATCTTGATAGTAATATTTGCTGTACTCAGTAAAGTTAAGATTCACTTTCATTTTGGAGGGACCTGCAGTCAAAAACATCCACATTCAAATCTGCCCTCTGACATTTCCTAGCTGTGTAACCCTGTTTGCCTCAGTTTCCCAATCTGTAAAATGACCTGGAGAAGCCAATGGTAAACCACTACAGTATCTTTGACCGACCCCCCCCCCAAAGTATAAATAAATAAATTGAAATGGGGACCTAAAGAGTTGGACATTACTGAAACAACTCAACAACAACAAAAATATTTGATATGGGTATTTTGCATACACACGTGGATATACATTTTATGCAAATACAAATAAATACTTCATAGAAATATGTACATCTATAGGTATACATATGAGTGTACATAAGCATATGTTGATAGCTGAAAGGAGCCTTTTTTTATATTAGTTTTTTTTCAATTATGTAGCATTTATTTTAATTTTCTTTCGCTTCTACCCTGTCCCCCTAACACTGGAAGGAGGGATGATAAGACCCTTGCAACTAATAAGCATGGGCTAGCCAAATAAATTCCCATATTGGGGATGGCGAAACTATTTTCTTTTTTTGTTTTTTGTATTGCATGTGGATTTTATTTTATTTTATTTTTTGCTTTAGTATTTTATTTTTCCCCCATTACCTGTAAAAACAATTTTAACATTCATTTTTATAATTTTGATTTCCAAAATCTCTCTCTTCTTACCTTGACACTCCCTCTCCTTGAGAAGGCAAGAAATCCATATAGATTATACATATGCAGTTATGTAAAACACTTTCATAATAGTCATAATATGAAAGACTAATTATTTCCCTTCGTCCTACCCATTTACTCTATTCATTATCTCCTTTCACCCTGCCCTCCTCAAAAGTATTTTGCTTCTGACTACCCCCTCCTCCAGGATGCCCTCCCATCTATAAGCTTCCCTTTCTCTAATCCTTTCCCTCCTACTTTCCTGTAGAGTAAGATAGATTTCTGTACCCAATTGGGTGTATATGTTATTCCCTCCTTGAGCCACCTCTGATTCACTTCCTTCCCCTCACTTCCTCCATCTTCCGCTCCACCGTAAAAGCTTTTTCTTGTGGGGCAGAGCCAAGATGACAGAGTGAAAGCAGACTCACCTGTGCTCATCCACAAATTCCTTCAGATACCTCTAAGAAGTTAATCTGAACAAATTTTAGAGTGGCAGAATCCACTGGGAGACAGAGTGTAATAGATTTCCAGACCAAGAAAGCCTGAAAGATCAACAAGAAGGTTCTGTTATACTGACTGGGGGAATGTAGAATGGAAACATCCCAGCAAGCCCCACCTGAGTGGACCATCTGGAAATCCTGAGCCCAAGGGGAGTGGAGCCTGTAATTGCTTGCTTTAGCATAGCCAGGGGAATTGGGCAGACACCAGAACAGAAGGAGTTAATGCAACTCTAGGGGAGTAGGAGACCTTACAGGCCAGACCACCCCTCCCCCACATCTCATGGTATGAGCTTCATGTAACACCAAGGAAACTCAGAATTCACCTAACATCAACCTTGGCACACACCAGCCAGCTCAGCATCAGGTAAACTGCAGCATTATATAACTTCTAGTTGCAAGAACTAGAGGCCACAGAACTCAAGATTAGTAACCAGAACCCTAGATCCCAGCACAAGAAACATGTGACAGATGTCTCCCCCCCACCCCACCCCAGGCCCTAGAAGCAGATATCCACTTTGAAAGCCAGGAGAAAGGCAATCACCATGAGGAAGAAGCAAATTAGAAAAGCAAAGACCATAGAATCTTATTACAGTCACAGGGAAGAAAACAAATTGAGAAAAGGACAACATTGTACCCACAGCTGAAACCTAAAAAGGGAATGTGAACTGATCTCAAGCCCAAAGAGCATTCTTGGAATATCTCAAAAAGGATTCTAAAATCCCAATTAAAGAGATAGAAGAAAATTTGATGAATGATTTTTAAAATACACTCAGTTCCTTAAAAAGTAAAATTGGTCAAATGAATAAGGGGGTACCAAACCTAACTGGAGAAAATAATTATTTAAAAAAGGAGGCACAAAAGCTAACTGAAGAAAACAATTCATTAAACATTAGAATTGGGCAAATAGAAACTAATGATTCTATAGGGTGTCAAGAATCAGTCACAAAATCTAAAGAATGAAAAAATAGAAGAAAATGTAAAATATCTCATTGGAAAAACAACAGACCTGGAAAATAAATCCAGGGGAGAAAATCTAAGAATCATTGGTCTACTAGAAAGCCATGATGAAAAAAATATCCTAGACAGTATCTTCCAAGAAATCATCCAGGAAACCTGCCCTGAGGTCCTAGATCCAGAGGGGACACTACTAATCCAAAGAATCTACCGAATACCTCTTGAAAGATATCCCAAATGGAAAACACAAAGGAATATTTTTTCCAAATTCCATAATTATCAGGTCATGGAGAAAATACTTCAAGCAGCTAGAAAGAAGCAATTCAGGTATCAAAAAACTACAATCAAGATCACACAGGACCATGAAGCTACTACACTAAAAGATACGAGAGACTGCAATATGATAAGGCAAAGGAGCTTATACTACAACCAAGGATCAAGTACCCAGCAAAACTGAGCATAATCTTTCAGGCAAGGAGATGGACATTCAATGAAATAAAATAAAATAAAATAAATAAGGTCAGAGCTCAATAGAAAATTTGAAGGAGAAAAAAAAGAAAAACTTGTTATTCAATATCTACTTGTTAATCTTTAGAATTGTATATTTATTACAACAATTAAAAGGAATATACGTAGAGAGTGTGTATAATTTAACTGATGTGATGATAAAAATCCTAATTAAGGGGTGCAAAAGGAGAACAGGAAAGGAAGAGGCAGAAAAAAACATATAAGCCCTCTCTGAAGTCCTCCTGTTCATCATTTCTTATAGTACAATAGTATTCCATTACATTCCTATACCACAACTTGTTCAGTCATTCCCCAATTGATGGGCATCCCCTCAATTTTGAGTTCATGGCCACCACAAAGAGACCTACTATAAATATTTTTGTGCCTGTGGAACCTTTTCCCATTTTTATGATCCCTTTGGGATACAGTCATAGAAGTGATATTGTAGGGTCAAAGGGTATGAATATTTTTATAGCCCTTTGGGCATAGTTCCAAATTGCTCTCCAGAATGGTTGTATTAGCTCACAGTTCCACCAACAATGAATTAGTGTTCCAACTCTCCTACATCTTCTCCAACATTTAT
>CM053771.1:320052440-320116125 GCA_028658325.1 Potorous gilbertii | reverse complement strand
CAATTGAGTTAGCCTATTTTTCAAGGTGTTATTTTCTTCAGCATTTTTTTGGGTCTCCTTTATTAAGATATTGACCCATTTTTCATGCTTTTCTTGCATCTCTCTCATTTCTTTTCCCAGTTTTTCCTCCTCCTGTCTAACCTGATTTTCATAATCCTTTTTGAGCTCTTCCAAAGCCTGAACCCATGGGATATCTATTTCAGATGTTTGGGATACAGAGGCCTTGACTCTTATGTCTTTACCTGATGGTAAGCAGTTTTCTTCCTCCTCAGAGAGGAAGCTTGGAATCATTTGTTCACCAAGAAAATAACCTTGTATAGTCTTATTTTTTTTCCCTTTTCTGGGCATTTTCCCAGCCAGTTACTTGACTTCTGAGAGGCCTGTCCACCCCTGCCTAGATCCGCCCAGCTAGTGCTTGGGGTCTGAGATTCAAATGCTGCTCCCCAGCCTCAGGGCTTTTGGTGGCTGGCGTGGCTGCTATTCAGGGCAAGATTAAATCAGGTGCTCTGGTAGGGGCAGGGCCACCTCCCAGGCTCAGTTCCCTCAGGGGATTTATGCAGAGACTTTCTCTAATGGAGCTGCTGCTGAGCTCCTGCCTGCTCTGGGAGCCCCTGGCCACTAATGCCTCTGCTGCTGCCTCTGCTACTGCCTCCCAAGGGTCCTGAGTCCTGGAGACACCCCGCTCCCCTCTCAGCCCGTCCAGAAGTCTCTCTCACTGACCAGTGCGTGCATCTGTGGGTGGAGGGTCCTTCGTGGCCACTGGAGATTCCGTCCCTGAAGCCTGCTCGGATCTGTTCACTCCTCTCAGTGCTGGGCGACCAGGGCAGGGCAGGGCTCTGCTCCCGTCAGGTGTGCGATGGACCTTTGGGATCAGTTTTTCAGGGCTCTCTCGAACAGAAATCTCCTTCACTGTGTTGCTGCGTGGCTTCCACTGTACCAGAATTTATTGGGAGTTCTTTTTAGAGGAAATCCATGGGCTGTGGGTTTGGAGCTAGCATATGTGAGTCTTTCTACTCCGCCATCTTGGCTCCACCTCCCTCTTAATCTTGATTGCATTAGGTTTGTTCATGCAAAAACTTTTCAATTTAATCAAAATTAACCATTTTGCATTTCATAATGTTTTTGACCTCTCTTTTGGTCAAAAAAATTTCTCCATTCTCCATAAATCTGATAAATACACAATTCCTTGCTGCCCTAATTTGATTACATTATCAGTCTTTATACCTAGATCATGTATCTATTTATACTTCATTCTTGTGTACTCTGTCAGGCATTGATCTATACCTAGTTTCCACGATACTGTTAACCAGTTTTCCCAGCATTTTTTGTCAAACGCTGAGTTCTTGTCTGAGGTCCTTGGGTTTATCAAAAAGTAGACTGCTATATTCATTGACTACTGTGTCTTGAGTACCTAACCTATCCCACTGATCTAGCCCTCTATTTCTTAGACAGTACCAAGTGTTTTTGATGGTTGCTGCTTTATAATACCATTTGAGATCTGGTAGGACTAGGCCACCATCCCTAGTATTGCTTTTCATTAATTCCTTTATTATTCTGGACCTTTTGTTCTTCCAGATTAATTTTGATATTATTTCTTCTAGCTCTAGATAATAATTATGTGGTAGTTTGATTAGTATGGTACTGAAGAAGTAAATTAATTTAGGTAGAATTGTCATTTTTATTATATTAGCTTTGTCCTACCCACAAGCAACTGATATTTTTCCAGTTACTTACATCTCACTTTATTTGTGTGAAAAGTGTTTTTGTAACTGTGTTCCTATAGTCCCTGAATTTGTTTTGGTAGGTCTACTCTCAGATATTTTATAGTGCCTACCATAGCTTTAAATGGCATTTCTCTTTCTATCTCTCACTATTGGGCTTTGCTAGTAATATACATATACATATATACATGTATACATATATATATATATATATATATATATATATATATATATATATATATATATATATATAAATTCAAATGATTTATGTGGGTTTATTTGTAACATGCAACTTTCCCAAGTTGTTGTTATTTCAAGTAGTTTTTACTTGATTTTCTAAATATGTCATCATATCAGCGCAAAGAGTAATAAACTTAGTTTCTTCTTTGCCTTTTCTAATTCCTTCAATTTATTTTTCTTCCCTTATTGATAAAATTAACATTTCTATTATCATATTGAATAACAGTGGTGATAATGCTCCTTGGTAACTTTCTCCAGTGGTACATAGTACAGACACAAAACTTGACCATATTCTATAGAATAAAACCTTCACAATCCAGTGCACAAAGACAGATACAGTCAGTGCATCCTTCCCAGATCATAATGCAATAAAATTATAAGTAATAAAAGACCATGGAAAGTTAGATCAAAAATTAATTGGAAAATAAGTTATCTAAACCTATAGAATGAGTGGGTTAAACAACAAATCATAGAAACAATCAATAACTTCATTCAGGAAAATGACAATAATGAGATAACCTTCGAAAACTTATGGGATACTGCAAAAGCAGTTCTTAGGGGAAGCTTTATATCATTGCATGCCTACATGAATAAAATAAAGAAAGAGAAGATCAGTGAATTTGGCATGCAGCTGAAAAAGCTAGAAAAAGGACAAATTGAAAATCCCCAAGTAAATACCAAATTAGAAATACTGAAAACCAAAGGAGAAATTAATAAAATTGAAGTTAAGAAAATTATTCAACTAATAAAGCTGAGTTGGTTTTATAAAAAAAGGCAAAAAAATTGATAAACTTTTAGTCAATTTGATTTTTTAAAAAGAAGAAAACCAAATTACCAGTATTAAAAAATGAAAAGGGAAACTCACTTCCAAGGACGAGGGAATTAAAACATTAGAATTTCCTTTGCCCAACTGTATACCCATAAATTTGACAATCTAATTGAAATGGATGAATATTTATAAAAATATAAATTGCCCAGAATAACAGAAGAGAAAGTAAAATACTTAAATAACCCCTTCTCAGCAAAAGAAATTGAACAAGCCATCAGTGAACTCCCTAGGAAAAAATCTCCAGGACCAGATTGATTTACAAGTGAATTCTATCAAACATTTCCAGTACTATATAGAATATTTGGGAAATTTGGCAAAGAAGGAATCCTACCAAATTCTTTTTATGATATGAATATGGTTCTGATTTGGCAGAGCCAAAACAGAGAAAGAAAATTATAGACCAATTTCTCTAATGAATATAGATGCAAAAATTTTAAATAAGCTATTAGTAAAAAGACAATAACAACTTACCACGAGACTAATACAGTATGATCAGGTAGGAGTTATACTAGGAATGCAGGGCTGGTTCAATACTAGGAAAAGTATCAGCATTATTGAGCATACCAACAGCAAAACTAAGAGAAACCATATGACTATCTCAATAGATACAGAAATACTTTTGACAAAATACAACACCCATTCATATTGAAAACACTGGGGAGCATAGGAATAAATGGAGCCTTCCTTAAAATAATAAGCAGTATTTACCTAAAACCATCAGCAAGCATTATATGCAATGGGAATAAGCTAGATGCATTTCCAGTAAGATCAGCGGCGAAACAAGGATGTCCATTATCACCACTATTATTCAATATGGTACTAGAAATTTTAACTTTAGTGATAAGAGAAGAAAAAAATTGCACATACCTTTTGATACAGCAATACCACTACTAGGTCTATATGACAAATAGGTCATAAAAATGAGAAAAGGACCTACATGTACAAAAATATTTTTGTGGTGGCCAAGAACTGGAGATTGAAGGGATGCCCATCAATTGGGAAATGGCTGAACAAATTGTGGTATATAGATGAAATGCAATACTGTTGTGTTATAAGAAATGATGAACAGGTGGACTTGAGAAATTCCTGGATAGCCTTATATGAACTGATGTTGAGTGAAGTGAGCAGAACCAAGAGAACACTATACATAGTAAACAGACAAAGTACTTGAGGACTGTTTTGATAGACGTAGTCCTTCACAGAAATGCAAGGATCTAAAACATTTCCAAAGAACTCATGATGCAAAATGCCATCTACATCCAGAAAAAGAACTATGGAGTCAGAACACACAATGAGTCTGACAATTTTCTCTTTTGTTATGTTTGGTTTTGTTTAGTTTCAATCATACTCTCTCCCATTTGTTTTAATTCTTCTGTGCCATGCAACTAATTTGAAAAGAGTTTTAAAAGAATGTTTGTGTAGGGCCCATCTAAAATTGCATGTTCTCTTGGGGAGGGAGCGGAGATAGAAGGGGAGAAAATTTAAAACTTATGGAAATGTTTGTTAAAAATTGAAAACAAATGAATAAATAAAATGAGAGGAAAAAATTATGAGATAATTTACCCCATTCTACCTCTTCCTTTCTCTTTCTCCCAGTATGTTCTTCTCTCTCCCACCCTTTAATCTTATTTTTTAGATAACATCCCTTCATATTCAATTCATACTTGTGCCCTCCCTGTATCTTTTCCTTCTAACTACCCTAGTAATGAGTTGCAAATATCATCTTTCCATGTAGGAATGTAAACAGTTTAAAATTATGAGAGCACTTTTGATTTCCCTTTTCTGTTTACCTTTTTATGCTTCTCTTGAGTCTTGTATTTGAAAGTCAAATTTTCTATTCAGGTCTGGTCTTTTCTCAAGAATTCTTGCAAGTCCTCTACCTCACTGAGTATCCATTTTTTTTCCCTTTATGGATTATGCTCAGTTTCCTGGATAGGTGAATCTTTGTGGTACTTCTGGATCTGTTACCCTCTGTAAAAGTATATTCCATTCTCTCTGATCCTTTAAAATAGAAGTTGCTAAATCTTATGTTATCCTGATTGTGCCTGCATGATACTTAACTTGTTTCTTTCTGGCTGCTTGCAATATTTTCTCCTTGACCTGGGAACTCTGGAATTTTGCTATGATATTCCTGGCAGTTTTCATTTTGGGATCTCTTTCAGTAGGTGACTGGTGGATTCTTTCACTTTCTATTTTAATTTCTGGTTCTAGAATATCGGATCAGTTTTCTTTGACAATTTCTTGAAAGATGTCTAGGTCCTTTTCCTATCATGGTTTTCAAATGGTCCAATAATTTTTAATTTTCTCTCCTGTGTATTTTCCAGGTCAGTTGTTTTTTTTTTCTAATGAGATATTTCACATTGTCTTCTATTCTTTCATTTTTTGGCTTTGTTTTATCATTTCTTGATTTCTGAAGAAGTCATTAACTTCCATTTACTCCATTCCAGTTTTAAAGGAATTATTTTCCTCAGTGAGCTTTTGGACCTCCTTTTCCATTTGGTAAGTTATGTTTTTTAAGGCATTCTTTTCCTCATTGGCTTTTTGGACCTCTTTTACCATCTGGCCCAGTCTGTTTTTTAAGTGGTTATTTTCTTCGGTATTTTTTGTATCTCTTTTTTCATGATTGTCCTACATCACTCTCATTTTGCTTCTGGATTTTTTCTCTACTTCTCTTACTAAATTTTCAAAATCCTTTTTGAGCCTGAGACCAATTCATATTTTTTTCTTAGAGGCTTTGGATATAGGAGCTTTGACTTTGTTGTCTTCCTCTAGGTGTGTGTTTTGATCTTCCTTTTCAACAAGTAAGTTTCTATAGAGTTGTTTTTCCTTTGTTTGTTCATTTTTCTAGCAGATTGTTTGACTTTTAACTCTTTGTTAAAATATAGCTGTGCTTCCAGGGTGGAGGTTGCATAGTATCAATCTGAAGGGATTTTGTGCTGCTATTTTCAGAGATACTTCCAAGGACCTGTAAGTTTTCATTACTTCCAGGGTGGTATGATTAAAGATGAAATGTTTACTCTTCTCTTAGCCTGTGCTCTGGTCTGTGAGGGACTGCAAGCTCTCTTTTCTGCCCTGGGACTGTGAGAATGGATCTCCTAGCCATTGATGCCACAAGCTCTACTGTGCTAGGGCTCCTCCTTGCCCTGGGACTGCCACCCAGGACTGTGACCTGGATCCAAGTACAGGGGAAATAACAGTTTTCCCTTAGTGCCAGCAATGAGACCCTTGCAGTCTATCTCTGACCAGCCACTCAACTCCCACCCCACCACTGTCCTTTGGTAAGAGCCTTGGAAGCAACTGTTACTGCTGGTTTTCAGCCACTCCAAAGGCCTGCTCCTAGCTCCCTGGTGCTAAGGCTATGCCAACATGGCCTGCACTGGACAGTGCTCCATTTTCACCTAAGTCCCACAAAATTTTCATGCTTTCAAGTTGTAATTGGCATCTGTGGGCTGAGAGGTCTGTAGACTACCTTTGTACCTCATGATTCAGTTACACTGAGGTCTCCTCTGGGTTTGCTGGAGTCTGTTCTGCACTAGCATGGCCTGAGCTGGACTGTGCCCCTCTCTCACCCTGATGCAACAGACCTTTCCCGTCAACCTTCCAGGTTGTTTTGTACTAGGAATTTGTTTAATTCTGTTTATATGTGGGTTCTTCTGCTCTAGGATTTATTTGTTTTTATGTCTTATTTCCCAGTTGCATGTAAAAACAATTTTTAACATTCCTTTTTAAAACTTTGACTTCCAACTACTCTGCCTCCCTCTCTCCCCACATATAAATATATGTGTATATATATATGTATATGTAGTTATGCAAAACACTTCTATAACAGTCATATTGTGAAAGGCTAGCTATATTTCTCTCCATCCTATCCTGCCCTCCCCACTTACTCTCTTTTTTGACCCTATCCCTCCTCAAGTGTTTACTTCTCATTACCCCCATTTGCCCTCCCATCTATCATCTTTCCCATCCTCCACTTATCCCCTTCCCCCCTACTTTTCTGTAGTGTAAGATAAGATTTTCATACCAAATTGAGTGTGCATGTTATTCCCTCCATAAACCAGATGTGTGCAGAGTAAGGTTCATTCTTTCCTTCTCACCTTCCCCCTCTTCCCCTTCTTTGAAGAAGATTTTTCTTGCCTCTTTTATGTGAGATAATTTGCCCCATTCTATTTGTCCCTTTCTTCTCCTAACATATTCCTTTTTCACTCCTTAACTTTATTCTTTTACATATCATCCCTACCTATTCAACTCACCCTGTGCCCTCTGTCTATATCTATCTATCTATCTATATCCATGTGGAAATGTAAAGAGTTCAACTTTAGTAAGTCCCTTATGGTTTCTCTTTCCTGTTTACCTTTTCATGCTTCTCTTGATTCTTGTGTTTGAAAGTCAAATTTTCTATTCAGTTCTTGTCATTTCACCAAGAATGCTCGAAAGTTCTCTATCTCATTGAATGATCATTTTTTCTCCCTGAAGTATTATACTCAGTTTTGCTGGGTAGGTGATTCTTGGTTCTAATCCTAGTTCCTTTGACCTCTGAAATATCATATTCCAAGCTCTGTGATCCCTTAATATAGAAGCTGCTAGGTCTTGTGTTATCCTGATTGTATTTCCACAGTACTCAAATTGTTTCTTTCTGGCTCCTTGAAATATTTTCTACTTGACCTCAGAGCTCTGGAATTTGACTATCATATTCCCAGGAATTTTCCTTGTGGGATCTCTTTCAGAAGGCAATTGGTGGATTCTTTCAATATCTATTTTATCTTCTTGTTCTTCAATATCAGAGCAGTTTTCCTTCATAATTTCTTGAAAGATGATGTCTAGGCTCTTTTTTATCATCTCTTTCAGGTGGTCCAATTTTTGAATTGTCTCTCCTTGATCTATTTTCCAGGTCAGTTGTTTTTCCAATGAGATATTTCACAATTTCTACTACTACTTTTCTCATTCCTTTAGCATTCTTTGATAGTTTCTTGATTTTTTTTTTTATAAAGTCATTAGCTTTCATCTGCTCCATTCAAAACTTTAAGGAATTGTTTTCTTCAGTGAGTTTTTGGACATTGCTTTCCATCTGGCCAATTCTGATTTTTAAGGCATTCTTCTCCTTGCTGGCTTTTTGGATCTCTTTTTCCATTTGGGTTAATCTATTTCTTTAAAGTGTTATTTTCTTCAGCATTTTTGGGCTCTCCTTTATCAAACAATTGGCTTGTTTTTCATGGTTTTATTGCATCACTTTCATTCCCCAATTTTTGCTCTACTTGTCTTACTTGATTTTTAAAATTCTTCTTGAGCTCATCTGTGGCCTGAGACCAATTAATATTTTTCTTGCAGGCATTGGATGGAAGAGCTTTGACTTTGTTGTCTTCTTTTTGTATACTTTGGTCTTCCTTGTCACCAGAGTAAGATTCCAGTTTTTGCTCATTTTCCCAGCTATTTACTTGATGTTTTCTCTATATAGAACAACTTTGTCTGTGGGCCTAGAGCTCCAGAAACAGTCATTGCCACTACTGCTGCCCCTGCTTCTGCCAGAAGCACTCAAGACCACTTTGCACATGCCCTGCTCAAACCCTGTTACAATGCAGTAGAAGGGCTGTGCTGTAAGAAATGATGAATGGGATAGGTTCAGAGAAACCAGGGAACACTTTTTTCAACTGATGCAAAACAAAATGAACAATTTATACAATCACCAAAATAATGTGAGGGAAAATAATTTTGAAATACCAGAATTCTGATCAATGTGATACAGACTGTACAAGAGCAGATTTCCTGAAAAACTTGAAAAAAGAGAAAGACATATGGATGTTTCTTTTTTCACATTTGCAGGTATTAAAATTATAGGATCATAGATTTAGAAGTGGAAGGGAGCTCAAAGGACAATCACTCCAACTGCTTCCCTCATAAGCAAACTGAGTTCCAGAGGTTAGATTTTTTTTCTATTTATTTGGTATTTTCCTTTTCCTGAGATAAATTCTTTCCATGATAGTGTCACCTCCCTCCCACTTCCCACCATCCAGCACCAATTTATTCATTGTGTATTTGGTCAGACCAACTTGCTCTTCCTGACTTCATCCTAAGGATTATTTTTACTTCATATAACTTATCTTTGACTAAAGAATTAGGGATCCAAGTGTGGTGGTTCATTTTTGTTTCGAAATGAAATTGAATTAGTATAGAAACATCGATAAATTAATTAGATTTCATATCTGTTTGTCTAACCACCATTTTTATCTGTCAATGTTCTTTCATGCCAAGCTTAATACAACTGTTTTATCCCAACTTTGCTTTCTTTCTGCTGCTCTACATTACTTCTAAGACAATGTTCCATCTTTCTTTGTGGAGGAAATTTGGAGAGCAAAAATTTTCTGCCCTGCTCTGCCATATTCCCAGAATCCTTTCCCTCTCTCTCATTTTTAAACTTTCCAAGCTCCAGTTTCCTCCTTTATGAAGTTAGGTATTTGGACTAGTTAATCTGGTTCAGAGTAGATCGTGAAAATTAAGAGTTGGCTGTGGACTAGAAACTATGTAATGGCTAAACACCCACTAAAGAACCCAAACCCCTACTAACCATTGAGGGTTCGAGATACAAGAGGTAACAATAGACTGGAGTCAGCTCCAATGGGGCATTGTTAAATTTTCAGGGTGAGAATTCACACCTCAGTAATCTCATCTCAAATTACTATATGTCAGGGCATAATTTATTGTTTTATCTATTTCTAGACTTAAGAAAGTATTAAAATGCAGATTAAACATAAAATCGTGTCTATACTTAAAAAAAAAACTCTGGAGATCCTAGATGTTAAACCAGCATACCCCTGTATTGTTCTATAGACTTTGCTTGAGCTCAGCAGTTCAGTGGAAGACTCAGGGAATTAAGTCCTTGCCAGACTAGATGTCTACTGACTAGCAAAATAATTTGGCACTTTAAGGTTTGCACAGTGATTTACATCCCTTATTTCATTTGAACTCCATGATACCTATGATGATGTCATCCAGTCAACCAACTTTATTTTCTTGCTCTCCAAAATGAACTAACACTGGACTAGATTCCTTGAATATCCTGACCACATTACCTTTTCCTCTTCCTTTTACATCTTGTGCTGGTCCTTTAGCCTAGAGTGCACTGTTTTCAAACCTTTATGAATCTTCTAGTCCTTTCAAAGTCCATCTCCCATACTATCTTCTTCATAAAACCTTTCCTGATCCTATGAAATTTTGTTTGCCTTCTTTTCTTTTGAAACCCATATAGTCCTATGTTTGTGTTTTCTTCTGCTACATAATTAGGCACTTACTAAATGTTTATTTGATAACGTCATGTACATAGGCATTATTTCACTTGATTCTCATAATGATCTTATAGGGTAGGTGCTACTATCATCCCTATTTTAAAGAGAATAAAACAGACTCAGACAGGCTTGGAGCCTTGTCCACAGTCACTTGTCTAATAAAGATTTTAATCCAGGACTTCCTGACTCCCAATCCAAAATTCTATCCCACTGCCTTTCATTGGTCTGCATTACTTCAGAGAGTAGCTGCACTGATAAGATCACAGAGACATTGGAAGAGTGGAGCTAGAATATTTGGTTTGAGTCCAAGAGCTTTTCCCCAATTCCTTTTTATCGAATACCAATTCCATTTTCTCATACAGAGATGAATTACCTCACATACAGTATGGGTTACATTGTCATTGGTGATGACCCTGGATTGCTAAAGAAAGATAGAATTGTTTGATTTCACATCTATCTGTCATCTTCCTTATGATTCATCTATAAGGATTCTCAGAATTATGTGGCTTTCCATAGACTCTTCTCACCTTACTGATTTTTGTTATTATTTTGTGAGGTCATGCTGTTCATAATCTGCCAGCTTCCCTTGTAATATTTTGTAAGTGATCTCTTACTTGAAGATGGCCTCTGCTTGAAAAATAGGCCAGAAATTTCTTGACTGAGGCAACTCTTGTATTTTTTTGGTTTCTGTTTTTGTGGCAGTTGTTTTATATCAGTTCAGTCATACCTGTGGTCTGTCCCCCCAAAGCATTCATTAAGAACTTAATGCTAACTTGGTGGAAGCCTCTACCAGCACTTCAGGGATCTACCCTTGGACCTGTTCCATTTGGCACTTTTATCAGTGATGTGGAAAAAGGCATAGATTAATTTTTACCATTATGGATGACACAAAATTGCATAAAATTGCTAACACATTAGATAACAATATAAGGATTACAAAAGGATTACTAGAACATAATGAATAAGATGAAATTTAATAGGTTTAATTGTGAAGTCCTACAGTTGTCTTCAAAAAAGTCAATTGCATATGTAAAAGAATGGGGAGGCATGAATAAACAGTTTCATGTATAAGAGATTGGGGTTTTTTAATAAACTACAAATTCAGTGAATCAATCATGACTAACTGGACTCAGAAAAGTTTATCTGATATTAAGCTACTTTAAGAGAAGCATAATAGAGAAGCTGATAGTTCCATTCTCTTCCCTCTTGATCATAGAACATCCAGAATATTGTTCTCAGTGCTGGATCCTCCACTTTCAAAAGGGCTTTGACAAACTAGAAAGTATACCCAAAAGAGTGGCCAATGGAGAGTGATTATAGGGGCAATAGACCATGCCCCCAAAAAAGGATTACTGACATTGTTTAGCTTGCAGAAGAGAGCGTGTGGACATGAGCACTATCTTGAAAGATTGTAACACAAAAGAGGGTTTTGCTCTTGGCTCCAGGTGATAGAACTAGGAGAAATGGCTAGGTGATGCAAAGAGGAAGGATTTAACTTGATGCAAAGAAAAACTTTTCTAAAATACATCTAAAACTAGAATAGGCTGCCTTGAGATCTGATGGAGTACTCACTCACATTTAAGTAAAACCTTTAGTTTGCTTGGGATATTGTAAAAAAAAAAAAGATTATTGATCAGACCCAAGATAGATTACTGAGGTCACAGAGGCACCTTCCAAACTCTGAAATTCTGATTCTAGGAAATGGCAAAAACCAGTCAATGTCTTCATTTTTATTCAGTTTTCATTTTTCAAATACTTTGTTTACTTAAGTATGGTGCTTCTGTAAATACATGAAGTATCTTCTCTTCATCCTTTCTCCCAATATAGTATTAATTTTGACCATTGTTCAGACTAGTCAACAATTTCCTATAGTCATTCCTATGACTCCAAAAATTCTTGAACGTATTTCACTAGACCCTAACATTCCTCAAGCTATCTTACTATTTCTTAAATTCTCAGGTCTAGGTCCATGATCCTAAATTTAGTGTCCTATGAGCCTAGAAAAAGTCATCTTCATTGTCTACACCTTCCCTTTTCCTCTCAACTCAAATATTGTTTCAACCTTCTCACTTTAGTGAAATTCCTGTATCCAAGTATAACAGTGAAAAAACTCAAAATCACCAAATCTAATGACCATGTCTTACTCTTTATTCTTTCTGTCATCTCTGCAGTATTTCACACCATGGAGCAACCTTTCCTTCTGTGTACTCTCTCCTCCCTGAGTTTTTATGACACAGCTGTCTCCAAGGTCTACTATATGTCTGACCATCCTTTCTTATGCTTTGCTAGATCATCATTGATTTGCTGTTCACTCAATGGAGCCATCACCCAAGGATCTTACAACTCTTGTTTCTAAGCAGATGACTCTTAGATCCACATATTCAGCCTTTCCTTAGACCTGGTTTCACATCACTAGTTCCTTGTTGGACATTTACATCTGAGGGTACCATAGGCAATCCAATTCAACATGTCAAAGTGAAACTCATTATATTCCTGCCCTCCCTCCTCCCCACAGCCACCCCTTTTTCTGAATTTCCCCAGTTCTGCTAAGGACACTTCCATCCTTCTAACTACCTAGGTATTTAACTAAGTCATCCTCTACTCTTTGCTCTCCCTCGTTAATCATATCTAATTAGTTGTCAGGTTTGCTTGATTTTTCCTCTAGAACATCTTTCACATCTCTCTATTTCTCTCTACTTACACAATCACGACCCTATTTCATACTCCCATCTCCTCTTGACCATACTTTTGCAATAGTCTCCTAAGTGGACTTTTTGCCTAAAGTTTCTCCTCTGTCTAATTCTTCCTTCATATGACTAACAAATTGGTATTCCTAAATCACAGATTTCATCATGGCACTCCCCTGATCAAGAAACTCTAATGACTCTCTATTGACTCTAAGAAGACATACAAACTCCTGTTTGAATTGACTTTTAGAACCTTTCACAAGACGATTCCAGCCTGCTTTTTAAGTTATTCTACATACACTATTCTTTGATTGATTTGTTCTGTGATGTTTATATTTAGTCAAAGGACTGCACTTGAGGACCTGGAGGGTCACATGTGACCTGGAGGCTACAGGTTCCCCACCCCTGCACTATCCAGTCTAGTCAAATTGATGTACTTGCCATTTCTTATGCACAGTCTTCCATGTCCTGCCTCCATGTCTTTACACAGTCTGTTTCCATTCTTTGACTACATTCTCAACTTTTCTTAGAATCTTGGATTACTTTGAAGTTTAATTTAAGTGCTACATTGTACTTCAGGCTTATACAGTTACTACTCGTTGCTGATGCCCTGCAACATTCATATTAATTTGTATTATATATCTATATAGAACATATATGTATATATATGCATCAGATATATTTATGTGTAAATGCACATATGCTTTTGTACACATACATGTATATATAATATACAAAATGTATATTCTTTATATATTCTAGTTTCATGTGCATCAAAAATGTTAATACAGGTGTTCTTGCAGTAGTTAATCAGCTATGTTGGACAAGTACCTCAGAATTGTTGTAGAATCAACAGTTAATCTTTTTAGGCATCCTAAAAACTGTGCACCTCACATTACCCGTGGTCGTTTCAAAATTCATCATGGACAAAATATTCATGATCTCTGGGAGAAGAGTGTTCTGGAATCAGAGAGGCCAGTTCTTGGGTGGTAGACACCAACTGTCACCAGGGATTGCTCCAACATTGGAATAATCCAGATCTTGCTCTGTATTGGCTTAAAATTTGATATTTAAGGTCATTTCTATGTCATAATAAGCCATCAGAAAAGGACTTCTGTGGAAATATTTATAGGTGTTTAGTGAATGTGCTAACTTGTTGGATCTTCACAACAACCTTGTAAAGTAGGTAGGTAAGAACTATTATTCCCATTTTAAAGATGAGAAGTTAAATTGTTTTTCCAGAGACTTCTGGTAACCAAGATAGCACAGTAAGTAGTAAATCACCATATAACTCTCCCACACTCACCTCCAAACACCCATAAAATAGTATCCCAAAACAAATTCTGGAAAAGCAGAATCAGCAAGTAGCTGGGGTAAAACAATCTTTTAACCTAAGACATTTGTAAGATTATCAGAGAAGGTCTGTGTCACTCAGGTAAAGAGGGAGAACAGTCCAGGATAGGAAGCATCCCAGCAAGACAGCAGTAAGCCCTGCCTCAGCAAACCAATGGTAGATCCTGAGCTCAGGGCAATAGGGCAAAAAAATACCAACACTAGTACCTTGCTATTTGCCTCAATATAGCTGGGGTATGGTCAGACTTCAGCCCTGAGAAACTCTAAGTGCCTCAGTGTAGCCCAAGGCAAATGGACAAACTCCAATAACTAGACCTTCACCAGTTTCAGTGTAGCCCTGGACAAACAGGTAGAAGTCAACCCTACTGGTTCCTAAACAAACAGACAATTGCCAGCATATCACCTGTCAAGTACCTGAGCATAGCCCTGGGTATACAGGAAGCTAGCAGAAGCTAGACCACCTAGTGCTACAGTGTAGCCCCAGGAAAAAGCAGAAACACCCCTCTGACCTTAGCACATGCCAAATACCACAATTGGAACCCTGGCTCAACACCAGGTAACTTAGCAGACCCCTAAAGACTCCAGCAGCATTGGTCACCCCCTACCCACTTCCTCAACACAGCACCAGACATGGGCCTCAGGACAATATTAGTGCATCACCAGGTAAACAACCAGTTCTTGAAGCACCTGGCACAAGAATCCTGAGACAGTTCTTCCACCCTGGGAGCAGGGCTCAACTTTAAAAGAAAGGGAGATGGTCAAAACAGGTGGGCAAACCACATGAACAACAAGAAAAAAGAATCTGACTATAGAAAGTTATTATGGTCACAGGAAAGACCAACCTGCAAACTTAGAGGGGGACAACAATGACAAAATACCTATGGACAAAACCCCAAAGAAAATATGGAAGTGGTCTCAAAGCCCAGAAACAACTCATGGAAGACATCAAAAAGGAGCTTAAAAATCAGACAAAAAAAGGTAAAAGAAAAATTGGAAAAAAAGAAATGAGTGATGCATGAGAATTATGAAAAAAAAGAGTCAACAGCTTGGGAAAAATAATAAGTGCTTTAAAAAAGGAGAACTGGCCAAATGGAAAAGGAGCTACAAATATCTACAGAAGAAAACAACTAAAAAAGTACAACTGGCCAAACAGAAGAGAAAGTTAAAAAAAAAAGCTAATTGGGGAAACACCTCCTTATGTTAGAATTAGGCATGTTGAAGCTAATGACTCTATGAGATGTCATGTACCAATCAAATTCAAAACGATGAAAAAGAAATGGAAGAAAATGTAAGATACCTCAAAGTAAAAACAGCTGACCTGGAAAAGAGATCCTGGAGAGACAATATCAGAATCATTGGACTACCTGAAAGCCATAATCAAAAGGAGTAACTGGACAGCATCTTTCAAGAAATTATGAAGGAAAACTACCCTGGTGTCCTAGAACCAGAAGGCAAAATTGAAGGAATTCACTTTTCACATAAGGAAAAAAAATCCCCAAGTAAAAACCCCAAGGAACATTATAATCAAATTTCTGAGGTATTAGTTCAAGGAAAAAATACTGAAAATGACGAGAAAGAATCAAGGAAAACTGCTCTTTTGTCCTAGAACCAGAGGGCAAAATTGAAAGAATTAACTTTTCACATAAGGAAAAAAATCCACAAATAAAAACCCCAAAGAACATTATAGCCAAATTTCTGAGCTCTCTGGTCAAGGAAAAGGTACTGAAAATGACCAGAAAGAAACAATTCAGATATCAGGGAGCCATGATCAGGATTACACAGGACTTAACTGCAACATCAAAGAACTGGAGGTCATGGAACATGATATTCTAAAAGGTAAAGGAGCTAGGACGATAACCAGCAAGCACTTACCTGGTGAAATTAAGCATAATAAATCAAAGGGAGAATTAGTCATTCAATGAAATAGAAGGATTTAAAGTTTTCATAAGGAGATGATAAAAATTAAACCAAAAATTTGATCTTCAGTACCAAGGGTAGCATAAACTTGTAAAAAGGGAAAATAAAACAGAAGGAATTCAATAGAGCTAAACTATTTACATCCATGCCTGGGAATATGATACTAGTACTTCTTAAAATCGTATCATTAATAATATAATTAGAAGGAATATACATAGATAGAGGATATAAGTATAAGGTGACTTTGAGGGAATGACATAAAAATAATTAAGGGAGGGGAAAGAAGAGAATAACTGGTGTAGAAGGAAGAGATAGAATGGGGTAAATTATTTCACATGAATAGGTGTGGAAAGCCTATTATAGTGGAGGGGAAGATGGGAAGATTGGTAATGGAGACTATTTGGACATTATTCTCATCAATGCTGACTCAAAAAGGGAACTACATATACAAGCAATTGAATGCAGAAATATGTCTTACCCAATAGGGAAGTAGCAGGAGAGGAAATTAAGTATGTGGAGGTTGGGGGGAACTGACAGAAGAGAAGGCAGCTCAAAGGAGGTAGTAGACAAGAAGCAAAACACTGATGTGGAGGGAAAGGTACAGAAGAGAGAGGAAAAACAGCAGGAAAATGGGATGGAAGTTAGTAATCATAACTGAATGTGAATGAGATGTGCTCTCCCATAAAACAGAAGTGGATAGCAGAGTGGATTACAAACCAGCATCCTACAATATTAATTACAAGGGACAAACTTGAAGGAGAGAGACACACCCAGAGTAAAGGTAAGGACTCGGACAAAATCTATTATCCTTCAGCTGAAGTAAAAACAATTAGGCAGGAGTAGCAATCCTAATCTTACACAATGCAAAAACAAAGAATAGACTTAATTAAGAGTTAAAGAAACTGCATCTTACTAAAAGGTACCATGAACAAGGAAGTAAACCAGTACTAAACACCAAGTGCTTACAACATCCAAATTCTTAAAAGGAAAAATTAAGAGAGTTACAGGAAGAAATAGACGGCAAAATTAAACTATACTCATAAGGGACCTCCACCTCTACCTCTAAGAACTAGATAAAACCAAAACATGAGAAAGAAACTAAGGAAGTCAATAGAATATTAGAAAAGTTAGACATGACAGACTGTTTTTTAGAGAAAACTGAATGGGAAGAGAAAGAAATATACCTTTTTTTTTCTTAGCAGCACATGGCACTTACACAAAAATTGACCACATAATAGAGCATAAAAACCTCAAAATCAAATTTAGAAACACAGAGATATTAAATGTCTTCTTTTTCATAATGCAATAAAAATCACAATCACAAAGAGCAGTGGAAAAATAGATTAAAATTAATTGGATCTCCTGCATGGCCCTCTTCTCTATCCTTGGCTCGGCAGCCTGTTGCCCTGCTCCCACTATCCAGCCTGTCATCACCACCACCATGGTGCCCACCATCTTGCTCTGCCACTGTGGGCCCCACCTTCCCCACCAAGCCCAGGTCTAGTTGCTGCAGCTTCTCCAGCTCACACCTATACTGAGGTAACCCTGGCCACCACTATCTTTGACCAGATGTCCTTCACCTTTACCTCCCTGACACAAGAGATATTTCAAGTAGGCCAATGTGAAGCAGGTGGATGTCTCAACCCAGAATGGGGCCTTTGGGATCCTTGCTGCCCATGTTCTCACCCTGCAAGTGCTGAAGCATGATGTGGTGACTGTCCATATTGAGGAAGGCACCACCACCAAGTATTTTGTGAGCAGTGGTTTCATCACAGTAAATGCCAATTTCTTGGTGCAGCGGCTAGCAGAAAAAAGCCATGACCTTAGAGATGCTGGATCCGGTGGCTACCAGATCCAGGCTGGGAAAGGTACACTCAGACCTGTCAGGGACATCAGATGAGGCAGCCCAGGCTGAGGTTCAGATCTGGATAGAAGCCAATGAAGTCATTTTCAAAATGCTGGAATCATGAACTGGAGAGTCGAACCCTTGGAGTTGTCCAGAGATGGTGTGACTGTTCTGGTCCATAGCAATCACCCTGAGCTGAGGAGACCAGGAAGTATCATGAAGGAAGAGGATGCCTACCTCCCCAGTCTCCCCTCCTGCCTAATCCCCTACACTCCAATCCCAACCTCATAGTTTCTGGACTTTAAAAAAATGGAAAATAAATAACCCTAAAGAAGAAGTGAGTCAAAGAACAAATCATAGAAGTAATCAGCAATTTAAAGAGAGTGAAAATAGTGAGTCAACGTATCAAAATTTTGGGGTCAAATTTATTTCTGTAAATTTTTGTCATGTCAACAAAATAGAGAAAGGTCAGATGAATGAATTGGACATGCAACTAAAAAAAAACTAGAAAAAGAACAAATTAAAAATCTGCAATTCATCACCAAATTGGAAATCCTGAAAGTCAAAGATGAGATTAATAAGACTGAAAGTTAAAGAAAAAAAAACTAGTTCCTAATAGATAAGTCTAGGAAATGAGTTTATGGGAAAAAAACAACAATATAAAAAAATAGGAGTTAATCATTCGTTAATTTGATTTTTAAAAAAAGAAAGCTAAAAATGAAAAGGGTGAAAATATCATCAATGAAGAAGAAATGAAAGCAATCATTAGCAATCATTTTGCCCAAAGACATGGCAGTAAATCTGACAATCTGAGAGAAATTGATTAATATTTCCAAAAATACAACTTACCCAGATGCACAGATCAGAAGATAAAAAAGTCTAAATAACCCCATCTTGGAAAAAGAAATTGAATAAGTCATTAATGAACTACTTAAGAAGAAATCTCCAGGGCTAGATGGGTTCATAAGTGAATTCTACCAAATATTTAAAGAACAATTAATTCTAATACTGTATAAACTATTTGGAAAAATCAGCAAAGAAGGAATTCAGTCAAACTCCTTTTATGATGAAAATATGTTGCCAATACCTACACCAGGAAGAGCTAAAACGGAAAAAGAAAACTATGGACCAATTTCCCTAATGAATATTGATGTGAAAAGTTTGAACAAAATTCTAGCAAAACAATTACAGCAACATATCACAGGCATTATACACTACCACTTGGGAGGATTTATATCAGGAATGCAGGGTGGGTTCAATGTTAGGAAAACTATCGGCATAATTGACCATATTAATAATAAAACCAACAAAAATCACATGATTATCTCAGTAGATGCAGAAAAAAACCGTTAATAAAAAATAGCACCCATTCTTTTAAAAATATTAAAGAGTACAAGAATAAAGGGAGAATTCCTTGAAATGATAAGTAGTATCTATCTAAAACCATCAACAAACACTATATGTAATGGGTATAAATTAGAATCATTTCCAATAGGATCAGGGGTGAAATAAGAATGCCCATTTTCACCACTATTATTCAATATAGTACCAGAAATGCTAGCTGTAGCAATAAGAAGAGAAAGAAATTGAAGGAATTAGAATAGGCAATGAGGAAACAAAAGTATTCCTCTTTGTAGTTGATATGATGATATACTTGGATCATCCTAGAGGATCAACTAAAAAAACTACTTGAAATAACTGACAATTTTAGCAAAGTTGTAGGATATAAGATAAATCCACATAAATCATCAACATTTCTTTATATGACCAACAAAGCCCAGCAGCAAGAGATAAAAAGAGAAATTCCATTTAAAATAACTGTGGACAATATAAAATGCTAGAGAAGTTACTCTGGTCATTGACTACTGTGTTTAGTGTACCTAATCTACTCTACCAATCCACCACTCTATTTCTGAGATGTATAAGATAGTTTTAATGATTACCACCTTATAATATAATTTGAGATCTGGTATTGCTAGGCTATCTTCTTTCGTATTTTTTTCATTAATTCCCTGATCATTTGTTCTTATAGATGCATTTTGTTATTTTTTCTAGCTTCATCAAAAAAAAAATTTGGTAAGTTTCATTGGAATGACCCTTAATAAGTAACTTAAGTAGAATTGTTGCTTTTATTATATTGGCTCAATCCACCCATGAGCAATTGATATTTTTCCGGTTTGCTTGTCTTAAGACTAATTTCTACCCAGTTGCTTCCCAGTTTTCTCAGCAGTTTTAAAATAGGGAGTTCTATTCCAACAAATGGGTTTTCAGGTTTCTTAATCAGGGTTATTGAGTACCATTATTTCTGATTTTTCCTTGTCTGGTCTGTTCAATGATGTCAGTTTTTTAATCAATACCAAGTAGTTTTCATGATTGCTGCTATATAATATAATTTGAGATCTGGAAGTATATCCGCCATTCCTACCTCTTTTCATTATTTCCTCTGATAGTCTAGATCCTTTCTTCTTCCAAATGAATTTTGTAGTAATTTTATCAATTTCTGTAAAGTGTCCCTTTGATGGTTTATGGTATAGCATTAAATCTGAAAATTAACTTTGGTAATATTACCATTACCATATGTTGACATGGCCCAATCATGAGTACTGAGTATTTCTTCATGTTTAAGTTGTTTTTAACTTCTTTATGGAGCATTGTATAATTGAATCACTAAAAGCATTTTATGCTTTTGAAGTCCTTATTAACCATTTCTGTTCTTTCCTTTGAAAAGCACCTCTTTATATTTTGGTGATGATTTCAGAAAACAAAATGCTATGTGTTGCTTACATCACAAAGCCAATGCTTTCCTTGGTCTCCATGGTTACAGAAGTGGACCCAGTTCTACACTGCAGAACTTTGGGACAATACCTGTGGTGGTTAGTTCCTGCCTTTGCTTTGGAAAGAGATATTTTCTTCAACTCTTCTTGTAGAAATCTTTCTGTGGGTTTAGGTAGGTGCTGATTTCACTCATTTTCTACTAAGAACACAAATGTTTTCAGCTCAGTATTTCTGAACTGTTGAACCTTCCTATACCTGAATTTAATCCCGACTCCCAATCAAGGGAGAGGGCACCACACAATCCAGTCACACAGGCTCACAACCTAGATGTCATCCTCTACATCTCCTTTCTAACCCCACAACATCCTTCACAGGCCACCAAGTACTGACAACTTTTACAACCCACAAATCCAGCTATTTTGTCCTCTCATTTCTTCTCCAGAACGATAGTAACAACCCATGCACAGGCCTTCATCACCTTCACAAGGGACTATTACAATAGGCTGCTGAGTTCTCTACCTGTCCCCAAAATCTCCCTACTGCTCCACTCACTCAGTCACAGTCACCTTCTTTGACATTCAGTATAGCTCTGCTTTCAGTATAGAACTGGCTTCCTCAAACCAACTGAACAATGTTTGCAAAAAAACTTTTGGGTATGCAAAGCCCTCCATCATCTGGTTGCACATGAACACCACACTTTCAGGTACATGCAAATCTTTTGAGTTAATAGACTTGTTTTCCACTGAGATTTTGCACATTCAGAGCTAGAAAGGTCCTCAGAGGACCTCTCTCCCTTTATCCAATAGCATCCTGAGGCTCAGGAAAGTTCATAAACTTATCTTTGGACACACATTGTGCTTTATCACTGCTTCCCAGGTTTCCCAGATATGGCTGCATTTCACACAGAACACCATTTGGGAAAGGGTTGTGTTCTTTCTTCATTTAGGGGGAAATACTGGACAGGTCATACTTCACAATGTATTTTCTTTTTTTAATGTTTATTTATTTATTTTTAGTTTGCAACATTCATTTCCACAAAATTTTGAGTTCCAAATTTTCTTCCCATCTCTCCTCTCTCCCCACCCCCGTAACACCTTGCATTCAATATGCCCTCCCTTCTGTCATACTCCTTCTTTCCCTCATCCCCATCTTCTCTTTTCTTGTAGGGCAAGATAGATTTCTATACCCCATTACCTATGTTTCTTATTTCTCAGTTGTATGCAAAAATAATTCTCAACATTCGTTCCTAAAACTTTGAGTTCCAACTTCTCTCCCTTCCTCCCTCCCCACCCATCCCCACTAAGAAGGCAAGCAAATTCAATATGAGATATGTGTGTGTGTATGTGTGTAGTTTTGCAAAAGACTTCCATAATAGTCATGTTGTATAAGACTATTTCCCTCCATCATATCCTGCCCCCCTTTTATTCTATTCTCTCTTTTAACCTTGTCCCTCTTGAAAAATGTTTACTTCCAAATACTCCCTCCTCCCATTTTCCCTCCCTTCTATCATCCCCCACTTCACTTGTCCCTTTCTCCCCTACTTTCCTGAGTGAGCATGTTATTCCTTTCTTAAACCAAATGTGAAGAGAGTAAGCTTCACTTCTACCCTCTCACCTCCTCTCCTTTCTCCTCCATTGAAAAGGCTTTTTCTTGCTTCTTTTATGAGATAATTTGCCCTATTCCATTTGTCCCTTTCTCTTTCTAATATATTCCTCTCTTATCTCTTAATTTTATATTTTTAGATATCCCTTCTTATTCAACTCACCCTGTGCTCTCTATGTTTATGTGTGTGTGTGTGTGTGTGTGTGTGTGTGTGTGTGTGTGTGTGTGTATAATCCCTCTAACTACCCAAATACTGAGAAAAGTCCCAAGAGTTACAAATATTATCTTTCCATGTAGCAATATAAGCAGTTCAGCTTTAGAAAGTCCCTTATGATTTCTCTTTCCTGTTTACTTTTTCGTGCTTCTCTTGATTCTTGTGCTTGAAAGCCAAATATTCTATTCAATGCTAGTCTGTTCATCAGGAGTGCTTGAAAGTCCTCTATTTCATTGAATGACCACGTTTCCCTGAAGTATTACACTCAGTTTTGCTGAGTATGTGATTCTTGCTTTTAATCCTAGTTCTTTGACTTGTGGAATATCATATTCCAAGTCCCTTAATTTCTGTAATGTAGAAGCTGCTAGATCTTAAGTTATCCTGATTTTATTTCTATAATACTCAAATTGTTTCTTTCTAGCTGCTTGAAATATTTTCTCTTTGACCTGGGAACTCTGGAATTTAGCTACAATATTCTTAGGAGTTTCTCTTTTTGTATCTCTTTCAGGAGGAGATTGGTAAATTCTTTCAATATTTATTTTGCCCTCTGGTTCTAGAATATCAGGACAGTTTTCCTTGATAATTTCATGAAAGATGATGTCTATGCCCTTTTTTTTGATTATGGCTTTAAGTGGTCCCATAATTTTTAAATTGTCTCCCCTGGATCAGTTTTCCAGGTCAGTTGTTTTTCCAATGAGATATTTCACATTATCTTCTATTTTTCATTCTTTTGGTTTTGTTTTGTAATTTCTTGGTTTCTTATAAAGTCATTAGCTTCCATCTGTTCCATTCTAATTTTTGAAGAACTATTTTCTTTAGTGAGCTTTTGAACCTCCTTTTCTATTTGGCTAATTCTGCTTTTTAAAGCATTCTTCTCCTCGTTGGCTTTTTTGGACCTCTTTTGCTAATTGAGTTAGTCTATCTTTTAAAGGTGTTATTTCTTCAGTATTTTGGGGAGTCTCCTTTAGCAAGCTTCTTGACTTGCTTTTCTTGCATCACTCTCATTTCTCTTCCCAATTTTTTTTCTACCTCTCTTACTTGATTTTCAAAATCCTTTTTGAACTCTTCCATGGCCTGAGACCATTGAATATTTATTTTGGAGGTTTTGGAAACCTTGAGTTCCTCTGAAGGGATGTTTTGTTCTTCATCATCCAAAAGGATGGAAGAAAAAACCTGTTCACCAAGAAAATAACCTTCTACCATCTTATTTTTTCCCTTTTTGGGCATTTTCCCAGCCAGTTACTTGACTTTTGACTCCTTTGTCAAGGGAGGGTATACTCTGGGGACCTGTAAATTCTCAGTTCCTCCAAGGTAGCACAATTAGGGGAGATAAATTTACTTCTCTCCTGGTCTGTGCACTGGTCTGGGATCAAGCAAAAATTTTTGTGCCCAGAATCTGCGAGTAGTAGAATTCCCTCTTCATAACTGCTTCCAGCTCCACCACACCAGTGCTCCTTCTCACCCTAGGGCCGTACTCGGGACTGAGATTCAGATCAGCTGCTCAATTCCCCCAGGGGCTTTAGGCAGAGGGATCCAAAAATGTAGGCTGCTGCTTCAGTGGCTGCTTCCAGGCTCCAAAAATAGCTGCTACTGCTGCAGTGGCTGCTGTAGGTGATCCAGACCACTTTCCCTTCTCCTGGGTGAAGGAGCTTTCTCACTGACCTTTGAAGGTGTTTTTGGCATTTTTGGGTTGAGTAATCTGGGAACTGCTGCTGCCAGTGGCTTCCTGAAGCCTGCCCCATGTGGTGCACATAGGGCTGTGTTTCACTCTGCACCTGGTGCGATAGACCTTTCCTGTCAGCCTCTTTCACTGTGTCATTTTGTGGCTTCTGCTGCTCTAGAATTTGTTTAGAGTCATTTTACAGATATATACAGTATGGGGGAGCTTCTACAGGTCTATATTTCTACTCTTCCATCTTGGCTTTGCCCCCACAATGTGTTTTCCAAGTTTGAGATAATCAATGTAAATGAACAAGTTTTTTGGTGTTGGTGGCTTATGTTTTTTTGTGTGTATTACTCTTTCTAAGTGTACTTCCAAAATTTGGAATTGCTCACACATCTATGGTCTGTCATATAGAATAGGAAAAGTTTAACATTCTAATAGAGATAATCAGTCCCTGGATACTTGCTAAACAGTTACAGTGGTCCAGACCAGGGGTGGGAAACTTTCAGACTTGAGGCCACCTGTAGTTTTTGAAGTCCACATGTCTGATCTTGTGAATAAATCCAAACTTCAGAAAACAAATCCCCATAGTCAAGGGATTTATTTGCTAAAACTTGGACTCAGTCCAAAGGTCTCACATGTGGCCTCTAGGAGGACAAAGTGACCTCCAGGATCAGGTTGCTCACCACTTAGTCAAGACATTGTGCTAAACACTGGGCATAAAAATACGAGAAATGAGAGTGGCAATGAGTTTAAAAATGAATAGGAGGAATGAAGAATGCTTTACTCAAAGCAGCAACCATAGAACCATAATAATATCAAATATGCAATACCTGAGGCTTAATCAGTCTTCTTGCTCACTCTCATTTGTCATTCCTTTAGAATGAGGTCCATACCATCATCTAATACTGGATGACTTATCTTCTATCCTCACTTTTTTCTTAATCTTCGTCTTTGAGTTTGGGGAAGAAAATTTCTAACATTGAATATCCCGTTCTATCATGTCTCTTTCCATTCTCATTCTGACGTCTATTTCCCTTTCCTTTTGATTTATGTAATTGTCAGTATTGGAGGCATCTAACTAAGTCAAACACAGTAAGAGAATTCCTTCTATTTCTCCTATAATTGCTAGTGTGATGATTTGACTCTTCTGATTTCTTCTTCTGTCATCTGGATTTGCCAGAGTGTGGAAATAAATCCTGGCTGATTTCCTCTCTTTTATATTGTTTTGTTTTTCTAACATCCTACTAAAATAACTAACCCCTTTAGGTCATTTATCTTCAAGAGGAAAACAGGACCAAAATTTTAATTTGGTCCACTGAATCTTTTTCCTTCCTCTTGCTCTTCTGCCTGAGGATACTTCCAAAGTCATACCTTGTGCACCAAAAGATGTCTTGTGGGTTATATTGTAGCAGATAGTAATAAATGGTCATGCTTTCCCCTCAAGTGACTATGTCTGCTGACACCAATTGTTTCATGTGTTACTATGAAACACTGATCTGATGTAAAGTCTCATTTCTTCAGAAACCATCCGAGGGGATTTTGAAATCCATGTTTGCTTAGAAGACAGACAGTGCATTGTCTTCAGTCTAGAGATAATGACTCTTCATTTCTTTCCAAATGTGCAATGACTTTCATTGAAAAAAACAGAAAGCAATTGAGAAAAATATAAATTTTGAAATAAAATCCTCATGTAAGTGAAAATAAACTGAGAAAATGGTCCTCAACTGGAAGTTCAACAACTTGTGTGCATGTGCAGGGGGTTACCTCATATAATGATTTCTTCATTGAGCAACATTCCCAACCACCAATGCCATGTGTTGCTTACATTACAAGCCAATGTTTTCCTTGGTCTCCATGGTTACAGATGTGGATTCATTGTCCACTGGAGAGCACTGGAACAAGACCTGTGGTGGTTAGGTTCTGTCTTAGTTTGGGAAAGAGATATGTTTTTCAAGTGTTCTTGGAGAAATCTTCATGAAATTTTACATAGGTACTGATTTCACTTACTTTCTACTAAGTGCACAGACTTATTCAGCTCAGTATTTCTAGAACTCAACTGATGACACTTACCCTCCTACAGGCAACTTTAATCCTAGCTCCCATACATGGTTGAGGGCACCACCCCATCTCAGTCACCCAAGCTAACAACACAGAAGTCTTCCTCCACATCTTACTATTTCTCACCCCACAATAGACTTCACAGGCCACAAAAGGCTGACTACTTTTACCACGAACAAATTCAGGCTATTCTTCCTCTCATTTTTTCTCCCCTATCATAGTAACATCCCATGTATAGATCTTCATTGCCTCCACCTTGCACAATGACAGTAGCCTGCTGAGTGGTCTACCTATAGTCAAAATCTCCCTACTGCTTCCATTACGTGGAGTCAGGATCACTTTCTTCAAGTGCAAAGCACAATCCAGTATATCCCTCTGCTTTCATCCTAGCCAGCTATCTTCCTCAATCAACCTGGATAAAGTGTGCAAATATTGTTTTGGTATGCATAGCCCTCCATCATCTGATTCCTCATGAACACCACACTGTGAGGCACACACAAATCTTTCCAGACCATAGAATTGTTTTTCACTGAGATATTGTACAATCAGTGCTAGAAAGGTCCTCAGAGAACCTCTAGTCCAACTTTCTCTCTTTTTATCTACTAGCATCCTGAAACTCAGGAAAGTTCAGAAACTTGCCTTAAGGCACATAATGTGCATCACTGCTTCTCAGGTTTCCTAAATATAACGGCATTTCACTCAAAACACAACTTTGTTAAAGGGCTGTATACTTTCTTTAATTGGAGGGAAATGCTGAATGGGTAACGTTTCACAATGTTTGAGTTAACATGGAAAAACAAGATTTGCTGTTTGGTGGCTTGGTTTGGTTTTGTTTTGTTGTTTTTCTTTATGTTTTGTGTTACTATTTCCATGAAGTGTACTCCCCAAATTTGCAGTTGTTCATACATTTATTCTCTCTCACACTCATTTGGTGAAGATGGTCCCTTGACACTTCTTGAACAACTACTATGGGTCAGACCAGGGTTCCTGGACTTTCAGCCTCAAGGCCACTTGTGGCCTTCTAGAGACTCAAGTCTGGCTTTTTGACTAAATTGAAACTTCAGAGAACAAATTCCCATAATCTAAGTATTTATTTGGTATAACTTGAACTCGGTCCTGAGGCCACACGTGTGTCATCTGGGAACACAAAGCTGCTAAAACAATTTTTACCATTCATTATTAAAGCTTTGAATTTCATATTATCTCCCTTCCTCCCTCCCCACCCACCTTCATTGAGAAAACAAGAAATTTAATATAGATCATACATGTGTAACCATGAAAAACACTTTAATAATAGTTATGTTGGGATAGACTAACCACATTTCCCTCTGTCCTACCTCCTCCTCCATTTATTCCATTCTCTCCCTTGACCAGTACTCCCACAATACTATTTGCTTCTGATGATCCATTTCCCCAATTTGCTGTCCCTCCTGTTATCTTCCCTTGCCTGTCCCCCTTCTCCCTGCCTTCTTTCAGGATAAAATAGATTTAAATATCCACTTGTGTGCATATTATTCCCTCCTTAAGCCAAATGCCATGACTTGCCAAGGCTTTCTTATTTCCTTTCATCTCCTCCCTCTTCCACTCCATTGTAAAAGCTCCTTCTTGTCTCTTTTATGTGGAATGATTTGCTACATTTCACCACTCCCTTTCTCTTATTCCTAGTACATTCCACTCAAAAGCAAATTTTATTTTAAATTTTTCTCCTTTTCTCCCTATCTCCATTTCTCCCTTCATATTCTGCTCACCCTGTTGTGCCCTCTGTCCGTGTGTGTGTGAGTGTGTATGTATACATAATATATATGTATAATTATATATGTATGATAATATACATATATATACATAATAGTATAGGTATGTGTATATATGTACACATACATCCCCTATACATACACATACCCCCATTTACATATACATACCTACATATATATATTACACAATTATACACATACATACATATCCATACCCACTTATATGTGTGTGTGTGTGTGTGTGTGTGTGTGTGTGTGTGTGTGTGTGTTCCCTCTAACTATCCTAATACTGAAAAAGTTCTCATGAGTTAAAATAACATCTTTCAATGTAGGAATGTAAGCAGATCAACTTTAATGAGTTCCTTAAGACTTCTCTTTCCTGCTTGTTTCTCTTGATTCTTGTATTTGAAAGTCAAATTTTCTTTCCAGCTCTGGTCTTTTCAAAAAGAATGCGTGGAAGTCTTCTAGTTCAATGAAATTTCATTTTTTACCTGAAGTATTATACTCATTTTTGCTGGGTAGGTGATTTTTGGTTTTATTTCTATCTCCTTTGACCTGTGGAATATCATATTTCAAGCCCTTTGATCACATAGTGTAGAAACTGCTGAATCCTGTGTTATACTGATTGTATTCTGTAATACTTGAATTGTTTCTTTCTGCTTGCTTATAATATTTTTCCTTGACCTGGAAACTCTTGAATTTGGCTATTCCTGTATTTGGCTTGAATTCCTAGTGGTTTTCCTTTTGGGATCTCTTTCAGGAGTTGTTCGGTGAATTCTTTACATTTTGATTTTCCCCTCTTGTTCTAGCATATCAGAGCAGTTTTCCTTGAAAATTTATTGGACAATGATATCTAGGCTGTCTTTGATTATGGTTTTCAGGTAGATCACTAATTTTTAATTATCTCTCCTGGAAGTATTTTCCAGATCAGTTGTTTTTCAACGAATTATTTCACATTGTCTTCCATTTTTTCATTCTTTGGATTTTGTTTTATAATTTCTTGGTTTCTCATAAAGTCAATAGCTTCCATTTGCTCTATTCTAATTTTTAAAAAAACATTTTCTCTAGTGAACTTTTGAATCCATTTGGCCAATTCTGCTTTTTAAAGCATTCTTCTCCTCAGTGGTGTTTTGGACCTCTTATGGCATATGAGTTAGTCTTTTTTAAAAAGTATTATTTTCTTCAGCATTTTTTTCAGTTTCCGTTAGCAAACAGTTGACTCGTTTTTCATGCTTTTTTGCATCACTCTAATTTCTCTTCCCAATTTTTCCTCCACCTCTCTAATTTGATTTTTAACATTCTTCTCGAGCTCTTCCATGGCCTGAGAACAGGCTTTGGGGGGAGAAGCCTAGACCTTGCTGTCTTCCTTACCCAAGTGGATAGAAGAAAATACCTTTTCACCAAGAAAGTAACTTCTAGTCTTATTTTTCCCCTTTTGGAGGCATTTTTCCAGTCAGTTACTTGACTTTTGAGCCCTTTGTCAAATTCAGGGTATAGTACCCTAGACTTCAGAGATTTTATGCAGCTGTCCTCTGTGATATCTCTTGGTATAAGTCAGTTCTCAGTTCCTTTAAGATGGCACAATCAAGGAAGAGGAGATTATTCATTTCCAGGCTTGTGGTCTGTTCTGTGAGCAAACAAAAGAGATTTTTTTTTACCTGGAACTGCAAGTAGGATTCCCTCTCCACAACTGCTACCAGTTCTGCCATTCCAGCATTCCTTCTCACCCCAGGAGCACCACTCATCACTAACAGTCAGATCAGCAACTCAATTCCCCCAGAGTTTTTAGGCCAAGAGCTCCAAAAGGGGATGTTGCTGATGCAGTGGCTGCTGACACCCTGGCTCTGGGTCTGGGTCTGAACCATGATCCCCTCTCACCCATGTGAAAGAGCTTTCTTACTGACATTTGAAGCTGTCTTTAGCATTTGTGGGTTGAGAAATCAGGAAAGTGCAGCAGCTACCCATGATTCAGGGCTCTGAAGCCTGTTCCAGTCCTGTCCTTCCATGTCGGGACGCACTGGTCTGTGCTTCACTCACAGCCTGGTACCATAGACCTTTCCTGTCAGCCTTCTGGGCAGTCTTTGGTTGGAAATCTGTTTCACTCCTTCATTTTGTAGCTTCTGCTGCTCTGCAATTTGTTTAGAGTCATTTTTTATAGGTACTTTAAGGACTATGGGGGGAGAGCTACAGCGGATCCATCCTTTTACTCTGCCATCTTGGCTGTGCACCCCAGAACAGAAATTTCTGACATTAAAAGTTCCTTTCTGTCATGGCTTTTTCCGTTCACATGCAGATGTCTATTTCTCTTCGCCTTTTAATTTATATCTTAGCAATTTTCAATGTTGAGGGCATCTAGCTGAGTCAAACACAGTAAAAGAATTCCTTCTGTTTCACTTATATTTGCTAGGATGATTTAACCCTCCTGCTTTCTTCTTCTATCATTTGAAATTCCCAGAGTGTGAAAAGAAATCCTGGATGATTTCCTGCTTTTTGTGTTGTTTTGCTTTGTTTTCCTAACATCTTACTAAAATAACTAACCTTTCTAGGTCATCTGTCCCCAAGAGGGAAACAGAACCAGGTTTTTAATTAGGGGCACTGCTTCTTTTTCCTTCCTGTTACTATTCTGAGAAATTTCCCAGGGTCACATCTTGGTGCACCAAAATATATCCTATGGGGTATGTAGAAACACATAGTACTACCTGGTCATGTTTTCCCCTCATGGGTCCATGTTTGTTGTTACCAGTCATCTCATATGTTACTATGAAACATTGATCTAATGTAAAGCTTGGTTTCCTCAGAAACCACCTGAGAGGATTTTGAAATCCACAGTCAATTGAGGAGCATTGACCCCAGTCTAGATAAGATGACTCTCTTCATTTCTTTCCCAGTATACAATGGAGTTTAATGCAAGAAATTGAAAACAATTGAGAAAAACCTAAATTTTGAAATAAAATCCCCATGGAGAAACAAAGACATCTAAGAAAGTGGTCGCAATGTTGTAGGTTAATAGCTCAGAACATGGGCACTATGTAGTGATTTCTTCATTGAGCAACACTCCCAACAGTCAAGGCCATCTGCTGCTTACATCACAAAGTCAATGCTTTCCTTGGTCTCCATGGTTATGGAACTAGGCCCAGGTCTCCATTGAAGAGCATTGGGAATAGGACCTATGGTGGTTGTTTCCTGTGTTGTATTGGGAGAGAAATATGTTTGTCAACTCTTCTTGTAGAAGTCTTTCTGTAATTTTATGTAGGCATTCATTTTCAACCAACAGCACAGACTTGTTCAGTTTACTATATCTAAAACTGACTTGATGAGCCTTCCATTCTTACAGGCGATCTTCATTTTGACTCCCATTCATGGCTGATGGCACCACCTCCTCCCAGTCACACAAACTAACAACCCAGAGTTCCTCCTCCATATCTCTTTCCTTATATTCCCATCATATCCTTCACGGACTACCAAACGATGACAATTTCTACCATAAACAAATATAGACTATTCTTCTTCTCATTTTTTCTCCTCTACCATAGAAACAGCCTCCATAGTTGCCTCCATTGCCTTCGCCTTGTACTATGACAATAGTCTGCTGAGTGGTCTACCTGTCCCTAAAATCTCCCTACTGCTCCCATCAACTGGAGTCAGAATCTCCTTCCTCAAGTGCAAAACATGTTCAGTCTTGCCCTCCACTTTCAACCAAGCCAAGTGGTTTCCTCAAATGACATGGACAATGTTTGAAAATATCCTTTTGGCACACAAAGCACTCCATCACCTGATTTCCAGTGATCACCACACTGTGAGGCACCAAAAAAAATCTTTCCATGTCAGCAAATCTTTTTCTACCAAGTTATTTTACATTCATAGCTAGAAAGATCCTAAGACAACTTCTCCCTTTATCAAATGGCATCCTGGGCTCAGGAACGTTCAGAAACTTGCCGTAGGGCACATAATGGGCATTATTGCTTCTCCAGACACTGTGCTAATCCCTTCGTGAAGAGCAGGGCAAATAACAGTGTCAAAGAGCTTACAATTGAACAGCTGGTGTGAAGAATCCTTAACTCAAAACAGCAACCAAGGAGGCATGTTAATAGCAAACATGTAATACCTGAGGAAGACTCAGTCTTCCAGCACAGTCTCCTTTGTCATTCCTTTAGAATGAGGTCAATATCATCATCTAATACTGAATTACTTACCTTCTCTCCTCAATTTTGACTTAGTGTTCATCTTTGAGTTTGGGGAAAGGAATTTCTTTCATGAAACATCCCTTTCTATTGCATGTCTTTTTCCATTTGCATTCTGCTGTATATTTGTCTTTGCCTTTTGACATCATTCTTTGCAATTTGCAATTTGCAACGTTGGGAGCATCTAACTGGGTCAAACCACAGTAAGAAAATTTCTTCTATTTCTCCTATAATTCCTTGGATGATTTGACCCTCTAGATTTCTTCTTCTCTCATATGGATTTTACAAGATATGGAATTAAACTTGGGCTGACTTACTATGTTTTGTGTTGTGTTGTTTTGTTTTCCTAATATCTTATTAAATAACTAACCCCCTTTGGGTTTTTTTATTCTCAAGAGATAAACAACCAAGTTGCTAATTAGTGCCACTGATTCTTTTTTTTCCCTGTTGCTCTTCTACCTGAGCATTCTTCCAGGGCCCTATCTTGTCCACCAAAAGATGTCCTATGAGGTATGCAGAAATAGTGGTAAATGGTCATGTTTTCCTCTCACGGGTCCATGTTTATTGACACCAATCATCTCACATGTTCCTGTGAAACACTCATATAATGTAAAGGCTCAATTCCTCAGAAACAGTCTAAGAGAGTTCTGAAATCTATCTTCACTTGGAGGACAGATGATGAATTTACCTCAGTCTAGATAGTTACCCTTATCATTTCTTTGCACTTGTACAATGCCTTCACTGCACAAAACTGAAAACAATAGGAAAAACATAAATTTTGAATGATAACCCTCATGGAAAAAAACAAGAAAGGGGATGAAAATGGTCAACACCTTGAAGCTAGACAACTCTGAGTGGATCACCTCTTATTTCTTCATTGAGCAATACTGCCAACCACAGATGCCATGTGTTGCTTACATCACAAAGCCAATGTTTTACTTATTCTCCATGGTTTTAGAAGTGGGCCCAGTTCTCCACTGGAGAGTGGTGGGAAAGGACCTGTGGTGGTTGTTTCTGGAAGGATTTGATGTCTTAGCATGGGACAGAGATCTGTTTGTCAACTGCTCTTCTAGAAATCTTTCTGGAATTTTAGGTAGGTTCTGATTTCACTAATTTTAAATGAAGAGCACAGAATTATATACCTCAGTATTCCTAGAACTGAAATGATGGGCCTTTCCCTTCCATTTATGGCTGAGGGCACCACCCTGTCCCATTCACGCAAGCTGACAACCCAGAGGTCATTATCTACATCTCCTTCATTCTAACCCTGAATATCCATCATGTTCCATAAATGGCTAATAACTTTTACCAGCCCTAAATCCAAGCCATTATTCTTCTCATTTTTTCTCTCCTACTCTAGTAACCACCCACAGAAATGTTCATGTTCACCCTGGACTGTTACAATAGCCTGCTCAGTGGTCTACCTGTACATTATTCTTTACTCCCTGATGCAGACAAATTGGTCTTTTCCCTTTTCTTCACTCATGGCATTCCAGTTCCCATTTCTTTGCCTTTGTATTGGCTGCTCCTCCATTCCTGCAGTATGCTGCTTCTTTACCTGCATGACCTCCAAGATATAATAACGCCCATATAACCTTTAGTAATCAGCCTTTATTAATACCCTTACCTCCTAGTGACACTTCTCTCATTACCTCTGCCATTCCCTAACAACCTTGAATCAAAATGTTGTTGTTGTTCAATTGAGTCAGACTCTCTATGACCACATTTTTTCATTTTCTTGGCAAGGATACTGGAGTAGCTTACCATTTACTTTCTAGCTCATTTTACAGATGAAAAAATGGAGGCAAACAGGAACAAGTGACTTTGTCCAGAGTCATACAGCTGGTAAGTGTCTGTGGTTACATTTGAACTCCGATGTGACTCCAGACCTTGTGCTCTATCCACTGAGTCACTTAGATGCACCTGAATTAAAATACCTTGTATTTATTTATTCTGTACATATTCCTTTCCCATCAGAATGTAAGTTCCTTGTACGTAGAAATTGTTTCATTCTTTGCATTTTTATCCTTAGTGCCTGTCACAGTGCTGCATGATAAATGCCACCCATCTCCCAAGGAAGTTCAATTCACTTCATAGCAGGCACTCAATCAAGGTTTGTTAATTGATGGATTGAGAATGAGTAAAATATGGAAGAATAGATCATTAGGTTGAGGGAACCTGAAATAAAACAAGCATACACTGAGTGTTAACTATGGATAACATAATGCGTCCCAAACTAATTTGACCACAGATTGCTTTGAGGTTTGAAATATATTGAAGAAAGTGGCATGGCATAAGTGGGAAGAGTTCCCCTGTTTAGAATGTTTGCCATGTTCTGAATAAGCTCTCACCATATAGCAACAGCCAAATCACTTTGCCTCTCATTCTCATGTGGACTGTCAGGGTTCCAAAACAGATATTTTAGTTGGGACACTTTGTTGTAAAGTGTAAGCCTGAGAAATTCAAGGTTGACTGCTATTCATACTTGGGTCTCCAGGGACTGTAATACAACCACTTGTATTACATGGAAGACTTTATTTAAAGATAGTACATTTAAGTGGAAATTATTCCCCTGCTTTTCAAAGAACCAGAAGTTAAACTCTTCAAATATTTTAATTAAAGTTAATGAAAATACTTTGCATTTTAATGATTTCACTCAGTGATCCTTATAGACATTTTCTGGTTTTAAACAGGATTTTTTAGTTCTATTTGAAATTGTATGGAGATGAGTGGTCACAATGGTGTCATGTGGCACAGTATGTAAGAGAATAATAGCTGACTTTTATATAGCTTTTTGCTTATATTAATCATATCCTCCTTGCCCCACGAAAGGATTTCACATCCCATTTTACTGAAAAACGAAACAATACCAAAAACTTGGGACATCTATTCCAAGTTCCCCCACCTCCGAAATTCTGTGCTTCAAATCACGTTTGTCTTATTTGTATTCAGTCTTCCTCTGCTCTGGTTTTGAAGAGATGTCACATCTCCGTGATGATGCATCTGATCTTACTTCCTCTCATCTCCTCCAGCAACCTGCCTCTTCAAATGTCCTTCATCTCCTTGATTTTCAACCTTTTCTTTTTTCACTGACTCCTTTCCTTTACTTGATCCTGATGGCTCCTGACTCAGGGATTTGTAACTTAGGGTTCATGGACTTTATAAAAAAATAAAACTTCAACATTGTACTTTAATAATAAACCAATTATATTGAGTAGGAAACATAAAGATGATACATTTTATTTAAAATATTTTACTTATATAAATTATTGCATCTTGCAATTCCATGTATTTTATTTTATGCATGTAAAGGCAGTAATAAAGGGACAATGACATACACACACATATATACACATACACATACATACACACACATGCACACACATACACACACACATACACACACACACAAATGCTTTAAGCAACCCTCTTTGAATCGTCATCTTCTGTATCTCTTCCTTTTCACAGCAAAACTCCTCGAAAAAGGCTGTCTGTACTTATTGTCTGACCATCCTCGTTTTCTACTCTTCTTACCTGTTACAATCTGACTTCTATCTTTACCACTTCATAGAAACTGCTTTTTTCTTTTCAGAGTCACTACTGAAATCTGTAATCCTGTAGCCTTTGCTCAGCCTTTGACACCTCCTCTGTCCCCCATGCCTGGAATGGGTTCCTTCTTTATATCCACCTTTCATAACCCCCAGATTCCTTCAAAGTTCCACTCAGTCTCTGCTTCCAGAGGCCTTTCCTACTTCTCTCAGCTGTTGCTGGTTGACTAGGACTCAGGATGACCCAAGTTCAGATTTTATCTCGTCTCTTTTCAGCTGTGTGACCCTGGTAAGTCCCATTCTGCTGCAGTTTCATTATCTTCAAAATTGGAATCATAATAGTACCTACCTTCTTCCAGCGTTATTATTTTGACAAAATGAGACAATATTTGTAAGGCACTTTGCAAATCTTAAAGATTTACATAAATGCTGACTACTCTTATCATTTTTTTGGTGATGCAATCAAGGTTTAATGATTTGATCAAGGTCATGCAGCCAGTGTCAAGTCTTTGAGGCCAGCTTTGAACTCCGATCCTCCTGACTCTGAGGCTAGTGGCACCACCTACCTCTCTCTATTATTACCGTTGATACATATTTATCAGTTTGATGGAGGTCTCTAACAGTATGCTACAGACTCCATTTTCAACCTCAGATCAATGATGATTCTTCAGTAATTTAGTTGAAAACAAAAATGTAATGATGGTAACGTTTGTACATAATGCCAATCTGGGAAGGATAGCTGCTATACTGAACAATAGAATCATGATAAAAATTACTTTGGTAATCTGAAATAGTGGGCTAAATTGAGAAGAGGAAACTTAAGAGAAAAATTTACAGTTTTTACTTATATTTAGGAAACTAATACAAATATGGAATGGGAGAGATAGCTAGATACCATTTGAAGTAGAAAAAACATTAGGGGTTTTATTACAAGCTCAATAGGAGTTAGCAGTTAAAAAATTCTAATGGAATCTTAGACTCCCTTAATACAATTATACTATCCATAGCAAAGAATCAACAGATCCAATGTATTTTGCGTTGGTAATATCACACCTGGAGTACTGTGTTCAGATCTAGGTGCTGAATTGTAGAAGGGACATTGTCCAACAGAAACCTGTCCAAAGGAAAATGGCTTAGGAAGTCATGAAAGCGATCAGGAAATCATGAATATATGAGGATTAGCTTGTATAAAATAGGAATTAGAAAAAGAGATTGAGGGCAGAGCCACGATTGGGACTTACCCAAACTCTTCTTCAAAGTCCTTCGTATATTTCTAACAAGTGAATCTGAACAAATTTTGAAGTGACAAAAATCTAGTAGGAGACAAAGTATGGCAGATTTCTACCCAGGACAGCCTGAAATGTGTATGGAAAGAATCTGTTTTATGTGGCTGAGGGAACATAGAACATATAGGCTGTACCAACCCAGACTTCCATAGCAAAATATGGGAATGCCCCAGGTGGACTGAATCAGAAGTAGCAATGAGTATTTCAGAATGTTTCAGCACAGGACAGGAGTCTGGTGAAAGTGAGCGAGAGAGAATTGCAATTGTACCCCAATACCCGCAGCGGCCACTCCTGAGACTATCAGCTCACAGACTAAATGTTTGAAAATCACCTACCTGCCAAGTAGGGAGCCAAGATGTTGGAGTAAACTGTAAGTGCTCTCATCCCCCATTATTGACCTTGAAAAACCCAGAGAATATTGCCCTAGGAAACATCCCAGATTTGTGGGGCCAGCAGAAGGGGTCCAGTAGTGTTATAGCTTGGGAGGCTAGTGAGATTGAAGGGAAAATATACCTCTTGTTGTGGCTAAAGGGGACCAGTGTAGGACCAGAGGAGGCCAAGATGCCCTACCTCAGTGAAGCAGCAGGAGATCCTGAGCCCAAGGGGGAGGAACCACTAAGTGCCAACACCAGGACCCCAGACATGCATTAACATAGCAAGGGGAATTGGGAAGACACATGACACATACACAAAAATTAACCTTGTACTGTGGCATAAAATCTCACAATCCAGTGCAGAAAGGCAGAGATAATGAATGCATCCTTTTCAGATCATGAAGCAATCAAAATTATATGTAATAAGGGACCATGGAAAGATAGGCCAAATGGAAAAGTAAATTGATTGAAAAGTAAATAATCTAATCATAAAGAATGAATCAAACAAAAAAACATAGAAATAACTATTCAAGAGCATATCAATAATGAGATAACCTACCAAAACATACAGGATAGAGTCAAAGAAATTCTTAGGGGAAGTTTTATATCTCTGAATGCTTGCATGAATAAAACAGAGAAAGAAGAAATCATTGAATTGGGCATGTCATGGGAAAAGTTAGAAAAATCACAAATTAAAAATCCTAGGCACTGTGGGGGAAAGTCAAGATGGCAGAGTAGAAGCAGAGACTTTCTGGAGCTCTTTCCCCAAACCCAGCCAGATACCTGTAAGAATTTACTCTAAACAACTCCTGGAGCTGAAGAAACCACAAAATGATGAAGTGAAGCAAATCTCCAGCTCAAGACATCCTGGAAGGTCAAGAGGAAGCATCTATCATGCCAGGCTATGAGCAGAGAGCAGTCCAGCATGTGCTGTGCCAGAACAGATGGGACCTGAGCAGGCCTCTAGGTGTGAGTGAGTGGAGACTTTTCCCTAATTCATAACCCAAAATGCTGAGGAGAATTTGAAAGGTCAGCAGAAAAATTATGTCAGACCCTGTGATAAAGTAGAGTGGTTTGGCCCCAGCAACACCTGTAGCAGTGGCAGTGGCTATTTCTAGAGCTCTAGGCTCACAGATTGTGTGATCATGCAGTTGACAGTACACCCCCACCCTCACGGGAAGCAGATAGCTACCTTGACAAAGAGCTCAAAAATCAAGTGAATGACAAGGGAAATGAACAAAAAGCAGAAAAAGAATCAGACTATAAAATCTTACTTTGGTGAAAAGGAAGACCAAAATATACAAACAGAAGATGTCAACAATATCAAAGGTCCTATATCCAGAGCCTGCAAGAAAAAAGTATGAACTGGTCTCAGGCCATGAAAGAGCTCAAAAAGTATTTGGAAAATGGAGTAAGAGAAGTATAACAAAAATTGGGAAGAGAAATGAGAGTGATATAAGAAAATCATGAAAAAAAAAATGAAACAACTGCTTGCTAAAGGGAAGCCAAAAACTGCTAAAGAAAATAACACCTTAGACTGCAGAATAACCCAAATGGCAAAAGAAATCCAAAAAGTCGATAAGGAGAAGAATGCCTCAAGAAACAAAATTGTTCACATGGAAAAGGAGGCCCAAAAATTCACTGAAGAAAATAATTCCTTAAAGATTAGAATCGAGAAAATGGAAGCTTTATGCAAAATCAAGGGAATGAAAAAAATAGCAAACAATGTGAAATATCTCATTAGAAAAACAACTGACCTGACAAATAGATCCAGGGGAGACAATTTAAAATTTACTGAACTACCTGAAAGCCATGATCAAAAAAAAGAGCCTAGACATCATCTTTCAAGAAATTATTGGAACGGAGAGAGAAGCATGGACCTGCTTGAGCTATCCCCCAAAGCTCTTTAAGTACCTATACAAGATGACTCTTTTAGAGTCCTGGAGCAGCAGAAACCACAAAATGAGAGTGAAACAGATTTCCAGCCCAAGGCAACCTGGAAGGTCACTAGGAAGGGTCTGTTGCTTTTTAGCATGATGTTTTCAGCCATGTTGTCAAATGCTTCCATTGAGGATGAACAGGACAGCAAGGTCAACTACTGTTGGTAAGTTCATCAGTCTGAAAAGGCTGCAAGCCAAGACCAAAGTGGAGGGAGTATTAGTGAATCATCTGTTTGCAGATGATTGTGCACTGAATGCAACCTCTGAAGCTGAGATGCAACAAAGTGTGGATCAATTCTCTGCTGCCTATGCTAATTTTGGCCTAATAATTAACACTAAAAAAAAAAACAACACAGTGGCTCCATCAGCCACCACCATACCAGCCATATGTGGAAGTATTGGTGACAACAAATGGAGAAGTTTTGAATGCTATTGATAAATTCACTTAACTTGGTAGTGTACTTTCCAGGGATGCACACATTGACAATGAGGTTGATGATTACCATTGCCAGAACTAGCTCAGGGTTTGGGAGACTCTGAAGAAAAGTTTGGGAGAGAAGAGGTAGTCAGAAGATTGACTATTAAATTGAAGGTCTACAGTGCTGCTGTGCTGACCTCATTGTTGTATGTCTCAGAAACACATGCAGTCTCCAAGTGCCATGCCAGGAAACCTAATTGCTTCCATTTGAATTGTCTTAGGAAGATTCTGAGGGTCACATAGCAGGATAAGGTACCAGAAACAAGTCCATGCTTAAACTCAACTGCCAAACATTCAAACTACACTTCAGAGAGCTCAACTCCTATGGGCTGGCCACATTGTTCAAATGCAAAATGTATGCTTGCCAAAAAGACTATTTTGTGGAGAACTTGCATGGGGCAGGCAATCACATGGTGGTCAGAAGAAGTGATACAAGGATAATCTCAAGGTCTCTCTCAAAAACTTTGGATTTGACTGTGCAACATGGGAGATACACTGGCATAGGAACACTCATCATGGTGTGCCCATATTAGAAATGGTACTGGACTCTATGAGCAAAGGAGAATGGAGACAGCACAATGTAAATGTTGGATGCTCAAATTTGGAGTATCCACCCCAAATATTCACAGGGACTACCTATGGTAGAGCATTCCGAATTTGTATTGGTCTGATCAGCTACAGTGGGACACACTGAAATTTTACTTTATTATGGGGATGTCATTTTGGTCCTCTTCAAAAACGAAGGACAACAACCATATATATGTATATAGATATGGAGAGATAGATATAAATACATAGATATAGATATATATATATATATACATATATGCTCATGTATATGTGTGTGAGTATGTATGTATGGTTATGTATGTATGTTTATATTATATGAGTATGAATGTATGTATGTATTTGTACATAGAGTGTATAGGGTGAGCTGAATATGAAGGGAGAATAACTAATAGAATTTGCTGTTGAGTGGAATGTAATAGAAGCAGGAGAAAAGGACAGGTATAATGTAGTCAATTACCTCACATAAAAGAGGAAAGAAAGAGTTTTTACAATGGAGGTGAAGAGGAGGAAGATGAAAGGGAGTAAATAAGCCTTGTGTTCATGGGATTTGACATAAGCAGGGAATAACACACATACAATTAGGTATGGAAATCTATATTACCTGAAGAAAGGCATGGGGAAAGGGGATAGGAGAGGGAAGATAATAGAAGGGATAGCAAATTAGAGAAAGGGATAATCAAAAGCAAACACTATTGTGGGGGGGCAGGTCAAGGAAGAGAATGGAATAAATGGAGGGCAGGACGAGTCAGAGGAAAATGTGGTTAGTCTTTTGTAATATGATGATTATGGAAGTGTTTTACAAGTCTACACATGTATGACCTATATTGAATTGCTTGCTTTCTCAATCAGGGTGGGTAGAGAGAGATGAAGAGATCAAATAAGGAACTCACACATTTAAAAATGAATGTTAGAAATTGTTTTAGCATGCAACATGCAAGTAAGATGCACAGGAAATGGAGTACAGAAATCTATTTCACCCTACAGAAAAATAGAGGAGATGGAGATGGAAGAAGGTGGAATGATAGGAGGACATTGCAAGAAAGGGTATACGGGGCACACCTTGTACTGGAGTGAGGGTGGGGAGAGATGGAGAGAAAATTTGAAATTCCAATTCATGTGAAAGTGAATGTTGAAAACTGAAAAGTAAATTATATACATACATGCATATATATATACATACATATGTGTGTATGTTTATAAAAGAAATGATCATGGAAAACTGCCCTGATTTTCTGGGATAAGAAGGTGAAACAGATGTTGAAAGAATCCACCAATTGTCTCCTGAAAGTGATCCCAAAAGGAAAACTCTTAGGAATATTGTCACCAAATTCTAGAGCTCCCAGGGCAGGGAGAAAATACTGCAAGCAGTCAGAAAGAAACAATTCAAGTATTGTGGAAACACAATCAGGATAACACAGGATTTAGCAGCTTCTACTACATTAAGAGACTGGAGGATTTGAAATACGATATTCCAGAGGTCAAAGGAGCTAGCATTAAAGAATTACCTACCCAGCAAAACTGAGCATAATACTTGAGGGGGAAAATGGTTATTCAATGAAATAGAGTACGTTCAGGCATTTTTGATGTAAAGACCAGAGGTGAATAGAAAATTTGACTTTCAAGCACAAGAATCAAGAGAAGCACAAAAATGTAAGCAAGAAAGAGAAATCATATGGTACTTACTAAAGTTGAACTGTTTACATTCCTACATGAGTTACATTTGTGTAACTCATGAGACTTTTCTCAGTATTAGGGTAGTTGGAGGGGTTGTATATATGTAGACAAAGGGCACAGGGTGAGTTGAATGTTAAGGGATGATATAAAACAAATAAAATGATGGGGTGAGAGAGGAATATATTGGGAGGTGAAAGGGACAAATAGAATGGGGTAAACTATCTCTGATCCAAAAGAGGCAAGAAAAAGTTTTTTTCGATGGAGGGAAATGGAGGGTGTTGAGAGGCAAAGAATGAGCCTTGCTTTCATCAGATTTTGCTTAAGGAGGGATGGAAGTTGGGCACTCAATTTGGTATGAAAATCTGTCTTACACTATAGGAAAAACAGGGGTAAAGGGATAATTGGGGTGGAATGATAGAAAGGAGGTCAAATAGGAGAAGGGATTAATTAGAAGTAAACACTTTTGAGGAGTTACGGATAAGAGAGAATAGAATAAATGAGAGGTAGGATAGGATGGGGGAAAATTTAGGGAGTCTTTCACAACATGACTGATATGGAAATGGATTGTATGACTACACATGTATAACCTATATCAAATTGCTTGCTTTCTCAGTGGGGATGAGTTAGCATGGGGAAGGGGGAGAAGTTGGAACTCAAAGTTTTAAAAAAGAATGTTAAAAATTCTTTTTTACATGCAACTGGGAAGTGACAGAAACAGGCAATGGGGTATAGGAATCTATCTTGCCCTACAAGAAAATAGAGGGGAAGGGGATGAGAAAAGGGAGGGCTGTGATAGAAGGGAGGGCAGAATGGGTGAAAGGGAACTCAGAATGCATGATGTCTTGTAGTGCACAGAGGAGAGATTTGAGGGGAAATTTGGTAGTCAAAATCTTGTGGAAGAGGATGTTGAAAAGTAAAACTAATTTACTAATTAAAAAATTTCCCAATTAACTTTCTAATTAGGAATATTAAAAACCAAAGGAGAGATTAATAAAATTGAAATTAAGAAAACTATAGGAGTGGAGCCAGAATAGCCCAGTGAGAGCAGTACTCACCTAAGATCTATCTCAAAATCCTTCAGAGACCTCTAAAAAGAGACTGAACAAATTTTAGAGGGGCAGAATCTGCTAGAAGACGGAGCATGGCTGATTTCCAGCCTAGGGCAGACTGTATGTAATGTAACACGAGACTGGAAGATGGCAGACTACACACAAGCTGCCAGCAAAGACAATGCCATAGTGGAGCAGAGTAGGATCTGCTGGGGTAGACTTACACAGGAGCAGCAGTGAGGATTCACAAACTTATCGGCCCAGGACGGGAGTTCAGCAGAACTGAGAGAGAAGTACAGGACCCCCCGTAACAGCAGCAGCCCCTTCTGAGACTATCAGCCTGCAGATTAAATGTTGTCACCTACTAGAACTTTCTGAAGCAAAGATCTTTAAGTACTTGTACCCACCCACTGTTGACCTTGAAAAACCCAGAGAATATTTCCCCAGGAAAAATCCTGCAATTCTGGAATCAGCTGAAGGGGTAAACAGTCTCTTAGTTTGAAAGGCCAGGAAAATCATTACGAAGAGACCCTCTTGCTGGTGCTGAAGTGGAACAGTGCAGGACCAGAGTAGTCCCAGACAACCCCACCTCAGTAAACCAGGAGGAGATCCTGAACCCAGGGGTGTGTAGCCAACAGCAGGGTCACAGAAATGCCTTATCGCAGCCAGGGGAATCAAGAAGACAATAGCACAGATAGGGATTCGCCAATTGCTGAGCTTGCTCAGGAGAGGAGATCTCCTGCAGCCAGACCTCACACAGGGAGCTCCAGGGTAACTCTGGGGAAACTCAGAAAGAGGTCACCTGGCTTCTGCCTTGGAACACCAGTCAGCTCAGCACCAGGCAAGCTGCAACATTCTAGGTTCTAGCTGTAAGAACCAGAGGACACAGCACACAAAACCTCAAGTTCTCAACACAACAATTGTGGGATAGAGCCCCCTGAGCCCCAGAAGCAAACATTCACTTTAAAAGCCAGGAAAAGAGCAATCATCAGCAAGAACCAAACCAGAAAACAAAAGCCCACAGAATCTTATTATGGGGACAAAGATCTTAATATGAATAGAGAAGAGGTCAACAATGAGAATGTACTCCCATCTGAAACCTCAGAAGGGAACATGAACTGGTCTCAAGACCAGAGAGGTCAAGAAGGATTTTAAAAAGTCAAATTAGAGAGGTAGAGGAAAAATTGTCCAATGGTTTTAAAAATATGAAAAAAGAATTCACTAAGAACAGCTCCTTACAAAGGAAAATTGGGCAAATGGGCAAGGAAGCACAAAAACTGAGAAAATTGAACAAATAGGAAGTACAAAACCTAACTGGAGAAAATAACTCCTTTTTAAAAAAAAGTAATGAAGAATTTATTAAACACAAATTTCAAGCACTGTGCTAAGGTCTGAAGACACAAAGAAAGGCAAAAACACAACTCATTCCCTCGAGGAGCTCTCGTTCTTTTTTTAAAATGATTTTTAAATTTATTTTTAGTTTTTAACATTCATTTCCACAAAATTTTGAGTTCGAAATTTTCTCCCCATTTCTCCCCTCCCCACACCCCATAATGGCTTGCATTCTGATTACCCCTTCCCTCAATATGCCCTCCCTTTTATCACACCCCTCCCTTCCCTTATCCCCATCTTCTCTTGTTTCTTGTAGGGCAAAATAGAATTCTATACCCAATTACCCGTATTACTTATTTCCCAGTTGTATGCAAAAACATTTCTCAATATTCATTCCTAATACTTTGAATTCCAAATTCCTTCCCTTCCTCCCTCCCCACTCATCCTCACTGAGAAGGCAAACAATTCAATATAGGCTATATATGTGTAGTTTTTCAAAAGACTTCCATAATAGTTATATTGTGTAAAGCTAACTACATTTCCCTCTATTCTATCCTGCACCCCATTTATTCTAGTCTCTCTTTTGACCTTGTCCCTCTCGAAAATTGTTCACTTCTAATTACTTCCTTCTCCCATTTGTCCTCCTTACTATCATCCTTCTCACCCTACTTGTCACCTTCTCCCCTGCTTTCATGTAGTGTAATATAGATTTTCATACCAAATTGAGTGTGCATGTTGTTCCCTCCTTTACCCAAATGTGAAGAGATTATGCTTTGCTTTTTTCCCTCTCATCTCTTCCCTTTTCTCCTCCATTGAATAAACTTATTCTTGGCCATTTTTGTGAGTGATAATTTGCCCCATTCCATTCTCCCTTTCTCCTCAATATATCCCTCTCTTGGGAGCAACTAGGTGGTGCAGTGGATAGAGCACTAGTGCAGGAGTCAGAAGAACCTGAGTTCAAATCTCACCTCAGACACTTGACACTTACTAGCAGTGTGACCTTGGGCAAGTCACTTAACCCCAATGGCTTCATCCTGGGTCATCTCCAGTCATTCTGATGAATATCTGCTCACCAGATTCAGATGACTGGAGAAGTAAGGCTGGTGACCTGCACAGCCCTCCCTCACTCAAAACAGTCAAGTGCAAGTCATGTCATTATTTCTCTGATGACATGGTCTTCTTCAGCAACAAAGGACAAGCACACATTCCTCTCTCACCCCTTAATGTTATTTTTTTTAGATATCATCCTCTGTTATTCACACTGTGCTCTCTGTCTATATGTGTGTGTATACACATCTATACATACCTATATATATATATATGTATGTATATATATATATATATACATACATATATGTGTGTGTATTTCATGTGTGTGTGTATAATCCCTTAAACTGCACAAATACTGAAAAAAGTCTCAAAAGTTACAAATACTATCTTTCCATGTAGGAATGTAAACAGTTCAACTTTAGAAAGTTCTTTTTGATTTCTCTTTCCTGTTTACCTTTTCATGCTTCTCTTTATTCTTGTATTTGAAAGTAAAATTTTCTTTCAGGTCTGATCTTTTCGTCAAGAATGGTTGAAAGTCCTCTATATCACTGAATGATCATTTTCACCCTGAAGTATTATGCTCAGTTTTGCTGAGTACATGATTCTTGCTTTTAATCCTCATTCCTTTGACTTCTGGAATATCATATTCCAAGTCCTTCAATCCCTTAATGTAGAAGCAGCAAGATCCTGTGTTATACTGATTGTATTTCCACAATACTCAAATTGTTTCTTTCTAGCTGCTTGCAGTATTTTCTTCTTGACCTGGGAACTCTGGAATTTAGCTACAATATTCCTAGGAGTTCCTTTTTTTTGGATCTCTTTCAAGAAGTTATCAGTGGATTCTTTCAATATTTATTTTACCCTCTGGTTCTAGAATATCAGGGCAGTTTTCCTTGATAATTTCACAAAAGGTGATGTCTAGGCTCTTTTTTTGACCATGACTTTGAGGTCATCCAATAATTTTTAAAATTGTCTCTCCTGGATCAATTTTCCAGGCCAGTTATTTTTCCAATGATGTAATTCACATTATCTTCAATTTTTTCATTCTTTTGGTTTGGCTTTATAATTTCTTGGTTTCTCATAAAGTCGTTAGCTTCCATCTTCTCCATTCTAATTTTAATAGAACTGTTTCCTTCAGTGAGCTTTTCCATTTCACTAATTCTGCTCTTTAAAGCATTCTTCTCATTGACTTTTTGGGCCTCTTTTGCCATTTGAGTTAGTTTATTTTTTAAGGTGTTGATTTCTTCAGCACTTTTGGGGAATCCTTTAGTAAGCTGTTGACTTGCTTTTCATGGTTTTCTTGCATTGCTTTCATTTCTCTTCCCAATTTTTCCTCAACCTCTCTTATTTGATTTTGAAACTCCTTTTTGAGCTCTTCCATGGCCTGAGACTATTGCATATTTATCTTGGAGATTCTGCATGCAGAAGCCTTGAATTTTAGATCTTCCTGAGAAGACCAAAATTTTTCCTCCCCATTCAAAATGATGGAAGAAAACACCTGCTCACCAAAAAAGTAACCTTCTATTGTCTTATTCTTTTTCCCCTCTTTTGGGCATTTTCCCAGCCAGTTACTTGACTTTTGAGTTCCTTGTCAGGGCCAAGCTCAGGGATGCGATTCAGATCAACTGTTCAATTCCCCCAGGGGCTCTAGGTGGAAGGCTCCAAAAATGAAAGCTGCAGTTGCACTGGCAGCTGCCAGGGTCCAGACCATGCTTCCCTCTCCTGGGTGACTGAGTCCTCCCACTGACCTTTGAAGCTTTTTATGGCATTTGTGAGTTGAGCAATCTGGGAACTGCTGGTACTGGTGGCTCCCTGAAGTCTATTCAGGGTCCTGTCCCTATCAGTTTGGGCTGCACTCCATGCCTCCTGGGCTACATTTGAAAATAACTCCTTAAAAGGAAAAATTGGACAAATGGAAAAGGAGGTACAAAAGTTCACTGAAGAAAGCAATCTACTAAAAATTAAAATTGAACAGATATTAGGTAATGAATCTATGATACATCATGAATAAATCAAACAGAATCTAAAGAATGAAAAAATAAAAGAAAATGTAAAGTATCTTATTGATAAAAGCAACTGACTTTGAAAACATCTAGGGAGAAAATCTGAGAATTATTGGTATACTAGAAAACTATGATGAAAAAAGAGCCTGGACAATACCTTCCAAGAAATCATCAAAGAAAACTGCTATGAGATCCTAAATCCAGACGGCAATATAGTCATCAAAAGAATTCACTGATCACCTCCTGAAAAAGATCCCATATTGAAAATGCCAAGAATTATTGTTGCCATATTTCAGAAATGTCAAGTTAAGGAGAAAATACTGCAAGCAGCTAGAAAGAACCAATTCAGGTAGAGCAGTAGATCAGTGGAATAGGTTAGGTACTTAAGACAAAGTAGTCAATGAAAATAGCAGTCTTCTCTTTGATAAACCCAAGGACCCCAGTTCCTGGGATAAGAACTCACTGTCTGACAAAAATTGCAGGGAAAACAGTGTGGTGGAAACTAGGCATCCGACAATGCCTGAAACCATACACAAGAATAAAGACCTAATGGATACATGATCTAGGTATAAAGGCTGATACTGTATACAAATTAGGGGAGAAAAGGGTAGTATATTTGGCAGATTTATGGAAAATGGAGAAATTTATGACCAAACAACAGATAGAGAATATTAAGAAGTACAAAATGCATAATTTTGATTACATGAAATTGAAAAGTTTTTGTACAAATAAAATCAATGCAACTAAGATTAGGAGGGAAGCAGAAAACTGGGAAGTTTTACAACTAGTTTCTGTGACAAAGGCCTCATTTCTAAAATATATGGGGAATTGAGTCAAATGTACAAGAATACAAGTCATTTCCCAATTGATAAATGGTAAAAGGATATGAACAGGCTTTCAGAAGTTTTCAGAAGAAGAAATCAAAGCTATCAATAGTCTTATGCTCTAAATCACTATTGGTTAGAGAGATGCAAATCAAAACAATTCTGAGGTCACACCTTTTATATTGGCATGAGAAAACAGGAAAGTGACAAATGTTGGAGAACATGTGGGAGAGTTTGAACGCTACTTCACTACTGGCGGAACTATGAACTGATCCAACCATTCTGGAGATCCATTTGGAATTATGCCCTAAGGGCTGCAAAAATGTGCATACCTTTTGTCCCAGCAATATCATTTCTAAGGCTATATCCTAAAGAGATCATAAAAATGCAAAAGTGTCCCACATATGCAAAATATTTACAGCAACTCACTTTATGGTGGCCAAGAACTGGAAAACAAAGGGATGCCCATCAATTGGGGAATGGCTGAACAAATTGTGGTATATGAATGTAATGGAATACTACTGTGATATAAGAAATGATGCAAAGAAAGACTTCAGAGAGGCCCAGAAGGACTTATATGAACTGATGCTGAGGAAAAGGAGCAGTACCAGGAAAACACTGTATATGGGAACAGCCACAGTGCACAAAGAGTTTTTCTGGTAGACTTAGCCCTTCACAGCAATGCAAGGACTTAAAACATTCCCAAAGGACTCTTGAGGCAAAATGCCATCCACATCCAGAGAAACAACTATGGAATTGGAATGCAGAATGAAGTAGACTATTCTCTCTTGTGTTATGTATTGTTTTGGTTTGTTTTTTCTCATGGTTTTGCCCATTCATTTCAATTCCTGTATGCAACATGACTAATGTGAAAATGTGCTTAACAAGAATGTATGTATAGAAACCATATAAGATTGCATGCCATCTTGGAGAGGGAGGGAGGAAGGAGGGGAAGAAAATCTAAGAGTTATGGTGATTGAAGAAAACTGAAAACAAATCAATTAATTTTTAAAAAGAGACTAGACATCCTCTTTCAAGAAATTATCAAAGAAAACTGCCCTGATATTCTAGAACCATAGAAATTGAAAGAGCCCACCAATCACCTATTGAAAGAAATCCCTAAATGAAAACTTCCAGGAATATTATAACCAAATTCCAGACCTCCAAAGTCAAGGAGAAAGTGTTGCAATCAGAAAGAATTATCAAATATCTGAGCCATAGTCAGAATAACACAGGATTTTGCAGCTTCCAAATTAAAAAATTTGAGGGTGTGAAAATTGATCTTCCAAAGGGTAGGAGGATTATGACCAAGAATCATCTATCCAGTCAAAGTGATTATAATTCTTCAGGAGAAACAATAGGTATTCAGGGAAATACAGGACTTTCAAGTATTCCTGGTAAAAAGACCAGAGCTGAATAAAAACTTTGACTTCCCAACACAAGACTCAAGAGAAACATCGAAAGGGAAACAGTAAAGGGAAATCATAAGGAACTTAAAAATGATCGATTACATCGTTTACATTCTTACAGGGGATAATACTAGTAACTTATAAGAACTTTCTCATTATTGGGGCAGTTAGAAAGAGTATGTATAGACAGAGAGCACAGGTGTGAGTTGAATATGATAGGATGATATCTTTAAAACAATTTAAGGATGAGAAAAAGGAATACACACAGAGAAAGAGAAAAGTGGAGGTAGAATAGGATAAATTATTTTATATGAAAGAGGAAAGAAAGCTATTTACCATGGATATGAACTTGGAGGGGGTGATGGGAAATGCTTGAACCTTACTGTAATCAGAATTGGCACAAAAATAGAACATCATACACAATCAGTTGGGTATAGAAATCTATCTGGCTCACCAGGAAGGGAAGGAGATAGGAGAAAGGGTTCTGGTTCTTATAGAAGTGAGGGTGGATTGGAGAGAGAACAGTCAAGAGCAAAAACATTTTTGAGGAAGGACAGGGTGAGAAAGAGAAAGAAGAGAATAAATGGGAGAAACAGAATGGAGGGAAACAAATCATAAATGTTAAAACAATTTTCAAGTAAATTGCTTTTTTTTTACATTACGTTCATAAATTTCTCTGATGATGGCCTTGTCTCTCCAATACATAGAGAAATGAGTTCAATTAATCAAAGTAGGAGGTATTTCCCCAATTGGCAAATAACTAAAAAATATAAACAGTCAGTTTTCAGATGAAGTAATCAAAGCTATCTATAATCATATGAAAAAATGCTCAAAATTACTACTGATTGTAGAAATGCAAATTAAAAAAATACTGAGGATAGTACCTCCTATCTATTATATTGGGTAATAGGAAAGAAAAGGAAAATGATAAATGTTGGAGAGGGTGTGTGTGGGAAAATTGAGACACTAATATGTCATTTGTGGAATTATGAATGAATTCAACATTATGTAGAGCAATTTGGAATTATGCCCAAATATTGATAGTAACTCTTTTCTGGTGAAAGAATTGGAAATAGAGGGGATACCCGTCGATTGGGGAATGACTGAATAATTTGTGGTATATAATTTTGATGGAATACTATTTTGATGTAAGAAATGATGAACTAGATCTTCTCAGAAAAACCCGGAGATTCATATGAACTGATGCAAAGTGAAATGAGTAGAACCTGGAGAATGCTGTACAAACTAACAGCAATACTGGAAAATGATTACCTGTGAATGACTTAGCTCTTCTCAGCAGTGTAATGATCCAAGACAACTCTGAAGGACTTATCATGAACAATGCTGCCCATCTCCAGAGAAATAACTGATGGAATCTGTATATATACATATCAAAGCATGCTTTTTTTACATTATTTTCCTTGGGGTTTTATTTTGTTCTGTTTTTTCTTTTACAACATGATTAATATGGAAATATGTTTTGCATGATTACACCTGTATAAGTAAACCATATCAAATTGCTTTCCTTCTCATTGAGGGGTGCAGGGAAGGAGGGAGAGAATTTGGAACTTAGTTTTGAAAACAAATGTTGAAATTTGTTTCGATACATGTAAAGTATTTGGAGGACAAAAAAATATTAAGTTAAAAAAAGATTTAAAATATCAGTTCATTTTTATCCTCACAAGAACTTTTGAAATGAAGTGCTATGTTTATCCCTCTGTGACATGATTCCCATTTTACAGAAGAGGATATTGAGGTATATAGAGGTTGTTACTGGTTCAGAGTCACGCAATTAAATGTGTGAGGCTAGATTTAAACTTTGGTTTTCCTGGCTCCTAGTCCAACACTTTATCCAGTGCAACACCTCCTTGCCCAAAGTCATACTGAATCAGGATTAAACATTAAAGCAGCAATCATAAAAAAAAAACCACTTGGCACAGGCTAAGAAATAGAGGGGTAGATCAGTGGAATAGGTTAGATCCACAAGATACAGTTTTCAATGATTATAGAGGTCTACTCTTTGATAAACCTAAGGACCCCAGATTTTGGGATAAGAACTCACTGTTTGACAAAAACTGCCGAGAAAACTGAAAAATAGTGAGATGGAAACGGGGCATAGACTCATGCTGTCACTGGACATAATAAATTCCAAATGGATACATGATCTAAGTATAAAGATTGATACTACAAACAAATTAAGGGGGCAAGGGAAAAATTAATATAGAGAATGGAGAAATTTATGACCAAACAAGAGATAGAGAACATTATGAAGTGCAAAATGGATAATTTTGATTACATTAAATTGAAAAGTTTTTGCACAAACAAAGTCAATCCAACCAAGATTAGGAGGGAAGCAGAAAACTGGGAAAGAATTTTTGCAACTAGTGTCTGTGATAAAGGCCTCATTTCTAAAATATATGAAGAACTGAGTCAAATTTGCAAGAATACAAGTCATTTGCCAATTGACAAATGGTCAAAGGATATGAACAGTCAGTTTTCAGAGGAAGAAATTAAAGCTTTGTATAGTAATATGAAAAAATGCTCTAAATCACTATTGATTAGAGAAATGAGAATCAAAACAACTTTGAGGTAGCACATCACGCCTATCCAATTGGTTAACATGACAAAACAAGAAGATGATAAATGTTGGAGAAGATGTGGGATAGTTGGAACACTAATTCATTGTTGGTGGAGCTGTGAGCTGATCCAACCATTCTGGAGAGCAATTTGGAGCTACGCCCAGTGTGCAACAAAAATGTGCATACCCTTTGACTCAGCAATATCACTTCTGAGACTGTATCCCCAAGAAATCATAGAAATGCAAAAGGTTCACACGTGTACAAAAATATTTATAGCAACTCCCTTTGTGGTGGCCAAGAACTGGAGATCAGGGGGATGCTTATTATCAATTGTGGAATGGCTAAACAAGTTGTGGTATATGAATATAATGAAATACTTTTGTGCTGTAAGAAATGATGAACAGGAAGACTTCAGAGAGTCCTAGAAATACTTATGTGAACAGAGTGAAAGGAACAGAACCAGGAGAACATTGTACGGAGCAACAACCACAGTGTGTGGCAAATTTTTTTTGGTGGACTTAGCACTTCGCAGAAATTCAAGGACCTAAAACATTCCCAAAGGACTCTTGAGGCGAAATGCCATTAACATCTAGAGAAAGAACTATGGAATTGGAGCACATAATGAAGCACATATTTTCATTTATGTTATATTTTGGGTTTTGGGGGGTTTTTCTCAAGGATTCTCCCATTCATTTTAATTCTTCTATGGAACATGACTAATGTGAAATTTTGTTTAATAAGAATGTATGTGTAGAACCCATATAAGATTGGCATGTCATCTCAGAGAGGGAGTGGGGAAGGAGGGGGAGAAAATCTAAGACTTATGGAAATGATTGTAATGAAAAGAAATGAATTAATAATAAAACTTTAAAAAATACTTTTTCTTCAAGAATGTAACATTCTATAAACTCATTTATTACCGCATTTTTGGATACTTTTCCAGCCAATCATTTGACTTTTGAACTTTTTGTTAAATGGTTTACTACCAGATGTTTTAGAGGTTTAGGGAGCTGTTTTCAGAGTTATGTCTAGGGACCTGTAAGTTCTTAGTTCCTCCAAAGTGGTATAATCAACAGAGAGATGTTTACTCCTCTCCTTGCTTGTGCTCGTCTGTGAGCAACTACAAGCTCTCTTTACTGCCTTAGAACTCTGAGTAGGATTCTCTCTCCATAGCTGCCACAGCTCTGCCAAATCAGCAGTCCTCACCCCATTACAAACATTCAGGACTGGGACCCAGATCAGAGAGCTCAATTCCCCCAAGGTCTATAGGCCTAGAACTACAGAAGCAGTCTCTGCAGCAGCACTGGCTGCCACTGCCCCGAAACTGTGGCTAGGGCTGGGACTGGGCTGTACCAAGTTCCTCTCTAACCCAGGTGAGAGACCTTTCTCATTGACCTTTGAAGCTATCTTTGACATTTGTGGGTTAGGAGTCTGGACGCTGCAGCAACTGCCAGTAATTCAGTGCCCTGAGGACTGCTCCCCTGTGTTAGAGCACACCGGATTGTGCTCTGCTTGAAGCTCAGCTCAATAGAACCCTTGCTGTCAGTCTTCCAGATTGTCTTGGGTTGGAAATCTGTTTCATTCTGTAATTTGTGGCTTCTGCTGCTCTAGAATATGTTACTCATTTTTTACAGGCATTTCACAGGTATTTTAAGGGGCTTGGGAAGGAACTCAAGTAAGTCCCTCCTACTCCACCATTGTTACTCCACCTCAAAGCACCTTTTAGTAAGACTTCACCAGAATTTTGAGGATTCACCACAATTTTAAGGGCATGATCAAATTTCACCAGATGTGACATAATTCATGTAGGTGTACCTGAATCCTATGAAGCCATACCAAGGGCTTTCAGTACAGGTAGGATAATGGATTGTATCTATTGTCCAAGAAACAGTCAAGCTAAGTTTAGAAAAATTGGACTAAAAGAGAAAACCTTTTTTGTTAGTCCCCTGAAATTCATGAAGATCATGTGCTAAGGCATAAAGGGATTGCAGTATGCATCAGTGAAGAGTATACTTCCATTAGTAAAATCAAGACATATTTTATGGTGTTGTGGCATGATATTTATAAAATCATAGAAGTATCAATATCAAACAGGAACCAACCTCGGAGGCCCTTGATTCCAGCTCCCTCATTTACAGATTAAGGAACTGAGGGAAAGAAAGTTTACCTGACATACCTAGGTTCACACCGCTAGTAAACCAGGATTGGAGTTCAGGTCTTCAGGACTCCATGTCCAGTGCTCTATCCATTTTTCCATCCTTGTCTCTGTCTCTTTTTAGGATCTGAACAATACTTCCTTTGAAAAAGCTTTTATCAGCATATTCTGTTAAAGATCAAATAAAATAATATTTTAAAGCACTTAGCACAGTGCCTGGTACATAATGAGCTCTGAAAAAAATTGCTTCTTTCTTTTCCTTTGTCTTAATGAGACCTGGATTTCCAAATATATCTCTCCTCTTTGTCTCATGCAGAGAATTATCCTTTTTATCAGAGAATGAATAAAGGAGAAAAGCAGTTGAGCAAAGGCAATCCACATCTCAATGGAATCTAACACCATACGTACCATAGTATTTTTGGAAAATATTTCTTTGTCTTTGACCTGCGGATGGTTCAGTTATTTCTGAAAAAGCTAGGTGGTATAGTGCATAGAAGATTGGGACTGGAATCAGGAAGGCTTGTAAAAGTGCACAGTAAAAGTAGCACAGTGTTTGGCACAGTGGCTACAATCTAAATATGAGCAATTATGTATTATCATTTGGCTTCCCAGGAGAACTAGAAAAAAACTATTTTTCAGACAAAAGTGTGCATTTTATGGCTCTGTTTTCAGGAGGGTTTTGAAAGGATGTTTAGCAATAGAGCTCATTTTACCAGCATGCAGTATCGTTAGAAGCATAAGAAGTCAGGTGGAAGGCATAGACAGAGACACATCTTTCAGGTATCAGAACCACACTGCCTCTCTCCCCATTTTTATTTAGCACTTTGCCTGCCCAGCACAGGGTTCATAATATGTCCTCTCTGAGCAAACGTGTCTGGGGGTTCACATTCTGTTTGTGTACAGAAGATATTTGGGGGGCATGGTTGTTTGTGTGAGGAGTCTGGATCTGTATTATTTTTTAATTTTTATTTTATTTGGCTTCTGAGTTCCCAGTACAAAAGGGAAGTTAGGAGGGAGGTAGTTGTCATTTCCCTAACAGGTGTCTTGTCCTGTCTTGTCTGATCTCTGGGCTCCCTTTGGGTCCTAAACATACCACAGTACCTGTAGGAATTTTCCCTTATCTTCCTCTGTGTTCTCTGTTTTGGTGGAGATATTCAGTCCCTGACAATTTCTGAACAACTACTATGGTCCAGACCTAGGGGTGGGGGTTGGGGGGGAACTTTTGGCCTTGAGGCTACCTCTGGAATTCCAAATCCCCAAGTATGGTCTTCTGAATAAATACAAACTACAGAGAACAAATCCCCTTAATCAAAGGATTTATTTGGTGAAACTTGGACTCTGTCAAAAGGTAGGGGCTCTAGGAGGACAAAGGTGGCCTCCAGGCTACAGGTTCCTCACCCCTGCTTCACACAGTGCATTAAGTGCTCGGCATAAAGATGGTATAAACCCTAGAGCCAAAGAGCTTAAAATTAAATGGCAGGAATGAAGTATCCTTAACTCAAAGCAGCAACCATAAAGACACATTAATATGGAACATGCAATACCTGAGGCATACTCAATCTTCTTGCACACTCTTATTTGTCATTCTTTACAAGGAGGTACATGACATCACTTATACGGGATGACTTATCTTCTCTCCTCACTCTTTTCTTAATGTTCATCTTTGTGTTTGGGTAAAGACATTTCTAACATTAAGCATCGTTTTCTGTCATGGCTTTTCCATTCCCATTCTAATGTCTATTTCTCTTTGCTTTGGATTTATTTCATTGCAATTTTCAATGGTGGGAGCATGTAACCGAGTCAAACACAGTAAGAGAATTCTTTCTATTCCTCTTATAATTGCGAGGATGAGTTGAACTTTCTGATTTTTTTCTTCTATCATCTAGAATTCCCAGAGTATGGAAAGAAATCCTGGATGATTTCTTATGTTTTGTGTTGTTTTGCTTTTTTTCCCTAACTTCTTACTAAAATACCTAATGCCCTGTATCTCCAAGGCAGCATGCACATCATTGGTGATGACTGTGAATATGCCAGTGTAGTTCTCTACCACCAAGTATAAAAGACTCTCCATGTAGAAGGCAGAAGAAAAACATTTATTTAAACACCAGAAAGTCAAATCCAAGAACAAGAAAGCAAAATCCATCATGGTGACCAAGAAATTAATAAACATGATCACAGCAGGAGGCAAAGCCATTCTCAAACCTTCCCTCCCTCAGCCTTCTCTCAACTGTCACACTGTGTCAGTTGGCCTGAGTTCTATCCCCTCTGACCTGACCCCACTCACTCACTTCCTCCCAGGTTCTACTCCACTCTTCCTGTTCTGCCTCTTCAGCAAGTTCTTCCCATCACATGTGACTCAGGTTTCCAGGTGATTTAAGCAGATCATATGGGCCTATTAATTAATGAGAAAGATCTTTCCATTTAAATTACACCCCCTTAGGACATTTATCTTCAAGACAGAAACAGAACCTGTTTACTAATTAGGGCCACCGGTTCTTTTGCCTCCCTGTTGTACTTCTGAGTATTATTCCGGGGTCATATCTTGTGCACAGAAAGATGTCCTATAGGGTAAGTAGAAGCAGATAGAAGTAAATGCTCATGTTTTCCTGTCACAAGTCCATATTGCTTTTTACCAGTCATCTCATGTGTTGCTGTGAAACAATGATCTAATGTAAAGTCTCATTCCCTCAGAAACTGGATTTTGAAATCCATGTTCACTTGGAACACAGACTGTGCATTGACCCCAGTGTAGATATAGTGACTCCTTTCATTTCCTTCCAAGTACACAATGGCTTTCATTGGAAGCAACTAAAAAAATGAGAAAAATGTAAATTTTGAAATAAAATCCTCATGGAAAAGAAAGGAAATGGTGAGAAAATGGTCACTACCTTCAAGATGGACAACTCAGCGGGGGGTCACCTCATGTAATGATTTTTTTCATTGAATAACCTTCCTAACTGCCAATGCAATATGTTGCTTACATCACAAAGCCGATGTATTCCTTGGTCTCCATGGTTACAGAAGTGGCCCCAGTTCTCAGCTGGAGAGCATTGAAACAGGACCTGTGATGGTTGGTGCATTGGTTAGCTTTGTAAAGAGGTATTTTGTTCTACTATTCTTGTAAAAATATTTCTGGAATTTTAGGTAAGTGCTGGTTTCATTCATTTCCTACCGAGCATAGACTTAATTCAGATAAGTATTTCTAGAATTTAACTGATGAGCCTTTCCATTCTACACTCAACCTTAATTCTGACTCTCATTAATGTCTGAGGGCACCTCCTCATTGCAGGCACCGAAGCTCACAACCCAGAGGTCATCCTCCACATCTCCTTCTTTCAAACCCACACATATCCTTCACAGAACAACAAAGGCTATCCATTTTTACAACCCACAAATCCATGCTATTTGTACTCTCCTTTTTCTCCCCAGCCATAGCAATAGCCCATGTACAGACCTTCATTGCCTCCGCCATGGACTAGACAATACCCTGCTGAGTAGTCCATCTGTCCCCAACATCTCCCTACATTTCCAGTCACCTGGAGTAAGAGTCACCATCCTTGAATGCAAAACACATCCAGTCCAGCTCACTCCTCTGACCCAAGAAAACTGGCTTCCTCAAAGGACTGGGACAACTTTTGCAAACATTGTTTTGGTATTTAAAGTCCCCATCATCAATTTCTTGTCCAGTAACACCATACTGTGAGGCACTGACAAATCTTTCCAGGCCAGGAAGTCATTTTCCACTGAGATCCTGTAAATTCAGAGGTAGAAAGGTTCTCAGAGGACCTCCAGTCCATCCTTTTCTCTCTTTGTCTGAATAGCATTCTGAGGCTCAGGAAAGTTCAGAAACTTACCTTCAGTCACACAGTCTCCATCACTGTTTCCCAGGTTTCCAAAATATGGCTGCATTTCATTCAGAACAGCATTTGGTAAAGGGCTGTGCTGTTTCTTCATTTGGGGGGAAATGCTGGATAGTCCAGGATTCATGACATGTTTCAAAGTTTGAGAACATGAACATGAGTGAAAAAGTTTTGTGGTGTGGTGGCTTGGTTTTGTTTTATGGTACTGTTTCGATGAAATACATTCCCAAAATTTGGAGCTGCTCACACACCTATGCTCTCTCACATAGAAAAGGAAAAGTTTACTATTCTAGTGGAGATAGTCAGACCCAGGACACCTCCTAAACAACTACTATGGACCAGACCATGTGTGGGAAACATTTGGCCTCAAGGCCACCTGTGGCTTTCCAAATTCTCAGGTCTGGTCTTCTGACAAAATCCAAGCTCCAGAGACCAAATCTCCTTTTTCAAAGTATTTAGTTGGTAAAACTTGGTCTCATTCAAAAGGCTGCATTCCTGACTCTAGCAGGACAAAGGTAGCCTCCAGCCTACAGGTTCCTCAGTCCAGACATTGTGCTAAGTGCTCAGCATAAGAATGGGACAAATCACAGAGCCAAAGAGCTTAAAATTGAATGGCAGGAATGAAGAACCCTTAACTCAAACAAACGATGGAGACACATTAATTTCAAACATGCCATACCAGAGGCATTATCAGTATTCTTGCACATTCTCATTTGTCATTCTTGAGAACAATGTTCATACCATGATCTAATACTGGATGACTTACTTTCCTCACTTTTTTCTTAATGTTCATCTTTGAGTTTGGGGAAAGGAATTTCTAACATTAACAGTCCCTTTCTGTCATATCTTTTTCCATTCACATTCTGATGTCTATTTCTCTTTGTGTGGATTCATTTTGTTGCAATTTTCAATGTTGGGGCAATCTGAGTCAAATATAGTAAGAGAGTTCCTCCTATTTCTCTTAGAATTACTAGGATGATTTGACCCTTCTGATGTTTTCTTCCACCATCTTGATTTCCCAGAGTGTGGAAGGAAATCTTGGATGATTTCCTGTGTTTTGTGTTGTTATGCTCTGTTTTGCATCTTCTTACTAAAATACCTGATCCCCTTAGGTCATTTATTCTCAAGAGAAAAACAGAACCTGTTTTTTTTATTAGGATCACAGATTCTTTGATGTCCCTGTTACTCTTCTACCTGATTACTATTCTGGGGTCATATCTTGTGCTCAGAAAGATATCCTAAGGGATAGAAGTGATAGATCATGTTTTTCCAGCATGGATCCATGTTATTGTTGTTTTGGGTTTTTTTTTTGGTTTATTTTATTTTTTTTTTTTTACCAATTATCTCATGTGTTACTATGAACCAATGATCTAATGTAAAGTCTCATTCCCTAGAAACCATCTGAGAGGATTTTGAAATTCATGTTTACTTGGAAGACAGATGGTGCATTGGCCCCAGTCTAGATATAGGCACTCTTTTCAGTTCTTTCCAAATGTACAATAACTTTCCTTTTAAACAGTTGAAGAAAATGAGAAAAACATAGATTTTGAAATTAAATCCTCATGGAAAAGAAATGGTGAGAAAATGGTCATCACCTTCAACTGGGGGGAAATCACTTCATATAATGATTTCTTCATTGAGCAACCCTTCCAACCACCAATGCCATGTGTTGCTTACATCAAAAAGCCAATGTTTTCCTTTGTTTCCATGGTTACAGAAGTGAGCCCAGTTCTCCCCTGGAGAGCATTGGGACAAGACCTGTGATGGTTGGTGGTCTTAGCTTTGATATTCTGTTCAACTGTTCTTATAGAAATATTTCTGGAATTTTATGTAAGTTCTGGATTCACTCATTTTCTACTCAGAGTACAGACTTACTCAGCTCACTATTTCTGGAACTGATGAGCCTTTTCCTCTTACACCCAACCTTAATTCTGACTCACATTAATGGCTAAGGGCACCAACCTGTCCCATGCATCCAAGCTCGGAACCCAGAGCTCCTCCTCCACATCTCCTTTCTAACCCACATATATCATTAATGGGCCACCAAAGGTTGACAAGTTTTACCACCCACAAATCCAGGTTATTTGGCCTCTCATTTTTTCTCCTCTACCATAGAAATAGCCTATGTACAAGCTTTCATTGAATCCACCATGGACTCGGACAGTAACCAACTGAGTGGTCCACCTGTCCTCAACATCTCCCTACTATTCCAGTCACCTGGAGTAAGAGTCACCTTCCTTGAGTCCAGTCTATTCCACTCCTTTCACCCAAGCCAACTGGCTTCCTCAAAGGACTGGGACAACTTTTGTGGACACTTCCTAAACAACTACTATGATCTAGACCATGTGTGGGGACTTTCCCCATCATCAATTCCCCATCATCACACCACACTGTGAATCACTGACAAATCTTTCCAGGCTAGTGAGTCATTTTCCACTGAGCTCTTATAAATTTAGAGCTAGAAAGGTCCTCAGAGGACCTCCAGATCAGCTTTCTCTCTTCATCCAATAGTATCCTGAGGCTCAGGAATGTTCAGAAACTTGCCTTAGGTCACACAATCTCCACCACTGCTTCCCAGGATTCTCAAATATGGCTGCATTTCATTCAGAATAGAACTCTGGTAAAGGACTGTGTTCTTTCTTCATTAGGGGGAAATGCTGGATAGTCCAGGATTATGTTACAACAGCCTACTAAGTGGTCTACCTGTACATTACTCTGTTTTCCCTGTACATTACTGTTTTCCCTGATGCAGATAACTGGTCTTCTCTCTTTTCTTCACTCAAGGCATTCCATCTCCAACTTCTTTGCCTTCGTATTGACTGCTCCCCCATTCCCAGAATATACTGGCTCATTACCTCTCTTTCTTCAAGATAGAGCTCCCATATCACCTTTAGTAATAAGCCTTTATTAATTACTTCAACTGCGTTGACACTTCCTCCACCACCCCTGCCATTCCTCAACAACCTTGAGTTATAATGTTGTTTTTCGGTTGAGTCAGACTCTTTATGACCATATTTTTTTCATCTTCTTGGCAAGGATACTTGAGTGGTTTGCCATTTCCTTTTCCAGCTCATTTTACAGATGAGAAAATGGAGGCAAACAAGAGTAAGTGACTTTGTCCAGAGTCACAGAGCTAGTAAATGTCTGAGGTCACATTTGAACTCAGGTCTGACTCCAGGCCTGGTGCTCTATCCATTGTGTCACTTATATGTACCTTAATTAAAATACCTTGTATTTATTTATTCTATATATATTCTTTTCCCATCAAAATGTTAGTTCCTTGTAGAGAGAAATTGTTTCATTCTTTGCATTTGTATCCCTAGTGGCTATAACAGTGCTACTTAATAAATGTCACCTGTCTCCCAAGGAAGTCCAATTCACTTCATAGCAGGCACTCAATTAAGTGTTGTTATTTGATGCATTAAGAATGGGGCAAAATATGGAAAAATCTGTAGATCATTAGATTGAGGGAACCTTAAATAAAACAAACATACGCTGAGTCTTCTCTATATATGTTAATGTGTCTCAAGCTAATTTGGCCACAGATTACTTTGAGGTTTAAAATATATTGAAAGAAGTGGCATGGCATAATCACCATTTAGAGTGTTTGCCACGTTCAGAGTAAGCTCTGCCACTTATGACCCATATAGCAACAGCCAAATCACTTCATCTCTCAATCTCATGTGGACTATCAAGGTTCCAAAACAGATCTTTTAATTGGGACATTCAGTTTTAAAGTGTGTGCCTGAGAAATTGAAGGTTGACTGCTATTCATACTTGAGTCTCCAGTGAATGGAAAACCACTTGTATTACTTAGAAGACTTTATCTAAATGTACTACATTTAAGAGAAAATGAGTTCCCTTGCTTTGCAAAGAACCAAGAAGTTAAATTCTCCAAATATTTTTTAAAGGTAATGAAAATATTTTGTATTTTAATGACTTCAGTCTGTGACCCTTACAGACATCTTCTAGTTTGAAACTATTTTTAGCTGTATTTGAAATTTTATGGAGATGAGTGGTCACAGTGGTGTCATAAGGCATGGTATGTATGAGAGGGAGTAATAGCTGAGTTTTATGTAGCTCTTTGATTATTTTAATCATATTCCCCTTGCTCCAGGAAAGTATTTCAACTCACATTTTACTGAAAACAAAACAATACCCCAAACTGTGCCCATCCATTGCAAGCTCCACCAACTTATGAATTCTACACTTCACATCACCTGGTGTTATTCCCATCCAGTCTTCCTTTGCTCTGGTTTTAGAAGAAGAGATATCACTTCTCCTTGATAATGCATTTGATTTTACTTCCTCTCGTCTCCTCCAGCAACCTGCCCCTTCAAATAGCCTTCACCTCCCTAATTTTCAACATCTTCTTTCTTCATTGACTCCTTTGCTTTACTTGATCCTGATGGCTCCTGACTCAGGGATTCCTAACCTGAAGTCCATGGACTTTTAAAAAAAACCCAAAACCTTTATAATTGAATTTTTAGCAATAAACCAATTATATTGAGTATGAAATATAAAATGATACATTTTATTTAAAATATTTTCCTTGTAAAAAAATTCTATTTTGCAAGTCAGTGTATTTTATTTTATGCATGTAAAGACATTATTCTGAGGAGTCACTAGACTGAGAAAAGGGTTCATGACACACACACAGACGCACACACACATAAAAGTCTTTTAAGATCCCCTCTTTGAGACATCATCTTCTATGTCTCTTCCCTCTCATAGCAAAACTCCTAGAAAAAGGCTGTCTATACTTATTGTCTTCAAATCCTTATATTCCACTCTTCTTACCTGTTACAATCTGACTTCTATCTCTACCACTTGATAGAAACTGTTTTTTTAAGGTCACTGTGGAAATCTGTAATCCTGTGGCCTTTGTTCAGCCTTTGACACCTCCTCTGCCCACCTCCCCCTGCCCCCGCTGGCCTAGAGTTTCTTTATGGGTTCCCTCTTTATTTCCACTTCTCATAACCCCCAGATTCCTGCAAGGATCCACTCAGTCTCTGCTTCAAGAGGCCTTTCCTATTTTTCTCAATTGTTGGTACCCGGCGGGCGGAGCCAAGATGGTGGAGTAGAAAGACTCACTTTTACTAGCTCCGAACCCACAGCCCATGGATTTCCTCTAAAAAGAACTCCTGACAAATTCTGGAACAGTGGAAGCTGTGCAGAAACACAGTGAAGGAGTTTTTCGTTGCAGAGAGCCCTGAAAAACTGACCCCAGGGGCCCATCGCGCCCCAGACAGGAGCGGAGCCCTCCCCTCCCCCTGCCCTGGCCGCACCGCACTGAGAGGAGCAAGCAGACCCAAGCAGGCTTCCGGGACCATAATCTCCTGCGGCCGTGAAGGTCCCACCACCCACAGACTCACAGGTCAGTGAGAGAGACGGGCTGAGAGGGGAGCGAGGTATCTCTGGGACTCGGACCCCT
>CM053771.1:319928657-320051322 GCA_028658325.1 Potorous gilbertii | reverse complement strand
ATGTGACCAGACTGAAGATTTTTTTCTTTCCTGCGAAAGGTACCCTTCAGGTTGTGTTAATCTGTAAATTAGTCTGCTTGTGTAGCTGGGCAAAATGACTGTAGCCATCATGTTTTAAAAGCCCTCTAACAAATTGTCAAATGTGCATTGCTACTGATCTGGAAATAGCCTAAATAGATACAGAAACATTTATTTCCAGATGTTCATATTCTCTCTTTTTTTTTCGTTTTCACTAGTCAGATGTGAATGTTTTGGATACTGATATTGGTAAGCATTTAGAGATGTGTAGTTTTAGCAAATTTGTATAATCTGAAGCAAACTCATTTATTAAACTGGTAGATATACAATGTTTGGAGATGTAAGAAGGGTATGAAAAGTTGATGTGTACAACGGCTTTAAGCTAAAATCTTCAACCTTAATTAAGAAATGCATATAACTTTTCATATGTATATTAGTAGACTTGGATTTAAGTTTACATGTACTGATAAACTTTCAGGACAGGATTAAAATGTGTTCCCACTACTTTTAAGACTCCAAAAGATCTATGCCATGTTTAGAAACAAAATGAAAGTTTTGCAGATGAGGAACTTAGAAGGTACTTTTTCAGTCTGGAATGATTGGTATGCCTACACTAATGCTTTCAGGCTGGATATTTTCAAGGTATCAGACGGAGAAACTAATATATTGCTGCCTCCTAATTCAGAAATAATTTTTCTGTCCTAGCAGAACTCTGAAATACTTTCCTATAACAAGGTACTCAAGATGAGAATTAAAACATTTTGTTATAAGGTTTTCATTTAATTAAAATGTAATGTTATATACTTGAAGATAGGGAAGAGAAACTGGAATATAGATTTTTTTCCCTGCAGACTTGAGCATAGGTTTTTCGAAATACTAAACTTTAGGAACAACAGCCCCTTCTGACTTAAACATTATTTTCTTGTGGATTAGAGAGAAAGGAGCAAAAACAAGAAAAGAATTATTTTTGTGATACTCTAAGTTAGGCTACAAAGTGCTAAAATATATTAAAAATTAATTCATTTAGCAAACATGTATTGAGTTCCTAGTGTGCAAAGTGCATGAGAGCTAGTTGGCATGAATGCGTGGAAATAAGAGATAAAGGGAAGGGAAAGAGGAGTAAGCATTTCTATAACACCTACTATATACAAGGCACTATACTATGTGCTTTACAAATATTAATTTCATTTAACAAAAGGGTTGAGTTGAGTCCATAGATTTGGCAAGGAGTCATAGAAATGGATAAAATATTTATATCTCTCATAGAGCTTATAGTCTAGTGGAAGAGATTGAAACATGTCTACAAATAACTAATTATATATTTTAAGTGTCTATTTATGTCTTTTTAACTATATCACCATTGTTTTTCTCAGCAACTTCTTTCCCCTTCCACCTGCTAGAGAGCCCCAGTTCGTATAACAAGCATAATTTTTGAAGACAAAGAAGAAAAATCAGCATAGCTGATTTATATATTGAAAAAATCTGAAAGTGTATGCAAAATATAGCACTTGTGAATTTTCTCTCACTGCAGAGGGATAGGTTGGGAGTTTCTTCTTATGCTTTTTTCAGATTTAGTAAATTTATTTACATTTTTTGTATGTATCACAACATTACACAGTAAAATTTTCTCACTTTTTTATCTGCAAACAGATACCTTAAACAATTATTTTGTTTCAACATTATGAAATTAAGTACATCTAAAATGCAGTAGTTACACATGACAAGTAATTCACAACATATAATTTACTAGGATGTATCCACAAAATTTAAGAACAGCCAGTGAAGAGAAAATCTAATCAATTTAGCAGTCAATTTTTTATATTTTTCAAAACAAATCTCTTTATCTAAACTCCCAAGTCAGAGGCTTGAAAGATCTTATATGTCTTATTTTGATCCATGCTTGTTCTTTTTAACTGAGGTTGTTTTTTCCATTTACACTGTTGTAATCATTGTGTATATTGTTTTCTTGGCTCTGCTTATTTCATCTTGAATCAGTTCATTTCAGTCTTCCCCTGCTTTTCAGTATTCATCCATTTTTTTAGAGCACAGTAATATTCTATTGCATTCATGTACCACAATTCCTTAGCCATTCTCCAATTAATGGAAATCTACTGGTTTCCAGTTTTTTGCTGTTGCACAAAGAACTGCTGTAAATATATGTTGGTATATATGGAGACTTTCTTCTTAATAGTTGTCTCTTTCAGTTATAAATACTAGAATCTCTGGGTCAAAAGGTATGAACATTTTAGTTACTTTATTTGCATAATTCCAAATTGCTTTCCATAATGGTTGTACTGATTCACAGTGTACTGTGAACTAGTGTGCCTAACTTTCCACAACCCTTCCAACACTGACTCTTTAGATTTTTATTTTTGTTGTTATTTAGTCCTTCAAGTCATGTTATACTCGTCATGACCTCATGGACTATAACACCAGATCCTTCTATCCTGTACTCTTTCGGTAAGTCAATACAAGTTCATGTTCATTTTTCCATGACATCTCTCCATCTCATCCTTGACTGTCCCTTTTGCTTTGCCTTCAGTCTTCCCCAGCATCAGAGTCTTTTCTACAGAGTCCTGTCTTCTCATTATATGACCAGGATATTTAACCTTCAGCTTTGGTCTTTGACTTTCTGGTGAATAGTCTGAATTAATTTCTTTAAGTATTGACTGACTTGATCTCCTTTCTGTCCAAGGGACTCTCAAAAGTCCTCTCCAGCACAACTCTAAAGCCTAGATTCTGCAGTGCTCAGTTTTCCTTATAGTCTAACTCTCATAGCCATACATTGCTACTGGAAAAATCATAGCTTTTGACTATACAGACCTTTGTTGGTACTTTTTGCCAGTTTTCAGGGTATGAGGTGAAACCTCAAGGTTTTTTTGATGTTCACTTCTTTCATTATTACTAATTTGGAGCATTGTTTCATATGGTTAATAGTTTGCAATTCTTTTCTGGAGAACTGTTTATAGCCTTTGACCACTTATCTTTTGGAGAATGGCTTTTGAGCTTAAAAATGTTAGTTGTTTTTATGTCTTGTATTGCAAACCCTGGACAGAGAATTTTGATGTAAAGATTTTTTTGTCATTCATGCCCTTCTCTTCTTATTTGTTGTGCTATCTTTGTTTTGTCCTTCTCCTTTTTGATTTTGTTGGTGTAAGGGTTTCACCCTTTCAGTTTCTTGGAAATCAGTTATCTATTTTGTTTTTGTAATTGCCTCTATCCCTTTTTCTTGGTAATAACTATTTTACAAGCTAGATTGTGGTTAAGTATCATGAGGGAATATGTATTATTTTTTGTTGAATTGTGAGTGAAGCCATATTAGGTATGTTCCATAGAAAACATATGACATAATTTACACTATGGAAATATTTTTTCTCTAAATACCTATCCTGAAGTACACCATCAGCATTGCTACTATTTTGCTTTACAGATATGTAAACTGAGACATAAGGATTTAGGCCAGTTTCCTATATTTTCATTTAGGCAGATGAACAAAGTAAGACACTATTGGAAAAAATATAAATAAACAAATAAAATGTCCTACTGTTGAGAGGAGGAAAAAAATCAATTCAAAGGAAAAAAAACATAACCTTTTATTGCTTGTTTTATTTTTCACTCTTCCAGAGGGTCAGTGGCTGATGAATGAGATACAGTTGTTTAAATCTCAGTGATCACTTCAAATAGACACAACACTTGGTATCTCATAAGATTTATGGGTATAAATTACCTGGGGTGGTTAGCATCTGTTGTATTATGATGGTACAAAATTTTATTCAATTCAACAAACATTTATTAAACTACTGATTCTACATTACTAAATCAAGTATCTAAAGAGTTCCTGTGGGAACTCCTTCCATTGACTGGAGTCACAACCTGTCTATAATTTGTAGTCTTAGGGAGTTTGAGTGTCAGAGACATTAAGGAACTCGCTCATCTTCATGCAAATAGTAAGTGTTAGAGATGGACTTTAAACTTGAGTTTTCATGATGCCAAATTAGGTATTTTAAGAGAAAATGGTGAAGTGAAAAGATCACTGACTTTGGAGTCTGAGGTTCTGAATTCAGATCTGGATTCTGCCCCCTACTTTGTACATGACAGTGAAGAAGTCTCAAGTCCTTTGAACTTTACTTTCTTGATCTATAAAATGTAGGGGATTCAACTAGATGATTTCTAGGAGGATCATTTCCAGTTCTAAATCATTATCCTATGATCTGTACATTCTGTTATTAAGAACTGCACAGAAATTAAAAATGACTATCCTTGCCTATCTTTTTTTCTCTTCTCTTTCTTTCCACTCACTCACATAGCCTCATTCCAGTTTTGTAATGCTCATTTTTCCCAAGGAACTGGTCTACACTACACATCATTACTTACATTATTTTAGTGCTGCTAAGCTAGGGGACTCTGGGAATTTGTCCTATTAAAGATGGCATTCCCTGGATTGGATTGCCTGGCTTTGTGCATTTTAGATTCCCTGCAAATCTTGTACTATATAGGAAATTGGGAGGGATGGACCATATAGTCTATTTCCTCACATTCTCCAATTTTTAAACTTTCATAAAAAAAAGAATCTTTTTACTTAACCCCCAAGTTCTTCCCTAATTTCTCTTTCCATATAAGCCCCTTCTCTTTCCAAGTTAAGATTAGGATCATCTATTATGAAACTTTCTTTCCAGCTCGTCACATTCTTTCCATCCCTTCTGAAGTCTCAAGGGAACAAAAGTTTTGTTCCTACACCCCCTCCTAACAAACCCCATCAAATCCTTCCTCAAATCAAGTAGCATCCCAAAAAGACATCTTTGTTATTGCATTTTATTGAATTTTGTAAACAACATCAAATGTCAATGCAACTAAGTTTAGTAACTACTTTAGTTGCCCTCAAATCAAGGAGCATACCATCTGTAACCAAAGGGCTTGAACAGAGACTCTCTATGTGTAGCTCCATTAATTTACCATCCCAACTTTCTTCTCAACCTCCTGGCAACAAGGATTTCACACCCTACCTCACCCTATTGCCTATATACATATCAATGGAACCACAATCTCTAAATTTGTGTTTTTTTTAACCCAATTCTTCTCTCAGGTATCTCCTTCCTCACGCTTTTCTTTTGTGTCTTATACTATTAATTTCTTCTTTTGGAAATACTTTTTTTGTTCTGAACTTAAACATGAAATAGAGCATTTCTACATAAAAAGAAAGATTGTACTTGAAAAGGAAGACTATACTTGAAACTTAGTATCTATTATGTGTAGCTTACTTTAAACATATGCTATATATAAATTGAGTTCAACAAAGAAGTTTTCAAAGCTGACATATTACTCTGTTTCTTGCTTTCTGTTCTCTTCTGTGCATTTTTTTCAAAAAGATGCTTCAGTGACCTTTTTTGTCTTTTCCTTCTTTGGGGGGGGACGGACCATATCCCTGTTCCCCTCCTGCAAACTTGTCCCAGCCCCAACTGGGAAAAAAACAAAAAAGAAAAGAGAATTGCAAAGCCACTTTAACATACACACACACACACACACACACACGTGTGTGTGTGTGTGTGTGTGTGTGTGTATTAAGCAAAAACAAATAAAAAACCCCAAAACCTAACTCTATATTGATCACGTCTGAAAATTCTGCAACCTGAGTCTATTACTTCTCTGTTAGTAGGTGGGTAACATAGCACATCAGTCCTTGGGAATCACTGGTTATTGCACTTAGTGGAGTTGAGTCTTTCAAAGTTTTTTCCTTTATTTAATGTTATCATTATATAAATCATTCTCCTGGTTCTGCTCACTTCCCTCTATACCAATTCATGTATGTCTTACCAGTTTTCTCTGGAATTGCCCCCTTGTCATTTCTTATGTTGAAATCATATTCCATTTTGTTCATATGCCACAATTTATTTAATTGATATAGGCATCCTCTTAGTTTCCACATCTTTTCTATAAGAAAAATAACTACTAAAATTATTTTTGTGTATGCATTGGCAGGGGGAATAAAAAAAGGAAAAAGAATATTGGAAAGACATAGAGAAGACACAAGAAATTGTAGAGGTAGAATTGATTGGATTTGCAATGCTATACTTCCCAGGTGATCCCACTTCTGCTGAAAATAGGGGAGTATTTAAATAGCTTCCATTAAATACTTCCATTTCTCTGAATTTATTTGAGTTGTCCACTAAGCTTGCAATTACCACATCTTTCTGCCTGTTTCAAGTCTTATTTAACTCTCCTTTAAAGCTCCTTTCAAATTTCTTGTCATTTTGGAAACCTTTTCAAACTGCCTCTGCAGTCATTAATGATATTTGTCTGTCACTTCTCCCTTCCTTAACACCTCTCCTTTGGTTTGTAGTTATCACTCATTTTTCATTTGTGTGTGTCATTTGGCAATTTTGAGCAAAGATATTGTCTTAAAGAATCATGATGGAGATTTAGTGGGGCTTCTAGAAAAGTTGCTTTAGTATTTTATCCATCTAAAGTAGTTACTGAACTTAGTTATAGTTGATATTAAGTTTATAAAATTCAATAAAATGCAATAACAAACATGTCTTTTTGGTATACTGCTTAAAATGATTGCATTTGAATGTTGGTAAAAAAAGTTTTGTTCTTTCCCCTTTGATTTGTAGTTATTATTCACTTTTCATTTATTTGTATGTGCTTTTTGTCATTCTTTATAAAGATAGTGTCTTAAAGAACTGTGAGGGAGATTTAGTGAGAATTACAGAAAACTTACTTTGGTGTTTTATGTATCTAAAGTAGTTACTAAACTTAGTTGCATTATTGTCTAAGTTTACAAAATTCAATAAAGTACAATAAGAAAGATATCTTTCTTTTTGGTATGCTACTTAAAATGGTTGTGTTTGAATATTGATAAAATATTTTGTTCCTCATTTATTTTTAAGTTACATTTTATTTTTTCAATGAACAAAAACAAATTTTCACTCCCCACTCCCACCCTACCACCCTTTGAAAACAAAAAGAAAGAAAAACAAATATTTGCAAAAATATGTATAGTCAAGCAGAACAAATTCCTGTATGGGCCATGTCCAAAAAATAGATGTGTCCTGTTGTGCCTAGAATTCATCACCTCTTGGAAATGTGTAGCACACTTCATCATTCTTCCTCTTTAATCATGCTTGGTCCATGATTTAGAGTTCTTAAGTCTTTCAAAGTTGTCTTTTTTTTTTTAGTATTACTTACATTATGTAAATTGTTCTTTTCTCTCTGGTTGCTTCACTCTATATCAGTTCATAAAAGGTTTTACCAGGTTTGACTTAACCTCTCTTTTTAATTTTTCTTATTGTATAATAACATTCCATTACCTTCATATGCCATAATTTGTTTAGTCATTCCTTAATTCTATCTTAGTTAATTTGGGTTTTATTGGCTAGATTCCTCCCCTCCCCTCCAGTCCCCTTCCCTTCCCCTCCCTTTCCTAAACCATAAACCCATTGTATTCTGAAGCTCATACATTGGGTAAACACTAGGCCCCTGCCTAAGGGCTCTTTTCTGGACCCTCCTGGCTTAAGTGTGATTATCAGTAGTAACTGTTACCATCTCCCTCCCAGCCTGAAGTCTTTCCTTTGCTTTGCCTCATTAAAGGGGCCATCCCCTGGCTGCTTCTTAAACCGGCCTATTCAATGAATGGGTGTTACCTCACCCTAAGTGAATACCTGAAATTGGCCTAAAGGGCCCAAGGTCTCCCAGTGCATTTTGATGAACATCTGGTCACTGAATTCAGATGGCTCTGGAGGAGAAGTGAGGCTGGTGACCTGCACAGCCCTCCCTCACTTAAAACCAAGTCATGTTATCATGTGTGATGGCGTGTTCTTCTTCAAAAACTCAGTGGTGAAATTTTGTATGGATCATACTTTATAAATTTTAATGTTGTACTTTCCTAGCTGTTGGTCCTTGAATGGTAAAAAAACTGTTAAATTCATTTATGCTCGTTTATTACACCTTTTATTATGACCAAGGTGAGATTGGAGAGGGGAAACAACATAACTCGTATACAGAAAAGTAAGTACAAAATATATGTAAAGTATATAAAATATGTACAAAGTAATTGCTCTGGGGGGGAAATATAATAATATAATAACTAGCATATAGATAGTGCTGTAAGGTTTGCAAAATGCTTTACAAATATCTTTCTTAATCATCATAATCTTGTGATTGTTGTAGGTAGGTACTATGACTATTTCACAGGTGAGGAAACTGAGGCACATAGGTTAAAGTGACTGGTCCAAGATCACACAGCTGAGGAAATATCTGAGATCAGATTTTCACTCAGACTTTCCAGAATCTCAATCGAGTTCTTTCTCTGCTATACCTAAGCTATTCTCAGAAGTGGAGTGGGTGAGTCAGCTGGCATCTCTTAAGTACCTACTATGTGCCAGACACTGTGCTAAACGCTGCGGATACTAAGAAAGGCATAAAATAAACTCTGCTCACAAGGAGGTCACAGTCCAATGAATAAGAAACCTTAAAAACAACTGTACAAACAAGAATTATACAGGGTAAATTTAGGAATAGTCTCAGAGGGGAGATACTAAGGTTAAGGAGAACTGGGATAAAGGCTCTTTGCAGAAGGTAGAACTTTGAGAAAGCCAGGGGAGCTAGGAGGCTTAGAGGGGGAGAAATAGCCAGCGAAAATACCTGGAGTTAGGAGACCAAATTTTTGGTGTTGGGAACAGCAAGGAGGATAATTTCACTGGATGTTGGAGTATGTGGAAGTTCTATAAGAGAACTAGAAAGTTAGGAAGGGGCCACATCATGAAAGCTTTTAAAAGCCAAACAGAGGATTTTATATTTGATCATGAAGGTGGTAGGGAATCACTGGAGTTTACTGAGCAGGGGTTGACACAGGTGCACCCTCTGGAGAACTGCACTGGATTTAGGAAGGTCAATTTGAGAACTGAGTGAAGGATAAATTGAAGTGGGAAGAGATGAGGAAGGTAGACCAACCAAGGGTTTTTTGCAACAGTCTAGGCATTAGATGATGAGAGCCTGAACCTGGGTGGGTGGCATTATCAGAGGAATCAAGGGAGCATGTCTGAGAGGTGTTATGAAGGGAGAGATGATTGGACTTGGTAACAGATTGTATATGAGGGGGATACTGTGAGATTGAGGGGTTGAGGATGATTCTTAGTTTGCATTCCTGGGTGACTGGAAAGATCGTGGTCTCTTGGACATTAATAAAGGCAAGAAGAGAGGGTTGGTGAGGGTGGGGAAGATAATGAATTCAGTTTTGGGCATGCTGAGTTTGAGATAGCCAATGGGCAGTTGGAGACAAAAGCTTGGAGACTGGAGGATATGAACAATATAAAGACTGGATGTGTAGATCTGAAATTCATCTGCTTAGAGGTGATAATTGAAAATATAGGAGCTTCATCAAATAAAATATAATACATGGAGAAGAAAAGAGGACTCAGAACAGTGTCTTGTGAGGGACATACATGGATACCATGGGTGACCTAGATTGTGATTCTTCAAAGGAGACAGAAAGAATAGTCAGGTAGGTAGAAGGAAATCCAAGAGAGAGAGCAACGTCATGAAAATCTAGAGAGAAGAAAGCAAAGGAGAAGAGGGTGATAGGGTCAGAGCCCACAGAGAGGTCAAGAAGGATGAGCAAATTGGAAAAAAAGGCAATTAGAGATCATTAATAACTTCGGAGAGAATATTTTCAGTTGAATGAAATTGGAAGCTAGGTTACAAAGAGTTAAGACAGTGAGAGGAAAAGAAGGTGGCACCTATTCTAGATGATATTCTCAGGGAATTTAGTCATAAAAGGGAAGAGAAATAGAGGATGACACTAGTTCACAGGGATAGATGAAGAAGTAAAGATTTTTTGTTTGTTTTCAGATGGAGGCAATTTCCTCAATCCTTTTCTGTGCTATATGAGACAAGATTCAACTGAGAGAAGTAGGGACCAAGGGGGAAGATTTCTGTTAGAGATTTGACATGGGAAGAAAGACTCAGAAAAAGTGCTCTAGTGATTGTGATTAGGGAGGTAAGAGCATTCATTGCTTTGCCTTAGTGGAGGCCTTTATGTTACATAAATTTGTAGTGGATTCAGTCAGCACAGTTTCATGATTATAAGGGAATTTCAGAGCTCTTGAATTTGAGTGCAGAGTATTTATGAGTGATGGCAAAATGAAGGGGATGATGATCTCTGCAGCTGAAGTGGGGTCAAAGAGAAGGTCATGCAGAAATGGGTAAATTAGGAATTAAGAGGTAAGGGCATTTAAGGGAATATCACCATATATGTTAACTAAAGACTGTGAGCCAAGCACTGAATCTCCTGAGAAAACAAGGGAAGTGAGCTGGAGGTCTGTTGAAGACAGGCACCAGAATCTTCATTAAATGAATCTCATAGAAGAGGCTCCTGAGTTATGGTGATGCAGTAGAGCCTAGAAGTGGCAGTGGAGAGCAAGGATTATTTCAACTCCCCCACCCAGGTCAGTGAGTTGGGGTTTTGATGCCACCATCCTAGAAAGTGTAGAGTAGCTAGGGAAGCTGTGTCATCCAGAGGGAGACAGATTTCAGTGAGTGCAAGAAGAGAGAGGGAACCAGAAAAGAAGAGGTTTAAGATGAAAGCTAATTTGTTATCTGTGGAGTGGGTATTCTAGAGAACACAGTAAAAAGGATTGGATAGCTTTAGATTGGGTGGTTAACGACTGGGAGGGGGAAAGTTGGGATCGTGAGAATAAGAAAGCAGTTAATGGGGAATGAAGAGTGAGTTTTGAACAGTGACAACGAGAGGTTCAAATCACTGGGTTGGAGTGAGTGTGATAAAGTAAAAATGTTAGTCATTGGGGAATAATTACATGTAGACTATCTTTATCCATGGGGATCCAGCCTCCAGATAATTGTCCCAGGGAGTTTATTAGAAAGTGGGGATGAGGATTGAGGGTTCCCAGGAAGTGAGCAAGGCAACCCTTGTGCTGTTAGGTGATCAGAGGATGCCTGGAGAGTGAGGTGATGACTGCTTAGGGAGGCGAGCAAGAATCTTGCAAAAAATCATCACCTTCCATAATTTGAAGTTCCTTTAATTCTTTCATCTGTCTAGTTGATGTGCCTTTGCTAGAACACTAATCTGATGTCACTCTTAAGAGTTAGCTGCAGTTTTTCATGTTTCAATGATTTCTGCTCGCAAGTATTAATTACTGTGTTTGGCACGCATTGTTATTTAGTGATAATGGAAGAAAAAGGGTTTATGTTGTCTTTACATATTAACTATTTTCTGGACATTGGGGAAAATTTAACTTTCAATCTACTTAGTTGTGGTGAGCAGCCAGTCTTGTAGTAATTTGATGGGCAGTATCCCTCACTGGCATTTATAAAACGAGTAGCTTGGCATTTCACCACTGGAGCTAAGGTTACTTCTCCATTTTGAGTTTTCAGTTACAGAACCTTGCTGATTAAACAGAACCAGATGGTAATGTTGGATCAAGAATTCAATTCTCCTCTTTGCCCCGCCCCCCCCCATGTCTGCTGGCTGGATGCAGCCATGGATGAATGTCAGTGACTAACCATTCAAGATTGAATATCAGTCAGTTAAACAAACTGATAATTTAAAGACAGCTTGTCTTACACAGGATCTATACAATAATCAATTGGTGAGTCATTGTGTGTAACAGGGAAATTAGCTTGTTTCTACAGTGCTTTGCTTTTCTTCCATGATACTTTTTATTCAATAGAGTTTGATTATTTTACCTCTCTGCCAGGAGTTCAAGAAGAAGCTTTGGCATATTCTAGACTTCTAAAAACAAAAATTAGAAATTTATTTCATGAAGCAAATGTATGACATAATGGTACTATGAGCATATGAATTACTGGAACTGATTACAATGTAGCAGTTGGCTGGGAATGTTTGGAAGGCTAGAGTGTTGTGAAGTTTAAGGAGTCCATTTTTTTCTTCACAAAAAAAAGCAACTGTATACAATTAAGCTACATAGCAACAATAGGTTGCATTTAAAGTTCTCTTGTTTAAATTAATTTTGTTTTGAAGAACCAGGAATGAGATAAAAGAGAGTCCAAGTCTACTTCCTGTGACATGGGTGGTCCCTCCAAGTGAGGCTGAACAAGGCCTATGACCTTTTGCTAATCTTTCGCTATAAGATCTTATACTTCATAGAAAGATAGGATCAAAGTGAAACTTTGTTGAAAGGAAGGAAAGAAAATACAGGAAAAGAGTATAAAAGTCAGTGTAATAACTAGTTTACTAAAACCTAAGTAGATAAGTTAGTTTGTAAATTGGCTTTCAAGGTATCTAATTAGAACATTAATGGACCTGTTTCTAATAAAAAGCATATCAAAACCACAATAACTCAAAGAAATTCTTAAACAAATTGTTAAGAATGAATTTCTGAAATAGCACCAACATAGTATAACTGACATAAATTTGCATAACACAGTCAATTTAAAATCATGTCTGTTAACCCAGTGATTTTAATTTATAGTTTTAATATTTCTTAACCAAACTTCCAGAATGAAAAAAAAAGTAACATTTTAGTTTTAGCTTTGTTAAGGCTATCATATCTGTCTGAGACAGAAATTAATTTAATTTACAGATTACTTGACTCTTCCCCTTTCCCAAAAAGTAGTTTAACTTAGAAAACTGGTTACTTAACAGAATTAACCAGTTTGGTGACAGTAGTATATCTGGTAGCCCCATGTAGACACAGACTAAATAAATAAGTACCTGCACTTTTAAGGATGTGTATGCTTTTGGGAAGAGAATTTATAAAATGTAGACTTGGCTGTTGTTCATCATTAATGTTTGCATTGCAGAACTGCTTGGCATCACTGGAGTGCCATCTGAAGCATTGGTACATTTTGTAGCCATCCCAGATAGTGACATACTTGTCTGCATGTTATCCTGTGTGCCTATTAGCTAGAAGGGTGAGTTGACAGTACAGTTAGGAATGTGTTGACCAGAAACTGTAAAATTAGCCTTGTCCTTTGTTCTTTCTGATCAAGAAAGAATTAAAAGGATAATATAAGTAAGGCTAGAGTTGGAGTCCAGAGAGACCTGGGTTCTAATCTCGACTCAACACTTATGGCCCCCAACACATTATTTAATCTCTCAAGCCTCAGTTTCCTTATCTTTAAGTTGTGGTAATGCTACTAGTACCACAGACCTCAGAGGGTTGTTATGAGTGAAATGCTTTATAAAGTCTTAACTGTGAGTTTGCTGTTGTGGCTTAATAGTGACTTGAAATAATCATTATAGAGTACCTGTCTCTCTGAAGAGAAATTTCCATAAAGCTATGTGCTTTCTTTCTTACTTGGATTAGGATAGGACCGATTCAAGAAAAGAGAAATGAAATGATTCTTTTTTAAACTTTAAGGTTGTTTAGGTGGTACTGTGGATAGAACACTGTCCCTGGAGTCAGGAGGACCTGAATTCAAATTCGATCTCCTAGACTTATTAGCTCTGTCACCCTATGAGGGTTATTTAACCCTGTTTACCTCACTTTTTTCATCTGTAAAATGAGCTAGAGATGGAAATGGCAACCAACTCCAGTATCTTTGGCAAGAAAACCCCCAAAAGGGTCACATAGAGTCAGAAACAACTGAAATAACAAGAACAAGCTTATTACTACTCAATTTCATTATATCTTTATGTCTCCAGAGCCAAGCACAGTGCCTGATCAATGCTTATTAAATGAAAAGAAATTGAAATGAGATGAATTGAATTGAATTCGAGGAATGTTGTGATGCATAGTATCATAGTACTTTATTTCACGATATTTTTATAGCTTTATTAACTACTGTAATAAATTGATTATTTGACTGTTAGGGAACATAGAATAAATTGGAAATACTATTTGAGTTAGTTGCTTAAGAACAACAGCTTCAGCATCTCACTGTATTGTAAACAATCTCTACATTTCCCTCTCTTTTTAAGAATAAATGATTCACTCCCTGCCCTGCCCCCCCATCCTTTCTACCATATATGGTAGATAACTTGGTCTTTTAAAAATTTTTTTTACTTTGGAGGGGTCCCCTTGCATGATATTGTAGTTACCTTCTCTGGCCATTGTCTTGCAACATTGTCTTTGTGCAAATGCCTTTAGAGACTTTTGGATCATAGGGAGAGTGTTAAGGAGCAGAGGAAGGAAGAAATATTATTTTAGTAGGCTCTTATCTAGAAACATATTTATCTTGTTTGTAGAAGAAGAAATGCTTCATAGTAGAAAAAAAGTGTATTTCGGCAAGTGTGCTTCATCTTTATAATTACACATGGATGTCGTAATAATTTATTTATGTTGTAAATAAAAAAACAACAGAACCAAGGAGAATTGCAAATAAGATAATCTTTAAGACATTGTTCATTTAACTAGCTGGGATGCCTGACGGAGCATTGTTGTCTATCCTAGAATTTTACAAATATTCTCTGGTATCTTAGGATTCCATGGGCAAAGATTCTTTGTGGTATTTTTCAAAAGGAGTTAGATTTTAGGTGTTTCCTTTTCCTTATCAAATTACTGATTTTTTTCCCTTATATTTTAAGTCTGCTGGAAGCTCTTTCACTGAACTAATTTTTCTTTATCTCTTCTGCTTTCAAATTATACTCTTCATTTTCACTCTTGCCAGAAAATGAGCAGTAGAATTGTTGCCATTTGTAGGCAGAAAATGTATTATATTTGCTGTATAGGGATCCAGATAAAGAACATTAAAAATTTTATTATACTCTATAAACTTCATGGATTTAACAAATATTTTTGAGTATCTTTGTTAATATTTTAAGACCAACTCTTCAAACTGATATTCAGAACAAGTCAGTAAGTTCACTGGCTTTGGTGTATTGCCATATGACCTAAGGAAGACTGCTACAGTTTTGAGTAGGTCCCTTGTGGTAGAGCTGTGAGATAATATTTTAAAAATTGCTTATAAAGCACAAATGGTTTATGATCCACACTGATCAAAGGAATATACACATTAACAAGATCATAGATTCATTTTATGAAGTAGTATTAAGAGATGTGTGTGTATACATATATCCAATGTTACAAGAGTCAGCAACTAAGGTTTACCTCTGTGCCGTAATAAACCTCGATCATCAAGCAATGGAAATTTACCCAAGTTTTGAATATGAGTCACTAGAAGGTTGGTGGTAGTCATAGGAAATTTGGGAAGAGAAAGGATTTGGGGGAGGGAATATAATTGTAAAAAAGTCTACAGTACTGATTACCATGTATCTATACTTGTTTATCCTACAGAACTCATTTTATCCCACCTAGACTAAAAGTGTGAATGACACAGTAAGGGGGATAGCCAAGATGGTAAGAGTTTCAAGTTGTAATTATTGGAGATGTGATATTTCCAATTGCATCTACACCAATGTCTGCCATGAGGGTGTTGGAAGTATTTAGGTTATACCTAAGCCAAGAGGCCAACCCTAGACTCCAAGGAGGGAGATTGGGATTTACATAGAAGAGAAAGCGAGCCAGTTGGGTAGGAAGGAAGGAAAACAAGCATGTGTTAATCAGCCTTTGTTGTTGTTTTGTACATTAGGCAACGTGTTTTACAAATATTATCTAATTTGAACCTCACAACAACCTGAGAAGTAGGTGCTTATTTTACGGTTGGGGAAACACTTTAAGTGACTTGCCCAGAGTCACTAAGCTAGTTAGATTTAGAGGCCAGATTTGCATTCAAGTCTGCTGATTCCAGGTCCTGGGTTCTTTCTACTCTGATACCAAGTTGCTTCTGGTGAAGGTTATAGGGGATGGGGTGGGGAAGAGACAAGCCATTAACACATCTTTCATCCCTATTTACCTTTCTCAAAATGGAGAATCATATCCCCCATGATTACAGTGCTTCACAGACAACTCACTAATCTAGTCTACTCCTCTCCTTTTAAAGATGATTAAATCAAAGAGATGAAGACACTTCCCCCAGCTTTATTTTTAACTACTCATTCATTCCTCAACCTCTTAAGAATCTGGTTTCTATTTCTTCCACTCCACTGAATTTTTTTTTTCTTTCTCAAAAATCACCAATATCAGTCAGCAAATGTTTATCAGTTGCTAATTGTGCACTGTGGAATGCAAAATGAGATACTTAGCACTCTGCTAAGTGCTATGGGATACAAAAAAAAAAAACCCCAAAACAAAGTCCTCTCTCCAGAAGAAGTTCACCAGGGGCCCTCTTAATGGCCAAATCTAGTGAAATTTTCTTCAGAGTGCATAACTATAACATTTGACCCTGTTTCACTCTCTCCTCCCTCTTGATATGTCATCCTAGTGGAAGCCCTCACTACTTAATTCTTGTTCTACACTGGTGTTCTTGCTTCATCTCTCCCCACTCCAGTTCATCCCCCATTCAGTTGCCAAAGAGATTTTTTTAAAAAAAAAAAATTATTAGTTCATTATTTTTAGTTTTCAACATTCACTTCCAAAAGTTTTAAATTTTCTTCCCCTCCCAACACGGCATGCATGTACATTCCTACTAAACACATTTTCACATTACTCATATTGCATAGAAGAATTAAAATGAGTGAGGGAAACCATGAGAAAGAAAAAAACAAAACAAAAAATAAAATAGACTATTTTCCTCTACTTTCTGACTCCGTAATTCTTTCTCTGGATGTGGATGGCATCCTCCATCATGAGTCCCTTGAAACTGTTTCAGGTCTTTGCACTGTTGAGTAGAGCCAAGTCTATCAAAGTCAGTCCTCCTACACTGTGGCTGTTACTGTGTACAGTGTTCCCTGGTTCTGCTCACTTCACTCAGCATCAGTTCATTCAAGTCTTTCCAGGTTTTTCTGAATTCCACCCCAAGAGATCTTAAAGGGCAGGTCTGACCATGACATACCATTCATTCTCCTTTTCTTCAGTAAATTCCAATAGCTCCCTGTTGCCTTCATAAACAGATATAAGATCCTCTGTGTGACTTTTAAGTCCTTTCATAACTTAACTACCTTTCCAGTCTTCTTTCATTGCACTGCCTTTCCTGCTATTTCTCAAATGCTGCATACCATCTCCAGACTTGTCTTTTTTCAGGCTTTCTTTCATGCATGGAATACTCTCCCTCATTATCCTGTCTGTCAGTCCTTTCCTAGTTCCTTTCACTGCTAATGCCTTCCCCCTGAGATTACTTCCATTTATACTCTGTACTGTATGTTCAGCTTTTGCATGGTATCTCTCCCTCATTACTAACGTCATTGTTCCCAGACTTTTAAAATCTATAAGGTGAAGAAAATTGACTGATCTGCATTGATGGACAGAATTTTTTTGCGTATGGAAAGGCACATACCTGTGAATTTGAAGGTGGGATACCCTCTCCCCCCTGCCAAAATATGCCAGTCTCTGTACTAGGCTCTGGGGATACAAAGGCTATTCTTGCCCCCAAGGATACATTCTGCTGCTGGGAAAAGCTTATGTTTCTCTGGCACAGAGGTTCTTAATCTTTGTTGTATCATAAATACTTTTGATAGTCTAGTGAAACCTATCAACTCCTCAGAATAATGCTTTTAAATGCATAAAATAAAATACACAGGATTGCAAAGGAAATCAAGTATATTAAAATGTAGCTGGCAAATATAGTTTTAAAAACAAGTTCACGGACCTGTGGTTGTCAGTCAGGCAACTAGCCTTTATTAATCTTTTATGTGCCAGGTACTGCACTAAGCTTTGGGGATACAAAGAAAGGAGGAAAAAAAAACAGTTCATCTCTCAAGAACCTTACAGATAACATGGAAACAACAATGTACAAACAGGATATATGAGGATAAATTGGGGGGCATTCTGAAAGAGAAGGCACTAAGATTATTTGAGGACTGGGAAACATTTCTTGCTGAAGCCTGTAGCCAGAGATGTCCAATAAATAACCTGAGTGTCTTGGAAGCAGAACAGGTTTTCCTGGCTTGGCTTGATTTAAATGCATAAAATACAATGTGTAGGATTACAAAGGAAATTTCAGTTAAACACAAGTATCTCCCTTTGCTGTGAGAGTACCTCACAGCCCCATCTTGTCACCCCTTCAGGAGTGGATTAGGATAGCCTATGTCTCAGTCTCCAGACAGGAAGTAGGATGGGCAGGGGTGGCCCCCTCCCAATTCTTCCCTCAGGAAGGGGACTGGGGTTAGCACAGAGAAAAGGAAGGAAAGGAGAAAGGAAAGTCTGTAACCCTCCTAGGACTCATGGGAAAGTAGACTAGAGACCAAAGAGTTACAGGATCATCCTAACATCCTAGAGTAAGAACAAGAAGAGACCAGAAGTCAGTCTAACCCTCTCAGTTTACATGGAGGGGACAGGGATAAAAACAAATCTTTCTCCTATTTCCATTCATTTCCACTAATTCTCTCACTTAAAAAAAAAGTCGGTTTGTCTGTGTAAAAATAATCACAATAGTAATTTATTTTAATATATTTTATTATAATAATATAAATAATACTATTGTATTTTATTTATATGATTTACTCATTTATACTTATAGCATTTATTTTTGCCTAATTACCATGAAGTATAACAATTATTTTTCTTATTCAAGTATGTTATCTTAATTTTGGAAGTTATATTTGATTACTATAGTTTATTCTCCCAGTAGTTCTGCTTTTTGGACTTTCATTGCTCCTGGAACATAGTTGTCCAGTCATAACTGTAAAATACTATAAGGCACATGACTTTGGGAAAGCATATGGGATTATTTGGTGGCAGAATTAGTCCTAACCTGCCCAAGCCAGGTCTTGGTTATTCCCTGAACAGGCTGCAAGTTGCAGCCTGTATTACTCCTACATCATGACAATATAAACCAACAGAATGCAGGAATACCGGTCACAGTCATAGTTGTGATTGCTCTTTTTCACTTTGAGCCAGGTGCCTCTAAAAAATTTAGCCTGTTCCTTTATTGACTTGTGGGTTAGAAAATTGGATTCATTATTTCACCTTCATATTATCTGATGCTGTTTTCCAGCTATAGGGATAACCTATGTGGAAAGAGCCAAAGAGTGTTTACTCAAAGTGTACTGTAAACCAACACTCACCAGGCATCTGATGTGGCCTTGGCATCAAGAGATCAGTGTTGGGTATGCTAAGAATTCAGTGAGCTCCCTGTAGCCTAGAGGAAAACCCTTCAGATGACATAAAATGGGCAGAGAGTAGCATGATGACCGTAATAGAAGTGGAAGTTAATAGGTGATAGTTGATATCTGAATTTAAAATCTTATGTTTGTTTTAAAAAACATTTATTGTTCTCTGTTTTTTATATCATCTGTATTTCCTAATGTATTGTTTCCCTCCACTCCTAGAACCATCCCTGATAACAAAGAATAAAAAAGGGCAGGGGGAAACTGAGCACAGCAAATCAACATAGTGAAATTGTCTAACATTATATGCAGTGTTTCACACTCATAACCCCATCTTCACAAAGAAGTCTTCTGATATTTATTATTTGGGGCCAAGCCGGGATATATGATAATTTTGCAGTATTCAGTTTAATTTTCTTGTAGAATTTGAAATCTTTTCAATTCTTTGGGTGGTGATTTGGGGAACGTTTTTCCTCAGGTGATAGGAGGTGGTTTGGTTTGTTAAATCTATTAGGACTTGTCTGCTACTCTGGATAATCAATATTATAAGGAGCCTCCGACTGCCTTTGACCCAGATTAGAATTTGAAAAGTAGATCATTTTCACTCTGAACCTTGGTTTTCACAGCTGTAAAACTCTGCAAATTATATAATAAGCGGTACCGCTCACTCCATGAGCTACACCTCCTACTTTTCAGTCTTTCTTGATAAAGCTCCATTTGCTTGCATCTATTAAGATGAGGCAGCTCCCAGAGCTCTGTCCTGGGCCATCTCCTCTTCTTTCCCTCCTCTTGCCATCCTGGTGATTTTACCAATCCCAGAAGGTCAGTTGTCATTTCCGTGCAGATGACTTTCAGATTTATATATCTAAGCCCCCCACCCTCTCAGTTGAGTACATTGGTTCATATTTCACTGAAAAAAAGAGCCTTCTCTTTTCCCCTCCTCACCAACTCCTATGTTTCAGATACCTTTTTGCCATTATTTCTGCCTTCACCCATTCTCACATGAAGACTTGGCTCTTCTTCTTGCCAAGGCAAACCCCTCTACATGCATGACATCCCATCCATCCTGCCGTCTCTGACAGATTGTTCCTTGTATTATCCCAGCTCTAGCACTTGTTTTCAGATTCTCCTTGTCTACTGTCTGCTTCTCTATATCTACAAACATTCCCATGTCTTCCCCATCCTCAAAAAACCCTACTTGATCCTTCCATCCCTACTAGTGATCACCCCATATTTTTCCTCTCTTTAATGGTTAAATTTATTGAGGTTTTCTGCAGTGGATGTCATTACTTCTTGACCTTTCACTCTCTTCTCTTTCTCAGTGAAGAAGTCGGCTAACCTAACAGTCTTTTCTCAGTCATCATCCTTCTTGATCTCTTTCTGCAGGCTGTAGATCATCCTCTTCTTTATATTCTCATCTCTAGGTTTTCATGACTTTAGTCTTTCCTGGTTCTTTTTCTTCGTATTTGTTCCTTCATAGTCTACATCAAGAACATTAATTTTGGATGCATTCCAAGACTCCATCCTTGGCCCTCTTCTCTTCTCCCTTGGTATTTGGTAATCTCACCAGCTCCCATGGATTCAGTTATCTTTATGCAGATGATTGTTGGACATCTTGAACTGGATTTTTCATAGACATCTTACTTTCAACATGTAAAATTGAACTTAATATCTTTTCCCCAAAATCTTTTCCTCCTCTGAGCTTTTACTGTTTTACAGCTATAACTGTTGAGGATACCATGATCTTCTTTGTCTCAAAACCTAGATGTCATTTTCATTCTTTCTCACACCTTTTCTCCAAACTTTTGCCAACTATTGTTCATTTTACATTCTCACATCTTTCATGTATGCCTTCTCTTTCTACCCTGATGCATGCAGGTCCTTATTACCTTAGACTACTGGAATATTGGTCTTCCTACCATAAATCTCCCCCCTAATCCCACTCCACTCAGCTGTCACAGTGATCTTCTCAAAGTACAGATCTGACCAAGTCATCTCCTTACCCAATAAACTTCAGTGGCAACCTGTCACCTCCAGAAGCAAATACAAAATCCTCTGTTTGGTGTACAAAGTCCTTCAGAACCTGCTCCCCTTTCCCATCTTCCTACATCTTGCACTTTACCACATACAACTTTGCTGTTCCTCAAATAAGACTTTCCATTCCCCAACTTGGGCCATTTTCACTTGCTGTCCTCTCCCATAACTGGAATTTTTTCCATCCTCATCGCTGCTTCCTGGCTTCTCTGGTTTCCTTTAAGTATTAGCTAAAATCCTACCTTCTACAAGAAACCCTTCTCTGTCCTCATTATAGTGATTTGCTTTTGTTGATAATCTCTAATTTATCCTGTATATAGCTGTTTGCATGCTATCTCTTGTTAATTGCAATAATAATATTCATTAATAATAATAAGGGCCAGTATTCCTAGAATGTTTACTATGTGCCAGGCACTCTGCTAAGTGCTTTACAATTACCATTTCATTCATCTGTATGAGAATCATCACAACCACTCAGGGAGGCAGGTGCTCTCTTGATATGCATTATGCTACCTAGCTGCTCCCATTAGACTGTGAACTCCTTGAGATCTTTTTTCCCCTTTTTCATTTCTAGCACTTAGTAAAATGCCTGATACATAGTACGTATTTAATAAGTGTTTACTGATATCTTTCCTGAACTCGAGGAACATGATGCTGACAGCCTAATGGTCATCTCTACAGCTGTATACATACCAAATGCAGCATGTAACAACCTCATTACCCCATCCCCCTCTTTCCTGTTTCTGTTGAGGACATAACTGTCCTTGCTGTCATCCTGGTTCATAGCCTTGGAATTGTTTTTGTTTGTTTGTTTTTTCCTCTTCCTTCTCCCTCCTGGTCTGTATGTGTTGATTCTGCCTCTGCTGTGTCTTTTGCTGGAGTCCCTTCACTCAACAGTCACCACCCTAGTTCAGTTCCATAGAGAATGGCAGTATCTCTGATTGAGCTTCCTACTTTCACTCTTTTCAAATTCATTCTTTACACAGTTAATATTCCTAAAAAGGAAATCTGAGCCTGTCACTCCCATACTCAAAAATATTAAGTCATTAAGCTTCTAGGTAATAATATAATAAGACTTTTCTTATTGCTTCTAGATAGAATTCATAACCAACAGTATTTAAAACATTCACTTACCCTTATTTCTCATTACTCTCAGCTACCATGGATTCTTATTCAATATATTATATTTGAGGATTCAATTATAGCTCTTAGAATTCCTTCCTTAAAATACTCCCTTTTCCCGATCTCTACCTGTTGAAATGACCATTCATTATATTTTTGTTACTTAGGATTTCTTTCTCTGGGTAGGTACTTATTGAATTCTAAGAAATGTTTTCCCCTTTTGTACCCCTAGCACTTCACACCGTGCCTTGCTCATAAATATTTCTTGAATTGAAAGCAGTCTAGATGCAGAGAATTTTTTTACATTTAATTTTTATTTTAATTTTTTCTCAATTACATGTAAACAATTTCTTTTACATCCATTTTAAAAAATTTTGAGTTCCAAATTTTCTCCTTTCCTTTTCTGCCTTGATATAGATCAAGGTTTCTTAACTTTTTTCTATTCATGACCAGCTTTTGCCCAAGGAATTTTTATGCTCCCCCATGTATATAGATACATAAAATATGTATACAGATCAAACATTTACTAATGGTAAATCCTAAAGAAATTTATTTGAAAATGATTCTTTGGCATACATATAATTTTATCATTTACTAAAGATGAAACAAATTTGCATACTAATAACATGGATGTGCTTGTTTATTTTTACATAAAGAATTAAATCTTGGTGGAATGTTTGATATTGACATTGTGGTCATTGCACATATAGAAACCTTTTATTGTTGCCAAATTTTTCATCACCCCCCACACACACATACACACTTAGTTATGGCACCTCATATGAGGTCCTAATCCACAGTTTAAGAAGCACTGCTATAGATTACACATTTGTAGTTGTGGAAAATATTTGGTGGAGAAATTTAGTGACCAAAATAAGTACAGGTATTTCTGTTAATATTTAGGTATGTGAACATCAGAAATCATGCAGAGATAAGCTTAAAGAATAAAAAGACTTCTCATATTAAAGCAAAATATTCTGTGTTTACTTTTGTTGGAAAAAAAAATCAAGTGCTCTTTCTGCAAGATTTTCAGGCAGTTACTAGTTCAAAACAAGAAGAATGACTTAAAGTTAGGGGTGTGTTACAGGCAACTCATTTGAACCAATTATTAAAATTTCATTGTGAGCCTTACACCCAGACATCAGCAAATGCTGCAAGTAAGGGCTTGATTTATGATCCTGTTAATTGCCTAGCCAAGAAAGTGAGGGAGAAAATATTAATAATACAAATCAAACTTAAAAGCATGTCCTGCCTCTAGTTGTTAAACATTTACCAGCATGCCACTGATTTGAAAGCTTTATTTTTGCCTGTAATAATAGTAACTTACACTTGTGTAATGTTTATCCATCAATGGAGAGGGAATGCACCTGTGATTTCATGGGTGTAAGGAAACTTCCAGGTGAAGAAATTCCTTCTACCAAGTCTTATCTGCATCTTTCCTGCAATTTTATAGTCTTGGAGAGTTGCCTAGATCACTCAGAGATTAAGTGACCTGCCCATACATAGTCAGTATGTGTCAGCTCCCTAGCTTCTACAACAGCTTTCCTTTTTAGTGATTATGATAACCAAGAATTTATCACATATTTAACCTTAATATTAGGACAAGAACTTGATCTTAAGGTATGCATTTTAAAAGCTTGAAATAAGATTGTATAATTAAACTATGGTATGCCCTCAGATGTTGCTTGTGCTAATGTCCCAAAGAGTATGACTTCAAAAAAATTCTGATTGCACTATATTGGGAACCAGCTGCATCTTACTTTGTGTTGAAATTTCTAAGGAATGTTATTGTTCTCCTTTCTTCTCTCTCCTCTTGCTCATTGTTGTTTTTCCTCTCCCACACCAGTTGAATTTACTTTTTCCGCCAATTGTTTCTGCTCACTTAAAAAAAAAACAACTCTCCATTAAAATCCTCTCTTATTTTTTAAATATCTTTTCCTGTCCATTAGGTTCAGGATTTGATCAAATGTAGGCTCCCATACTATGACATGAAATAGTAAAAAAAAGAAAAGAATTCTTAATTTGCCAATGATCAAAGGTACATTCAATATCCAATGTGATGAAAGTGTGGTTTAATGATGAAGAATCAAAGAATATCTTGTCATAATTAGGTAAAAACAAGTGACTGAAGCAAAAAGAATCCAGATTGAATGTTAATCAATGAATTAATATGGATTATAAAAATTTAAAAGGTGTAAGAAAGACATTAATGCCATTCTTTTAGAAATAAAAAAACCCTCTCTCTGCCTTTAACAGTCACTAACTTTTGTTTCATCCCCCCACAAAAAATTAGAAAACAATGGAGGAACAAAAGATCAAAACACTATGTAAAAGTTAATTGTAATTTTTTGAACACTTGTTAGAAAACACTTCATTTATATAGAATTTTGGGGGGGGGGAATTTACACATTTCTTTTGATGACTAAAAATATAAAATTAAAACTTGGAAATCAAATATAACAAATAAAATATAAATTTTATATAAAAACAACATATGCATAAATTAAATAAAATTAAAACTTGGAAATACTGTATTTCTGAGGAAGCGCATTATGTTGAAAAATGTAGATTAGAGAGCTTGATTGATAGACACTTTTTTGTACGTAGTTGTTGGTATGTTGGCTCACTCCACTCCAGTCCCCCAGCAGATTATGAGCTCCTTGTGGACAGGGGCTGTTTTTGTTCCCTCTCCTCCTGCTTTTTTTTTGGGGGGGGTCCTCAGTTCTTAGCATGGTGATCAGCATATAGTAGGTGTTTAATAAATGAACTTGACTTTAAAATAATTTCTTTCTAGAAATGATGATTATTTTTAGATTTTGAGACAAAAATGCCTAAGGAAGCACATTCGTAGGAGGCATGTCTTTTGTTTGTTGCTCCCTCCAAGGAATGTAAGTGCCCTAAACAAGGGCAAGATGTTTCATTTTATTCCTAGCATGGTGCCTGAAACATTTTCCCTTTAACAAATGCTTGCTGATTTATTGTATTTAGCAAAAAAAAAGATTTTTGTAAAATGACTCCTTTATATTTGTCAGTTCTTAATTGTCCTAAAGTGAATTAGCAGAGGTGACCTTGAACCATCTTTCATTCTGGGTCCTTCCTAACAGGGACTTAAAACTAAGCAAAGAGGTAATAATGGTTTCCTAGAGTCTCGAGTTTGTTATGTGAGGTAAGTCAATAAATATTTCCCTAGATCAGTCAGTAAACATTTATTGAGCACTTACTGCCTAGGTTCCAGGTACTGTGCTAAGAGCTGGGATTATGAAGAAAGGCAAAAGACAGTCCCTGCTTTCAAGAAAACTTACAGTCTAAATGGGAGAGATAATATCTTAACAATAGTGTACATATACACACAAAAAATTAGAGATGGTTCTTACCTTAAGGATAATGGAGTACCATCCCCACTCTCAGTTAAGAAAAGAAGGAATCAAAAGTGACTTTTTAAGGGACTAAAGCTTACATTTCCTATTGCAATGATAAACAGCCCTATTGTAGAGACACTGAATTATTTTTATTTATCTTTACTCCCTCCTTTATAAATTCTGAATCACATAACATCCTTAGACAATTTTCTTTGCGAATCCCCACCCACAAGCTCAGAGGCCTTAGAGGGTAATGGAGAAAAATCAAAACAAACATTGAAGGTCCTGGAGAAAAGATAAGGAAAACACACACACACACACACGCACACACGCACGCACACGCACACACACACACACGCACACACACACACACACACACACACACACACACACACACACACGCACGCACACACACACACGCGCGCGTCTGTTTCTCAAAACAGAGGTAGGGGACTCCCAGGACAGAATGTTTACACACTTTGTCAGTTTCTCAATATTTTTTTCGTGTCACAAATGTGAAATCTAGAAGGATGTAGTTGAAAATGACTGTGATATAAAGACAAAAATGGTATCCATAATATAATAAGAACAGAAAAAAAACAATTTAAAGGTGTTAGAAACATAATTAATTGTCCATATCTCAAAGTCAAACACAGTTGATTGGAACTTTCATTTGGAATTTGTATCAGCTCATCATGGAATCTGGGCTGCAAGTTCCTCATTACTATGCCTCAAATTCTTTCTTTAACATTTTAAGTGAGGGGAGTGGATCCAAAATATGTTTCTGTAGGCTCAAAGATAGGAGGTCACAACCATTTTGTGTGTCCTGAACCCCCATGGTAGACTTATGAAGCCTATAGACTTCTTTTCAGGATAGTGTTTTTAAGTTCATAAAATAAAATATGTAGGATTACTTACAATAGTAGTTATTATAAGCATAGTTTTAAAAAAAAATTCATGGATCTAGGAGGCATACTCTTGCTCTAAAGTGTTTACAAAACTCTTTATATACTGACAAGAATAATGTGTGTACTTGGTCAACTGGGGCAAATCAGTTCTAAAAACTGGATCCTCACTGACCATTCAGTTCCTGCATTACATATGATTAGAGGAAAGAACCCAGATCAAGTGAGGCAAATAATTTAGAACACCTGGACTTCAGTTTCCTCATTGGTAAAGTGATGGAGTTTGGTCTGTTAACAGTTTTTTCCAATATATAGAGCTGATTCACCACCTTCTGCTTTTCATGTCTCTGCAGTAATAGCATTGTCTCTTCCCAATTCCTCCACGCTCTGAAACAGATTCCTTTCAACAAGATGTAAGAAAGAGCTTTTTTTATTTTCCCCTTTTAAAAAATTTTAAGTTTTTGTTGGTATATTTTTACATTTCCTTAATTTCCAAAGAGATATCTCTCTCCTCTACCCAGTGAACCAACCCTTATAATATCACCCCCAAAAAAAGAAGAAAAGAAAAAGAAAATTCAGCTCAGCAGCACCAGCCAACACTGACAATATCTGCAGAATTCCAGGCCTAAAGTGTTTCACTTCTCCAGTAACAAGAGAGGGAGGTGCATTTTTTAAATCTCTTCTTGGGAACAAGCTCAATCCTTATAATTACACAATGTTCAGTTTTGTTTTATTCTGTAGTAGTACTATTCAGTAACATTCATGTGTTACAATCTAAGCCATTCCTTAATTAATGGATAGATATTTTGGTTATAATGAAGAAGTTTCTAACAGTTAAAGTTGCCCCTAAATGGGTTAAATACCTGGCATGGAAGTTGTTTAATAGGTGCTTGTTGTTTTATTGGAATGCTTTCTGGAGCATTGAGTTTTCCCTGACATAGGAGGTTCTCTAGCTTAACCTGTATGATTCGGTTCAAATCCTGGCTTAGCCTCCTATGGTAGTTGACTTAGGTAATTCACTTACTTTCTCTGCCCCTCACCTTCTTAATCCGTAAAGTGTGGGAATTAATGACTGAAGGTCCCTTCCAGCTCTAAATCTATGATCTTATGACCATGAAGAGATTCATGCTTCAGATAAGGCTTGGATTCTATGGTTGCTTCTAATCTTAGGACTCAATGATTTTTGTGAATGGAATTCTTATGTAAATATTCTTTCTTGTCAGCCTAGGGGCCAAATCCTTTTAGTTCTGTCCATTTTGAACAGCTTGCTTCATTTCAAATTTATGTTTGCTATTTTAAATTCTGAGAATTAGCTTGGTGTAATGGATAGAGAGGTAGCTTTAAAGGATGATTTGGGTTCAAGTTATGCATACTGCCTCTGTAACCTTGGAAAAACACTTTTCTTAGTATATTGGGCAACTCTCTAAGACTCTAAGTTGTAGACCAGTCTACATCGGTAGACGTTTCCTTATTAGGCAGTCTTTACACCAATTAAATTGCAAGTCTGGAAATCAGTCAAAAAGCATTTATTAAGCACCTTCTGTATGCCAGGGATTATGGTATGTGCTTGGGATAAAAACAAAATTTAAACAGTCCCTGACTTCAAGAAATCCACATTCAAATGGGAAGGTGATACACATGGATATATAAATGAGTTTACAGAATATACACAATATATAGCTTTGGGAGGAAAAAGCATTCATACCAGAGAATCAGGAAAATATACATATAGAAGATGGATCTTTAGCCAAGCTTTGAAATAAACCAAGGATTCTAAGAGTTTGAGGTGAATCAAGAGACAAGACATTCCAAGCACAAAGGACAGAGAATCATTGTAGAGGATGGAGTATTGTTATATCAGGAACAGCACATGGGATAGTATGTCCTGAGGCACAAAGATTGTGGCTTAACAAAGCTATGTAGTTAATAAATGATTTATCATCCCTTTAAATATTAAATTAGTAACAGAAATTTTTCTTAGTAAATAGTATTTTATTTTTTTCCACTTACATGTAAAGATAGCTTTCAACATTGATTTTTTTAATAAGATTTTAAGTTCCAGATTTTTCTCCCTCACTGTCATCTCCCCTCTCCAAGATGGCAAACAATCTGATATAGGTTATACATGTGCAATCATGTTAAGTATATTTCCACATAAGTCTTGTTGTGAAAGAAGAAACAGAAGAAAAGGGAAAAGCCATGGGAAATAGAAAAAAGTAAAAATAGTATACTTCAATCTGCATTCAGGCTTCATAGTTTTTTTTCTGAATGTGGAGAGCATTTTCCATCATGAGTCTTTTGGAATTGTCTTGCGTCACTGTATTAATGATTAGAGCTAATTGATTCTCCCACCATGTTGCTGTTGCTGTGTACCATGTTCTGGTTCTGCTCACTTCACTCAGCATCAGTTCATGTTAAGTCTTTCCAGGTTTTTCTGAAGTCTGCCTGCTCATCATTTCTTATAGAACAACAGTTTTCCATTACATTCATATACCACAACTTGTTCAGCCATTCCCCTAGAAATCTTATGTATATGAACAGCTGTAAACCCTAGACACTCAGTATTCCAGTGGATCTGTGATCTCATCACGTGAGTAATAGCCAAAGACACTGATGAATATCGATTTATACCTGCCCCTCTTCTAACACCTTGGTATGTATTGTGTTCTTCTGTATGTTCCCTGCAGGGGCTATCCCCACATGATCAGCTCATCTGATCCTGCATTTCTTTAATAATGTCATTTAATGTTCCTTCTGAATAGCTTGATGTGTTGCAAATGTTGCAGCCTGTTCCTGATTTTGAGCCCTTTTTAAGTGATCCAGACCTTCAGTTCTTCAGAGACCATAATGTTTTATGACTCATAGGCCTCCACTATCACCAGTAAAATTATTTTTTGAGGGGGCAGAGGAGGTGAGAATGACTGCAGACATTGAGAAAAGCCAAGCTACCTGAGCAGCCTCACGTAGGAAGCTGTGTGTTCCAAATAGTGGCAGAGGGGTATAAGATGCTAGCAGTTAAGCCCACAAGGTTTGGAAGACAGCATGTTATGTAAGAAACATAGCATATTGGGTAGTTCAAATAAAATGCAGAGTGCAAGAGGAAGAGTAATATTAAATCAGTCTGAAACATTGATTGAAATCTTATTTTGAAGGACTCTATGTATAACAAAAATTTGTGTTTTATCCTAGAGACATTGGACAGCCACTTGGAGCCCCTCCAAGCCCCTATTTCTTAATGTATTCTCCCTTTCCAAGTCTTCTTTTATTTACCAATCTGATTTGTACTTTACAAATATGATTTCATTTTATCCTTACAACAACCCTGGGAGGTAAGTGCTGTTGTTACCCTCATTTTTTTTAACAGATGAGGAAACTGAGGGAAACATATTAAGTGATTTGCCTATGGTGTCTGAGGTAGGATTTGAACTTAGTTTTTCTTGACTCCAGCTCCAGCATGGTATCCACAGTACCACCTAATTATTATTTCATCTCTGCATATAGGTTATGTCCCTCCCCCTAGAATGTGAGTTCTTTGAGGGGCAGAATACTATTTCACTTTCGTGCCTTGGCTTGATAAATGTTTGTTGGACTGAATTTACAAGCACTTTGTAAACACAGCTCAGGGAAAATAAGCACTTTACAAATGATTGGAAGAGAAAATTCTTCCAGGTCTAGCAGGACTTTCATTTATGCATTCAATACTTTCTTGGATTTCTGGGAGGAATAAATATGCTGCATTCCAGGTTTCTCTATTCTGAGTGGAGTGGCTATGAGAGTTAGTTTTGTAAGAGGGATGTGTAGCTCCCCAGCCTCAGCAGCCACAAACTGGCTTGATTTCAACAATCCTTCAGGCCTTGGCATTCACCATGAGCCAGACTGTAGCAGAAGAAGTGAAGGAAGCCATTCTAGTTTTTGGAGGATTGGAATGTGCCACTGAAAATTGAGATAACTAGATTCTCCTCAATTGGCATGTTAAAAATAAAACAGAAATCCAAGATTGCTCTGTCTTCCCATTTATAAAGCACACATTGGCTATATTTTCCTATAGTTTGTAAGGTAGAATATATTTTAAAGCCAAAGTGTGTGAAATTGGCAGGGGATGGGGCTGCTCAGATCATTAAGTATCCAATGTTTTTCCTCCAAAGGTTGAAAATCAAAATCACAAAATCAAAACCACTAAAAATATCATTTACTTCTGGCCCTTTTGGCCAACATATAAAAGTTGGTATTTGTAGGTTTCTGTATTTTAGCATTTAAAATTTATCCCTGTACTTGTTTGCCTCCTCAGCAAAACCTTTGCCTAAGCATTCCCATGTCAAGACTGGGCCAGGAGGGATGAGGATGTGGTGCTGGAGTCTCTGGAACTGCTAGTTACCCCACCTTGTCTCTGCTCTCCACACTTACTTCCCCCATGAGAAGAACTAAAATGATAAGAGGCAAAGAGGAGATAAACTCCTCTTTAAAGTGAAGAAAGTGTTTCTATCCTGCACTTAGACTAGATTCTCCCCCTGCTAATAATGAGTTGAACCAATTCAAAACTCAACAGATACCAGATAATTAGTGAACCAATTATAACCAATAACTAGTGAACCAATTCCGTTCTATTTAAATGAAAAGGATCAGAATCAAATGAAATAATATTTGTAAAGTGCTTACTTAGCATGGTACCTGGCACGTCTTAGGTGTTAAATGCTTGTTCCCTTTGCTCTTTAATGGGCATTTATTTTGTTTCTGCTATATGGAAGGCATTCTGTAAGGTACTGGGGCTGCAAAGATAGACTTGCAGTGAGAGATTTGAATTTTAGCTTTGCTGTTTACTCCTTGGGGGACCTTAAGCAAACCACTTCCTTGACTGTCTGGGCTTTAGTTTCTTCAAACAAATCCTTTTTTTCCCACTATGTACTAAGACACATACTTGCCCCCTTGAAGGGTTTACAATTCAGCAAGGGAGATAAGACCAGTATATTTATAATAGTGATACTAATTAGAAGAGGAAATGTACAAAGGAGAGGGTCAGAAAGATGGAGAAAATTAAGGAAAGGCCATTACTGAGTTAAAGGATTTCTTTAATACTTGCTATATTTCTGTGTTTCTTCTGTTTGGATACTTTACATCATTTAAGAATGCAACCCCTCCCATACATTAGTGGATGGTCTTCCTCAGTTTCTGTGATCACAAAAATGTCTCATTGGTGGCTAACCTACTAGTGGTGAGCCTTTGTAAATTTAGCTGGGCTGGTCTTTTGTTAACACCTGGAGTCCATTCCTAGACTTGTGCTTGAAGCCTCCCAATTGTCTTAGGGCTCCTGATCTCACTTTTGAGCAGCCAATTCCAAACCAAGTAGAACAAACACTAAAAGGTAATAACGACACAATTTTCTCCAAGTTCCATCCCCTTATCAAATATATTGTAGGTATTGCCTGCAAAATACTGGCTCATGCCATGCTTGGTTACTTGAAGAAACAACGCCCCAAAGCTATTTGTCTTTTCTTCGGAGTAAGAGAATCAATTCACAGGCTCATAGGTCAGCAAGGGATATTAGAGATCATTTAGTCCAACTGTCCTCATTTTATAGATGACAACACAGGTCTAGAGAAATTAAGTCACTTGTTCAGGGCCATATGAGCAGGAAATAGCAGAGGCAGACTTTGGACTCAGGTCTTCTGATTAAATCCAATGGTGTTCTTCCTACCTATGTATCAACATCCTAGTCCTTTGTTTTGGTCTATCAAGCACGGTCAATGCCTTGCACATATGCAGTAGCCTCTTAGTGAATGTTGATTGAAATAACAAACATTTGTATAATACTTACTGTGTGCCAGGCGTTGTGCTAAGGGCTTTACAGTTATTATCTCACTTGATGCTCACGAGAACCCTGGGATGTGGGTACTTTTATTATTTCCATTTCTTAGATAAGAAAACTGAGGGAAACGGGTTAAGTGACTAAATAAATCTAATAAAAACAGCAGGGCAGTCATTGCATGTTTAGGTCCACCCTTGGGATTGTCACAGGTGAAATAAAGTGAAAGTCAACTGAGGCAGATGATTTTTGTTGTTAAAGAGGTTTGACATACATTACTTTTTATTAATTAGACACAGCCAACAAATTTTACTGCCAGGGTAAGTAAGACATAGGTGAATTTTCTATAATAAAAAAAAACTTGTGGTATATGGCAAAAAAATTAAATTAATTATGCATTATCTCAAAAAATTTGACATAGTTTGGAAGTGAGATAATCGGCCAGTCTGTCAATGAACTGTCATTCTGTGAGTCATTCACTATTTGCCTGGCTCTGGGCCTGTGATTTTACTCCCAAGATTAGTCAACGCTTTCTGCCAATGCAATTCTGCATCTTCTCTGCAATGTAGTTGTAGAGAATTGACTAAGGAACTGAGAGGGTAAAAGACTCGAACTCGAGTCTTTTTGACTTTAAGGGTAGCTTTCTAGCCTCTATAACATAATGGGGATATAGAGACAAAATAAGTCTTCATCCTTGAGGAGTTTATGTCCTGTTGTGGGAGAAACATAAATGACATGGAAGTAAGTAGCAAATATGTACAAAGTAAATAGAAGAAATTCGGGAAAGGTGGAGCACTAGTAGCTGGGGGCATTAAGAAAGGTTTCCGATATAAGGCTGCACTTGGGTTGAGTTCTGAAGTGAGCTAGGGATAACAAAAGACTGATGAAGAAGAAGTGCATTCTGGGCATTGTCTGTGACAATTGGGAAGATGGACGGAGATAGGAGATGCAGTGTTACATGTGAGGAGTTCCAGGAAAACATTGTAGATTGGAAGATGGGGTATGATCTGTAGTGAACTGGGGGAGAAGAGAGAGAAGAAGAAAAAGAGGAAGAAGAAAGAGGAGGAGGGAGGGAAAAGGGGCAAGTTTTTTAAAAAAATCTAGAAAAGCAAGTAAGATGGGAAGGCAAAACTCATCAGAGAGAGAGGTGATAGAATGGGGAAGAACTGGATTAATAATCAATGTAAGGACCAGTTCTATCTTAATATTGAATAATTCTTGTCTCTAGGTCAGTCCTTCACCCCAAAACTCACTGCCTTATATATCCATAATGATGTATAAGGTATACTTACTGACTGTATTTCCATCCTCCTACTTTTCTGTAGTTCAGTTTCATAAACATTTATTCATAGTCAAAAAAGGTGTATTGCTTATTTCTTTACCAGATTTTGTAATGTAAAATATGAAAATATTAAATTAAAAATATTAAAATTAAAATATTAGCATGAGTTTATCCTGAACACTTAACCTGGCCCCTTCCTACCTTTTCAGTCTTTTAACATCTTCCCTCTGTGTGCTCTACCATCTAGTGACTTTGACTTCTTTGCTGTTCCTGGTAGAAGTCACTTTATCTCCTAATTTTGCATTTTCAGGTCAGGCATTTCCTGGAATCCTCATTCTATTCTGCCTCTGGACTTCCTTCAAATCAGCTAAAATCTCATTTTCTGCAAAAGGCCTTTCCTGATTCCCCCATAATTCTACTGCCTTCTCTCTGAGATTCCCTCCAATTCACCCTTTAAATATCTTGTTTGTAAGTAGTTGTTTGCATGTTGTCTTTCCCTTAGATTGGGAGCTCCTTGAGGACAGAGACTTTTTGCCTTTCTTGGTATTCTTAGTGCTTAGCATCATGCCTGACACATTTAGCAAGCTATTTGAAGATTGTAATGCTGCCTTTGGTTACTTGAGCATGTGGGTGTGGTCCTCTCCTCACCTTAGGGGAAGGAGCTTGGAGAAAAATATTTGTGTGGCTAAGGAGGTTTTCAGATATCCTCGTTCAGTGTGTCTTATTGCCTTTGTTTCTTCATCTCATTTTCTGCCCATCTTTGTCTGTGGTCTGGGTTTCAGATGCCTCATTGGATGTTTACTTAATACATTAAAAATTATTTTTTCTTTTGTTTTTACATCATCACAATTTCCCCCTATATCTGCCTCCCTTCCCTTTTGAGAAAGCCATTATAAAGCAGAATTGTTTTTGAAGAAATAAGACAAAAAGGAAGAGAAAAAAACAGCAAAACTGATCAGTACATCAAAACCAATCTGATAACATATGTAATGGTCCATACCTATGGACCCCAGACCCCATCTCTGCAAAGGAATAGGGGAAGTTGTCTTCTCATATCTCTTCTTTGGAGCCAAATTTTGCAACATAAGTTTTATTTTTGTTGCATGTGTAAATTTTAAAAGTCAACCCATTTTATCCCCAAAGTTTCAGTTGACTAGGTTGAAGGAAAGAAACATCAGAAACTTTTGTACAAAAAACCCCCAACAAAACATCCTGCTCAGTCATCTTTTTTATTAGTAGTATTTTAAAATGCTGTGAGATCTAGAGAGAGAAACTGCCTGGACCTGTTTTTTTTAACATTCAAAACATGCCCTAACTATTGAAACATGTTCCACTTGGAGAGCTACCTAACAATTTCAGTATATATGCATTTCCACTTACCAAAGTCGATTTTTATTTTGTTTTGAAACATCTAGAGCTTTAGTGTTAAAACTTACCTGGCCAGCTCTCCAAATCTACTTCTGGGGAAGGAATAAGGAAGGAGTGAAATGCACAAATTTTTTTTTGCCAGTTTTACACCTGTGCCTATCACAAGGTGGTTGAAGTTCTCATTCATTAAGTCAACAAACATTTCCTAAGTACCTACTATGTGCCTACTATTTATTGTTCAAGCGAGACTTGAAGAAAGTAATCTACAGTCTAGGAAAGTGAGTTTAAGAGAGACTGAAAACCACAGTACAGGTGCAGAAAGGGTAGAAAGAAAGGGAAATCTACTTGAGGATGGTTTGATCAGGACAATTTTCATGGAAGGGATAAAATTTTAGATGAGCCTGAAGAGTGGGTGATATTTATACAATTGGAAATGTTGGAATTGAGAAGGAGAAGAGTGAAACATTCCAGACTTGGGGAATGGTATGAGCAGAAGATGGGGCTGAGTTCAATTTGACACATTTTACTTTAATAAATGGAAAAATAATGTTGGAAAATAAAATAAGGCATAAAAGAATGAATCATCTGTTTAACCAAAGATTTAGGTTTGGATGGGACTTTGGCAGTCATCTAGCTTCTCCAACACTCTTATTTTACAACTAAGGAAATAGGCTCAGAGAGATTGGTGTTGTGCCTGTAGTAAGTGGTATTAGAGCCTGGATTTGAATCCAAAGTCCTGACACAGACTCCAAAACTCCCCGTTATACCACCACTTCTGTGGTTTCTCAGCTGAATCCAAAAGAGGAAGAGTTGCATGGTGATTTTGGATAAGGAATGGCAAATCTTAATATCATCCAGAGACAAACAGGCAAACTGCATTAAGGTCAAAGACACCATAGATATTGAAACAATTACTTTTTGTTTGATTTTGTTTTATTTTTGGCCTAGACCTCTGACTTTATTAGTGTAGGGAACCCCTGATGAGGAAGCAGCAACCTTTCAGCAGTGTGTGTGTGTGTGTGTGTGTGTGTGTGTGTGTTTATCCTTAGTAAGTTAATGAAACGGTATATCTGAATGGCATAGCAACCATTCTGAGTTCTGAAAGGAAGGGTCAACTGAAATAATAAACAGGTCTCAATAGTAAGGCACTAATCTTGTGTGATTTTGGCTTTTCCATTTCAAAATGACAAGTTTAACAGAAAAGTAAATGAGAAAATCACAGGGATTCAATCAAGATAAATATTGTCAGTTTTGGTGTCATGTTTTATAGTTTGCAAATGCTTGTACATCAATTACATAATTTCTTCCTAACAACGATTCTGTGAAGTAGTGAGGGGAGGCAGGTCCTAAAATGAGTGGTATATCTCGAATCTGAACTGGCCTTGGACGCTGGCTTTGTGAATCTGGGCAAACCACTTAACATGGGACTGGCTCAGTGTCCTCATCTGTGGAATGGGGATGAAAAAAGCATTTGCCTCCTAGGGTTGTTATAAGGGATTAAATGAGGTGATATTTGTAGAAACTTTGCAAACCTTAAAACACTTCTTAAATGTTATCCTCCTCCTCCTCATCAAATTTCTGACTTCAAATACAGTTTATTAAGATATTACATTATTTTTGGTGATGGCTTCTTCTCCCTTGACATAAAATTTAAGATTCTTCTTACATACACAGTAGTTTAAAACTACATCTCCTTGCTCCTTGACAAGATAATATAATTACATTTGGAGAACTGTCATAAAATGAATTGGTTAGATATTTCATCATTATAATTCTTGTATAAACCTATCCTAGTTATCCTGTATATTTAATATATACTATACTAATCTATACTAAATTAAGGAACATTTCCATATGTGTGTGTATGTGTAAATATATATTTATATATACACATGAATGTGTATCATGGAAGAATGGAAAGGGGGTTAGATTTGAACTGGATATGAATCCCAAACTCTACTACTTAACTTTCTATTTAACCTTGGAAAAGTCACTTAACTTCTTTGGGCCTCAGTTTCCTCATCTGTTAAACAAGGGAATTGGACTGCATGACTTTTAGGGTCCCTTCATATTTAAATCTATAACCCTATAATAATTATAATCCATAATCCCATATTTAATCTATAAACCTATAATCTATACATCCTATAGCATGTGGTTTAAGAAGTTGTTAAGAATAAGAACTGAACAGAACTTGAGAACAGCTAGTCCGGCTCTCATTTTTTATGGGCAAGACACTGAAACTCAGAGATATGAATTTGCTTGCCCAAGTTCACAAAGCTACCTAGTGCTAGAATCTGGTTTTGAACCCAGATGCTCTGATTTCTGGCCCAGTTCTCTGTCACTTACAGCGCTCTCCCTGTCACAGCTGAGACCAGAACTTCACTGATTTCTCCAAGGTAATCAGTCCTATTGTTGGTCAGTCATATCCAACTCTTTGTGATTCCATTTAGGGCTTTCTTGGCAAGGATACTGCAGTAGTTTGTCATTTTCTTCTCCTGCTCCTTTTACAGATGAGCAAATTGGGACAAACAGGGTTAAGTCACTTGCCAGGGATCACAAGGCTAGTAAGCTTCTGAGGCCAGATTTGAAGTCAGGGAGCTAAGTCTTCCTGACTTCAGGCCTAGGACTCTATCCACTGTGCCACCTAACTGTCCCAAGGTGACAAAAAGTAAATAGCAAAGCCATCATTTGAACAACTTAGAAATCTCATATGTTGAGTGTGTATTTATAAATGTCATTAAAAATATATTCTTTTCTTCTCTGAAAAGAAGGCATGATAGAAAATATCCTGGATGAAAACTACCCAAGTTTTTATGGCCAATACAGATGAAAATAAAATAGATTCATATTTTTCAAACTTCCCTGGAATTTGTTTCTGACACTGAGTTTCTCCTATGACAATGATTGCCTAAGCTGCTTATTAGGCATTTGTCATATACTGTCTTGTGTTGTTAATTATCTTTTTATATGTACATGGTTTGTTTTCTCAGATTGTAAAATTCCTTGAGGATAGGGATACTGGCATATGCTTATTCACATTCTCATTGCCTAACACAGTGCTATGTATAAAGAAGGAGCTCAACAAATATTTATTGATTGGTTCTGGATGCATATTTTTTTTAAGTTTAATGTGAGTTGAATTTGGGTACGTAAATGAATTTTCGTAATACACAAGGGAATTAGCATTGTGAGAAAGAAGCTAATTTATTTTTCATGGTCAGAAGTGACTATCTACTCTCTCCCTGTTAGATTTACCCAGACTCTTGTTTTGAAACTTTAAAAAACACTCTTACAAGAGATGTGAATTCTGTTCTGATTTCCTTTGCAGAAACAGGAAACAAAGAGGCCTCTCCCAGATTGTAGTAATGTTGAAAAAGAGGTGGGGTAAGCTTTTAAGATCTTGCCTGATTCTGGATCATTCTCCTTTATTTGGAGGGGCAAGATGCTAAGAATTGGGAAATACTTGCTTGGTGCTGTTACTGAACTGGAGTTCATTCCGTCAGTTTATACACCATTATACATCCTCATTGAAATAATCCTTTAATCTCTAGGACAAGAGTCCTAACCATTCTTGTGTCCTGAACCCCTCTGGCAATCTAGTGAAGCCAATGAATCCTTTCTTAAAATAATGTTTTATTAAATAAACTGAAAGAAAAACTAAATTTTACTTAGATGTTAGTGAAAATAAAGATGTAATAGACCCCTATCAGTGGACCCCTTGGGGATCCACAGACCCCAGATTAAGATCCACTTCTCTAGGACAATATTCTTACTGCCTCAAAGAATTGAACACCTGGCTTTTTTTTCTTCTGTACTCCACCTCTTTCTATTGTACTGTACTTAGCTGAGCTTATGACCCTTTTTTATAGGCTTCTTTATGTTTTCAGTTCTTGTCACCTTCATCTACACTACAGACAGCCAACTGCACTTCAGATCAAAACATATTCTCATGTGCACTTTACCCCCGAGATCTTAGAACTTTGAAATTCCCTTTGTTCATCAGTCTCCTCCCCTTACACTTTTCCCTCTTTCCATTTTTATTGAATCTGATCTGTATTCTCATTTTTACTCCAAGACCTCTTTCTCTATTCTCCCAGTCTCTTGTTTCTGTTCTGGCTTTACTTGCTTCCCTGAACTCCTTAGCCAACTGCATCAAGGTCAAGTCCACTCTTTACCATTCTGGAATGTGCCATCTGCTCAACTTTCTATAATTTCCTTCTTGCTCGCCTCCTCCCTCCTAAAGTGCTTCTTAGTTTCCTGCCTCTGGGCTGCCAAGGATCGATGAGAAGAATCTTTCATGGTTCTTACCCAAAAAAGTATGTCTCTTTCTGTATTTTGAGTCCATCATCTCCTTTTCAGGACTCCGGGTCCTTCAAGACATCTTCACGTGGATGCTCTGCCATTGACTTAAATGAAAAATTTCCAAGCTGTATTTTTTAACCTTTCCCCTAAACATGCTTATTTTTCTGACATAACATTAACCAATGACACTATCCAGTTCTTCTTGTGCAATAGAATCTTCAAGTGCCATATAAATGTGGTCGTTGCATCTTTAGTTCTCTTAATCTACTCATATGTATTCTGTCAGCCAATCTTACTGATTTTATCCTTGTATTTGTAACATCTTGTTACATCTCTTGTGTTTGTTTTGGCCTCTCTTTTCCCACTGCTACCATGCTAATTGGACTCTGATACCACCTATCTGGACTGTTGTATTGGATTTTATTTTATTTTATTTTATTTTTTGCTCTGCCTCTTCTTTCTCCCCTCACTAATCCATCCCTTACATGGGGAGGGAGTTTTTAAGTTTTCAGTATGTCATGAATCCCTTTGACCATCTGGTAAAGCCAGTGGATCCCTTCTCAGTATAATGTTTTTAAATGCATAGGGTAGAAATACATAGGATTACAAAGGAAATCTATTTTATTAAGTAGAAGTAGCTAGGCAGTGCAATGAATACAGTGCTGACCTTGGAGTCAGGAAGATGTAAATTCAGTTTTGGCTTCAGATGTTTACTAGCTGTATGGCCTTGGCTAATTCACTTCATCTCCTTTGGACTCAGTTTCCTCATCTATAAAATGGCGATATTTATCACACCTACCTCCCATGGTTATTGTGAGGATAAAGTGAGATAATATTTGTAAAAATACTTTCCTTTACTGCTATAATAATGCTATCTATGATGATGATTGAAATATGTCTTTTAAAAAATTAAGTTCACAGTTCCTAAATTAAATATCCCTGTTCTATACTGTTGCCAGACTGATTTTCATTATGCATACATCTGGTCATGTCAGTGGAGAATTAACTGAAAAACTCAAAGCATCATAAAATGGCACTTTATTTTTTACCAAGTAAAATTCCAGCATTTTTTTCTAGGCATTCAAAGCCTTCTGTCAGCTGGCACTGGCTTTAATAGGATTTTTCACTTCATGTACTCTAGCCAAGCTGTACTTATCTGTTCCCAGAAAGCCCCTTACTATGTTTTTCTACCTGTATTTTAATTTGTGGTTTTTCTTTTACCCATCCGTTTAATTCCTACCCATTCATTAAATTCCACCTTTTACCACCTTCTGTTCAAAGTCTTTCCTATTTTCCCATTCCTCTCTTCCTGCTTTACCTCCCTACCACATGTACATTGTTTTGAGTTTCTTCTGTTGTGCTTCACATTTATCTAGTATCTGGTAGTCTGTGTTATTTGTTATGTCCCCCCTTGCTGGTTTGTAAGCTCAATGACGGCAATGACCAAGAAATATTGGTTGAATTGAATTATATTGCAATCTAGAAATGCTCTCATTGTCACATCATCTGCTGCTATATTTCTCTGTGCTAAGTGTTCCTGTATATAGCAGTGATCCCATCTGTCTCCTTTTAATATGTGTTTCTAACCTACTATGTGAGAATGATTAAAACTGTATCTAAAAGAGATTCTGCTTGTAGTAGAATGCTGGGCTTTAGACATCTATTTTGGTATTTCAAAGGCCTTTTGGATTGACTTCTAGATACTTGGCTGTGAGCCTTTATTTTTTTTTCTTCTGGAGGTCTGGACCTTTGAATAACTGGGGCATTTATTTATAATCATGTGTAAGAGATTTTAAAAAGTTGTAAAAGGAGCTCATTAAATAGAAGCTTTTCCTTCACTCTCTATCCCCAATCACTTAACCTCTTTCACCTTTATTTCTACAGTTGTGAAAAAAAGGGTAGGTGACAATAACACCTTTAACACTTATTTCATCAAGATTGCTGTTGTAAAGAGATGATGTAGGTAAGCCAACCTCACAGATACATGTGTCAGCTATGAAAATGAAGTTACTATCTCAAATAAGCATGAGTCCTCAAATTGTTCCCAGTTTCAAGGTAATTAAGGAAAAACACAGACTTTTCCCTTTAATCATTAAACTAGTTACTTCAGGGATTCGACCCTGGTAACAAGTGTAATAATGCTGAAATATATAATTTCCTGATATAAAATCCAAATTCTGAGGTTTTGTTTTAAATCCCAAAAGTTAAAAGCGCAAGAGAGCTTGCGCCTTTGCCAAAATTCATAGAGAAAAAAATTGTAGCTCATATGGCAACCAACTCAAGAACTGTTAGTAATGTCTAGGTTATCCTGACTAATTGTAAACATGCTGTGTCTGTAATCTGCGTGCCAGCTGCCACAAATTGCTTTATATAGTTGATGTTTAAGTTGAATTCCAGAAAAAAGAAAATATAATGAGTTATTTTCCTTTTCCTTGTTAGCCTCTCAGAAGTTATGAAGGGACATATTGATATAACATGAAAAAATATGAATTGCATTGGTAAAGAGTTACTTTATAGTCTTCCTAACCTTTTTAAATTGTCAGCTAGAATCCTATTTTAATGATCTGGTAAGTACTCTCAGAATTGCTGTGGTGTAGCCAAACTAATAAAAATATGAAAATCAATTGATTGCAGTGGAAAGAAAGTGGTCAAATTTTATTGTGTAAACTTCTTTTTATTTATATCAAAACATGATTAGTGTGTGTGATTTTTTGCAAACAGTAACCAGGAAGAGAGTTTTTGTCTAGCTGGAGAAAAGAAATGCTTCTGTTTCTTTTTGCTGTGACTGCATTTGGCTGGAATAGAAGAAAATTTTGACATGTTTTTCAAAATATTATGTTGGTGATTTTAACATCTTAAAAAATACACTTATTTCCATGGTAAAGTATGCTTCCACATTAGGGGATGATGCAAAATAGTGGGGCTGAAGTCAGCTCAGGATGATGATTAATTGGGTTGTGCTGTTGGATGTTTTGCAGATTAATGAGTTAACTGACATGACTGAATGTACAAGTTGTTGCTCTTGGTAGAGGGGCATACAAAGGGTCACTGGCCCCTGCCTTCAAGCAACTTAAAATCTAGATAGTAACACTTACAAATTAAGTAAAAATGGGTAGGTGGTCTTTGTTGTGGTAAATATTCAATGAGTGGGGCAGGTAGACCGAAAGTTCTCCAAGAGCTTAAAGCTGAGCAAGGTTATGGTGTTATGGAGAACGAGGGCTTCAAGCTGGGAAGCATCTTAGAGATCCTCCAATTCAATCTTTTCTTTCTTTTTTTTTTTTTAATTAAAAATCAAACCTGTTATAGGTTGGTACTTTATAGTACCTTGAACACTAGAGGTTAATTGTCAGGTTTCTCATATTTATTCATTCCATAGTCAGGGCAGCTAGGTGTCACAGAGGATGGAGTGCTGGACCTGAAGTCAAGAAGGAACTTCTTGAGTTCTAATCTGGCCTCAGACACTAACTGTGTGACCCTGGGCAAGTCATTTAACCTTGTTCGCCTCAGTTTCCCCAACTGTAAAATGATCTGGAAAAGGAAATGGCAAATCACTCCAATAATTTTGCCAAGAAAACCCCAGGTGGGATCATGAAGATTTGGACTTGATTGAAATGACTGAACGCATGCTCTCACACTACAAATCTTGTGATCTTTCCCCTGTATAACTTGAGCTTGGCTTTGAAGGAATGATAAAATTTAGGTTTGGTGAGCAGTAGGGAGAAGGTAATTCTAGGCAAAGAAACAGTATGTGATCAGTTTGAGTGTTGGTACCTTCAGTGGCAGCCCTTTCTACTTTCAGTGGGATGACTACTAGGCTATGACCAGATTACAGGAATTTTTACATAATAGACTAAGGAATTTGAGCTTTTTTTTTTCTATAGGCAATGGGAGTTGTTGAAGGTTTTTGAGTAAGGAAGTTAACTATTCTAGGCAGTATTTTGTATGATTATGTATTCTGGAAGTAGAGAAAATGGGATGAGGGGAGGAATTGGATATGGGGAACCAATTAGGAAGCTAAGCTTAAGCTAAGCTGATCTGGTTCCCAGTCCTGTGCTCTTAACTTGCACATCATTGCTTCTCAGTATTTTGCAGTGTAAACACTACTTTTTAACATTAAAACATGCCACATAGCTCCCTTTTTTGCCTTGTAGTTATATTTGTACTGCAATTTTGTTGTCTCAAAAAGGAGATCAAAATGGTGCTTTGGTGCATATGTAGTTTTGCTAACTCTGCAATAATTTCATATTTCCCAAGGGATACCAGATCTACTGTTTGGAAACCATTGATCTACATTATTTTTCTACTAGTCTAGGACTTCTGAGTAATCATATAGGAGTGGCCTTCCAAGAGACATTGATGTAAATATATTATCAAAGAACAGGAGGGGGAGTTGTAATATGATAGGTATCTCCTCTATTAGTGCAGGCTGGCATCCTCTCTGTAATTTTTGGTCTTAAGAGAACTGCCTAGAGCACTGAGAGGCTAAGTGACTTTTTTAGGATTACTCAGCTAATATGTGTGAAACTTGAACCCAAGTCTTCCTGGAACTGAGGATGGCTCTCTAGACTCTACAACAACTCATTCAAGGCAGTGTTCATTTAGCCTATTGGACTAGGATCTGAAGAAGATAGAATTGGATATTTTACAGATGTTTGTTGAAATGAGATTTTACTCTTGTAAAATTTTACACAGAATGTGTAATGGTCTGGTAAATATATCTACCTCCAGTTTATATTCTTTATACGTTTCATTGGATTATTGACTAGCATATTGGATAGACAGTGTGTGGCTGTTACATTGCTAAAGTCACTACTGGGAATAAGCTGATGGCCTGTTATTAGCAGGTTCAAACCTATTGAAATAACTGAACACATAATTTGAGAGAAGTTAGAAGCAAATATTTGGGCTCAAGAAAATGGGGGAATTATTCAGATCTGGTCAGTTTGGGAAGATTTGTGGATTTGACTTCCTGCTTAAATGGTGAATATGATGCAACAAAACAATCTGATCAGCACATTTATGGAGGAGCATCTCCTGTCACCAGTTATCTATAGACACAGTTACTTTGATTTGCTTTTGCTTTGGATATGGAACAGAAACTGACAATCTCCGTGTAAGGAATAATGAGTGAACTTGTTTCTTAGTTGGGCTTCTGCTTCTTCAAGTAAATGCCAAGCTCCTTTAAGAGAGGACTATTATTAACATTAATGACATTCAGAATGTATCAATGTTGCTAGTTATAAATGTTCCTTTGATATATGTTGCAGTGGTTTCTACAGTGGAGAAGTCATGTCACCCACCTACACCTTCCTTTATGGTATTAAAACTTCATTTTGGCACTTGTGTACTTAAGTACACTAGACTTAGTATTTGCCCCATATGAGAAGTAATTAGGAAGGGCATGTTCCAAATAGCAACCAGAAAAAAACAGTTATTCTTAATGCCATTACTGAGACTGGTGCCAACAACTTTCCATAGGGTCATAGATTTAAAGCCAGAGGTTAACAATGCATCATTCTCTGCAGTCAAATCCACGTCTAGGAAATAGTTACTATCCAACAGTTAAGTAATAATTAATTTAGTCCAAATAGGAATTATATTTAAAGTCTCTAATTTCAGAGTCTAGGTGGGAGACAGTGCTTTAGACCTAGTGTATGCTCAGTGAATATTTGTTGATTTGATTTTGGTTTAATGTTTGGACTCAAATCTAGCACTAAGTAAAAATCAACTTGAATTCAGTAAGTGTTTATTATTTTCAAGGTTGTAGGGTACAAAGATGGTCCCTTGCCTCAGTGAGCTTGTACTCTGTACCGAAACTAAACTTGGTATCTATTATTCTTAAAATAAGCAACAAAAATGGATTTCTGATGTAATTAATACTAAAGTTAAGTGGTTGTCTGTCAATTCGCTGGATAAACATTTGTTATTGTGGCCTTTTTTTGTTCCATTCAATGATTCTAAATTTTTTGAAGTTACAATAATCTATCACTATCTGTTTCCTGTAATGATCTCCATTTCCCCTAGTCCTGACTTCTACGAAGTATTGTCTGATAAACAGTAAACCAGCTTTTATGAGGATGGTATTTATTGAAGGGCAGGACTAAATTCCAGGTTACAGGCTCTGTTATGTGTCAGAGTTTTACTTTAAATAAAGGACCATATTTAAGTGGTATCAGCCATTAATCTGTGCTGTAAGAAATAAGCTGGTTATGGAGCATAAGTGAGGGATAAACAGATGGACAGCCTTAGTGCTACGGTGATCCCAACGAGATATTACAAGGACAAGAGGAAGGCTTCCACCTTGTTGAAGAGGTCTTCATTGGAGGACTTTATGAATGAATGTTGCCTCTGCTGCTTTTGCAGCTTACTATTCAGCTTCTCCTGGATGCTTTCTTCTCTTTTGGCTTCTTTGACCAATGTTCTAACCCCACTTCTCCTACCTGTCTGACTTATTCTTTCCTACCTCCTTTGTTACCCATCTCCTACCTCCCAAGTTTGGTTGGGGTCCCAGACTGAATTTCAGGCTCTTTTTCTGCCTATGCTTTCTTTGAGCGCTCATTAGCTCCTTGGAGTTCAAGTATCATCTCTATGTAGATTACTGTCATAGCTATATCTGCACCCTTAATCATTTACTTAAATCTCAATCATGTGTCAGTTATTCACAAGCCATCTCCTGAATGTCCTATGTAGACAGTTCATGTCTGAAAGAGAATTACCTTTTTTTTATTTTTTAAAATTCTGAATCTAACAAACTGAATGAAAATGAGCATTTTCTTTTATATAGAACAAGTGTCCTATCTACAGCTTGCTTTTCTTTTTAATCAGATAATAAATTCAACATGCACCTTTCAAAACTCATCTGATGGCCTTTGATTCCTTTTGGCCTTTCTTCCAAACCAGAATTTCTTACTTCTAAATATGCCACTTCTACAAACTTCACAGTTTTTTTTTTTGAAGGTATCCTTTTCCTTCATCATCCAGGTTCTTAACTTCAGAGCTATAGCGATGTTTTTTCCCTCCCCCTTGCCCATATTAGTTGTCAAGCACTGTTGATCTTACCTCTACAGTGATTTTTTTTAAATTATTCTCTATTCTCCAGCCTCACAGCACCACAGTAATTCAGGTTCTCATTACTTCTCATCTGTAGTACTGCAACAGTTTCTTAATTAGTCTCCTGCTTCTAGGCTTTTCCCTCTCTAATCTGTCTTCCACATGGCTGCCCAACTGATTTTCCTAAGCCATGGGGAGAATAGGTCTGGCCAAGTGACTCTTACTCAAAACTTTTCGGTGTCTTCCAGTTGCCTGCATGATAAACTAGCATTGCCTTTGCGGAGCATTTAAGACTCTTCACAGTCTGGTTCCTAGCCATCTTTCTTCTGTTTTTTAGTACTAATCGCCTACATTTCGGCAGGATTGTACTACTAGCTGTACCCTGCACACATGGTAATTCATTTCTTGCCTCCATGGATTACTCAAGTCATTCCCCATGACTGGAATGCTGTCCTTCATCTTCACCTCCCAGAATCCTTCTCTTCCTTTAATTCTCAGATATAGCATCAATTCCTCAATGAAATGTTTCTGTATTCCTTTAGAGTCTTCTCCCTCAAGTTATTTTTGACCTGTGCATGATTTGTGTATTTTTTTTCTGCCTTCACCTTGGCAGCTAGACAGTATGGTAGATAAGAGTGCTTGGTTTGAAGTCAAGAAGTCCTCAGACACTTACTAGCTGTGTGACCCTGAGCAAGTCCACTAAATCTCTGTGTGCCACAGAGTACTTGCTCCTACTTCCCAAAGTTGTTGTGACAATTAAATGAGATAATATTGGTAAAGCATTTAGCATAGTGCCTGGCACATAGTAGGTGCTTAATAAATGCTTCCCCCCCTTCTCCCTTTAACCCCCATGAAATAGTTTTCTTAACAATAGAGAATTTTTTTTCTTTTTTGACTTTATGGTCCTGCCCTTAATAAATGTATGTAGAATTGAGTCAAATTGAGAAATGTTTCACTGTATTAGAAGGCATGCATGGATTATTGTTTGTCCATTGGAGAGACTGCCTGTATCAAGAAGAGATCACAAATCCATTGAAGGGACTTGTGCCAATAGTACTGATGATAATGGTGTTATCATTAATTCAATTATATAATACTTTAAGGTTTACAAAATGCTTTCCTCACAGCAATAATCCTGTGAGGTTGGCATTGTAAGTATAATTGTTTATATTTCACAGATGTGGAAACTGAGGGTCAGAGAAATTAAGCAGTTTATCCAGTATTATTCAACTAGATAATATTGTAAGTAGGGGAAGTAGTATAGAAATAAGAATGCTGGTATGTGAACATAGATCTCTTCTTATCCCAAATTCATAGTCCTTTCCACATTGACTCTCTAAATTTTTAAAATATTTATTTAAAAATTAAATTAGTTTGGCTGTGAGAATTCTTTTGTGATTTTTCTGAAGCCCCTTACTCCTTCCATTGAATAATTAGTGATAACATAGAACCCTCTTACCCAACCATTTTTGAGAATCATGCCTCCTTCACTGACCACACACACACACACACACACACACACACACACACACACACACACATACACACACAGTAGCTTACATTGATAGGAGTAGGAATTTTTTCATTTTTCATAGGATGTGCCATATTTGAGGTAAAGAATGCTTTATGACCTAGTGAAATTTTGAATTACATGGCACTGTTCACTATCCAGCATACTTTTATACAGGTAGACTAATGAATGGCTGGTTAAATTTCAGAGACTATAGGTATTATTTGTTTTATGCAATAGGTGCATAAAATTTTCCTGTAAACCAAATCATGTTTTAATTGTAACTGGGAAGGTTGTTATTTAAAGAAGTCTCATCACACACACATAGAAATGAAAAGGGTCTTCTTAGCATGAGATATACCCTAAAAAAATGTGTGTTTATCTGGAAATTTTGGCCCTTTAGAGTCTGAAATGCATAGTAATTCGCCTGGTTGTTATGTGACTGTGATTTAATACAGTGCCCCAGTATCTGGCACATAGTAGGTGATTTTTAAGATGTTTGATAGATGGTGGGTTTTGTTGCTTTTTTGTTTGGGGGTTTCTGTATTGTTTTGTGAAATCTCATATTTAATGTTTGGTTCATTATGATTAACAGGAAGACAGGTACATGGATTTTATGTAGATTTTCATTGCTTAGAAGCAGCAGTGGGACAAACATTCTCTTTACAGTCAAGGACCGTGAACCATTTTGGTAACCTTTCTGGGTCTTAGTTTTCTCATATGTAAAATGAGGATGTGTTGACCAGTGCCCCTTCAGAGATCCTTCCAGCTCTAAATCTGTGGTCTTTTGATATTATATTTACATTGTGGAAGAGCTTTGAGGGAATGGGATCAATATAATATATTTCTGTGAGTAACATAGTGTTACAATGTTGCATACCAGTCTAATTAAAAACAACTTAAAAAGAGAAAAAAAAACAAACCTTGTCTGACTTGTGTAACTGTCAGTCAAATCAAAAAGTAATTATTTTATTATTTTTAAAACATTTAATTTTAATTTTTTCTCAATTACATGTAAATGAAATTTTAAATTTTATTTTTAAAAATTTTGAGTTCCAAATTGTCTCCCTCTTTTCCTTCCCTCCCACCTCCCTGAGAGATATAGATTGTGCAGACCAAAAAAACCAAGAATAATAAGGAAAGTTTCTTAAAAAAAGGATGCTCCAATCTACATTCAGATTCTATCAGTTCTTTCTCTGGAGGTAGAAAACATTTTTCACCATAGGATGTGCCGGAAACTGTGCATTGTCTCATGACTTTTCAAGGGAAATATTAAAGTGATAATTTGAATTTGACATTTTGATATAACATTTAAGTTTTAATACCCTGAATAACTAGAATATTAGAATTTATTGGTTAGCATAAGAAAATTAATTTAGGTTACAAATCTTAAAATTCATGTTGAATTTTTAATTATATGGTTAAACTTCTGACACTCAAGCACTCCTGGAAAAATATGCACAATTTATAATAAAATTCAAATTTTCCCAGCTGATTAAGAAATAATATAAAAGTTTGACTAGACTTTTTACTGTATTTTCATTTTTATGTCTTACAGGATTACAAAGCCATTAACTTTTGCTGACTGTGTTGGAGATGAGCTTCCTTTAGGGTGGGAAACTGTTTATGATCAACAAATTGGAATCTATTACATGGACCACATAAATCGTGAGTAGAGTGATATGACTTATATTTGTATTTTGTTTATTTTTGCCAAGAAGCATAACACTTAATAAGAGTGAAACTTAATGTGAAGTTTTTGTGAGATTTACATGTTGATTCTGAAGAAATTACCAAGAGATAAAAATCACTTAAGTCAATAAATCAGTATTTCCCAATATAGCTATCATTGGAAAGAAAAACAATTAGAAGTCTTCTCATATTATTGAACTCATTATAGAATAAAACCTATATACTAATTATATTCTGCTTGCTTTTGCTCAGGATGGAACATAATGTGTTTTATAAACTGAAACACATTCTTTATAGTGAGATGATGACTTATTGCAAATGTGACTTGAAAGTTCCTGAAATAATGCTTAATTATTCATTTTAGCTTTTCTTTAATTTCATTTTAACTTGTAGCACTAAAAGGCCATGTTCTTTGTACAGGGACAAATATAGAAAGATATCCCCAACTCCTTGAATTCTGTTATTTTTTCTCCAGACATCATAATTGTCATTGCTACTTTTGCTATTGAAGGGGTATGATAATTGACTATCATATGTCTCCACTCAAAATCTCTCTGATTGCCCAGATCACAACTTCTTTCACTGTCCTCTGTTCCCTGTTTTTTGTTATATCCCCCATTGTAGACAGTCTGTTCCTCTAATCTTGTATCTCAGAACCGGGCATGGTACCAGCCATAGTAACTGCTCAATAAATACTTATTGATCCATTTAGTAATTCAACTGGTCCAAAAAGATCCGAAATCAAATGTTAGTATTGGCTATTTTGAGTATTTGGGTTCCTTTATTAAACCATTAAGTGACTTTCTTTAACTTAATGTGTGAGCTATAAACTACTTCCTTGACTTTCAACCTAATGCAGCACTTAGCCAGCACTTGTGCTTATTCTGTATAACTGTCCCACATAGGTTCTACATCTTGTTAACATATTTTTTATATCCTACAGTAATTTAAATAAACAGGCTGTTTATGCTTGATCTTACCATGGCTCTGCATTCTTTCATTTTTTTCATTCGTTTCATTCATTCAACAAATATTTTCATGGAAGATCTTGGTTGCATGGCTGGCATGCCAGTCTATACCTGAACAGCAATTCCCCTGGCAATCACCCTATCAGGGATGGTTGTCAGTCCTCTTCCTGAAGATTCCCAGTGATATATACATATATATATATAGCAACCCAATGCATTTTAAACAACTTTAAACATTAAGGTTTTTTTTTCTTTTGTCAAGCTGAAATCTGCTATTCTGCAACTTTTGACCCATTGCTTTTAGTTCATAGACCATATGCTCATACATTTGGAGGACATCTAGTGCAACCCCTTCATTCTACAGATAAAGAAACTGATGATAATCTGAGATCACACAGGGTTGAGATTTGAACCCAGGTCCTCTAACTTCAAATTCTAGGATTCCTTCCACCATAACTCACTGTCTGTAGTTTTGCTATATTTGACAACAGTAAGTATAATCCATCTTCCTTGTGGAAACTCTTGAAATACTTGACACTTCCTCATTGTAAATCTTCTCCCAACTAATCCTTGTACCCTGACAGTTTCTGGTAGGCTTCCATTTAATGTACTTGATCTTATTAATGCCCTGTGTAAAATTTGAGGTACAAAATTGAATACAATATTTCAGAATTGATTTGACCATGAAATTATAATAGAACCATCATCTTTTACATTCTAAACACTTCATATGAGAATCATACAACAATTCACTTGTCATGTGCTGTTTGTTACATGACAGGCACTATGGGAAGATAAGACATAGTCCTAGAATTTCAGGAGTTTTTAATGTAACAATGATATAAGTTATGACAGTGTGGCATACCATTCTAGCAGCCTGTCTTTAGTTTTTCAGGCTCAGAAATTCAGTTTCCTAATTTCCCAATTTGAACAGGCTCTGGGAACTGATTCAACATAATCAAATTCACATGATAGCCATTTTATTAATTTGCAATGGAAGCTATGTCTGGCATGTTAGTCAGACAATAAATATTTATTAAGCACTTACTATGTGATGGACACTGTGCTAAGTACTGGGGATAAAAAAATGGCAAAAAACAGTGCCTACCTTCAGAGGACACACAGTCTAATGAAGAGGGACAACAAATAAATGCGGGCAAACAAGTTATAATCAGGTTGAATAGGAATAATTCAGAGAGAGGAGGCACTAGAATTAAGAAATTAACAATTAAGAAAGGCTTCCTGTAGAAGATAAGATTTTAGTTGTAACATATAGGAAGCTGGGGACGGCAGCAGGTTGAAATGGTGAACAAGAGTATTCCAGGCATACGGAACAGCCAGAGAAAATGCCTAGAGCTGAGAGATGGATGTTTTGTTTGTGAAACAGCAAGGAGGTCAGTATCAATGGATTTGAAGAGTACTTGACAGGGAGTAAAGTATAAGAAGACTGGAAAGTTAGGAGAGGGATAGCTTATGAAGGACTTTGAAGGATCTCAGTACATAGGTAGAGCTTGACAATAGATTATAAATTATAGAGGAATAATTTGATGGAAGAAATGGGATGGAATGGGATTACTGGAGTAAGTGGAGGAGTTATGCTTGGTGTGGAGAAAAGATCACCTCATGTGAGATGGGGGTGAAGGCGGAGATTGTGGCTGAAAGCAAGTGAATGATATGAGAAGAGGGAGCTCATGGTGAGTGGGGAGGAGGAGGAGAGAAGAAAGTTCTTGGCAAATGGCCTCAATATCTGTAAAATATGAGACAAGATTCTCAGCTGAGAGAGTGGGGGCAGAAGGATCCATTGGAGGCTTAAGGAGGGAAGAAAAGGTTTAGGAGGTGTGCTATGGATGGTGGAATACTTATTTGCTGAGAGAGGAAGATAGCATTGCCTAGCAGCAGTGAAGGCCCAGTTGGGGTTATGTAACATAAATTTGTTAATGGACCCAAAGTGTGGCAGCACTTCTGTATGTGCAGCAATTAAATTTCTCACGTCCACATGTTCAGAGGTTTCAGGTTGAATGGAAGAGGAATCGTAATTTACTGACAACCACAAGGACATCTCCAGGGGAGAGAGAGAGTAAGCATAACACCTGCCTCATGCCAGGTACTGTGCTAAGCACTTGACAAATATTTTTTCATTTAATCCTCATAACAACTCTGCAAGGTAGGTGCTGTTATTATCGTTTTATAGTTGAGGAAACTAAGTTGAACATAGGCTAAGTTAACTTGCCCAGCGTCACACAGCTAGTGTCTGAGGCTGAATTTGATCTTCCTGTTTCTGGGCCCGGTGCCCTATTCACTGTTTCACCCAACTGCCAAAGATTACCTTACTCTATGGATATAAAATCAAATTGATGAATAGATCTCTGACCTGGTACCTAATCTGGTATCAGGAAACACCATTTATATGTTAGATCAGAGAGACTTACCAAGGAGGATAGTGGCAAAAAGTATTGGTGGTTGGTGAGAGTGATCCAAGGCTGAGGATTGGCAGGGCTCAATTGGAGACATGATAAGGTGGCTAGAGACTCAAGAAAAGAAAAATGTAGAGCTGACCTGGTTGGTCAAGGAGTCCAGATGGAAAAAAGAGGAGAGAGCGGTTAGCGCAGAAGTGATAGCCTGGGAGAGAATTAAGGGGTGAAGGAATTAGAAGTCATGGTGCAGACTAAGAGTAGAGTTTATGAAAGGTGGGAAACCAATAGTTATAATCAGGTAAGAGGCTTTCAGAATTCTTGAACATGAAAGTAGTATCTTTATGAGTGATGGAAGATCAGGAATATGCCTGTCTTTGTATGTGGCTGAGGTGGAGGAGGGGAATTGATCATAAGGAACTGAATGATTAGCGTGTTTAAGAGTCAGTATGAATGCTGAAGCCCTCTAGTAGGAGGGTAGGAATTGAGGAGGGAAAAATTGTGAACCATGTGCTAAACTCACTGTGGAAGGAAAGCAACTGATCTGGAGGCTTGTAGACAACAGCTACTGGAATTTTAATAGAGTGATAAAGATGAATTGCATGAACCTCAAAGGAGGGGAGATTATTGGGTGTTGGAGACAGGGAGAGAAACTGGAAGTAGCAATGGGGAACAAGGAATATTCCATCTTCCTTGCCTTGACTAATGAGTTGAGGGGAATGAGTAATGGTGCAGTCAGTAATGGAAAGGCTGGCCAGGAAGGTTGTGTCACCAGATTTCAGTAATAACTCCTAGATGGAAGGGAGTGGAAGAGAAGATTTAGGATGAAGGGAAGTTTGTTACTTATGGAACAGGCATTTCATAGGGCACAGTGGAACTGAGTGGGTGAGGTGTGGTTGGAACTTAGGGGTAGGAGGGTTGAGAAGGATCGGAATGAGAAGTTAGGTGGAGCAGAATGAGGAATGATGATCTCTAGGATTCAAAATCACCAGGATGGGAAGAGAATAACTAGGTGCAAGAATGTTCATCATTGGTTAGAAGGTTCCACTCCTTTTCTCAGAGGAGGCTGGAAATAGGGTGAAGAGAAGGGCAGCATGAGATGGGAGACATGTGGTCAGATGGGAATCCTCATTTCACTACTTCCTTTTCCTCCTAAGGTTGGAGACTTGGCAGCAAAGGAGCTTTTCAGGAATGAAAGCTGAATGTTCACAGGTGGAAAAGAAAATCCTATTCCCCATTGACTTTCCTATTCCTCTTTCTTTAACGAATAGGCATAGCAAGAGTTGGAAGACATGAGGTCAGTGGGAGGGTTGGTCCTCTTTGTCCTGGAGGTTGTTGGGGGATCAGGCTGTTAGGAGGTAGGAGCTACCTTGTGCTGGATCAGATGGAAATCAGTGCAGCCAAATCTGGTTACCTCCTCAGGGAATACATTCAGCAGGAAATGGAAGTAGGTCTGGCTGATCTTTCCAGTGGCTGGAGATGGAGGTATGAAGCATCAGAACTGGGACCAGTCACTTTAGCCAAGACCATTTCTTGATGGATAAATCCACTCAGGAGATAAGTTGCAGATGAAAAGACTGCCTGTTGAGTAGAACAGCAAGTTATTGAAAAGGGGAGTTAGGAGATCTTTAAAGGATATATTTCTTTCAAGTTTAAATCTGCAATTTATAGAATTATAAATCTTGAACTGGAATGGACTTCAAAAGACCACTTGCTCCAATTTCTTTATTTTATAGATCAGGAATTTGGAGCTGAGAGAGGATAAGTGCCTTTACTAAGATAACATAGGTAGTAAGTGACAGTTCTGTCCTATGAGGGCTAAGCAAAGGAAGTATAGCTCTTCTACCTTGAAGTTCCTGATAATAGCTCTCAGGTCTCCATTTTATTGTCCCTTCTGCAAACTTTAAGCATCTCCAATTCTTTTTACTGTGGTAAGGCATGGTCTCCACTGATTTCCCCTTTGGGATAAGGTGTTCAGTTGTCCAGTCATTTTTCAGTTGTGTCTGATCTTTATGACCCCATTTGGGGTTTTCTTGTCAAAGATACTAGAGTAATTGGTTATTTTCTTCTCCAGCTCATTTTACAGATGAGAAAACTGAGGCAAATAGGGTCACAGAATAAGTCTTCCTGACTCTAGGCCTAACACCCAATTCACTGTTCCATCCAGCTGGCCTGTGGTACCCAGATATTGTACCTAGATGTGGTACCCAGGTGTACCCATCCTAATGCAGTTGAGGATAATATTGCATTTATTTTACTGGCTTCCATGTTGATCTATTGACTCATAATGAGGTTTCAATCTGCTTAAAAAAAAAAAAAACAAACGTATCTTGGTGGAATGACTTACTCTTTAGCTAGGACTCCCTCATTTTGTACTTGTGAAATTGACTTTTTGAGCAGATAGATTGATAATCACTTTTTTTTATTTTTAGCAGATCTGTAATTTATTCATCAATAGTTGACTCCCAGTAAGGAAACTCACTCTACCAATGCAGATTTGCAAATTTTCTAATCTGTTGACATCTTTTCAGATCCTGAATCTGTCATACAATATCTTACCAACCTTGTAGTCTTGTGTCACCTGACTATTTCATGAACTTGTTATCTTTGATTTCATTGAAGTTTCTTTTTTCTTGTGCATAAGAATAACAAAAGGCTTTTTTTCTTTACTTTTATATCTAAACTTAATACACACCAAATAACTGAGAATTTCCATAAATATAATAGCACAGAAAAAGATTATATCATGAAAGTGCAAATTACATGAGAGACCTCATCAAATGATTCACTGAAATCTAAGTAAACTATATCTAGAGCATTCCCTTAATTTGCTAGTCTAGTTACCTTGTCAAAAAAATGAAATTCTGTTAATCTGTCAGGGACTCGTAGTGATGAAGCTTTTCATGATTTTTCTTTTCTAGATGTTCACAAACAGTCCCTTTGATTAACATCTTCTAGAATTTACCAGAAATCAGTCAAAGCTAATTGATTTATGGTTTGCAGGTGTGATTCTGTCGTCTATAACTTTCCTGTTCTCCTAATTCTTCCAAAGCTCAGCTGTTGTATCTGCTAGCTCTTTGAAAAAATACATTTTATTGATGTATTTTGTTTTTATTTAATATTACTACTATTTCCACTGTTTTCTCCCTCTACCCTTTCCCATATAACTATCCTTGTGATAGAGAATTTTTAAGTGAAAGAAAAAAAATTCAGCAAAACTAATCAACATACTGAAAAAAGTCCAAAAACCTATGTAGTGTTCCATACCCAGGCTCCCCTACCGCTTCAGAGATGCTTGTGGAGATAACTTCTTATCTCTTCTTTGGAGCCAGGCTTGATCCTTACAATTTCATGTTCAGTTTCAGTTGTTTTATTATTCTTTTGATTTAGGTTTTTGTAGTCATTGGTGTATATTGTTTTCCTGGTTTATTTTATATTAGTTCATTTAAGTCTTTCCATGCTTCTCCAGAGTCATCAATAGTCATTGTTTCTTATAACAGTATACAGTGTGTTTTGTTTGTGTGTGTGTGTGTGTGTGTGTGTGTGTGTGTGTGTGTGTATGTATGTGTGTATATTTCATGACATTTATGTACTGTAACTATTTAGTCATTTATTAATAGAAGGGAATCTACTTAGTAGTTCCTTGCTATCAGGGAAAGTACTGTTATAAATTTTATATATACATATATATCTTTTCTTTTTATCATTGACTGCTTTGGGGTAGGTGCCTAGTAGAGTAGAATCTCTGGGTCATAGGGTATGGAAATTTTAGCCACTTGGTTTAATAAATTGTTTTCCAGAATGATTGGAAAAATTCACAGCTCAGTAACAATACATTAATGAGCTTGTCTTTCCACAACATCTCAAATATTGACTATTAGGATCTTTTGTTGTCTATGCCAATTTTGGAGTATGAAGTGAAACTTCAGAATTATCTTGATTTGAATTTTTCTTATATTAGTGATTTGCAGCATTGTTTCATATGGTTGCTAATTATTTGTTTTTCTTCTGTTGAAAACTTCTTTCACTGCTTATCTATTAGGGAATAGCTTTTGGTTTCACACATTTATGTTAGTTTTTTAATATACTTTGAATTACATAACTTTATCAGAGATATTTTATACAAGGATCTTCCCCCACTTCACTGTTTCATTTCTTATCTTAGTAACATTTTGTTCATGCGAAAACTTTTCATATGTATCTAATTGAAGTTACAACTTTTATCTTTTGTAATTGATTTTGCCACTTGTTTCATTAAGTATTTGCCCTCTAGCCATAACTGTGAACCATATATGGTTCTTTTTCTAATTTTCTAATAGCATTATGGTCTTTACTATTCAAGTAATAGCAATTTTGAATTTATAATAACATATAGTATAAATTTTAGTCTAATTCTGATTCCTGCAGACTAGTTTCCCATTTCCCCAGCAATTGTAAAGTACAGGGTTTTTTTCCCTCCTTAGATACTTTGTGTCTATTTCATATGTTGAGCATTGGGTTATTGTGTTCAGTTATTTTAGTTTCTTTCTTATCTCATCTTTTCCATTAATCTACTTTTCTATTTTTAACTGTTAGCAAGTGAATTTGATAGCTTATAATGTAGTTTGAGATCCAGTAGTACTATTCTCCCTTCATTCCTTCATTTTTTCATTTGTTTCTCTAATTGAAGACTTTTCAGAGTTTTGACTAGCTTTGTCAAATATTCTTTTGATATTGTATTGGCATAACCCAGCCATGAGCAGCGAGTAGTATCTCTCTAGTTATCTCTCTAGTTATTTAAGTCATTCTTTATTTCTTTAAGGAGATTTTGTTTTGTAATTGTATCTATGCAGGCATTAAATGTACATTGTTAGATTAATTACTACATATTTCATGAAATTTATAGTTATTTTGACTAGGACTCCTCCTTTTTTTATTGTTCCTTGGATTTCATTATTGCTATAGAGGAATGTTGTTTCTTGGTGATTTAAATTTGTAGTTGGTAACTTTAGTGAACCTCCTAATAATTTTAAGGAGTTTCTTTGATGATCCCTAGGATTTTCTAAGTAAGTAATTATGGCATCAGCAAATAGTAATGGTTGTAACTCCCCTTGATCTACTTTATGGTTTTAATTTCTATCGTCTGATTATTCTACTTGTTCTTCAAGAACTATATCAAATAACAGCAGAGAAACAGGGCATCCTTGCTTTACTCCTCTATTTATTGGGAAAGCTTTTAATGTTTGTCCATTGTAACTTAATGATATAATGGTCTGTAGTTTTTATTTCTTTGCCTCATCCTTCCCAAGTACTGTATTCATCACATAAAATAAGCTTTATTTCTCAGTTTTAGAGAATAATTGGTTTAGTATAGGCATTAATTGTTCTTTTAAAATTTGATAAAATTCTCCTTATAAATTCGTTTATACTGGGGATATTTTCTTTAGTGGATCCTCCTTTACAACTAGTTCAGTTTCCTTTTTTGAGATTCATTTGTTTAAAATCTCTCTTTAGTGTTCTATTATTTAGAGTGTATAGCATTTTTGTGGCTAATTCACCATTTCTTTTAAATTCTGCTTCTTTGTACATAATTATTTATATGTGGTAACTCTTATGCTTTTTATTTCTTCTGGTTTGTTGTGATTATACTTAATTTTTTTTATTTCATTAATTTGATGCTCCTTTTTTAACCAGGCTAGCTAAAGATTTGTCAGTGTCGTTAGTCATCTTTTAACTTTATTTATCAGTTCTATAATTTTTATTGATTTTTAATTTATCTATTTTCCTCTAATTTTCAAAATTTCTTCTTTTGTGCTTATTTTGGGTTTTGTTTATTTGTTGTCTTTCTAAATTTTTCAAATGCATATTCAGTTCATTAATCCTCTCTTTTTCTATTTTCTTAATGTATGTTTTTAGGGATATAATTTTTCATCTGAGGACTGCTTTATCTGCATCCCAGAAATTTTGGTATGTTGTCTTGTCATCTCATTATGTTTCATATACTTATGAATTGTTTCTTATGATTTGTTCTTTTGGCCCTTTCAGAGATTTTAGGATTTTATTATGAAGTCTACCTTTAAGTCTGTGTCTTTTGCTTGTGCTCCTGGAACTGATTACTATTTTTGTGTTATGTTCTGTAAAGGATGTACTTACTAATTCTGATTTTTAAAATTTATTTTCTACTTCTCTTTGCACTAATATATAGTCTATTTTTGTAAAAGTGCTATGCAGTGAAAAGAAAAATGTGTATTCTTTGATATTCCCATTCAGAAAATGCCATAGATCTTGTACCTCTAAGCTCTCTAATAGTTTGTTGAGTTCTATATTTTCCCTTTTGTTTATCTTTCTGTTAGATGTGTGTCAACTCTGAGAGTAAAATAATAAAGTCTCCAACTAGTGACCTAGTAGATGGGCTTGGAGTTGGGATGATTAGAGTTCAAATCCAGCCCCAGAGTCTTACTGGTTGTGTGACCCTGAATAAGCTTATTAACTTCTGTTTGCCTTAGTTTCCTCAATTGTAAGTTGAGGATAATAGTGGTACCTACCTCACAGGGTTGTTGTGAGGATCAAGTGACAGTATTTGTGAGTGCCTGCACTTAGTAGGGACCGTATGAATACATTTTTATTCCCTCTTCTATCCCTTTGGATGCATATAGGTTGAATATTGAATACTCATTGTCTATGATTCTTTTGAATATCATGTATTTTCCTTGTTTGTTAATATTTTTGTTTTTCCTGTGTTTGGTAACATGTTTGCAAGTGTTAATTTAAAAAAAAAAATTCCTCTGATGCAATCAATTTTGTTTCGGTCTCTCCTTTTGATCCTAACCTTGTCCGCAAAGACATTTCTTGCAAGCAACAGTGTGAGGATGTGCTTTCTCATCCATTCTTCCAATTCTTTCATTTTATTGGATTGCTAAGTTCAAGAGTTCACTGACATTGAAAGTGAAAAGGTTATTTTTTGTTTCTGTGGTGTTTTGTTTTAATTTTCTTCTTCTTGTAAGTCAATACTTTGTCCCTACAATTAGTTTTGATTAGACTACTTTGATTAGACTCCCATCTGTCAACACTTTCTCTAGTAAGACGGCTTTAGTTGGTACTGTTGATTTCATTTTCTTTATTTAACTTGTCTGATTTTTCTTCTCTTCCCTCCCCGCCTTCAGTTAAGTTCAAAATCCCTTTCCTGACTTTCTCCTCCAGCTGTTTTTGTTTGATCAACTTTTTTTTCTCTGCCTTTTTCTAAGAATAATTCTGTTACTTTGTTATCTTCTTTCTCATCACGTTTTTTCTTTTCCGTCTCATTCTCAGAAATACTACTTCAAAAAAGAAGTAATGCTGTTAGAAACAATGTCCCCTGGTAGAAATTACCCAGGGCAGATAGGTTATATAGTGGCTAGAGTTCCAGGGCTGGAGTCAGGAAGATTCATCTTTCTGATTTCAACTCTGACCAGCTCAGACACTTAATTCTGTTTGCCTCAGTTTCCTCATCTGTACAGTGAGCTGGAGAATGAAATGCCAAACCACTCCAGGATCTTTGCCAAGACAACCCCAATGGATTCATGATGAGGCAAACATGACAGAAAAACAACAGAAAGCTCCATATGTAATAAATTGTTTTCTGATTCTATCCCTTATTCTCCCCACTATTTTTTGTCCCATTTTCTATGTCATTTTATCCCTTAGTTCTTGTGGATTCATAACCCTTCCCCAACCCCTGCCTACCAATTGCCCCTAGGAATTTGAATATTCCTTTTCATCTGGAATGTTGTTGTCCATGTGGTCCCAAATGTCTGGTGGAAAAGATAGTTGCTCATTGCACCAATCTCCTCTCTTAATTAAATATTGAAATCCTCAATTCTCATCATAGCTATATCCCCTTTCACTATTATAGTGCATATCTCTCAATATTACTTCCCCCTCCATAATGGTAAATCAGTTTTTTTTTGTCTTTTAAAATAATGACTTAAACATGTGGCAATTTGTTCATTATGTTTTCTTAGTAATTATACTTATTTGTCTTGTATTTCTACTGTTTGAGTTAACAGTTGGTGAATATTTTGCTCATATCTGTTTTGTTTTCAAAAATACTTCAAATTTTACTTTTGTTGTATAACTATACTTTTGCATTGATGATTAGGTTCAGGTTTGCAGGTATGCAGATCTGGTTCTTTTTCTTTTTAGAAACTATTACTTTCCTTTTTTGTGGTTTGGATGTAGAATAATATTGTATTGTTTAAATTTCATTTCTTTATATTTGGAGATTTTTCTTAGTCATTTGCAATATATAATGTTTGTCATTAGATATTTTAACCATGGTGTTGTGGAGTTTAAAGCATAGAGTATTTTCTTCTTGTCCTGGAGACAATCTATGGATTCTTTTGATTTTTGCTGTGTTTTCTATATTTGAAAGTTTTGGAGAGTTTTCTTATGTTAGTTTCTGTATTACCATTTTTAAAATTTCTTCTGAAAGACTTAAAATCCTTCACTTGTCCCTGTGCATTCCATCCTTAAGATCATTGGATTTGGTTTGGAAATAGATCTTAATGTTATTGCCTTTTGCTTCTGTTCTGCCAGATTTTCCTTTGCTTCAATATTTTTGTATTCCAAATCAGTTAAACTTTTTTTTTTTAGAAACTTCACAATGGATTCAGTCTTTTCCTGATAACTGAGTTTTCATTACTATGTTGAAGCTATCACTTCCGATAAATGTGTACATTCATTCCAAATTTATTATCCTTTGGATTTTATTTCTCTTCTGAACCATTCTAGAATATCTTATGAGTTCATGCCTTCTTGATATTCCTCAGGATTCTGTGTTTTATCAAGCATTGGTTTACTTTCTTTTGTATTGTAATATTTAATATTCCTTTGTATTGTAAAATGTAATCTTTTGAGAGTTTAATTACTTATCTTTTTTCCAGGATCCTCTTAATTGAATTTTCTTCCTTTGAAAATCTTTGGTGTTTCAGCCCATTTTCTTTGTATTTCTCCACTACTAACTTTCCTATTCCTTTTCTGTTGCTGGTGGGCGTGTTTCCAAATCTGTACTGCAAAATTACCTCAGCCTCCTCCTGCTTTGGGATTAGAATTCACCAACTTTGTTTCCCATCTTGAGTAGCCTCACATCAGACAGAACTAGCTCTAGCTGAATTTTAATTCTTTTCCCTTTTCTGGTTGGTCTGGATCTGGATCTGCCACATTTTCAGGATTGGGGGAGATAGGAAAGTGTTTTCCACACTGAGTCTCTGCAGTCTTGGTGGTAGGGAACCATTCCAAGGCAGAAGGTAATATTTTTCCTTCTTCCTTTCCCCCATGTGAGTGGGTAGAATTAGTATCTACCACTCTGCATTAAGATGAGGGCTTGTAGAGATTGGCAAGATCTCTGTTGATGTAGGGGATCCCAACATGGTCCCAGGGCATAAACCCTTTTTAGGATTTTGTTTCCCTTCCTTGGTATGTTGATAATGATGAAAGAGAGATGCTAGGTGAGCCTTAAGAACTGTGATTTTCAATTAATTCTTAAGGATTTCATCTTGTCAGGCCTTTCTGTATTTTGTCTTGTGACTGCAGCTTTAATTGCTCTTCATTTGTTGCACAATTCCTCTTTGGTTTGCGGGAGGAGGTTGAGGGGATTTTTTTTTTTAGAGAGTGGAGACTGAGGAAAATGCCTAGTTGTCTTGTTGGTCCTCTGACCTGGAAACACATTAGTTCTTTGAATACCCTGGAAAGCTGTTTGTTAGAATCTAGTGAATTTAAGTCATAAGGAAAGATATGTGCTGTCCTTACTTGTCTTGGATAGCATCTCCTCATTAAGAATCCTCTTCTCCCCATACTTCTAAGTTGAAAAATTCTTCTTGAAAACTAAAAGAATCAAATAAGATTTGAGTAGTTCAGCCTTTTCTCCTATCCATCCTAAGCAGTAATCCAATTTTTTGTTTTATCCTCCATTGTTCCTTTAGTATAGCTTTTTTTTCTTGTTCTTAGGTCTCTATACCGGTTTTAGCTCATGCTGAACTTTAGTACTTTTCATGCTATTCTTTTCTTTAAGTTTATTATTTATTTATTTACATAACTGCCCCTTCTCAATGGATTCTCCTCTTTTAAAAAGAAAAAAAAAGGAACAATAGTTTAGTCAAACCAGAACACTGGCCATGTCTGACAATGTCATACTTAGTCCATACTTACAGACCATCACACCTGTGCTGAAATGAAAAAAGTCTGTGTTACTATATGACCTCTGAATCCTAGAACTCTTCTTATAAGACCATGTCATGCATTAGTATACATTCTTTTTATTATATATTCTTCTACATGTCTTTTAAAAGCCTAACTTGACTGATTCTTTCCCTGAGCATTTACATTGTTCTCTTTGTAAAACTTCTCCCTTTTCTTCTTTTAGACTTGTTTCTTTCTTCACAATTTTATTTTTGAGAATCTTTTATCCCTTTTGACTGATTTCCTCTGCAGAGTTTTTTGTCTTTGTGATACTTTCTATGAATCTTTTGAAATCAGACCTTCCAAAATCTCGATTTCACATTAACTATGATTGAATTTCCCTTATTCTTTCATTAATTCTAATATCCGGTGGTTTTTCTTCTACAACTTAAGCAAAATAATTTTTCACGTTGGCTTTCTTCGGAACTATATCTCATCCTGAACCTTCATTCCATCTCCTCTCAGGAGCTTGAAAGTATTCTTCATCATCAGTTTTTTGGAATTATAGTTAGTCATTTCATTGGAAATAAGAACAGTTATTTTATACTGTCAGGGAAGGCACCTCGGAGATGGTGGCATTTGAATAGAATGAGTAGGATTTTAAGAGGTAAGGACAGTGATGAAAGGACATTCCACGAAGAAGGAATGAGTATAGTAAATGACAGATTAGGAGAAATATAGTGCTTATTTAAGGAATATCAAAGCAATCCATTTTGGCAAATGCAATCATGTTTCTCTTTGGCAATAGTGAAAAACAAAGCTGAGTTGGTAAGTTAGCACTACATCATGAACAACTTAAAATTGCTAGCTTAAATTTATGTCCTGGGCAATAGGGAGCTATTAAAAGAGTTTTCAGCCGGAGAGAAATCTTATTAGAATGGTGCATTCAGAAGTTTACTCTGGCCATGGAGTGTAGAATGGATTAGGACAGGAAGAACCTGGAGTCAGGAAGACTACTGAAGTAATATAGCATGACCTAGGATTCTGGCAGTAAGAATGGAAATCTTACATTGAGCTCCTTCCTTAAATCTTTTCTCATTGAATTTGAGGGAGTGGTCGAATGTGATCCGATATTAATAACCAGCAAACAAAATCCAACTGCAAAAGAATATTAAAGTCTATTTATCTGACTGTGAAAGAAGGAAAAAGTCCCATTTATAAAAGTTAATTATGAGTATTTGTCAGTTTTTCATTAAACTATAAACTCTTATTGATAACACTGAGTATTTTCTCAAACATTCTGGGAAGGATCATTGCCATCTGTGGGTACTCAGTGAAGAGATTTCAATGATAAAAGTAATATGTGAGAAAAATGACTGAATGAAATAGAGAAGCCTCTTTTAAAATGATTTACTTATGTGACCCCACTCCCCCAAAGTGGGCATTTTTGTAGAATGAATGGAATTAAAATGTTTTCATATAGAATTTAAATTGGTAACATTGCCCAACCATGCTGACGTTACGTAACTGAAAAATCATCCAGGCTTTAGATTCTCTACGTGGAGAATCTAAACACACTGATTATTTTGTGTCATGGTTAAAACTTTATTTCCATGTGAGTACCTGCTTAATTGCATCTTTATTATCACCCACAAAGGTCTTGCTGTTCTGTAACAAATTTTTCCTTTCTTTTTCAGAACTTACCCAGATTGAGGATCCAAGAGAACAATGGAGAAGAGAGCAGGAACGAATGTTGAAGGAATATCTGATTGTAGCCCAGGAGGCTCTCAATGCCAAAAAAGAGATATACCAAATCAAGCAGCAGCGTTTTGAGCTAGCCCAAGAAGAATACCAGCAGCTACACAAGATGTGTGAAGATGATAGCCGCTCCTATGCTAGCTGTGAGTTTACGTGTTTCCTCTGAGGGAAGCACCTTTCTCTAAAGGTTATCTCTCTAACAAATCATTACCAAGAGAATTCCAAGCTAAAGAGCTTAGGTTCCACTTAAGCTAGGTAATCTCTAGGATTTTTATTTCATTCTTGAAAGGCAACAGAATGACTCTGTCATCTACCATTATGCATTAGACCCAAACTGCTGTATAATTGGTGTTAATAACAATCTGTCTTGAGTAGCTGGGTCCTGTGTACTCAAAAGTGAGGGCTTCACAGTTAAGTTCCTATATGGTTATATAATTCTATTGGACAGGGGTTCTTTAGTCTTGAAGGTTGAAAGATGGGATTCTTCATATGCACAAAGTATCGTCCTTCAGCAGTGCAGATATAGTTAGAATGCGCTTTGGGGAATATGAAAATATTAACAAGTGAAATTTATAGTCCTTTACAGTTTGCAAAGTGGTTTACACACATTTTATCGTCAGAAGCTCATAATAGCCCTTTCAGGTAGGTGCTGTACAGATGAGAAAACTTAAACTCAGTGATTTGTCCATGGACACATGGCTAGTATCAGAAGTAGGATTTTGAATGTGAGTCTTTTCCACCTCCATGCACCATGCCACATTGCTCCTAATAGTCATTTGAAGTAGAGTACAATAATCCCAAATAGGTCTGTCTGTCTCTGACAAAGAAATAGAATACCCAGAAATTTTAAAACAAAGTGCTCTAGTATATTCAGTGACCTTAAGACTAGTCTGTCTGATTGCTTTTTTAGCAGACTTTCAGATAGTCATGTAACTATGACCAGAAATCTGATTATACCACTTTCAGAGAATAAGACATTTTGACCTTGGTCAGTGAAATCCACAGAACCTTAAGCCATTCTCCTGCAGAATAATTGTCCTGCAGAATAAGTAGCATTTTTACCATGTACAACTTTGAAAGAGTCTGCTGAATATTTCATGCTACCAAAGGTAGACAGGTTGGAATTGCCCTGATGACTAATAAGCCTGTGTAATAATAATATTAGCATTTATACAACACTTCATGGTTTTCAAAGCACTTTAAAAATACTATCTCATTTTACCTTCAGAACATCCTTGAGAGTTAGGTTCTTTAAATGACTTGCCCAGGCTGGTCACACAGATAATATGTCTGAGACAGGATTTGAACTTGGGTGTTCTTGATTCCAGGTCTAGTACTCTGTCTACTGTGCCACCTGTGTGTGGCATATTTGGGATGTTTTATTTTACTAAAACAGGAAAATAGAGACACAGAGTAACATGTCCATGGTGCTAGCTACCACTTTGCCAGGTAAAACACTGTTACATATAAATCTGTAATTTTGGCATCAGGGGAATTCCCAGTGTGGCAGATTGCAACCCATCTATAATACAATAGAAAAATCTTAGGGGATTACCTGAGATTCACTCAGAAATTTAGAAACTTACCCAGAGTCACAAAGTTAGTAAATGTCAGACATGAAGTGTAAACCCATATCTTCATGAATCCAAGCTTGTTGATATAGCCACTGTGTTACACTGCTTCTTTGGCTATGATTACAATCTTAAATTTTAGGGAACTTAACCTAGTTTTATCCTACAATATCTGTTATTTGTTTCATTTGATCCACTGTGTTGCTGTTGCTTTGGCTGAGTTTGCCACACATGCTGTGGTGAAGTCCATGGCTCCAATTTTCCCAAAGTGAGGGGCAGTGTATGTCTGCCACAATAATGAAACATTATTCTTCTTGGGAGAATAAAGGATGATTAGAACATTATAGTTTGTTCCCCTGAAGTAGACCATATATTTTCCTATTCTTCAAGGATTGATTAATAATAGGCACCATCTTGGATCGGCTAAGTTGACTAGATCAGCTCACTGACAGTCTTAGGAAGCTGATTGGTTTGTCTTCATTTAACTCGAAAGACAAAGGGGCCACTGTTTCAAACTCGCCCTTAGTCTAAATTTTATTCTTTTCCATACGTCTGAGATCTTACTGTGGAAATGTGGGTGAAACCTTGAGAGAGTCTGCTACTAAGAGTCAGTGAATACATTTCATTATGCATGACAAAGTCCAGTTTGATCAGGTCCTTTCAAATGCTACCAAGATCAATTTGCCAAAAATCCTTTTGTTGCAGCAAATAGAAAGACTTGACAAGATAATGACAGTGTCTTTCTCGCATATAGAATGTGTTTCATAAGTGTTAATTGAATTGAATATTTAAATTGAACAAAAAACAGCTAAGTTAAGGAATTACTGAAGAGTACAAGAAGGTTTTATATTGATTGATTGATTGAACAAACCTTTATTGATTTATTGTATTCAATGTACTAGGTAGCTCTTTGGAGGTATAAAGATTATTTAGGCATATCCCTTCCCCTAAATGAGATTGTAATAGTAGTCCCAATTGAAATCATTGTAGTGCTTTAAGATTCAAAAATTGCTTTCTTCAGAACCTCCCTGAAGTTGGTATTTTTAGTAGTATTTAGAGGAGTATATTATCCTTGTTTCAGTTAATCAGTTAATAAGCATTTAGTATTTGTTTACCATGTGCCAGGCATTGGAACTTCAAATACAAGATAGTCTTTATGCTTAAGAAGCTTACATTCTACTAGAAGAAGTCAACATGTTCATGGATAAGTAAACCAGTACATATATATGTATATCTATGTAAAGTAAATATACAGTGATAGGGAGTTGGAGCACCAACAGCTAGAGAATCAAGAAATTCCACGAGGTAGAGGTGAGAAGATCCAGTCATGATGTCTAGTCTGTGTAATGTATAATTATCCTTAAAATTGGATCCAGCTGACTAAGAGTCTTGAATATCAACCAGAGGAATTTGTATTTTACTATGAAAACAGGAGCCACTAAACTTTTTGAGCAGATGACTGACTTGCCCTTTAGAAATATCAATTTGGCAACTCTGTGGAGGATATTTAGTTTGAGGGGAGAGAATGAAAGTAGGATATCATCTATTATGTCTCAAAAGTATATTGCCTGGAGAGCCATCCAAAGACTTGGCCATCATCACCATAAACCCCTACACTCACTTAGTTCAACCCACTAAACTACCATTGCTGGTATTCAGGAACAATTAAGAGGCACTTTTGTTGGTCATGGGGAGAGGCCTCAATGAGAGTGGTTGTGGTGTGAGAGGAGGGGATGAATTGGAGGGTTACTTTATAGACAATAAGGCTGTAGAAACTGAGGGTGGGAGAGGTTTAATCCTGTGACCATGATTACAGAACTATTCAGTGTTTGAGGTAGGCTTCAAATACAGATTTCCTAATTCTGAGGCTAGTAAACCATGCTGCCTTTTCACCTTTAATCTTTAGTTAAAAAACTTCAAGGTTCACAAAGTATTTTTCAAACATTATCACATCTGACCCTCACAATAGCCCTGTGACATAGCTACTAAAGGCATTGTCACCCCCATTTTATAAAAGACTACAATTTTAACAAAATTGAAACTTTTAAATAAAATTAAGTTTAGTAATATGCATAGAACATTCTGAATGTCTATACTTAGTTCTAATATTGGTTGTGCAGTAGGTTGAAATGGGTGGAGGTTGGGGCTGATGGTGATGATGACTGAATTCATTAGGGAATTTTGAGGAAGATATTGTGGAAATTAAGCAGTAGTAATTCACTTAGGCCCTTTTGCTATGGGTAAAAGAATAGCCACAGTTGGTTCATAAGTCCAGGGAAAGATGAACTGTAGGAAATTTATGTTCCACTAGGTTTTATGCTACCAGGAATGTAATGCAAGTAGAAAGTTGGATGTCATAAATGCATTCCTTTCTGAGGCTCAAAGAAATCTGTCTGTTCAAAGAAAAGTTCAGGATGGTGCTTCTGAAATGACAGGTAGTTTCTGATAGAGGAAGCAGACCAACTCTGGCGTTTCCATGGAATACCTTGCCAACACTACTGTTGGGTTACAATCCAGACCCCTAAAATATCTGGATTTTTTAGGGGAGGAATTCCCATTTTTATGTGTTGTCTTCTGAACTGCACTGAGTTTGTGTGTGTGTGTGTGTGTGTGTTGTACTGTTTGGTCTTGTTATCCCAAAGGGCTAACAATGCCAGGGACAATTGGCAGGAGTACGAGTACATATGTGCCTTTTCCCTGAACTGTTTGCTTATTGATACTATGAAAGGAATCTAGGAACTAGTCCAAGTTCTTAGCAAGTTGCTGTCTGTCAGTGGAGTTTAGATTAAGCTATTTAACCTTCACTATGAGAACTGTGCTAGATGTGGCTAAATAGGGGTTTCCTACTGTATGACAAGATCCAGAATAGTAGACCTGCTGGCAAGATCCTTTGAGATCTAACAGATGTACATCCTTAAACTGTGAATGCCAGGCCCTAGTGCTGTTAATGTGTTTGTATAATACATATCAATGCAGCAAATGTTAATCCAGTGTCTGAATTGTGCACTATTCTAGACACTGGGGAATAAAAAAAAAGGAAAAACCATCTTCCTTCAAGAAGCTTATGTTCTGCTGGAATGGGGTGGGTGGAACAACTTGTAGACAAATGAATAAATACAAGAAAAATTAAAGTGAATAAAGATAATTTAGGAGGTTGTGGAAAGCAGACTGTCCACTAGAGACATAAGGAAATCTCTTGTGTAGAAGATAGCACTTGAGCTAAGAAGCTTTGAATGGAATTTTTGTTTCTGAAAGACAGGGAAGAAAAAAGAGCCTTCTAGGCATGGGAGACTCCAAATTAGGGGCCTTAGACATCCTAGAAACTATTCCACAGTCAGGAAACTGAAAGAAATAAGGTACCTTGACCTGGTGAATGATTATACACAAAACAAGATCTAGACTCAGCCTATATATACATATTTACACATACAATATATGTAATTCAGTGTTGTAAGTACTCTGCAATTTGTAGTCTTAAGAGAATTTCCTTGGGGCACAGAGAAAGTAAGTTACTTACCCAGGGTCACCTACCAGTATATTTCTTAAGTGGGACTTGAACCCAGGTTCCCCTGACTCTAAGGCCAGCTCTATCTTATGATTAGAAGTCTCATAACTTCTAGATTACTCTCGCCTAATTGAAGTGATTCTAAATGGAAGAGGCAGTTAAAAAAATGAACATAATTCAAATATGTTTTTTTCTATAGGCTGGTGTCCTAGAGCTAAGAAGGATTGTGTGTTCCTTAAGATATTCATTGTGCCTCTTAATCCTCAAATGATAATGTTATAATGGTGATAACTGGCCATCTACACATGAACAGCTATAACTGTGGAGAAGTTAGAATGAGCAAATAAATGAAAATGCAGTTAGTAAGCACTTCCAGGTACTGTGCTGAGCACTGTGGAAACAAATACCAGCAAACAAGATAGTTATTGCCCTCAAGGAGTGTCTCTTCTGTTAGGGGAAGACAACATGGAAAAGAGAACTAGAGTTGGAAAGGGAGAGGGTAAAGGTACATGAGAAGCAGTATGGTTTGGAAATGTCTAAAACATAAAATGGTGGTTTGATTTGGGACAGTAAAGGGTGAAAATTTTCCCAATCAGAGGCTAGAGTTCCAGGGACAGGAAGAGGAAGGTCAAGAGTGGAGGTGACACGGTTGGCAAGTGGCATGGTGGCTTGGTTCTTGGCAACAGAAAGTTAGATTAAGTTTTACTTCTTGAATCAAGAAGTCCAGTCATTATCGGTTTAGATAAGTGGAACATTTTTCCCTCAGGCAGTATTGATAAACAAGAATGACTGTTGAACTAGACTTATATAAATTATCAGAGCAAAACATCTAGGATCTCACAATGGGACAGGGTAGAATTGGGGAAGCACGTGTGTTCACAGTCCTTTCAGATGCTGCGACCTGAATCTTGCTGGGTGTTCCATGGAAGAGGACTTCTTCTGGGTAAAGGGAAGCAAGGGGAGAGTTTCCTAACTCTGGTATAGCTATATTGGTACAGAGTTTCATCTCTATTTTTGAAATACCCTCTGTGCTTGCCTCTCTCTTGATACTGATTTTTCTCCACCCTCTCACAATAATTTTCTGTCTTTCTTCCTAGATTATCTTTTCCATCCTGTCTTAAGAACCTTTCATCACTCAAGGCATTAGAGCAGAGGCTGTGTGACCACCTGTCAGGTGGGCTCTAGAAGGGATTCTTGCACTGGGAGGGAGGTTGGAATAGATTAATTAGCCAATTACAAGACATTTATTAAGCATCTACTATTTACTAGGTATTGTGCTAGGGGAATACAAAAATAACCCCTCAAAGTACAACACTTCTTGCCCTAAAGAAGCTTATGTTCTGTCTAGAGAGACAATGTATAAATAAGTGAGTATATATAAATTATATAAGTGAGTGCTCTTAAAGTAACTTTTACAAATCCCATCCATATCCAAGTTTCTGTGGTTCTAAGTCAGCCAAATCCCAAGAGATATATCCAAGCTGTCAAGTGCCTGGGAAAGTATCTTCCTTATCAATTTAGTGAGAAAGTGGTGCTTTAGACCCACCCTAAATTCCAGCATGAGGTGGTGGTGAAGCTCTTCATTATCAGTCACCCATCCTGCCAACATTCTTTCTGAGGCTACCTGCCCATCCCATAAAGACTCTTCCACAAGTTCTCCATTAAAGAGTTTCCTTGCTCCTATCCGACTTCAGATAAAAGCCACTGACAATCTATCCAGCCTTTTGTTCTGATTGACACAGACATGTTGGGACAGGCTGGAGAACATGGATCCTGTTGAAAGGTTGTATCACTGCATTTTTTAAGCTAATTATCTGGCAAGTGTCAATTCCAAGTACTGGTAAGGCTTATTTGCTTATAGGGAGGTGACTACTTGTATTAACCTTAAAAAGAAAAAATCTCTCAACTGGGAGATGTGCCCACCAAGCATGAGGAACTGACCCATCAATGGAATTATTGGATCTTGAGGGCCTTAAACTACTGTGCCTTTGCTAATAGTTCCTCTTTTTTTTTCTTTCCTCCCTGTCAGTTCTGTTCTTGATTGTTTTACAGGTGCCTCTTTGTGGGAATCTTCTCATTGGCTTGATAATTAGTATTAGTTTGGGACCTGTCTGTTCTTGCTAGCCTTTCTACCAGGTTGCTTTCTAGTTCACTTAAGCATCCTCCCTTAATCAGCCATCCCTGCAGCTACACAACCACTGATAAATGGTAATCTCTTGGAGAGATCATTCTTAGAAAAAAAAAGTTTGGTGTTCTCTGCAGGTGTATCATCTCTCTGTTATTGTCACCAGTTTCCCACAGTGAGCAAAATATTTTTTTTGGAGACATGAATCACTTGTGATCTATTATAAAATCCCAATTCTTCCACAATAAAGCTTGAGCAAATCCCTGACTTCTCTCCATGATGCAGTATACTAGATATATGTGAATCATTCATTACATCTGTCCAGGCAGACTGCTAGGAATTAGGAAACTTTGTAAAAATAATTCATATGCTGGATAAGCCTAATCCAATGGAAGCAAAGTATGGTGCTGATAGATTGGACATCCGAAATGTACTCACAGTTTTTTAACAGTACTTATTCTTTCATAGAGTGCAAGTCACTCTAATCATTCTGTGCTTTATTTTCCTGATTTATAAAATGAGAGAATGATAGGTGGCCTGAATTCATAGGAATTTTATGAGTAGAGATGAGGCAGGGTGTGTTCAAGATGGGGTATAATAATATAGATTGTGATAAATTTCTGGTGCAGGTTTTTCCTTATTATTAAATGATCTGAAAGAAGTACTATTTTAGTTACATATTTGGCATCCTATTTAAACATGTGCATTTACACCTACTTAAGTCTCAAATAGAAGAGAAAGTTTAAGGTTGAAGATCAGTATTGGCACTATGTTTTCAACAACTATTTTTTAAAAATTATTTTTATTTCATCTTCATTTCTGAAAGTATCCCTCCCATCCCATCCCAAGTAACAAAGACAAAAAAAGAAAGCATTTCAGCCATATCTGACAGTATATGCAAGAGTCCACTGCCATAGCTCCTCAATTCCACATGAAGGGAGATTTATCTTCTCACCTGTCACTTATTACTTTGCAATATCATAAGCATGCCTGGTATTGAAGAATGGTGGACCTGGAGTATTCTTATTTAGGATCTCTGAAATGGTCTATTAGGCTTTGACAGCAAATTAAAGGTATTTATTTGTTAGAAAGAAAGGAAGGAATAAAGGAAGGAAGGAGTGAAGATATGAAGGAAGGAAAGAGAAATTGAACTTTATTTAGGAATCATATCAGAGTTCATATAACTTCCTAAGTTATTTGGATTATTTTTATAAACTTTTTGCCCCTAGAAGCAAAACCTAGAATCTGTTGTTCCCCCTCCCCTTATTTTGGGTTCAAATGTTTGATTTCATGGGGAGTGAGTGGGACTCTCAATGTGAAAACTCCCTATGCTGATGCAGATCAGCTACTTGTCTTTAAGTTACACTATTATTGAGTTGTCTAGGACACTAAAAGATTGAGACTTGATTAGGTTTACCTGTGAGAAGGAGTTGTTTGAACCCTTCCAAACTGCTGATACTTTCTGTAGAAATTTAATGGGAGTAATTCATTGATTAGGTGGGTGGGGCAGCCCCCCTCCCGCAGAGGACTTGTTCCAGTTTTTTCAGAGAACAGTTGCAATATGCATTCTGCATTTTAATGAATGACTTGGTCCAAGTGTTTCTACCTACTTTTAATGTGAATGACCCAAAATGTTTACAAATTTGAGTGCGTGCAAATGGATGTTAAGCATAGACTGGAATGATATGCAGAACTGTAACTGAAGCAGAATCTTTGAGGTTTTAATTTAGGGATAGAGATTCAGAAGCCCAGGAAATACTCTGTCCTCTTTCAGCACGTAAGAAACCTCATAGTGTACCAGGGTATATTTCCTCTTACTGTTTCTTCCCCTCTCCCCCATCAAGCATCCAAGTTAGCTTATCTTCTTTTTCCACCACAATCATTGGCCTGTGAAACAAAAAATAAAAGAAAAATACTAGTTATAGTTTTGATGATTTTCATACTATTTTGGTCATTCAGATATTTACTTTTGCTATTCATTCTTGAGCCTGAAAACTTTCAGGGCTATAACTTAATATTGACCTTTGTAGGCTATTAAAATAATAATATGATAGAGGATATTATTTATTGTGATTACACACACACACACACAGAGTCACATCTCAACATAGTAAATTTTTACAGATATTCCTAGATAGAACTAAAGGTTCAAGTAAGACAGGAAATAAAGGGTCTCAAAACTGTAGTTGCAGGCTGTGTAATACTATTTTGAGAACATTTGAGTCTTCAGGAGATTATGTATCTGAGAAAATTTAAAATGAAAATTAGCATTTATTTAGCTACTAATGGATAATTATAAAATTTTGGAGCTGCAAGGATCTTTATAATCATCTTTTACAACCCATTCTTTTGTTGTTGTTGGCATTTGGGGGTAAGTGACTGCCCAGGATCACAAAGCTAGGGTCAAGTTCAGATTTGAACTCAAGTCCTCTTGACTCCAGGGCTGGTGCTCTATCCATGGTGCCACCTATCTGCCCCTATAATTTCTTCATTTTACAGATGAGATAGCTTAGCCTCAGAGAAATTAAATTATTTGCCCAAGATTACACCTCTAAGTTAATGACAGAGTTGAGCCTGAAACCCAGTCCCTCTGACTCCCAGGCTAGTTTTTTTCTTCTCCACTATGCTAGCATGCTGAACTGGAGGGTGTTATTTTGCTAAATTGCCCATATTATCAATTTTATGTGTGTCTATATATATATAAAATAGTCATATATATAGTCATTTATAAATATATATACACATACATAAAATAGTCGTTTAAATTAATTTTTCCTTTACTCTTAATTGAGACTATTTAACCGCTATATTGCTACTTAATTCCTTGTTTTATGTCTGTGAGCCTTATTTCTTCCTTAGACAAAAATGAATCCATTTCAAAATAAACTACATATAGCAAAGCTTTAGTTATTGAAAGCCAAGCAGCTGCATTCCAGGAAAAATTTTACACCCAGAAATGAAAGTGAGAGAAAATATCTCTGTGTTAGTAAAGATCTGAGGTAGCAGAAACAATGCTGGGTTTAGAGTCAGGAGAGTTCTGTGTTTGAGTCCTCTGTGTTGTACTTACTAATTGTTTAACAACCTCAGTGAGCCTTAGTTTTCTGTAAAACAGGCATAGTAAGAAAGGTAGAACTTATCTTACAGGGTTGTTAGGACAGTCAAATGAGATAATGTACATAAAGTGCTTTGTAAACACTTGAAAGTGCTAAATGAATGTTAATTATATAATATGTATCGTAGGGAACACAAGAACAGTAAAAATTATAATAAAGAATATCACTGAGACGATCTCTGATAGTATCTAAGACACTGTGATGGTTGGTTTGCCACTGGAACGGTTATCATTGATTTCCAATAGATGCAAATGCCAGGTTACTCACAGGAAAAGCTGATAAGGCCAAAAATCCCCAAAGAATTAATAGGAAAAGGAAGCAAGAAAAAAGCAGAGAGAAAAGGGAAGGGCGTGAGGGACAGCAGAATAGATAGGTGGAGATGAGAAGTTGTGATTAGAAACTGGAACAGAAGTGGGGAGTAGCAGACCAGATGGCCATGAAAAAGAGCCAGCTGGAACATCTGGCTAGCTGACAATGGTACATCATCCTTACATACCTTAGGACCTTAATAGAACCCAAGAACATTCACTATTTGTTTGGGATTTCTTACTGCTACTTTTATTTCTAAACATCACAGTTATTTCCTGCTATACTTCCTCCCCTTTGTAGAAAAGAAAAGCAGTTAAGCAAAATGTACTGACAAAGCAACTTATCTGCCATTGTAAGCAACGTTCTGTACCTGTTGGCCCCCACCTCTCTCCTGAGAGGAAAGAAAGGTGTTGTATCACATCTTCTGTGAAACTAAGATTCTTCAGTGCAATTAATCTGGCTTTAAATGCCCTTTGACGTTTTCAGTCACACTGTTGTAGTTATTGTGTGTATTATTCTTGTGGTTCTGCTTTTCAGGGTTTTTTTAATACTGAACTTAAAAATTAGTAAACATGAACATTTCATCCTACAACAAAAGGAAAAGAATCATATATGAAACTGAGAACTTTTATTGTTATGTACACTTTTAAAAGTATGTCAAATTTTATATGATGGTACCAAAACTGTTCTGATTTATTGTGATCTCTTCTAAATTTCCTTCTTCCCTCTTTTGTGTATTTCTAAATGTTTCAAATGATACTCATTTTCATTTTTTCCTCACTGATTCTCTTGGTTTTGTTTTATTTTTTTCCACCGCTTTGTATCACTTCACAAAAGCCTTCCTGCAGTACATTCACTATTCAACAGACATTTACTAAGTTCCAGCTATGTGCAAGGAAGGCACTGTGCTCAGCAGTGTAGATTTGCATGAATGAAACATGGCATTCTCTCTCCTTAATTACTTACTGTTCTAAAAGAGGGGATATGAATGGACCTAACTATCCCCGATAAAAGGTAATGTGATGAAGCCAAACCAAGATCTGAACACAGTGATTTAGGAAAATATAGGAAGGGATAGAAAAGTTTAAACATGTTCAGGATTTTCTGTTTAAGAAGATGGGGAAACAACTGAGATGCTTGAAAATTGCTGCCAAAAAGTTGAAAGTTTTAAGTTGTCAGTATTTTTCATGCATTAATATATATCAGTTTTCACAGAGAATGTAAGATTGAGAAGCTATGTATAAAAGTTAAACTTAAAAGTTTAAAATTAGTTCAATTTAAAATTCATTACATGGTGCTACTGATTCCTGAATTTATCAAATCACTAAGATTTTGCTCCTTGAAATGGTTTTGATGAGGCTGTAAAATAAGTAGTTACCTATAGTCAGATATTTTATTATGATATAGGTTAGAAAGTTCACAAGCAAAGAAACAACTACCAAAAAAATGGAGGAGTGTCAGTTGTTGAATGTTTTCTTTCTTTTTACATAGCTGCTTTTCTAATAGTTTTGCAACTAAAATATTTTTAATATGAAAGATTTAATGGGACATTGTTTTCTTGGTAGGAAAAAATAGTAATATTACACTTTTACTAAAAAAAAATTTTAAATCCTTAATATTGATGAATATAAATAGCCAAATTTGCCTTTTAATGTTATAAGTCTACTTTCCATGACCATTAGAATTACATCAACTTTCTTGCTTTTTGTATATAGTGACTGATCTGGGGGTTGAGTTGATATGGAGCACAAGTCTATTTGTTGTAAAGCAGAAGTGTTTTCCTTTTTAGCATTTTCTGGATATTCAACAAATACAAAATATGACCCATATCAAATAAAAGCGGAGATTGCAAGTCGTCGTGATAGAGTAAGTAAAACATTCATATTTTCACAAATAAAACTGTCATATATATGTCTCACTTCAATATTTGCATTCAACTATTTATTGACACTAAAAAAGTTTCCATTAAATGATGGTTTATATGCTGCTTATAAGCTTTTGTTTCCATCAGTTTGCACAACATTTTCATTTTGACTAACTCTTGAGTGTTATTTTAAAAATTCAGATCATATGGATATGATAACATAATAGCCATGGGAAGCAATGATTAGAGAAATATTTTTTTCATTTTTTTAACTTTAGATAGTTAATGAATTATAAGGTTTTGTCTTCAGTTTCCTTAAAGTAGGACAAGATTACCGAATGGAAAAAAAAACTTGGAAGTGTTAAATTCTCATAGAAAATAGATGTTAGCTTTTTTTCATCTTCTTTATTAGGTAATGGAAGGGGGAATTCCATTTTCAAAATCTTGTTCATCTTTTCAGAATTAGCAGTCATTCAATTTCTATGGTGGATTATATCCCTTTGAAATTGTATCATTTGAGAGATAAAAGCATCATTACTCCAGCAATGCCTGTGGCCTTTCAATCAGTGTGGTTTTCATTTCATCGATGACATAGAACATTTCAGTTTTCACTTTTTCCTAAGATATTTACATTATTAGCCAGCACATGATTGATTATCTTTTGAAAGAAATGAATTGAAACAGCAGAAGTGTTAATATTTAGCTTACTTGTGTGAACCCCCCTAATAAAAAGGTATTTTGCTTTTTTTAGCTTTCCAGATTAAAAAGAGAGCTGACACAGATGAAACAAGAATTGCAGCATAAAGAAAAAGGAGTGGAGACGCTGCAAGAGTGAGTGGAAGAGTTTTTAATGCCTACATGTGTATATGCATATATATATGTATGTGACTGTGCATGTGTATGTGACTGTACATATGTATGAGTATATGTGTATGTGAGTGTATATATGTATGTATATGTGTGTGTATGTATGTAAGTGTATATATGTATATGAATGTATATATGTGTGTATATGTGAGTGTGTGTATGTGTGTGTATATGTATGTATAAATCTATCTATCCATAGATAGATATAGATATTCCTTTGTTTCTGTGGATCTTTGTTAGATACTTTCAGGTGGTGTTTTGATAACAGCATAATTTTTTTTTAAAAAAGTTCTTTGTTTCCCAGTCCTACCTTAGCTCTTTGAAATGGAAAAACAAAAAATGTAGGAACCTGCCACCTTTACTTTTCTGTTTGAAAACTGTTTATCTAGTCTTCCCCCTTTATTTAAAACAAGAAATCCTAACATTTCTCCTACTCAGAAGTCAAGTAAAATCTCACCATTTTAGAGAAGCATTAGCTCATTAACATAGTGAACAGTTCCAGTGGTTGACCAAATGAAACCCATGCTGACCTGAAGTCATTAATGTAATTTTTGTAAGAATAAGTTCAGTTTTCCTTTTTCCAGTATAACCACTGCTTCTTATCTAAGCTTTTAAAGAAGATTCAATTTTATTTTATTTGAAGGTCCAAATTCTTCCCTTCCACCCTCTTCCCACTGAGAAAATTAAAAAAACAAACACCATAACCTTTAACAAACATGTTTAATTGAGAAAAAAAATCCCTGTGTTGACCATGTTTAAAAACAAAAACAAACCATAGGCATCAGTATTCACTTGGTTACCTCTCTCTCTTCACCCGAGTGTTTGACAAAATTCACCTTGCAAAGTGGGCCTACTACTCCAATAATTCTTCTATATAATGCTTATAGGAAAGCAAGAAATAAACGTTTAGCACATTTCAGTTTTACAGTGGGTGAAATGACAGGTCTTTTTTTTCATAATAATAAGCAAATTGCCAAAAAAAAGTTTCCTTTTCTCAAATACATGCAATTTTATATCACTTGAGAGCAGTCTATGCTCAAAATTTTGTGTTCATCATTCGTTTTTGAAGAAGACCATGCCATCAGAGAAATGATGACATGACTTGCACTTGACTTTGTTTTGAGTGAGGGAGGGCTGTGCATGTCACCAGCCTCACTTCTCCTCCTGAGTCATCTGAATCCAGTAACCTGATATTCCTCAGGATGACTGGAGATGACCCAGGATGCACTGGGAGACCTTGGACCCTTTAGGCCAAGGTCTTTGCAGGTACTCACTTAGGGTGAGGCAGTACCCATTCATTGAATAGGCCTGTTTAAGAAGTAGCCAGAGCATAGCCCCTTTAATGAGGTCAAGAAAAAGAAAGACGTCAGGCTAGGAGGGAATTGGGTCCCAGTTTCAGAGTGCAGTAGGTTTAAGGTTTTGGGAGAGGAGAGGACAATATTCGAATGTTGAATAGAAAAGTCTCTTGTTTATTTCCTTTAAGCCACTTATCTTCTGCTGTCTACCTTTACTCTACAAAGGAGGGAGGCCCAGAAAGGTCAAGAAATTAGCAGCAGAAGTTACAGCTAGAACCTGACATATTCTGACACTGTCTAGTCTAATCCTTTTATACAATTGTAGGAATAGAATTCTAGAGCCAGATGGTGCCATACAAGCCATCTAGTCTAACTGTGATTTCAGAGATGAGTGTGACCCATGGAGAATAGATGACTCATCCAAGGTCATACATAGTATTAAGTAGAGGTGAAATTTCAATCTCAGTCCTTTGGCTTGAGCCAGTTTTTTTTCCCAGTGTACAATACTGCCCTTTTTAAACTGAACAAATAGTTAATATAGTGTGCGTGAGTGTGTGTGTGTGTGGGTGTGTGTTTCATTAGCCCATTAGCTTTGGCTTTGAATAAAGTATGTTGTTAAAATTTCACTGTAGCTGGATAATATGGTATAACTTTACTGAACAAACCAGTCTTTTTATCATTTCAGTTGTATCAATTTTGCTAAGAAAAAAGTTATCTCATGATACCAATATTTTTGACTGATCATAGTCTAAACTAATCATTTAATCTAGACTAAAAAAGTGTTATAATCCTGAATATTCTTTATACTCTTCAAAACATAATGTAAGTTAATTTGCTCTTTGACTAAATAAATAAACTGTTATTGATATGCAGAAGTAAATCTTTAAGAAAAGGGAAAGGTAGTGAATGCATGTATAGCTCCATACTCACTCAAATAAGGAAGGTGAGTACAGATAGAAGTCAGAATACTGATGCAGAAAGTACTGGAAAAACAAAATACAAAAGCATCTGGGGATACTATCAATTAATAATGGAAACTTATCTGGTGAGACTGAAGTTTTTCTTTGATCATTTGTCAATAACCGTCCCTTTGTCTCTTCTCCCTACCCTCTTTCTGGTATAAAGAGTTTATTTGTACATGCCAGTTCTCTGTGAGGTATGCACATATCTTTTCCATCACTCCATTTGCTCATAGATGGCATATGCAAAGAGCTCAAAAACTGGACAGTTTAGCACCTAGATTGGGTAGTCCGGTGCATTCAAAACTGCAAGGCCCCAGTCTTTCATCTGTTAACTGATTTGGAGGCCAAGATGCCTTCAGAACCAGTGTTTGATTTAGACTTGGCTTCTCACCTATGCTCCATTAACATTAAATTTTTGTTGCACATATTCCATGTTGCTTAACCACAAAGGAGGAAGAGGAAATATTGGTTGTGATTGCACCCTTTCAGTCCTTTGCACATGGCAAATAATCTTTTCATCTCCTGAGTTATTCAGCCTGAGAGAATTAATGTAGTTAAATGATTTTGTCTTCTGATTTCCAAGTTTCTGGTGCCATTCTTTTGAATGAGCTAACCTACTAAGAAGAGTTAATGATTAGGTCTGGCTCTGATGTATTTCTCAGTTGAGAATTTAAAAACAACAATTATAACATTTTTAGCCAAAACTCTGAGAAGAGAAACCATACTTTTTATAGATGGATAGAATCTGAAATAGAAAGACTCATTTTCCTAAGTCCAAATCTGCCCTCATTTATTGACTGTGTGACCCTGGCCAAGTCATTTAACTCTATTTGCCTTCATTCCTTACCTGTAAAATGAGCTAGAGAAGGAAATAGCAGACCACTCCAGTGTCTTGGCCAAGAAAATCCCATAAAGGGGTCACGCAGAGTTGGACATGACTGAACGACAACAAATGTTTTAAAGGACTGACTACCAAATCAAAGAATGAACAAGCTGATAGATTTTATTGTTGAGACTTCTTTTACTTTCCTCCATATTCCTAACTGACAGCACTGTTTCCATATCCAACAGTAATTTAAAGAGAGGACCTTCAACTTCCCTTCAGAAATTTTACTGCTGTCCTGGCTTCCCAGAATATCCAGTGTATTCTTTTCCAGAGTGCCTCACTAGGAGCTTGGCTGCTTCTAGTATTTTAACCTCAACCTGTTTATCTTGGTCAGATTTCCTTACTGGCACAGAATCCTTCATTCCTCTTGGGCATAAGTGAGGGGAAAAAAGAATATTTTGTAACTTTTTTTAAAGAGAAGATCTTTTTTTAGAGAGATGGCATAGTGAATTTTACTTTCAGGTATGATAGAATAATTTTTAAATAGTAGTTTAAAATAGGCCCTTTTGATAAGAATGTAGTTTTTCATGAACTCCTCCCACACATGTACACTGGAGAAATGAATGAAGTCAGAATTAATTTCACTTTTAGGGATTGTTACTAGCCCAAGATGAGTAGACAAATAACTTTTTTCACTTGGGATTACTGGGATTTTCAGTATTCAAGTCAAATTAATGCTGCCTATTCATTTATTATAGGTCTGTGAGTGAGGGTAAATGTATGAAAAATTACATTCATGTCGAAAGGAAAAGCTGGAAGTGACTATAAAAATTATTCTCTTGTTACCTGAAAGAAAATAGAATCCACTGTTATTGAGCCTAATTATATGGTGGAGAAAGTTTGTTTCTCTTGGTAACACTGTAAGTAGGTAAATCAGTCAACAAAATTTACCAAGTCTTGCTTCTCTATACACAGCATACTAAGTATTGGGGGTACAGAATGAAAAAATGAAAGCCAAGCATAGTATCTGCCCTCAAAGAGCTCACATTGTAATAACCTGGTTCTCTGCCAATTTTTTTTGTAGTGGTGGGGGACTTACAATCAGGTCTTAATTTTTGACATTTTTTCATTGTCTTTAATAATTTGCTAATTATTTTACTAGATCTATGAAACATATTCTTGTGTTTTATAAAAATCGATATTGAAATGTACCCCATTTAATATTTGTTACAATGATCCTATTGGTTGATGTACTTTATGATTTTTTTACATACTGCTTTAGCGTGTTATGGGGAGACTTAAACTGAATCCATGATAATTGAGTATTATATGTGTGTGGCTGGATATGTGGGTGTAAATTTTGGGAATTAGTGGTTATGACCACAGAGCTCCAAAACATCCAAAGGAAAATGAAAAATTCATTTAGAACCTTCTAGTTTACTTTCCCCTACGAAGTCATTTAGCATCGTATTAGGATAGCTAATAAATCACCAAGCACTTGCTAAGTGCTTACTGTATGCCAGGCAAAGTGCTGAGTGTTAGTGCCAATGATAGTGGGAAGACTATTCATTTCAGTGCAGTAGACATTCATTAATCATTCTAGCCAGCATTCATTTACACTTGAAGGCTTATGAAGCACTTTATATGTACTATCTCATTGGATTCTCACAGTAAACCCTGTAAGATAGGTGCTGTTGATAAAAATTAGCCCCATATTAAAAATGAAGAAACTGAGGCAGAGAAGTGAAATAGTTTGCCTAGTAAACATCTGGTCTAAGGCAAGATTTGAATTTAGGCTTTGCTGACCTCAGGTGTAGCATTCTATTCATTGCATCACCCACAGCTTCATACGTACCTGTTATGTACACATTTCTGCCTTAGATGATGGGGATACAAAGGAAAAAAAAACACAGAAAAAAAGAATCTTTTCCCTCAAGAAACTTAAGTTATTCTTTGGCTTGGAACATGTATACCAACATGGATATGAGGCAATTTGAGGGAAAAAAAGAGCTAATATTAACAAATAGGGAAAAAGGAAAGTCTGCTCCCACTAGAGATGGAAATGGGAGGTGAGTCTTAAAAGAAAGCTAATGGTTCTGGAGGTAGAAATCTGGAGGGAGTGTACTCCAGGCATCAAGATCAGCTTGTGCAGATAGAGACGGAAAACAGAATATAGGATCTCTGGGGAGATGGTTCTCTAACCCTGCACTCTGTAGACACTTTCAGATGAGTAGCAAATTATCCATTTTTTTTTAAAGGTTCTTAAAAATAGCACAATTCTTAAAGGAAATTTCAGAAAATGTAGATGCAGAAAACTAAGGACGTATTGGCTAAATTATTTTTTAAAAAACAAAAACTGGAAGCAACATTTAAAGACAATAAGTTCAGAAATTTAGGGAAGTGAGAGAAATAGTTCCTAGCAAATGATTTCAGGGGACCATGCCAGCCACAGACTTAAAAGTCCAGGGGAAAAGGAACTGCTTTAGTTTAACACATTAGTCATTGGCAGAGACTGGAAACGAGAGCTGTGGTGTGAGCCCTTTTAGTACTGCACACTCCTTTGATCCGATGGCCAATGCCCAAAATGTCGTTGTACACAGTGCTCGACATTCCTGCCTTTGAAGATAGCTGAACACTAGAGCTTTTTCAATTGTCACTGTGTCTAGTTTGGGTGTGTGCCTCCCAGCAAACAGAAGTTATACCTAGGTTGGAAGATATCAAAGAAATCTGTTTTAAATGGTCAGGGTAGCACTCTGCCTGTTTAAATCCTTTGTTGGTTTTCCTGCTTTTTTGAGGGGGCAGGAGGGTGGCCAAGAGGGGAATATTTTGGAGGAGTCTTGCTTTTCCTTGATTACCAAAAAATGTTGACAGATCAAGAGCCAGTGAATATTCCATTATAGTTAGATTAAAAGTGGGTAGTTTTCTCTTTAAAAGAAATGGTTCAGTTAAACTTAGAACCTGTGGGCACCAGTGCAATAACTAACCTGCATGATGCACAGTCTTTAAAAAACAATTGCTACCTAACTCATCACCTTTGTTTCTGAATAGATTTTTCTTCTCTCCCCTACCCAGAGGGCTAACTCTTACATCAAAGAATTTCAAAAGAAAGAGAAGGGGAAAGGCAGTAAAAAAAAAAAAATTAGGCCAAACTACTCAACATATCTGTTATTTCCAACAGTGTGTGAACACGCTGTGTGTGTGTACATATATATGTTATATATTTATATGTACCATTTATATAGTGCTCTCTATATAGTTCTTCATCTCTGAAAAATAAGGGTGGAAGGGGTATTCTTGCACTTTCACTCTTCTTTGGGACTCAGCTTGCTTGTTATGAAGTATTCAATTTTGGGGTTTTTTGTTTTGTTTTTTTTACTGTTGCACTTTCCATTTCTGTTGTTGTACTCATTGTGTGTATTGTTTTCTGTTCTGTTTATTTCATTCTGTTTTTTCCCCTACCTCCCTATATTTTTCATAGTCATGATTTCTTATAGCACAGTAACATTCCATCACATTGATGTTTGCTTCATCATTCCCCAAATGATGGACAGTTTCTTTGTTTTTATGACCTGCAGTCTTAATTATTACTTAAACTCCACAATGGAATTACTTCCAAAAAGAAAAGATAAATGTTAACTACCAGACCTTCTCCTCCTCCTCCTCTTCTTCCTCCTCCTCCTTCTTCTCTTCCTTGTTCTCCTCCTCCTGCTCCTACCTCTCCTTTTTTCTTCATTTTATTATTGTTTGTGATTTCATCAAGGTAACTTCTCTGCCAGTACAAATCAGCGTCTTTCCTACAACTTATAATCTTTCCAAGTTCTGGGAGAACTAAAAAGATTGAGTAATTTGCCAAGGGTCATCCAATTGTTATATGTCATATAGAGAAATTGAATTCAGATCTTAGTGGTTCATGGTGACTTACTCCAATACCTTTCTTTTATAAATGAGGAAAATGAGATGAACAGGAATGTAATTAAGTGGGTGCTTGATAAATACTTGTTGAATGATTGATTCCTGACCCTGAGGTCAGTTCTCTATCTACTATGCTCCTTATTCTTCCTCAGTAATATTAATAAGCTCAAATCTGTGCATGTAATAACTGAATATTTACTCCCATTTTTAGGACCTTCTTGGAATGAGCATTAGGAATTGGTTCTATGACATTGCTGAGATGGAGAAAAAAAAACAAAGTTTCAGAACAGAATGGGATTGTTAGCTCTTAGAACAGTAATAGATTAAAATATATCACATTCAACACAGACTCATGAGAAAAGACCAGGCAGAACCAATATTCTGATAACAGGAAAACATACAGAAGTGGTGCTGAGACAAAAAGGGCATTGTTGCTGGTTGTGGGACAGGTCTTGCTGCAAAACTTTCTTTCCAAACAGTACCTGCTGTTGATAGAAGGCTTGCAGGAAGCTTTCTGTGGTTAAATCAAGGCCCCCTGCCAGGGTTGGTGATGTAAAAGGCAGGAGTTTTAACAAAACTTTCCATTCTTTTCGGATATAATCTGTAGCATTAAGTGGGAATGAGCTTATAGGCCTGGCAGCATTTTTCTTAAAGATGTGGGAGTTTAGAAGACTCTTTAGTTATTAGTAGTATTCCTACTTATGGAATTCTCTTGACATCTTAAATCATGCTAACATAAAACACTTTAAGAAGCGAGAGGAGATTGGTGACATGAGATTTCTAAAAAGCCTTTTCAGTTTTATTTTTTTCAATTATTTGAATGGCATGCTTCCTTTCTCTTTAATGTATTTCACACACACATAAATGGAAGCATACAAAAATTTAAACTCACACCAAAAACAAGCACCCAGCAACTACAAAGGTTTATTTTATTTGAGTCTATCGTTGGTTTTAGGCAACCATTATTTGTGATGCGCTGTATGGATGTCTGCAGAAAGGTGAGATGATTGGTGGTATAAAATAAACTGTTGGTCTGAGGATGCTCAAATAAGTGGAATAATTAAAAGGCAAGTTCTGGAAAAAATGGGGACCCCTTCCATACTCTTGATAATCCACACTGTTTACCATGTGAGCTACTTATTAGTCTGAATTTAAATTCTGTATTAGAGTTCATAGCTGAAGAATATTTCTCAATATGAGTGCATTTTGGGATGTTCATGCTTCTTAATTCCCAATGAGATGATGCAAATTTAGGCCTCTATTATATGTAGCATGTAAGTTTATTATGACTGAAGTCATAGTAAAAACAACAAAAAAAAATACTTCTATAATTATTAAAATTAGTAGATATGAGTTTTTAAGAATGACTTTAGTTATTTTTGCAAATTAATAGTGGCTTTTGAGAAGTCAAAAGAAGAGAAGAAGGTACCTTAAAATATGTAACTTCCATATGCAAAGATGGTAGCCTCCTTATGGTCAAAGACTGCTAAATTTCTAATTTTCCAGTTTACATTGTTGTCCACATAGTAGTTGCTCAATAAGTACTTGATAGAGTTGGGAGGGGTCTCAGCTATCATTTATTACAATCCCCATCATTTGCATATATAGAAATTTAGACATTGAAGAACTGATGGTTACTGTGCTGCTGTTGTCCTCAGTATCCTCATCTATAAAAGGAAAGTATTGGAGTAAATGACTTCTTAAATTCCCATTCTATCTTAAGTCAGTGAACCTAGGTCCTGTGAAGCTGTTTAAAATTACAGAACCATAACTGTCCCTGACAAAGCCAGGATTAGAATCCATGTCTCTTGACCCCTTGTGCGTAACCTGGTATTATTCATCCTATAGAATTATGATTTGTTGAATGGATGGATGGAAGGGTGGATGGATGGATGGATGGATCGATGGATCAATGAATGATGAATTGTGTGAGAGAAAAAAGTGAATAAATGAATTATCCTGTCAACTCCTGAACCAAATGAACCAATATGAACTCTGAGTCTGCTAACTTCATTCTCTATCCCTGGTTGCCTGTATATGTAAAGGCAATGTAAATCTATATCATCTAAATTCCTGGGGTTTTTAAAAATCTTATTACATTCTATTTCATACTTCTAAAAATTTATGAGTAGTTAAGATTAATCAAGAAAAAGTATTGGTTGACAAGTCATATGAGTGTGTGTGGGTATGTGTATGTATACATATTTGCTAGGGCTTATTGGTATTGCAGTAGAAGTGATGCTCTGTAGTCCCTTTTGTCAGTGGTGTGGCAAAGGTAGAAAAAGGGGCTGGGAGTATTCAGAAGACCCCATGAAGCAGAACACTTTTAAATATGTTTTTAAATATGGAATGTTCATAAAACCCGGGTAAGATCTAGATAGAAATTAACCCGTTAATTAACAATTAAAAAGTATATTCACAAATATACTTTAAAATTTGGTTTTTATAGATATGTTTTTTAAATCACCAAAGCTTTCCTCATTTTTCCCTCTTTCCTCTCCCAAAGAGCTATTTCATAGAATGCTATTTCTAAGACCAAAAAAATAAAATTAAGAGGAAAAAAGTCATCATAACTATTAAATACATGAAAAGAGTCAGAAAATATGTGCAGTGTGTAATGATTGTGGACCATACACTTTTTCAAAGGGTTGGGGTAGAAGTATCTTCTCATATCTCTTTTTTTGAGCCATGCATATTTTTTATAATTTTACATTCTTCACTTTTGATTTTTGTTTGTGTTTCTGTTTATGTTGTTGTAATCATATACAATGTTTTCTTGACTCTGTTTAATTCTTTCACTCTGTATCAGTTCATATAATGCTTCCTATGTTTCTTTGTATTTGTCAGTTTATAGGCTTTTATTACAAGGGATACAGGTGATCCTTATCGTTAGCAGAAGTTTCAGTTGGTATTCTGTATTGGTTATTGTCATTTTGGCTCTTTCTAATGTTTTTGTTGAAATGTCAATAACATTTGTTACCTACCTAACTCACTGAAGGTGCAAAATTGTTTTCATAAGGACACTTGAACATATTCTGTTATAGAAGCTTATATTTACATTTTAGAGTTACAAAACACTTTAAATGTATGATCTCAGTTGATCCTCAAAAGAACTCTATGATAAGTTCATTCACTTCAACAAGACTATTGTTTAAGGCACTGTACAGTTGAGACAAAACTGGAATACTCCCTGCCCTCATGTAGGTTGCACATTCTACCAGGGGAACAACATGTAGCTAGTTCAGATATCACTATTTCCACTTTACAGATAAGTAAACTAAATGAAAATTCAATGAGAAATTAAATTGATACAAGGTAAGTAGGATAATAGAGCCTAGATTCAATCCTAGATTTCATGCATGATATATAAAAGTTTGTTTAAATTTTGAATAAAAGAAAAGTCAGACAACTCAAGAGGCAGGTGTAGTGTTTTTTGACTTTCAGTCTTTTTTTTCCGCATTACATTAAAGATATCAGATTCTGTGAATAGTATCTAAAATGGAAAAACACATGAGTTTTCCTATGTTTTATGATTTTACCTTATCATGAGTTATAATATTTCTGGTTTTCCTGTAATATAAATTTATCTCTAAAAGAATTCTCTTTTCCTATACTAAGCTTTATATCTGGTAATAGAATTCAATAATTTAATGGAGTATTTTTAGGGGTATGAGAAAGCATTTGAAATACACTGGAGAATTTGCTACCAAAATGAACTTGGATTGAAATACTTTCCACTATTTAAAAGTTTGTTAGGTTATGTTTACAAAACTTACCTGGGATTCAGCAGCTCATTTCAGCTTTTACAATTAGAACAATACAGAATCAAAAAATGGAAGGAAAGTTTATTAAATATATTCCCTTCCTTTTTACAGATGAAGAAATTGAAGCCCACAGAGATTGAATTGCCCAAAGCCACATAAGCAATTCATTAATAGCAGAGCTGGGAGTGGAATCCAAGTCTCCTTCCTCTTTGTTCAGTGCATGTTTCTGGATACCATGTTTCAATCTGTCACAATCTCAGAATTTTATTAAATAAAGCTTTTTGCAATTTGTGGCTCAGTGGGAGTGAAAAAAAGAGATAGAATGCAAGTTGATAGTACATTTGGGATTCAGCATTTGAGGAGGTAGGAACAGTGGTCAACTTGCTATATTGCTGAAAGGCTGGGCAGATGAGATAATGTAAGTGAAAATGTTTTGAAAAACATATCAAATGCTATACAAATGTAAAATGAGAAGGTGTTATAAAGTGGCCCTGCTTTTCACCTCCCATTGTGGAAGCATTTTGTTTAGGTGGGAAACTGTGTCAGTACCTCAGGTGGAAGAAAAGGAAAAGAGCCTGGGACTTACACTCTTGGCTATGCTCTCTCCTTTTTAACTTTTAACAGAGAAGTACTTTATTTTCACTTTTCTCATTAGCTAGGTAGTTCAGTGGATTCACTGGGACTGGAGTCAGGAAGACATGAGTTCAGATCTAGCCTCAGATATTTACTAGCTGTATAATCTTGAATGTCGCTAGCTCTGTCACTCTGGGCAAGTCACTTAACCATTAACTTACCTCAGTTTTCTCAACTGTACAGTGTGCACTTGCACCTTGCAGGGTTTGTGTGATGATCAGGTGACATGATATTTGTAAGTCACTTAGTGCAGTGACTAGCACAAAGTAGATGCTTAATAAATGCTTATTTCCTTACTTTACAGATGAATTTTCATTTTGTAGGGCAAGGAGATACATGTTTCAGCAAGTGATAATTAAGTAACTTTACCTATTATTGCAATCTCAACTTTCTAGCCTCCCGAGGTATTGCTAAGTTTATTTCTTTAGACAGTGCTATATGGATTGTAGTGATTCTCAAGAAGTTACTCATTAGTCCTTTGAGTACTTTTCATAAATATTTTTCTTGTGCCTCATGATGTAAAATTAAAGAACTTTTCATGCTAGATATATTCTCATCATTGTTTTGTTTTCTCACCTGTAAAACAGGAATAATAATGGCATTTGCTTTGCAGAATTCTTGTGAAAATCAAGTGACATTCATAAATGGCTTAGTACAGTGTCTGGCATGTAGTAGGTATTATATATAATTCCCTCCCTCCTGTGATTTCTTTCTCCTTGTACTCATATGCCAAATGACTAAAACAGTGGATCCTCTTGCCTAATGATTCTGAGGGGAAATGGAAACACCGAACCAGATTGTTCTCATCTGGACTGCTTGTATACGGAGCAAATGGAAGAAAATAAATCTATTAAAGATTCCCCCAACAAGGAGGGGTGAAGGCAACAATAGATCGTGTCATTTTAGAAATAAGAAAGGGGTATAGTCAGCCAAGAAAAGTCGTGCTACCTCCTTTATATTCAGGAAGGAAGCTATTAAGTATCAAAGATGTTCTGTCAACAAAACCATGTCAATACATTGGTGTGTTATTTGACTTTGTAAAGGTGTTTGATGTTAAAGGAACTTTATAAACTCTATGTGTTGAATGTCACTGATTTAAGCTTTGTGTTTCCTTTTTTCTTTTTATATCAATGTTTGTGTAATGATACGCTGTCATTCTGACTTTTTCTTAACAGGATTGATCGCAAGATGTCAAGTGCTCATACTAATTATAAACTGGATGAAGCCCAGGCTATAATGAGTGAGCTCCGTACCATTAAAAAAGCTATTTGTACAGGCGAGAAGGAAAGGCGGGACCTGATGCAAGTAAGAATTTCAGACAATACAGCTTTAAACTTTATACACAAACACACACACACACACACACACACACACACACACACCAATTTCAACTCTTTTGACATATGCAATTTTCTTTTCTAGATTATACCCTTGATTTTTTTGGCTTCTGCCCTTTTTCTTTTTGCTATGTTTAGGAAAAAAATAGCCTTTTGTTAAAAAGAAGTAGACTAATATATTTGGTCTGGTCTTAATTCTTGACATTGGATTGGAATTTTTTTGATTATAGTCTTGAATGAGCTTAATTCAACAAATATTTTTTAAAAAAAATAAAAAATACTATTATGGAAAGAGGGAAGAAATTTGAAGGAAGAATTAACATGACTGAAGACATGGCAACTGGACTGTGCAAGGCAGTTGCAACATGTTTGCAGAAGAGTAAGAATATTTGGATTGGAGTATAGAACTCATGTAGAGTGGTAGTGTGAGACGTAACCAGAAAAGTGGCCTATGATAGAGAGCTTTGAATGCTGAAGTACAATACTGCTCTTCTTAGGGACTTGGGAAAGTGCCAATACCATTTTAGATGGGTGAGCCCATTGATATTCTCCATTTCTAGGCCCCATCATCATAATTTTTATTCTAGCTACCTCTCAGATGTACTTAGCACTGTTGGCTTCAGAAGGCAATTATCCTTTCTAAATCAATTAAAGAAGAATATTTAAATGACTCTGGTCCTGTGTTTGCTGAGCAATCAAAATTCAATTCAAATTACATTTGTTAAGCACCTGCCTTGTACAGAGCACTTTACTATGTGTTAGTATACAAAGATGAAATGAGACACTTTGCTAGTCTAGGAGTAGCTTACACTCTAGTAGGAAATAAGACAAATAAATAAATAAAATACAGATTAGGACACAGAAAGTACACAAGAGGGGTGAAGAAAAAGCACAATGAGAGATGCCAGTAGAGGATGAGAAATGCTGATTTAGGCCATCTCATATGAATCTTTTCCAAATTGAGTCACTTTATATCTGAGTTTTAGAAGATTCCATTTCTGAGGAATTAAACATGAGGGCAGTGAACAGGTGGTTGTGAGTAGATTGCAGCAGATAACAAATAGACAGCTTTGGTTGGTTTGGGGTTTTTTTTAAAGGTAAGAAGATTTTGTTTTAGTGTTATTTTTGTTTTTGCATAGAAAACTGGAGTTAATGTCTTTGTTTTAAAATATTGTAATATTAACTTTTATTATTTTGTTAATTACTTTATTTTAATAGTAATATTTTAATGTGTTAATATTTAATTTTTAAGACATTAATATTTAAAATAAAATTTTGAGTTTCAAATTTTCTCCCTCCCTATGTTTTCCCCCTCCATAATATGATATAGGTTATATATGTGCAATCATGTAACACATATTTCCATACTAGTAGTCGTATTGTGAAAGAAGAAACAGAACAAAAGGTAAAACACAGAAAATAAAGTGAAAATAGTATGCTTGTATCTGTTTTCAGACTTCATCAGCCCTTTCTCTGGATGTGAATAGCATTTTTCCATCATGAGTCTTTTCAACTTGTGTTGGAGCAGTGTGTTGCTGGGAGGAGCTAAGTCATTCATAGTTGATCATCACACAGTGTTGCTAATACTGTGTACAGTGTTCTCCTGGTTCTGCTTACTTCACTTTGCATCAGTGCATAAAGTACACAGCTTTGATAAAAAACTTAATAAAAGTTGTTATATGGGAAATGTAGAAAGATAGAAAAATAGATAGACATACAGGTAGATAAGAATACTCAGTACTTACAGTGCTTCATTCTCTGTGCTAAGTACTGGGTAATACAAATAGAAACTAGCAAGATAGTCCCTCCCTTCAAGGAGCTTATCTCCTAATGAGGGAAAAGCAGTACAAAAAGGAGTCCTAAAAAGTGTGGAGGTGATGGAGGGAAGGGTACCTGCTTGGGAGCATGGAGGACATTGTGTAGGACATTGCCTGAGCCCTGACAAGAGAAGACAGAAAGCTTCTGCTATCATAACTAGGGATCCAGGGGTGGAGTTTTAAGTTTCTATGGGATGGAGGATGGACTGGAATTGTAGAGTGAGGAGACTGAGGGGACCTTGCAGCAGGTCATACAGAGGCTATAACCCTGGGGAGATAAGGTATAAAGTTCACCTATCAGAGCCATAGGACCAGGATTGGAGTGAAGAAATTTGTCACATTGGAAAAGCGAAGGATAACAGCGGACAGTTCAGGTGCTCCATTGATAACCTCTTAGTCTCAGGAGAGAACACGGCACCCGCCCCACCCCCATGCTTCCCACAACATTGGTTCCGCCATTAGAGGTTATATAATGGTAGGACATAGACAAGAGGTCCAAAGGATGGGCAGGCATAATCTAATCTGCGTGACTAGAAGAAACCATATTAATGAGATCATCAGCCTGTTCGGAATATTCCAGGTTTTTTTAGAGTTGAAAAAGGGAAATTAGGGATCATCTAGTCCAGCTCCTGCATTTAAGAGGGATCTAAGGGCCATATATCTCATGTAAAACCAGCTGATGAATAGTGTTGATGATGTGCTAATATCATTAGCCATATAGAATAATAATAAAAAAAACAACAAAATGAGTAGTGGACATTTGCATAGGTGTTAGGGCACTTTATATACCCTAAAAGACCGCATAGCATCATGGATAGAGTTGACCTATAGGTGAAGAAGACCTGAGTTCAAATTCTGCTTATGGTAACAGTTGCTTTGCAACTCTGAGGAAGTTATTTAATTTCTCATCGCTCTAAGCAACTCCCCAGGATTTTATGAAGGTGTTGCCTGGAATTTCTTCGACTGAGATTTCCCTATAATAAATCTTGCATTTATGTTGCATTTGAAGGTTTGCAAAGCACTGTATATAACTTATCTCATTTGAACTTCAAAACTCTGTGGGTGGTGATAACGATGATGATGATGATGATGATGATGTTGATGTCTATTTTACAGATGAGAAAACCAAGGCTGAGATAGGTTGTGTGACTTTCCCAAGGTTACATAGGCTGTCCAAGGCAAAATTTTTAACTCAGATCTTTCCAGTTCCCAGTTCTATCACTCTTTATCTACTCTGCCACCAAGCTATTAAAGAAACTGGTACATTGGAAATTTTACTTATGAAAACATAAGTCCAATTGCTGTCTTATACATTGCATCATTTAATCTTCCCAACTACTCTGAGATAGACAGGGAAAGAACTCCTATTATGTAGATAAAGGAACTGAGATTCAAGTTCAATGACTTACCAAGGGTCATAAGACTGGTAAATAAGAGATATGAGGCAAAAACCCAGGTCTCCTGACTCCCAAGTCCATTTTGTTCTCCCGTGTTTGCTATGCTGTATAATAAAAGCATTTCTCTGTTAATATAATTTTTAGTGGAGAGTACAATGCCTCTCTGCCATTTTTCCTGTCCTTGAAGTCCTTCGGAATCATCAGGAGAGCTTCCTGTAGATCCAGGTGACCCCTTTTCTCTACACTGTGGACCAAGACAGGAGTCCATGAACCAGTTTCTCCTGGCTGCTCTAGCTGTGGAAATCCATTACTCCCTTCTGAGTACTAACCTGGGGCATCTTGGAACTGCTGGCTTCTGTAAAGGGTCACACTCTGCCTTAAGATCATTTGATGGATCTTGTGCAGAGTAGCTTCTGTATTTGAGAGATTACGTTAATGGAATCGGTGGAAGATCTCTATCTCAAAAACTGAGTCTTAGAAAATGGAAGAAAGTCAAGCTTTTTTATTTTTAATTTAATTGTGAATAGAGGATACTCGTGGTTTCTCCTGAATGCCAGAATACATATTTACTTTTTATTTCTGGCATATGTGAAGTCATATGAAAATATTTTTTTGCCACACAGAATTATAACTGAAAAATCAGGTCAAGAAATTAAGTGAACTTAACCTGAGTTGAGAGGAGACATGTGTTAAGTATGCTGCTGGCTCTAAAACATTCAATTTGACTTTAAGGGTCTTTTTCAATTTTTATATAGTTTGCCTATAATAGGTGGCACAGTGAATACAGTATTGGAAGAACTAAGTTCAAATTTGGCCTCATATTCTTGGTAGCTATGTAATTCTGGACAGATACCTTCACCTCTTTTTGCCTCAGTTTCCTCATCTGTAAAATGGTGATATATAGCACCTGCCTTTCAAGGTTATTGTGAGATTCAAATGACAGTCTATTTGTGAAGTGCTTTATATGGTGCCTGGCGTATAGTAGGTGCTATATAAAAGTTAGCTATATCATCATTCTCATCATTATTTAGAAAGATTCTAATGACTCAAAGTTTGGGCTTGCCCTGTGGACAGTTAGGACATTGTAGTCCAGGTGCTTATTTCTTTGCATGTGCAAAGTAGATATTTGAAAACAAAGGTAAAGAAAAATGGTAGCATTGGTTATAGAGCTGAAATGCCTACCACCAACAACTTTTTTGTGCAAGCACTCTAAGACAGGCCCAGTTCTGTAGTGGAAAGAACCAGCAGTCTCTGGATTCGGAAGACCTGGGATTTTTACCTACATGACGTTAGGCAATCAAACAACCAACAGGGATTTATCAAAAGTTCCTACCATGTGACAAGCTTTATGGTAGGTGCTGGGGTAGGTACAAAGGATTCACTTACCCTCCTTGGGATTCAGGCTTCTCATCTATAAAATGGGAGCAGTGGAGTTAGGTGGTCTCTGAGGTCCCTCTGAGCTCTAAATCTATAAATTCCATGTGACCCTGAACAAGTCACTTAATCCCTATTGCCTCCAATGAATAATAAAATAAATTCATACTTACTAGCTATGTAATCCTGAACAAGTCACTTTACCCCAACTGACTCCAATGAATAAATAAAATAGAATAAATTCTTAGGATTAATAGAGTAAATTCATAGGATTACAAAAGAAACCAATTATTAAAAAAGATAGAGCCCTGACCTTAGAGTCAAGAGGACCTGAGTTCAAATCCAGCCCCAGACACTTGATACTTATTCATTGTGTGACCCTGAGCAAGTCACTTGACCCTGATTGCCTCCTCAAAAAGCAAACAAACAGATCTAAGTTCCCAGACTCCCCCTGAGATCTGTCCGTGAATCTAGGTTAAATAGATCTGGGGTAAATAACCTTCCAGCTTGAATATTTATAGTAATGGTAACGGTGATGATGGTGGTATTGATAGCTTTTGTGCCAAGCTCTTTACCATTGTCGTCTCATACCATCTTCACAACAACCCGGGGAGGTGGGTGTTACTATTATTCCAATTTTGTAGCTTTGGAAACTGAGACAAACACAAGTCAGTGACTTGCTCAGCATTATACAGCAAGTAAGTGTCTGAGACAGGATTTGAATTCATCTGTTCCTCTTTCCAGATTTTCCTGGGCATCTATAGGTTTCCCTTGTACTCTGTGAGTCCTCAAAAAAAAAAAACTTTGTTTCCCTGAAAAAGTACTTCTGTTTGGGTTAAATCTCATCCTGTATTTTGGGGAAGGGAGGGAAGAAGTGGGAAGGTAAGCAAAAAATACGCTATATCTTAAAGATAAAAATTACACCATGGTGACTGAGCTGCCACTGACAAAACAAACAAACCACGATTGAAATTGACATCTGCTTTCATATTCTTTTTTTTGTGTTCCATTTCAGAGCCTGGCTAAGCTTACCGATGGTTTCAGGAATAGCTGCTGTATTTCAGACTCTCTGCAAGATTTGTCTCATAATTATGGTTCAGTCGGCGGTTCTTGTTTACCTCAACAATACTGTGACGTTGGTTCTCAAACTGACATCATTGGAGAGGTATGCTGGCTGACAGAGATGAAAAGAGCTTGAGGATAGGGAGAGAAAAAAGGCTGCTTTTATGTTGCCATGATTTATTCTGTTTTCCTTTCCCATTTCAATTTAAAAAATATTTGGGCCGTGTGTGTGTGTGTGTGTGTGTGTGTGTGCGTGTGTGTGTAGGTATGTGTGCATGTCCATGTGCTCACATACACAACATAAAGGCTAAAGAAAAAAATACCATTTCCCCTTGTTTCTCTATTGAACTTGAGTGTAGACTGCTCATGATTTTTTGCTTATGGTTTAGATGATTTAGAACCCAGATTCCTGGGTTTTCTTATTAAGGATACTGATTTACAGACATTGTAGCAATAGTGACTGCTATTTTCCCCTAAATATCTATACATTAAAAAAGTGGTATATAGAATAATACCTCTTTCTTCTTTTTTTAAAAATCATACCTGTAATTTCAATGAAATTGGGAAGTTTTGGGTGTGGGAACTCCATGAATACAGTTAGTTCATCTTGTGCTTTGCAGTTCAAAACCCTCTGAGAGTTGCCTCAGGGGACTGTGAAGTAAAACTAAATTGCCCAGGGTCATACAATCTGTTTATGTTGGAGACTGCTTAAAACTCAGGTCTTCCTGACCCAATATTGCCTCTTACATATTCAAAATCTAATTGAATTGAAATTATTTTTGCTTATGAACTCTGAGAATTTGTCAGCAGTCTTCTGCAAAGGTAAAGGTGTGTGTGAATTCAGGGTGGGATTCACTACTGAGCTATTGAGAAATACTATCTTTCCATCTTTGGAGAAAGAAAAGGAACAAAATCTGTTTTCCTTCTTGGAAGAACTCGAGCGATCGTAAGCTGTTTCATTAGATTGTGAGTTCCTTGAGGGCACGCGCTGACTTTTGCCCCTTTTTGTATCCTCTATACTGGCACACTTAATAAATGTTTATTATTTTATTATTAATAATTATTATTAATAAATGTTTATTGAGCTTATAAAGTTAAAATTCAGATTCCCTTGAGGATCTGGAGAAGCCTGATAATGATGAAATAAAATAATTAGAATCTTTTTAGAGAGAAATAAATACTGTCCCTCCAACACCCCCAACCAACTTTTGTCAAACTCCTTATTGTTATGAATAGCAGCATAGTTTTGGTGTGTGACCTGTGGCAGGTGGGTTCACCTCTCAGCCTCAGTTTTATTACCCATAAAAATCAGAAAGTTGTCTCATAGGTCACCTAAAAGTCCTGAAAACAGAATTTTAGGAGTTACACCCCAAAGCTGCTAACACATTATGCCTGTTGGTTGCTTCTGTTTGTGGTTCAGGTACTTTAAAATGCCTTTGTATTCTTGAGAGTTCAGTTTTCATACTTAGCAGATGGAGAAATGTAGCATAGATCTGGGGAAGGAGTCATGGCTTTGGAATCAGATAATGTGGATTCAAAACCTACCTTTTAGATAGATTGCTACCTGTTAGACTTTAGACAAACAGCTAGGTGGTGCAGTGGATAGCACTCAGGCCTGGAGTCAGGAAGACTCATTCATGAGTTTGAATCTGGACGCAGACACCTATTGGATGTGTGACCCTGGGCAAGTCACTTAACCCTATCTGCCTCAGTTTCAGAGCTGGAGAAGGAAAGGGAAAACCACTCCAGTTTCTTTACCAAGAAAATGCCAAATAGGGTCATGAAGAATCAGACACAGTTGAACAACAACAAAGACCTTAGACAAGTCACTTAACCTATGTGGCTCCCAGTCTCCTCATCTATAATATGAAGAGTTTAAACCCAGTGGCCACTAAAAGCCCTGTCAGGTCTGTATCTTAGTTCTTAAAATTCTCTGAGTGTAGACTAGCTTTTCGTAACATAAAAAAACAGGAGTCAGTAGCGGGAACTTGTAATTGGAACTTGCTAAGGAATGGCAGAATAGCTGGAATATACAATTTAACCTAGAGGAACAATGTCTCATTTTTTAGATTCCATAATTTTAAAATAGTAGCTTGAAAGATCGTGTCTAGAGAGTTCAAATTCTGCCTTTAAGACTTGCTAGCTACGTGGTTCTCACTTAAAGTTCCTGCATCCCTCAGTACCTTAGGAAATTGTCTAAGACCTTAAGTTATAGATAAGATGCCATCTGCATCAGTGGAGGAAGTTTTCACAGTGGGATTTCCCTACCCTGGGCAAGAAAAAGGAGGAGTAGAATATAATTTTGGTTCAAAAGAGAGAAATAAAATAAAAAGTTTCTATGAAAGAGGCTTAAAGAAATATTTGAAGATTGCAGATCTTGAGAGAGATTTAAGTGATGACTTCATAGTAATGTGAAATATAGATATGTTATAAAAAAAAAGAAAGAGGACAAAATGTTTGTGTCTTCTGAGAACAACACAAGGGATACTAATTGAACCTATTGGACTTAGTTAAATGTGATTTTTTTTAAAAGCAACTTTTAATGGTCTTGTCATTAATCCTAGGGATTTAGATAGTACGAATAGATGACCTGTCTGATGTTTTATGGTTTACAAAGTACTTTAACACACATTCTCATTTTATCCTTAAAACAACCCTCTGAGTAAGGGATTGCCTTTATTATTCCCCTTGTCTTGTAGAAGAGGAAATTTATGCTCACAGTGGTTGTCATTTGTCTAGGGTTTGATAGTAATTGAATTTGAAAATCCAAGTCTTCTCACTGAAGGACGCTTTTCTTTCCACTATACTTAACCTCCTAGTAAAAAGGGACTCTTGGAGTATTTAAACATGTTATGTTCTGATTGGGTTAGGAAAATATATATGTGTCACAGTACTAGAATTTTCTCTTATTGAAACAGCAGTTTGCTTATAGAATCATGAAGGAAAACCAAACCAAACCAAACCATGCAGACCCATTGAATGTCACTGATTTCACAGCTCATATTCCCAAGGTTAAGCTTTTTAATAACATCTGTAATGGATAATCTAGGAAATTCTCATTAGATTGATATATCTGCCCACCAAGCTGAACACACAAGGTTATGTAGTGCAGCATGCATAGTAATGGATATAGAGTCTGACAGAGCTAACTGTTTATGTTATAACTGTTATTCATCTTTATGTACATCTCAGTATTGAGTTTGCATTTCTGCTAATATCACTATAACAACTCCTACTATTCCTACTACAACTACTACTACTACCACTACTACTACTACTACTACTACCACCACCACCATTACTACTACTACTACTACCATCACTGTTACGCTTCCCCTTGTTAAATGTGAGCTCCTTGAAAAGAGGGATTGTGTTTTGCATCCTTTTATATCTTCAGCTTTTAGCATAGTGCCTGGTACATGGTAGACCTTTAATAAGTGTTTATTAACTGACTGGTGATGATGACGAAAAGTACTACTACTTTGATGATGATTCTTGGGCCAGGCCTTTGATTTGATTGACCTCGGAAATTCTCTGTTATATGTCTATGATAATTTCAAAAGTTTAACTACGTTATTGATTATGTTAAGCATTTAATATGCATAGTTATGAAATATTGTAAATATATGCATACACATTCCAGGTTAGCAAGAATTTGTTAAGTATCTACTACATTCCCTGCACTATGCTAAATGTTGAGTAGGCTAGGAAAGACAGAAACAGTTCTTAACCTATAGAACTGTATAATCTATTGAGACAACAGCATATAAATAAATATGTACAAACAAGAAATATGTGTGTATGTGTAACATACATACATAATCTCACAGGGAAGACGCTCACATTAAGGGTTACCAGGAAAAGCTGAGGTGGAGGAGCCAGAAATGAGGAGGGAAAGGTTTGGACACAGATTTGGACACAGCCAGTGAAAATTTACATGTACAGAAACAGGCAGTGGAATATCTTGTGCCAGGAACAGCAAGGAGGCCAGTGTCATTGGATTATTGAGTAAACAGAAGGGAAATAAGGTGTAAGAAGACTGACAAGGTAGGAGACAGCCAAGTTATAAAGGCTTTAAAAGTTAAATAGAAGATTCTGGAGGTAATAGGAAGTCATTGGAGTTTATTGAATTGGGGATGGGGTTATCATTGGTGACTTGGTTAGATCTACACTTTAGGAAGATCATTTTGCTAGTTGAGTGGAAGATGAATAGACTAGTGAGAGACATAAAGCAGGGAGGCAGTAATTCAGACCTGACTTGATTGAGGGTTTGCACCAGGGTAGTAACAGCATCAGGGGAGAGAAGGATTTGGCATTAAACTGCATTTGGGAGTGTTTGAGAAAGAGGAAGAGAGAAGGATGTTACCTAGGTTCTAAGCCAGAGTGAATGGGAAGGTGGTTGTGTTCTCAAAAATAATAGAGATGTTAGAAATAGTGAAGGGTCAGAGAGGATAGATAATGAGTTCTGTGGTGGATATGTTAAGTTTAAGAAGTCTGTAAGACATTTCATGTCTAGAAGACAGTTGAAGATACATGACTTGATCTGGCTGGATAAATGGATTTGAATGATAATTGAATTCATGGGAACTAGTGATATTACCAGAGAGAGAAGAGAAGAGGACCCAAGACAAAGCCATGTGGTTTACCCACGGTTATATCACAAACACATGTATTTATGATCATTCTCTATATCCTATAGTGTCAGAGAACTATGTGGCTCAATGAAAGGTATATATCTCAGGTTTTCATGACTCTAGCCACAACACAACCTGTGTGTGTGTGTGTGTGTGTGTGTGTGTGTGTGTGGCACAACCTTTCAGGACTAAGCAGCTCTCTAAGACTCCAAGTTGCAGAAAAGGTGCCCGGTCTGTTTTGGTTGAACGTGTATTGTGATATATCTATATTTCCCTATGTCAGTGAAATCATGGGTCCAGCCCCTTTCCCAATAAATTGTGTATACTTTATCCTAAGTCATTCCTCATATTCTGTTCATATGGTTTGATTTTCCTCCCTAAGTGCACAACTCTGTGTTAGTTCACATTGAAACATTACATTTTTTAAAAATTGTTCCATTTACAGATTTTTTGTGAATTCTGATATTCTTAAAATCCTATCATCTCACCAATTTGTGCTCATAGAAAATATGCTTTTTTTCCCTTTATATCCATCATTCATAAACATAATATGTGACTCTGGACCTGAACTTTTTCCTGAGCACCAGGTAGTTATTACAGAATATGCTATCCTGTTAATTTGTCACACTAACATATAATCACTAAAAGATATGACAACATAATATACACAGTTACCTCTGGTTTTTATTATTTGCACTTCCTTCTTTGATATTCCATTTAAACCTTGGCCAAAAAAACCTGATTTTTTTTTTTTTAACATTTTAGTAGCAGTTTCCTAAAAGAAGATTTTGGACATTTACCTAACTAAAAATAACTGCAATCTTTGATTGAAAACCATTTCTTTACTAAGATCATTTGAAAGATTTTTTAAAATGTTACTGATTATTTGGGTGTGAAAATATAGATTGATTTTATATTAGCAAGATTAGTCACTAATATATTGTCTTCTTCTCCCCCTTCGACCCTTTTACCTCTTTTCTTACTTGAAGTTTGGCTTTGATGATAAAACAAGACTTGTGGACAGAGTTCGACTTAATTGGCAGTATGAAGAGGCCAAAAAGAGGTAAGAGAAACATTTCTTAAAAAGGATCATATTCTGTTTATCTAATTTAAATTTTATTGATAATGAATGAAAGACGTTAGGGATATTGTTATACCAATTAAAAAATACTATTAAAATTTTATTGCCTCCTGTTGATGATAGTGGTGAAATGAAGTCATTAGGTTGTTCACATGGTGGAAACAAATACCTGAATTATCCCTTGCCTTTCCTTCTCTGTCCTTCTCCAAACCTTGTTAGGATATTTCATGTTATGAATAGCAAACTAATTTTTAAAAAGCATATTAAAATACCCAGGTCGGTAACAAAATCCATTGACTCTTACGTATGTTTTTATCATGTTTCAACTCATGATTGTCTATATCATTGGAAGGAAGCAGTGGCAAATGTAATATAAAATAATGAACCAATCAAAATCCTTAATATTGTAACAACTGATTTTTTAAGTTTTTGTCTCAATAGAAGCCCATCTTCAATTCTTACAATGGAAATAGGAGAAAATATTTCTGTATTTTACTTTTTTTCAAAAGTGTTCTCATATATTAGAAAGAAAAATTCTTTGCAAAAAGAGTAGTAGTAGTAGTAGTAGTATCTGGTATTAAAATATTTTCTTTGCCACTTCCCCAAGTGAAACAGACTTTTTAATGTCAAAAAAGGGATGTCATGATCTGAGAGATTCCTACAGGGATAGAGACCAATTGAACCTATGTATCCTCTATACATCTAGAATCTCATTTTGTTGCTGTTTTTTTTTAAATGTAAAAAGTGTCATAAAAACAAATCATATGACTGAAAAGTAGAAACTTTGGTTATTGGCCCTCTGTTTGACAGCTATTTTTATAGCTTGGTTCTGTTTTTTTGCCCTCATACATTAGAATGTTGGGCTTTAAATTTCCACATGAACTCTAAAAAGCTCATTTGCCTAGCCTAGTTATCTCTGTAGGCACATAGTTCATTTATCATGCATTCCTTCTGCCTAACTTGCTGCCATTTCTGTAGAGCCTTTGTCTCTACTCAATATTCTTGTGTTCATTCTTGTATGTTTCTACTGAAACTGCTCAGTGTGGGTGCAAGGAATTCGCTGTGCTGTATTAAAACTTGGAAAATAGATCATCGCTACAGTCAAGTTTATTGTTACATATTTCACTGTGACCTTTACTTATCAAATATAGCATGATATTTTCTTGCAGTCTCAAAATGAATACAGAAATAGCCTTGTTATACTGATTAAAAATATATTTAGGGGCAAGATAAAGTATATGAGAAAAGAGTTTATTTAGAGCAACTCTATGGCAGTCAATTGAGAAGTATTTATAAAGTTCTTATTACTTGCCAGGCTTTATACCAGGGGTGAGGAACCTGTGGCCTCAAGGCCTTCTAGATCCCTGGATGCAGCCTGTTGGCTGAGTCGATGTTTTACAGAACAAATCCTTTCATTAAGGGAATTTGTTCTGTGAAGTTTGAATTGTATCAAAGCACTTGAGACCACATGTGGCCTTGAGGCTGCAAGTTCTCCGTCCCTGTTCTATACCAAGTACTGGGTTAAAAGTTAAAGTTATAGTATGGTCCCTGCTCTCACGGAACTTACATTCTAATGGGGAAGATAACATATAAATATCTAGGTACCTATGAGATATATAGAGAATAAATGGAAGAAATCTTACAGAAGGTACCAGAAAAGACACTTGAGTTGAGTCTTGAAGGAATCTAAGGAAATCTTAAGAACTGGAGTTGAGGAGGGAGAAGTACCTTTTCAAAAGTCTATTCTAAGTCTATATAAAGGAAAATTCTAGGATGATGCACCATTGTGGCATGAATATGGTGCTTGATTTTCAAAGCCTATGTCAATGGATCTCAAAGCTCTGCCAAGCCTTACAATACAGCTATACAATACAGCTTCCATAAAGGTCTGTGATAGTCTTTGTTCCCTCCCTAGTTCACGTTATAGCAATGTATAATCAGAAGATTGACTACCGAATGATGAAGGCGTTTAGCTACAGCAATTCATGAGGATAGTCTACAAAGGCAGGCAGAAATTGTAATACACATATCAGAAAAAGGAGCAAATGCCTATACTAGTGACATAATTTCCTTTGAAGTATTTGAGTATTCTAAGTATACTAGAGCTTTACTGTAGAATATATCCCCAACTTTTTTGTTATTATTTTAGTCTTTTAGAACCCTCTATCTGTGCAGTTCATTACTGATAACTCCCATTTATAAACTGGGATTGCTTTTTAAGAAATTTTCCTTTGTAGTGGAGTCTATACAGGGAGTTTAATGGGTAGGTAATCTGATGTCTGGGCAGCTAGGTGACTCAGTGGAGACAGTGCCAGGACTGAAGTCAGGAAGATTCTCCTTCCTGAGTTTAAATACAGCCTCAGACACTTAGCTGTATGAGTCTGGGCAAGTCACTTAACCCTGTTTGCCTCAGTTTCCTCATCTGTAATGAACTAGAGAAGGAAATGAGAAACCACTTCAGTATCTTTGCCAAGAAAGCCCAAAATAGGTTCACAAAGAATCGGGTACAACTGAACAGTAGTAACAATCCGATGAGTTAATTTTCAGATCTATATTAACCTATAATCAGCATCTCTTTCCTCAGTATAGGGCTATAAATGGAGAGCTGGAAGGGAATTTAGAGGCCAGATGAGAAGGCTAAGGTACAAAGAGTTTAAATAAATACTTGCTTGAGATTACATAGGTAGTAAGGGATAAAAGTCAGATTCGAACTCAGATTTTCCTGACTCCAAGTCATTTCTCTATCCACTATGCCTCTAACCTTCCAGATTGTTCCCCTTGTTGCCTTTTAGTCCTCCAGACTTGGATAATAAGTCATTTCAAGGCATTTTCTTGGTAAGGAAAGGGTTCTCAGATACTGCACTGTAGAACTATTGCCTCTTGCCGCTGGCCTCTTTCCACAGTAGGGAAGGGCTCCTACACATCAGAATAAGTCACAGGAGAACTTTTTAGTCCCCTTTTTTTCTGGTTTGTTCTTAGCCCTCATTACCCCTTTTTCTATACTTTCTCCTTTGGCTATTTCATTCATTCCCATGACTTCATCTACCCTCTTTATGCAGATAATTCTCAAGTCTTTGTCAACAAGAGATCACACAGTGATAATAGATATTCAGTCACTTTTTTCAGTCACATCTGACTCTTTTGACCCTATTTGGGATTTTTCTTGGCAAAGATATAGGAGTGGTTTGTCATTTTCTTCTTCAGCTCATTTTATACATGAGGAAACTGAGGAAAACAGGGTTAAGTGACTTACCCAGGGTCACACAGCTAGTCAGTGTCTGAGGCCAGATTTAAACTCAGGAAGATCCGTCTTCCTTACTCCAGACTCAGCACTCTAGCTACCTTGAGTATAGATGAAATAATAATAATGTTGCTCTAAAATTAGATGTCACCTTCTGTCACAGACCTTTGCTGATTTCTATTTCTCAGAACCTTCCCTTGAAATCACTTTGATGCATTTTTTTTATAAATGTCATATTTACTTATATCTATTGTTTTCTCTCAATAAACTTTTAAGAGCAGTAACTGGTTTTGTTTTTCCAGTGTCTGTCACATAGTGTACATTTAATAAATCCTGCTAAATTCGGGAAAAATACCTGTGACATAAGAATAATTTGCATATTGATTTTTTTCCTATAAATATTGATGCTTCTAAAGTATTTGAAAAGTTTCCTCTCTTATATGTATTAATACCTCCTTTAGACCAGTGGATTTGTCAACAGGTAATAATCCTTGTCACCATTTCTCCTAGTCTGTGCTGTCGGCTCTTCTCTCAGATCTCCCCTTGAGTTCTCATTCTTACAAAGTCAGCATCTGTTAGCTTGTTACTCCTCCCTTGCCCATCTTATACTGTTATTTAATTATGTCTACCATATATTGATGTCTCATTATATTATGTATTAGTGGCTTGTTTTCTTAGAGATATTAGAAATTTTTTGAAACATGTTTTCTTTAACTAGGGGCTATCAGTCTTATGTTTGTTATCTAAGTACTAAGTTACTTAGTTAATTGAAGTAAAAATATAAATATCAAGTTCATGTGATCTGTCTGGGACGTGAATTTTTAAAAATGCCCTTCCTACCAGCTATATGTCTTTCAACTCTGACACTAAGATCTTGCATTTTTAAAAAATTTTTGAGGGAAAATACATGTGTTACAGGCAGTGGACTGACTGTTAATGACATCAAGGCTCACGAACAAAGGTTCTTGCAACAGTGAGTCCAGGTTTTTATTGTAACTACAGTTTCTGAGTGATTTTTAGGAATGCCTCCAAATAAGGCATGTGATTATAGCAATATAGACTAAGGATCCAAGTAGTGGTAGATTACTTTGGCAAGAACTAAATCTAGCATAGAAGTTAAAATTCCGCTGCTTCAGTAGTGGGGAAATACAAACAAATCCTGGTGTTTTTCACATTCTGCTCACTGAGCTTTCCACTAACTGCCCTAGATAGAACCATAGAACTGATTTTTTCCAGCATTATCACTGGCAAATGAAATGTTCTGCAAAGTCACTTCTAGGTAAGAAAGTGTGCCCTTCCCAACACTAAAAATTTATTTTTACTATTTTTGATGAAATTTTTTTCTAAGATACTTTAGATTCCTAACTTGCATAGAAGTATTGGAAACATAATTTAAACGTTTTCCCCCCTTTTAAAATCTATCACATACATCTTGGTATATATGTACACAGACATACAAATATTTAATGTAATAGTACCAATGTTGCCCTGCTTGTTTCTGCTTTCCTTCAGGACTTCCTTCTGCCTCTTTCTCTAGATTTTTAAATGTTTCATTAATGTTCCTTTCTTCTCTTTTTTTTTTTGCATCACTGTCAGTAACTTCCAAGTCTCCTCCTCCCCCAAATAAAAGGCCTCCTTTGTAACAAAAATATAGTCAAAATAAATTTGTGTTGTAATGGTCATGTCTGGATGGTTATGATGACTCAAAGTTTTCATTGTTCTCTGTGTGGCAATAAGTACAGTGTATTTTGTGCTTTAAAATTTTCCTATTTCCTCTCTGCATTTCACACTATCTTCTATCACTTCTTCTATGCTCATTATTTTACCTCTGATAGCCTGCCTACATCCCTTCAAGCTGACTCCTTTTAATCTTCTTTGGGCTTTGGAACAGATTTCATAGATCATTGAATGATAAGGACCATTGATCGAGATCTGGAAGGGAACTCAGGGGACAGTAAGTTCAACCCCCTCATTTACCAAAAGTGTCCAAAAAGTGTTTGTTTTTTAAGAAGTCTCTGAATGGGGCCTTTGTGGCAAATGTTTTGACCTTTGAGCTATTCTCTGGGTGCAAGGACTGCGTTCCAGTGGATCAAAAATTGAGAGAACATTATGATTAATTGAATCCATGGGATAAGGAATTTCAGAATTCATCTATGTCTTATAAAAATGGAAATATCTAATTTCTGATGGCTTTCTGATTGGAGGACCAATGACTGAAGTGTTTCTACTTATTTTTTGCCTTACAAAAAATGAAGAGTTTATGTCACAAAGCTATATCATCATTGCCATCATCAATTCACATTTGACATTCATAAGAATGGATTGGGTGTGCCTGAAGTGTATAGAAGGAAAGCTACTCTCTCTCTAGACAAGGCTATTCTTTAGCTCACCAAAACAGGCCTTAATGCCAGAGAAGTTCCATAATCTTGAGGTTTAAATTTTTTTTATTTTGTTGGAAAACATGTAGTTTGTAGCCATTTCATAGGGCACAGATGAATTCTTTTTACCTAAGTGCATTCATCTCAGAATTATCCTGTAATGAACAGTTTCTATAGAAACACAACCAATTCATACTGAAACAAAACATTTGGTTCATCCAATTTTCTAAGTCTTGTTTCATTCTGCTGGGGCCCAGGAAACATACTAGCCCTGCAATTCATCTACTGTCAAGAGGCCCTTGCTTAAATATACAGTTCATCCAGACCTTGGGAACTGAATTTAAACTCTTTTTCTTGCGACTGAATTTCCATGGTGTCAATAAACACACCTACACACAGACATAAACAAATTTTGCAACTTTGCAACTGTATGTGATCATATTATACTGTGAATTTAGAGGAAGGAATAATTATTCATATTCCTTTGTGGAACTTTAAAATTCTCTTTTATACTTACCATGTATTGTAGGCAGTCTAGTTTATCCGTCATAGCAATAACATTAGTAATAGCTAACATTTATTAATGCTTACTTTAGGCCAGGCACCATGCTAAGCTCTTTGCAATTATGATCTCATTTAGTACCCATAACTACTCTGGGAAATAAGTGTTAATTTTATCCCCATTTTATAGATGAAGAAACTGAGCAAAACAGAGGTTAAGTGACTTGCTCAAGGTCACGTGCTAGTAAATATCTGAGGCCAGATTTGAACTCAGGTCTTCCTTACTCTAGGCCTGGCACTTTATCCACTGTGTCACTCCCTTTCCTAGATAGTAAGGTCCCTAGAACATAGAACATATATTCAGCATGTTTGTTGTATTGAATTTTAATTATTAAAAAAAATTTTTAATTTTATTTTATTTTCAGTTCTGAATTCTTTTCCTCTGCTCATTCCCTTCTCTCACACATGGAGAAGACAGGAATGATAAAATCATCACAGCTGTGTGTAGTCTTGCAAAACAAATTATTGCATGAATTAGTCATGTCCAGAAAAGAAAAAGGAGAAAAAAATACACTGCAATCTATGCTCTGAGACCATCAGCTTACTATATGGAGATGGATTTCATGTTTCATCATGAGTCTTTCTGAATTGTGGTTGGTCATTGATGAGACTTCTTGTTGATGAAAGTAATTAAGTCTTTCAAAGTTAATTATTTATAAAATATTCTTGTTACTTTATAAAATATCTTCTGGTTCTCCTCACTTTGTAATAGTTCATATAAGTCTTCTCAGGTTTTCAGAAACTGTATCCTTCATCATTTCTTATAATACAATTATATTCAATCACTTTTATACACCATACCTTGTCTAGCCATTCTCCAGTTAATGGGCATCTCCTCAGTTTCCAATTCTTTGCCATTACCAAAGAGCTTCTATAAATACTTTTATACATATGAGTTCTTGTGCTTTTATTTCTTTGGGGTATAGTCTTCATAATGGTATTGTTAGGGTACAAAAGAGTTTGCACAGTTTAATAGCTTTTAGGGAATTGTTTCAATTGCTTTCCAGAAAAATTGTAGCAGTTCACAGGTCCATTAATGGAGCATTAGTGTACCTGTTTTCCCACATCCCTCCCAGTATTTGTCATTTTCCTTTTTTTGTCTCCTAGCTAATCTGTTGAGTATGGAGTGGTAACTCAGAGTTATTTCAGTGTTCATTTCTCTAATTATTAGTGACTTAAAACATTTTTTGTGTGGCTGTTGAAAGCTTGAATTTGAAAACTGCCCTATTCATATTCTTTGACCATTTGTCAATTAAGGAATGGTTTTTATTCTTGAAAATTTGACTCAGTTACATATATATTAGAAATGAAGGTTTTATCAAAGAAACTTGTTATAAAGGGTTTTTTTCCAGTTTCCTTCTTTTCTTCTTATTTAATTTCATTGGTTCTTCTTATAGAAATCTTTTAAATTTTATGTAATCAAAATTATCCATTTTAGCTACTGTGAACTCCTATGTCTTTTGTTTGGTCATGAGCTCTATTATGCATAGATCTGACAGGGAGTTTCTTCCATGCTCCACAAATTTGCTTATGATCTTAGCATTTATGTCAAAATCATGAATCCATTTGGAGCTTATCTTGCATATCATGTGAGATTTTGTCAATTCCTAGTTTCTACCAGACTACTTTCCAGTTTTCCCACCTTTTTTTGTTGAATAGTGAATGCTTGCCCCAAAAGGTAGTATCTTTAGATTTATCAAACACTAGGTTACTGTGCCCATTTTTAATTGTTTATTGAGTACCTAATCTATTCCACTGATTAACCTCTCTATTTCTTATCCAGTGCTAAATTGTTTTGGAGATCATAGCTTTGTAATATAGTTTGATATCTGGTACTGTTAGTTCCCCGTCTTTCTCCTTTTTTTTTTCCCATTGATTCCCTTGATAGCTTTGACTTTTTGTTTGTTTAGATGAATTTTGTTATTCTTTTCTAGTACAATAAATTCCTTGATGGTTTCATTGGTAGGGTACTGAATAAGTAAATAAATATAGATAGTATTGCCATTTTTATTATATTGGCTCAGCCTACCCATACACAATTACTATTTCTCCAGTTATTTAGATCTATATTTCTACAGAGTATTTGTGTTAAGTAAACCATCATAACTTCTGAAAAAAAGTGATAGCTTTGTTTCCTCTTTGCCTGTGTTTATTCTTTCAATTTCTTTTTCCTGTCTTGTTTCTATAACTAGCATTTCTAATGCAATATTGAATCATAATGGTTATAATGCATATCATTGATTCACCCCTGATCATGTTGAAAAAGCTTCTAGTTTATTCCCTTTACAGGTAACATTTAGTCTCGATTTTAGAGATATATACTTTTTTTTTTTTAAGGAAATCTCCTTTTATTCCTTTCTAGTGTTTTTAACAGTTGAATTGTAATTAAAGATATAAACTGTGCAGTTACATGAGAAATTACCAGCAACCTAAATAAACATTTCATTGATATTCTTTTTACTTATTAATGCCTCTTCCAATACACATTACCCTGCCTTATAACAAAAAAATATAGTTAAGTAAAATGAATCTATACATTGACCATCTCTAATAATATGAACTTCATCCTCAGTTTATAGAATCCATCCTTTCTCCCAGAGAACATGACAGGATCAGTGGGTAGAAATCACAAAGAGCAAAATTTAGATTGAATATAGGAAAATCTTTCTGGTGATTAGTCCAAAAGTGGAACGGATGGCTTTGGGAATTAAGGAATTCTCGGACCTTTCTGAATGTCCTTAGACTAGAAGAGCTCAGCTCCTGTTTCCTATGTTATCATGGAGATTACTTTCTGAACATGGGTTGATGAGGTTCCTTGCAGCACCCTAAAATCTGCAATAAAAAAACTTTTCCATAGGAGGCTTACTATTTCTTCACCATTATCCCTGTGAAGTTCTGCTCTTCTATTATTTTTTCTTTTACATTATTGTGGAGATTGTGCAAATTGTTCTTATAGCCTGTTTTACTTCACTCTGAATCAGTCCCTGTTTCTCTGGATTCTTCACCGTCATTACTTCCTATAAAATTATTTTTCTTTTGATTACTATGAACTTGACAACACTAACAAATGTCCCTTTCATATTCTTCCAAGCAATGTCTCCTTACATTTCTATTACATAATTTATATAGCCATTCCTCAGTTAACCAGCACCCACTCTGATTGTCATGCTTTGCTACCACAAGAAGTTCAGCTTTAACTATTTTTTGTGATGAAACTAATTAAAGTAAGAGAATGTATAGGACCTTCGTCACAGTAGTTTTAATGGAGTTCTTATACTCTGTCTACTTTAAACTGTTTTTGTTTTCTATTAAATGTAATTTTCAATGAATGAAAATCTATTCTTTCTCCCTCTTACCTTGCCACTACCTAATCTAAAAAAACTTGTAACCAATATACGTAGTCAAACAAAACAACATTGTCCATACCAAAAACACCTATGTCTCCTTCTGTGCTCCGAGTCCATCAGAGTCCACTCTGTGTTAAGATGAGTAGTATGTCTTATCATGAGTCTTCTGGAGTCATGATTGGTCATAGTTCCTCAATTCTTCAGTTTTTTGTCTTGACCATGTTGCTGCTGTATGAATTATTCTCCTACTACTTTTCACTTCATTCTGCTGTAGTTTATATAAATATTCTCAAGTTTCTCTGAAATTGCCCCTTTCATCATCCCTTATAGTACAATAGTGTCCATTATATTAATATTTCCTAATTTATTTTGCCATTTCCGCAGTTGATAGGTGAAGAGTAGTAGTCTTCAATGGTGTAATGGAGTTCACTGTACAAAACCTCACCTTGGAGTGAAGCAAACAGTGGTTACCTCGTTGAAAATTGGCCTCATTGAAAACTGGCCAACTTAACTTAGACTGGAAAGTTCCCTGATTCCTGTGAATGGCAAAAAGCAAATTAAGACAAACAGGAAGAGTGAATTCTGTATTAATGTAAGCTGTAATTCAAATGGAGCCTGCAAGGCAATAACCTGATGCCACCTACAGGAGTGAGGAATACAGATCCATCACTCCTTATTTCCAGTACATGAGACTGGGCAACTTGCCTGGAGTACAGCCTGCTGTTTCAAAAAGCAGAATTATTTCAGAAAAAAAAATGGGAAATTGCACATATACTTCCTATTTTAGGCACAAACTAAACCCTGTAAAATTACTTTTGGAATGTAAAATACAATTTAAAACTTGTAAAAGTTCATTTTTAAAAGATAGGGAATATCATCTTGAAGATAGCTGTATGGTTGTGAAAGTCACAGGTTGTCAATGCATTCAATCCTTGAAGTGGCAATTTATAGTTTATTTTTAATACTGTTGGTGAAACAGAAGTTGGGCTATAAAGATAAAAGAGAGTGTATGTAAGATATGAGAAAAAATCTCACTATATGTTATATCCATTTGAAAAATATAAGTAGAAAACTTTGATAATTTGTTTTGGATTCTCTTAGTTATTTACTGCAGATTGTTAGAAGATACTAGGGCCTCACTCTAAACTGCTTTCAAATAATTCGCAAAGTAGAGTGTATTCATTGTATCATATGTACATCGAACCATGTGTCCTTACTAGGCCTCAAGTTCCTCATTTCTATTCATGAGGGAATGAGACTGAATGGTTACCATTGTTTCTTTTAAAACCAACATTTCATGACTATTCTAAAATTACATATTATCCAAGTACTCCAAATTCTCAAAAAGGCAAACAGATCTGCAGTCTTATTCATGTCATAAGATTCCTTTCAATGATGCAGCTCTCATTGCATTTGTTGCTTTTCATCATGTGTGATTCTTGTTCCTGGTCTACGAAAAGCTAAATACCATAGTTTCACTCTGGGGGGCCTTCCTAGCTTTTTCTTGACATATTTTTAACACATAGACTGCCCTTTGATTTTCCCACACTCTTGCCTTAAGACCAATCTATCCTTTTGTTCATAGATGCCTGTGGTACTATCCTTGATACCCGTGTTGTGTTTCCTTGCTTTTTATGTGTTATACTTGGGGGAAAATACAATATGAAAACCATAAACTGAAAAGATTGTTATTTTCTAATAATTAATTATTAATTAATGATCTGAGATTTTATTTGTATTTTTACTTCATTTATGTAAGGTGTCATGTCTAGTGCTGGGAGAATAAAGCTTGAGTTAGGAAGACATATGGAGCATTTCTTGATGTTCAATATTAAATCTCTTTAAGCTCTACATTATACAACCCTTGAGCTTATACCAACCAAACATTTATTTAGTGTCAGCTATAGGCAAGTCACTGCTTTGATGTTTGGTAGCCACAGATGAAATAAGACATTATCTCTGAATAAAGGGGCCTGGACTCTAGTTGGAAAAATATAATAGAAAAACGTTATTAGAAGATAAATATAAAGAGGAAGTCCAGACAGAACAGAAACTATTTGAAGTTGAAGAACTCGTTTTCCAATATTAATTGTCAGGGAAGGCTTTATGGACAATCAATTAATCAGTAAATATATTAATATAATAAAAGCACCTATCATATGTTGGGCACTGTATTAAACTCTGGGAGACAAAGACATGGGTACATACAGTCTAGTCTTTGAAAAGTGGGAAGAGTTTTTTTATTGGCAGAGATAGAGTATAATCTGTTCCAGATATGATTATGGAGATGATAGCGGGAAGTAGTTTGAATAAAGAATAGTATGCTTAACTCATTAAATTTCAGTGATTCGAATCAGTAGTAGTAAGAGTTCCAGATAGAAAATGATGTTGATGCCCAGTTGGAGGCTTTGAATATCACCAAGGAGTATGGATTTACTCTGATAGTCATTGGCAAATACACTGAAGGATTTTGAGTAGGAGAATGATAGGAATATCACCATCTATTAAGAACATTACTCAAGGAGTAGTAGTTAAAATGGACTGGAATAAGAGAGTCAGGAAACTTTTACTGATGAAATTGCCTTTTTTACCTTCCTAGTACCCTTGTTGAGTTTACATTCTATTTCATTACTTCTCCCCTATTAGAATGTAATCTTCTTGAGGACTAGTACGATATGTCCTGTGTATTTGAATCCCCAGTACCCAGCACAATGACTGAAACATAGTAACCCCTTAATAAATGTTTGTTGATTGACTTAGTGATTTCCTCTCCCATATTCCATCTATTTAGGCAGTTTTATCTGTTAATCAGCCACTGGTAATATTCAAATATATTTAAAACTTGCTCTTAATTTACTACTTCAAAGTCTTTTTTTGTTTTTTGGTCAATTTATTCAGGTTCCCCAAAGTACTGACTTAAGATACCTAAAATTAGCAAGGGAAACAGATGAAGGTGATAAGCTTCTGTATAATGCTCTGAAAGTCAATCTTCCTCTCATGCTTGAAAGTAGTAGAGGAAGGAAATTTCAAAGAAAAAACATTCCAGAATATACTTGCTTTTTGTACCGAGAGTTGAAATCTATACACTGTTCCCAGAAGTATTCCCATCAATCATCTGCTCTTTGGATAAATTACTGTAACCATGACTCATAACAGCATTCTAACTCTGATTACCTTTCTATTTTACAATATATTTCTCTTTGGAGTTGTGTGATAACTTGTTAATAGATTGTAATATATAATAATTACATATTGGTATGCATCTCATTTGTCACCATCATTACTTCTTTCCACCCTGTACCCATCCTTCAGCTTGGAACACAATCCAGAGATGCTCAATAAAGGCTGATTGAATGAGGAAATGAATTTATAGATTATATTGCCTATGATTTATAGACTTAAAATCAGATCTTTCAGTATCCCAAAACCAGTTTACCGATGTGGAATATCTCCAAGCAACTGGTCATTTAAACAAAGCATTGACTTTGAAAGATTTAGTGATATCAAAAATATACTCATACCCTTCTCCTCCCTCTGCCCTATACCTAAAGTACAAGACCACTACATTGAACTGTGGGAAAAACACACAGGATATTACATCTGCATCCTGCATGCACACAAGACACCCCACTGCTCAATTTTTTACGGTATTGCCAAGGAAGGCAGTGTGGTGTGGCATAATGGAAATAATGCCAGACTAGATGCCAGCACTGGGTCCATCTGTGAGGCCTCAGGGAAGTGTCTTGGGAACCAGTGTGCAAATTGATAATATTGGATGAAAGGATCCTCACAATTCCATCTAACTCTAACATATTGTGATTTTGACAACTCTGATAAATATTGAGCTTTAAGTAAGCAGACTCTATAGTTCTTGATGTATCATGAAAAATTTGCATTGTAAAAGAGCATAAGTTTTAAGCACAGATATTTTTGCCCAAGTATTCAGCACTGCCAAAAAACTTTTCCAGATGGCTGCCTGAAGTAAACTTTAACCAGATTTTCTTTTTCCTGATGGGAGTGTTCTTTTCTTGCCATGTGTTTTATTTTTGTTTTGAAAGCTGTGAAATATGACAATGCAGTGATTAATTTTGGCTAAAGACCTGGTTTTTTTCGTGCCAACAATGGTACAGCATTGGAAATTATCCTCCTTAATTCTGTTCCTTCACTTTTTAAATTTTATCATTTTTAACTTTCTGACAAATACTAAAAACTCAAAATTTTCATTGAAAAAGATGAGAATCTTGGTTTTGGCCAGTGCCACGTTTGGCAATTTCTAAATTGAGAGCAATTTAGAATAAGTTACCCAAAATTACATAATAATCAGTGACAAAGTAAATTGAACTCCTGATTTCCTAATGTGTATACCTTGCTTCAATATTTACTCATACTCAGGAAAATACCTATAGACCAAATGTCTGATTTAAATGAAGAAACAGTTTTTATGCATGGGAGTATTTGTGAAAGGGAGTGCAGGTCAAGAAGGTATTTTAAAAAGTAGGTGAAGAGTTGTTTTTTTTCCCCTTAAATATTAGGTTCATAGCACCTTTCATTCAGAAGTATCATACAGCAGGTATCATCCTATGACATGTTGTTTATAAAATATTGTGGAAGAAATGGGAGAATAAAGTTCTTTTCAAATAGGAGAGATGATAAAATTTTTTTTTTGAATTGAAATGAAAGGCAACTACCTAAATGGCAAGAACATGACAGTTTCCTTAATTTTATCATTTGTTCCAAGTTGTAGCTTGGAACAATTTTTTTACCTGGGACAGATTCAGTTGGGGAAACTTCACCAAGGACAGTTCTACCTTATCTTTCTTTGCCAGAACATATCGGTTCTTGCAAATGTGAGATCTCATCCCTGATAGGTAGCCCTTGTAGGATCAAGTGGCAAGATACAAGGATGATAGTTGCTGTAGTGAAGACATACCTTCCTGAATAAAAAAAAAGCACTCACCTTACCACAAAGCATATACCTGCTTCTCCCTTCCAAGTTGATGTCCCATTTGGCTTCAGCCCTTTTGAGAATTCCATCAGTGGATATTCTAAACTTTCTCATCGTCATTCTTTTTCCCCTGACCCTCAGCTTTTTGGATACTATTTTAAACAGAAGGAAAGAAGAGGATTAAACATAAAGCAGGAGAAACATTTTTCTTGATTTTCTTGTCAGAACTGGAGATGTGGTGAACATGAGTTATGAAATATGTGACAGGGTAAAATATTTCCATACTTGAAGTATTTTCTTACATGTCAGCGATCTATGAGCTCATCAGTGTGGTTTCTCTCCATCAGTACAGAGCACAGACCTCATATCATGTAATTCTTATCCATTTTCTCCCATAAATCCTCCAAAGAAGATTTACTGCATATGCTGAAATGTCTTCTAGATTTTTTTTGAACTTTTGGATGAATACTCTAGCAATACCTGGAATGTATAGATAGTTATCTTCTTTATCATTATAAGCCTGCATCACTTTTTTTATTCATTTAATAAGATGTTTTTGAGTCCATACTAGCCAGTGGGCAAGGTCCTTGTGATAAAAGGATAAAAGCAAGGAACTTGCATTCTATTAGGATAGAACAGTTTGCACACAAATATATGATATATAAATTGAGTAAAAAGTAATTGTTTTACAAAAGGAAGGTACTAGCAACTGATGGGAATCAGGATAGATTTCATGGACTTTCTGGCCAATATTCATTTTTACTATATATTTTTCTTTGAGGACAGAGGGAAGAATATCATCAGTGAGAGAAATTTTAATTGCAGATCAAAAATCTTTTCTAGTTGGGAGATCACTGGTATATGAATTAGCATGATGGTCTTATAGATCTATATGTCTATTTCTAGTCATTCTCCTGAGTATCATTTCAATGCTATTAGCTGCCTGTTGGACAATTCCCATTGAATGTCCCATTGGCATCTCAAACTCAACATGCCCCAGACAGAACTCTTCCCCCTGCAAACCTACACACCCCAACTTCCCTGTTTCTATTGAGGTCATCACCATGGTTTCAGTTACCTAGGTTTACAATCTCAGGAGCTACCTTTTGACTCTTCCCTCTCTACAGCCCTTATATCCAGTCAGTTGCCAGTTCTATTTCCGCAACACCCATTCCCTTCTCTCCCCTCATAAGGTTACATCCTTAGTCAAACCTTCATCACCTCTTGCCTCTACCATTGTAATAGCCCTGTAATTGGTTTCCTTGCTTCCAATCTCTCTTCCAATCTATGTTTGTCAATTTATCTTCCAAACATCTGCTAAAGTGATATTCTTAAAGTGTATATCCAACCATGCAACTCCTGTAACTCAAAAAGCTTATGTAGCTTTCTGTTGCCTCTAGAATTAAAAAATAACTCCACTGTTGGTCATTTAAAGCCCTTCCCAATCTGCCTCCACTCTATTGTTAGAGGTTTTTTATACATTATTCCCCTTCACTCACTCTACATTCCAGCCAAATCAGCTGACTTGCTGTTCCTTGTAAATAGTTCCTTTCTTTGGATTTTTGCTTAGGATATCCTCATGTCTGGGATGTATTATTTTCTCACTTGTCTCCTAGAATCCCTTTCTTCCTCAAAGGTCATCTCAAACACCATGTCCTACATGAGTAATTTCTCTGATGCCCCCAACTGCTAACAAATCTCTTGAAATTACTTTGTGTTACTTACCTGTTCATGTGTTTTATTTTTCCTGATACAATGTAAGCTCCTTAAAAGCAGAGACTGTTAATTTTTTTTTTTTGTATATCTAAGAACTACTACTATTAGAAGAAATTGGATTGATTGATTGATTGACTCAATGGGAGTAAAAAGAAAGCAGTCTTATGGAAAGGGTTATATATAAAGACCACAGAAATACTAAGACAGGTTGAATTCAATAAATATGTACCATATACATAATCACTTTTATAGTACTTTTAATAGAAACCCCACAAAAATATCAACCTGCATACAGCAAATACAAAGTTATATATTTACCAAAAATTTCAGTTGTTTGGACTGAAATGAGATGATAAGATAAATCAAAATATAAATAAAATAAAAATAAGAAAAATGAATAAAAAGTATAAACTTATACCACTTTAAGAAAGATTTCCTGTAATTGATGTTCTAGTTGTTCATTCCCTCCATTTGATGTTGAATTGTAGAATATCATGCTATGCTTATAGATGTCCCTAAATGCAAAACCTGATTAGACATTACTTACTTATGCACTTGCATAACAGGCATTTGTTTTCTTTCAGTTTTAGTAATGTGACCTCAATAATGTTTGGTTTGGGAAGCTAGATTTAGATAAATGTTCGAGTCGAGCTTGATCCATTACTGCTTCTGAAAGATTCATTATCCTGATTTAGTTGCCGCCGTCATTAATCTTTTTCTCAGTGACAGCATTTGGCATGCCTTAGCACTTTTAAACAAATGGACTTTTTTAGAAGGCTATTAACTTGAAACTTTTCTGAGAAAAATTAAATATAAATAAGACCAGTATATTTAAAGTACAACTCCTCTATCTGTTTCATTATACAAGTGATCTCTAATCCCTTCAGGACCTCAGTGTGTTATCCAGGGAAGTACCTTGCCATCTTGGCATAGACCTAACTGCCTTAAGACTTAGCATTAGCTCACTAGGCTTAGTGTTACACCCATCTACTTTAAGCTGAATAGCTTAGTTGCAGGTATTAACCTCTGTGACTAATGCAAGTATCTAAAACCACTTAGAGATCTCTTAAGCAGGGCTATGGATTTGGTAGGACCCAGACTGGCAGAATCATCATACTTCTGATAATTATGCCTGCAAGAGTAGGGAAGGACTCAGAAAGAGTTGTCAAGAATGCATTGAACATGTGACGCAGAGTCATCATTGCTGAACTTTGTAATTTTTCTGCATCCTAAAACTTCAGGTCATCCTCCTCATTAACATTATATAGTGCTTTCAAAATTGTAAAATGCTATTGCAGAAGTTTATCACCTGGAGTTAGGAAGACCTGAGTTCCAGTCCAGTCTCAGATACTTACTAGAGAGCTGACAGTGGGGAAGTCACTTAAGCTCTCTTTACCTGAGTTTCATCACCTGTAAAATCACCTACATTGAAGGATTATTGTGAAGATTATAAGATAATATATGTAAAGTGCCTGGCACATCCGGAGTAGGCACCATATAAACATTTGTTCTCTCCCTTTCTTCCTTTTTCCTTCTCCTTCTCTCATCCCTCACAGCCTACCATAACTGCAGAAACCTTCCTTGCAAACCTTCAGGTGCATTTTGCTGTATGGCAGTAGAACCAGTAATCAATCAGTCCCATTTAGCCTTTATAAAGGTATAGCACTGACGTTTTCCACATAGCTTATGATATCCTGCAATGCTTTCCATCTCATTTGTCTTATTTTATTTTGAATTGGACCTATGATTTCACTCATGAAGGGAATTCTGCCATGAGAAAATTTCTCTACCTGTTCAGATTAGCACCTGGTCTCAGAACAAAGGTGTTAAACTCACAGTTGGCAAAACTCTGGATTGCAGCTCAGATCAAATTGAAATGTAATTTGGAAATATTTAACAAAGGAAAATAATAACTAACATTTCCCTAGTGCCTACTATATGCCAGGCACTGTGCTAAAGTGCTTTATAATTATTATTTCATCTGATTCTCCCAACACCCTGGGAAGCAGGTGCTGTTATTTTACATTTTACAGATGAGGAAAACAGAGTGAAGTGACTTGCCCAGCATCACATAGCTAGTAAGCGTCTGAGGCTAGCTTTGAACTCATGAAGAAGAGTCTTCCTGACTCCAGGCCTGGCACCTAGCTGCCCAGTGAGGGTAAGACTCCCTGCTTAAATAGCAGTACTGACAGACTATTCATTGCTTAATTATTTTAATATTTTGTTTTGCTCTGTCAGGCATATATACATACACATAGATTTAGGGTTATATAGAGTGAGTGATAGAGCACATTTTGTTAAATTAATTCATACGTTATAAAGTGTTAATTTATCACAAATATTAAAATAACTTTTCTAATAATAATAGCTAGCATCTATATAGCATCCCTACTGTGCAAAGCACTTTACAAATATAATCTCATTTCATTGTCACAACTATTTGACTTAGTTTCTGTTATCATTTTACAAGGAAACTGAAACAAAGAGAAGTTTAATGACTCTGCCACAACTCATAAGTGCCTGAGACTGGATTTGATCTCAAGTCTTCCTAACTTCAGGTCCAGCACTGTACTGCCTTAAAAAAAATTGCAAATGACTTACCTGAAAATTTTCTCTCTTTATTTGGTATGAGTGAATGAAGAAATAAATCAGAAAAAAGTAGCTATTAAAGGCACACTACGTACCAAACATGAGCTAGGGATTCATATAGAAAAAAATGAGACGCCAAGTCCCTTCTCTCAAGCAACTTAACATTCTAATTCAGGGAGAAAAAACACATATAAAAGAATTCAGTTGCAGGACAGATAGAATGGAAGGGGCAAAGGGGAACGCAAGATGCAGGAGTCCTTAGGGTGCATTAACTTGCTATTTATCCTTCGTTCTCAAAGAGGATGGTGAGATCAGGTTTCATTAGGTGACAGTACCTATGGATCTGGAGAGCAAATGGCAAGGCTTAGCAATCCTGCTCCCTGAAGGTTTGTAGTTTTTGACTCCCAGGTCACCCAAATAGTATGAACAGCCATGACATGACTCTGTCTGGTCAGCTGCCCCACTGGATCTGAGCCAGTAGAGAGGGGTGGTAAGGGACAGTGAGGAGGCTGGAGACAGGGAAGAGAATTTAAGGAGAAAAGGTGCCTCCCACTTTACTTGTTCCTTACTGCTTGATAATTTCTCCTCAGTCCATGTTCTATTTTGGCATAATTTTTTTTCATTGATTTAACTTTTACTGAAATAGCTGCTGAAGTGTGAGTATTTGATTGACAAGAACATATACAGCATTTGTTTTAGTTCAGATCAGACATTCCGTATCACAGCCAGGAAACATGTGCCCCAACACTCCCCCTAGCCCCAAATTCTTCTGGCCATATTTAAACTTACGAAGCTAAAACAAATCTGACCTTATTTTTAAAAGGTTGGATTTTTTTTGAGAAGTGAAAGGGGAGGGAGGGTGAAGTTTGCCTTTGTAGTATAAACTATTCCATCCTTTTTTCATTGAATTGAAATCCTTCTAAACTTTTAAAATAATGCAGACCACATTTCTTTTATTTCATTTTCAACCCTTGACTCAAAAAAAAAAAACACCATAGAAGAAATAGTATGCTTGATGCTGAACTGGCATCAGGATAAACAACAATGCATAGAATACTGGAAAGGATCCTATGCTCTGTTTTGATGCATTTTGTGAAAGTTTGGGTTGGTTCTTAACAAATTAGAATTAGATGTTTTCAGTCTACACAAAAAAGGTTGAATCAGATAAAACTTCATTTGTGTGAGCTTCACTTGATTATTTCAAATTCTTAAACGATGTGACTTTTTTTTTAAAAAGCAGTAATACACTAAGGAAAAGAATGACAAAAAAGGGGAAACAGTTTTATAATGACAATCACCTGGAACCTGGCCAATGAGAGAAGATGAGAAAAGGAAAGGAGAGGAAGAAATAATCCTCCCTTATTCTGGAGTCTGGAGACTGTGGCTGTAAAATGTGTGTGTGTGTATGTATATGTGTGTGTGTGTGTGTGTGTGTACGTACATACATACACACAAATCTATCTGTATATATATATATCATCAGATTTGGCTGATGTTGTTTTGTAGAACTGAGTTGTTTTTAAATTCTTTTATTTTTTATTTTATTTTATTTTATTTTATTTTTTTTTTTTTTGATCCTAAAACTTTATGTTCCAGTTTTTCCCCATCCCTCCCTCCCCACCCATTCCCTTTGGAAAGGCAGGCAATTCAATGTAGGCCATATCTGTGTAGTTTTGCAAATGACTTCCATAATAGTCGTGTTG
>CM053771.1:319892812-319928157 GCA_028658325.1 Potorous gilbertii | reverse complement strand
CAAAACCAAAAGAATGAAAAAATGGAAGAGAATGTGAAATATCTCATTGGAGAAACAACTGACCTGGAAAATAGATCCAGGAGAGACAATTTAAAAATTATGGGACTACCGGAAAGCCATGATCAAAAAAAGAGCCTAGACATCATCTTTCATGAAATTATCAAGGAAAACTGCCCTGATATTCTAGAACCAGAGGGTAAAATAAATATTGAAAGAATCCACCAACCACCTCCTGAAAGAGATACAAAAAGAGAAACTCCTAGAAATATCACAGCTAAATTCCAGAGTTCCCAGGTCAAAGACAAAATATTGCAAGTAGCCAGAAAGAAACAATTTGAGTATTGTGAAAATACAATCAGGATAACACAAGATCTAGCAGCTTCGACATTAAGGGATCGAAGGGTATGGAATAGGATATTCCAGAAGTCAAAGGAACTAGGATTAAAACCAAGAATTAAATACCCAGCAAAACTGAATATAATACTTCAGGGGGGAAACAATGGTCATTCAATGAAATAGAAGACTTCCAAGCATTCTTGATGAAAAGACCAGAGCGGAAAAGAAAAATTTGACTTTTAAACGCAAGAATCAAGAGAAGCATGAAAAGGTAAACAGGAAAGAGAAATTACAAGGGACTTACTAAAGTTGAACTGTTTACATTCCTACGTGTAACTCTTGAAACTTTTCTCAATATCTGGGTAGTTGAAGGGATTACACACACACACACACACACACACACACACACACACACACACAGAAACAGAGTAAGACAGAGAGACAGAAGACACTAGGTGAGTTGAATAGGAAGGGACCATATGTAAAAAAATAAAATTAAGGGGTGAGAGAGGAATATATTGGGAGGAGAAAGGGAGAAATGGGCAAATCTCTCATAGAAGAGGCACAAAAAAGCTTTTCCAACGGATGGGAAAAGGGGGGAGGTGAGACGGAAAAAGTGAAGCTTACTCTCATCATATTTAGCTCAAGGAAGTAACAACATGCACACTCAATTTGGTATGAAAACCTATCTTATACTACAGGAAAGTAGGGGAGAAGGGGATAAGCAGGGTGGGGGGGATGATGGGAGGGCAAATGAGAGGAAGGAGCAATTAGAAGTAAACACTCTTGGGGAGGGACAAGGTCAAAATAGAGAATAGAAGAAAGTGGGGACAGGAGAGGCTGGAGGGAAATATAACTAGTATTACACAACATGACTATTATGGAAGTCATTTGCAAAACTACACATGTATAGCCTATGTTGAATTGTTTGCCTTCTCAGTGGGGATGGGTGGTGAGGGAGGAAGGGAGAGAAGTTAGAACTCAAAGTTTTAGGAACAAATTGTGAGAACTGTTTTTGCATCCAACTGGGAAATAAGAAATACAGGTAAAGGGGTACAGAAATTTATCTTGCCCTACAAGACAAAAGAGAAGATGGGGATAAGGAAAGGAAGGGATGTTAGAAGGGAGGGCACATTGGTGGAAAAAGAAATCAGAATGCAAGGTGTTTTGGGGTGGGGGAGGGGAGAGATGGAAAGAAAATTTGGAACTCAAAATTTTGTGGAAATGAATGTTGAAAACTTAAAATAAATAAATAACTTTTTTAAAAAAAAGGGTAGAAGAATGAAGGAAACTCAAAGAGCAATAGCTACTGGGGCAACAAGTCCCTATTTGACAAAACCTGCTGGCAAAAATTTGGGTATGGACCAGTATCTCATACCGCATGGCTAGATAAGCTCCAAATAGGTACATGGTTCAGACACAATTTGCTGATGTCATCAGCAAATTAAAGGATTATGGAAACAATTATCTGTCAGATCTGTGTACAGGGGAATAGTTTATGACTCAACAAGAGAGAATAGTTCACAACAGGTAAAATGGATTATTCTTATTACATAAAATTTAAAATTTTTGCGCAAACAAAGCCAGTAAAATTAAAGTTAGAAGTAGGTAATTGAGAAAAAACTTCACAGCAAGTTTCTTAAATTAAAGTCTCATTTCTCAAATATATGGGGAACTGAACCAAATTTATAAGAATAAAAGCCACTGCCTAATTAATAAATGGTCAAGGGATATAAACAAGCAGTTTTCGGAGGGAGAAATAAAAGCTATCAATAGCCATGTGAAAAACTGTTCTTAATCACTAAAAATTGGACAAATGCAAATTAAAATAATTCTAAGATACCACTTTACACACACTAAAGACTGGATGTCAAAAAAAGAGAATTACAAATGATAGAGGAAATGTGGAAAAATAGGTACACTAATACATTGTTGATAGGTTTATGAACTCATTCAAACATTCTGCAGAACATTTTGGAACTATGTCCAGAGAGCTATAAAGCTGTATAACCTTTGAACCAGCAATACCAGTATGAGCTCCATATCCTGAAGAAATCAAAGCAAAAAAACCTGATATGTACAAAAACATTTTTGTGGTTTCAAAAAATTGGAAATTGAGGGATGCCCATCATTTGAGAAATGACTGAACAAGTTGTGGTATATGATTGTTATGGAATACTATCATACTATAAGATATGACAAGCAGGTGGTTTCACAAAAACCTGAGAAGACTTATATGAACTGAGGTGAATTGAGCAAAACCAGGAGAACATTATATGTGTAACAGCAATACAGTAAAGATGATCAAATGTGAAAGACTTGGCTACTCTAAACAATACAATTATCCAAGACGATTCCGAAGAACTTGTTACAAAAAATGCTATCTACTTTCAGAGAGAGAAGTGATAAACTTTGTGGAGATTGAAGCATATTGTTTTTCACTTTATTTTTCTTGCATTTTCTGCACCATGGCTAATGTAGAAATATGTTTCGTATGACTTCACATGTAAGAAAAGAAATTCCTTCATAGACTGAAAAAAAGAAAGCAATTTGAAACTATGCACCTGAAGCTATTAAACTGTGCATACCTTTTGACCTATTAGGTTTATACCTCAAAGAGATCAAAGAAAAAAGGGAAGAACCTGTATGTACAAAAATGTTCATTGCAGCTCTTTTTTTGGTGGTGTTAAAAGAATTAAAAACTGAAGGAATGCCCATTAATTGGGGAGTGACTGAACAAGTTATGGCATATAAATGTGATGGAATCCTATTGTGCTACAAGAAATGATGAAGAAGATGGTTTCAGAAAAATCTGGGAAGACTTATATGAACTGATTCAAAGTGAAGTGAGCAGAACTAGAACGATTTACATAGTAACAGCAATATTGTCAAGATAATTAACTATGAAAGACAGTAACTTTAATCAACACAATAACCTACCACAGTTCCAAAGGACTCATGATGAAAAATGCTATCCAGATGGAAAACCTATGGAGTTAGAATGCAGACTGAAGCGTAATTCTTCACTTTCTTTCTTTTTGTTGAAATATGGGTAATATAGACATTTGTTTTTGCCTGACTCATTTTTAATGAGTTTTGTAGTTGTTTTCATCTTAATTGGTAGGGGAGGGGGTAAGAAAAGGGAAAGACTCGCTAACTGAAAATAAAATAAAAATGAATGAAAAAAGAAAAGAAAATTCAAAAAAGATGAATGAATGAATGACTAAACTAAAATAAACTACTACACTGGTGAACCATTACACACACACCACAATCTTCATCTCAATTGATACTGATTCTATTAGTGAAAACAAGCATACTTTTATCCAATAATTAATACCAGGTTGTTATGTGGTGATACTCTCTATTTAGTGTTGGCACTGTTCCTAAACAATGATAACATCAGGCTTTTGGCAAGCTTCCCTGTCAATTGTACTGGTCATTTCAAGTGGCCTGAAGGCCTTTAATGTGGTTAGGCTACTGAACAGGCTTATCTAAAGTGTCTACCCATTCTTGATTAGGTAAAAAGTTAGGGTTTAAAATCAGTCTAGTATTTAATATAAAAGAAAAAATCCAGAAGTCAAGTATTTAATTTGTTGCTGAAGTTTTAATGCTAAAGGCAAGGAAAGTAAAGGAAAGGCAAGGAATAAAATATTAGAATTATTCAGATGCTAGGATAATTTCAGCTGTATAGATGAGTATTTGCTCAATACATATTGCATCTACTATGACAAGGCACAGAAACAATTACAACCTAACTTGCAAGTGTAATACAAAGAAAATACTTGGTTACTTCTTCAGCACTCTAAAAATCTAATCTTTTGTTATCTTCTTGCCCAGGATTTTCTCTTAAAATCATTCTAAGAAATAAGAGGAGGGGGGTCTTGTTCAATAAAGCAGCAGTCCCATTCTTCTCATTCCTTACCCATTGCCATCTTGTTTGTGGCAAGTACTCTTCTTAATTAACCCTTGAAGTCTCTCCAGTCCCTTTCTGCTTTCTTTCTTCTGCTTCCTTCCATTCTCTAAACAATATGGATGATGATATGTTAGCACCTGGGGTACTGATAATGAAAACTCATCCCCCTCTCATTGCTTCAGCTGGTAAATGGAACAATATTATCTTAAAGTAACTACACCACAGGAGGGGAAATTGTAGTACCTGGAATCAGAGGACCTGGGTTAGACTTTGAGCTCTGCTACATACTACTTTCTATGTCCCTGAGCAAATTATTTAACCTTAAGAGACTAAAATATCCATGTCTACAAATGAGAAAAGTTGAACTAGAAGGACTCTAAGGTATCTGTCTAAGGTATCTACATCTATTATCCTAGGATATCCTGGATTCACTCTCCCTCACTCCACATATCCAATCCATTGTCAAATTTTGACATCTCTCACATCTAATTCATTCTCTCCACTCAAGTTCTTTCCTTTATCAGTTCTTTATTACCTCTTGCACTAGCCTCCTAATTTGTCTCCCTGCCTTAAGTTTCTCACCTTTCTCTGGAATATTGTAAAGCAATTTTCCTTAATCACAGATCTAACCATGTGACTCCAATATTGAATCAATTCCACTGCCTCCCTATCACCTCTAAGACATAAACTCTTTGTACCTTTTAAAGACATACACAACTAACTTTTCAAGCTTACTGTCCCCTCTGAGATCCAGTCAGACTTCATCTTCTCTCTGTTCCTCATTCATAACACTGCATCTCTTTTTCTCTCTGCTTTTACTCTAGCCATCCCCCATGCCTGAAATGCCCTCCCTCCTTAACTCGACCCAGTGTCTCTCTCTTCCCTCTAAGATGCAGCACAGGCACTATATTTGACACTGTCCCTGATCCTTCCAAAATACGAGTGTCCTCTCTCCTTAAATACTTTATATTTCACTACCTTTCATGAGTGTTTACTAATTTTATATTTTCACTGTATGTTTTATGTGTGTTTGTTATCTCTCCTATCAATAGAATTTAAGTTGAGACTGTTTCATTCTTTCACTTTCATTCCTAATATCTTCTATATGCTAGGTGCTTAATAAATGTGGATTGGTAGGTTTAGTTATTCACTTTCTTTTATCTAAAAGAAAATCACAAAATTTAAAGTATTAAAAATTTGAAAATGGATTAATAACCAAACATCAATTAAAGGGGTTTTGGAAGATGGTGGCCTTTTCTCCTTTTTCAATAAATACTAAATGATTCCACAAAAAAAATATCTTTTGCTAATTGTTAGTTACATTTTCCTTCTTTAACTCGCCATTGTTCCCTTCCCCAACCCTCCACCCCCACCAATCCGGTTTAAAGTGTAGGAAAAAATATTACAAATATTAGGAAAAGTCTTAGAAAACATTCTATTTTTAAAGTACAGCTAATACTTTAGCCATACCATTTAAGTAGAAAAAAAAATCTGTCATTAAAATATCAGCTATTTCAGTTTCCAAATTCATAGCGTTCTATTAGAAAACTTTATAAGCACTTTCACATAGCTGTTGGTCTTTGCAACAATAAACCCAAAGCACGATCTTTAAATGACTTTTGAAATGCAACATTATATAATGTTCATTTTTGTTCCTTCAGGACGCCTAAAGATCCGTTTTTAAACTATTACAAAGATTAAAAGATTCCAAAAGAATGGAAAAGGTCATGAACTGTATTATAACAACAAAAAGATTACTAATACCTCAATAACCACAAATGCATATACTTATTTTCAAAGCCCAGAATCTCCATGTGACAGACTATCTTCTTGCCATACTATCGCATACCTCCTTCTAGCTTAGAAAATCTATATTCATATTCCTGTAAAATGTGTATTAGTGAGCTACACTATAGTCTCCACTAACCATCAGAGGCATTTTCCAGATCAAAACACCAATGCCTGGCCACTAGTTTTTTCTATGTCCTGAATTTTCAATAGGTAGATAGTGTAGGAGATAGATAGAGACTGACCCTGGTGTCAGACACAAGTTCAAATCCAGCCTCAGACGTGGACATGTAACTTGACCTCTTGGTCTGAGTTTTCTCATAAGCAAAACTAGGGTAATAATTGCCCTCCCTCCCTCCAAGGCATTTGTGAAGACAAAATGGAAGTAGTATGTGTAAAAAGTTTTCTATGTAAATGAGAACAAGGGAATAGTGTCTCCTATTGGAATGTAAGCTCCTTGAAGACAGAGTAGTCTAGCTTTTTGTATCTGTATTGTCAGCACATAGCTATCAATGCAAGGAGAATGGAACTGCCTTGCACACAGTAAGCATTTAATAAATACTTTTTTATTCATCCATTCATAGATGAATATTTACAGAAGATCAAAATGAATTACGTAGTGACTAAGAGGTATAAGAAATGAGAGGTCCCACTCTACTTATTGTCTGATACCCCAAAAAGCATGCTACTAAGCAAAATAAAACATCCTTAAAAGCTCTCCTCCAGTAAAGCCTGCCTGATGCATATGCTAAAACTACACAAGATTCCTTAAGAGATAACTACAAAGATAACTTTGCTCAATGATCTTTTGGTTACTATTGATATCAGGCAAGGCATAAAACAGAAAGATATAATCTTTAAAGGCTGAAGGTGTTTGCAAGTATCATGAAAGAAAAAGACTGAACCTCTGATTTCATTTCCCTCTTCCAATTCAAATAAGCACCTTTTCTGAAATCTTGCCTTCCAGAATTGCCCAGAGCAGTGAGGGTAAGTGGTTATCAAGGGCCATACATTCAATATGCTAGTCAATAAATACTTATTAAATTCCTACTATGTGCCAGGCACTGTGCTAAGCCCTGTGGTTTGCAAAGAAAGGTAAAAAGATAGCCTCTGCTCCCAAGGAAGCTCACAAAATAATGGAGGAGAAGATACATATGTGACAGAGGAATGTATATTATATAGAAAATAAATATGGAAGCACATAGAATATATACAAAATAAATGCAAGGTAGTTTTGGGAAGGAGGGCACTACCAGCTGGGGAGGGTACCATAAAGTCTTCATGTAGAAGGTGGTATTTCAGCTGAATTTTGAAGAAAATAAGTTATCCTAAGAGGAAAAACAGGAGGAACTTAATTCCAAGCAAAATAATTTCACTATGTAAATAACTTTCATACCAAAAACACTATACTGACTCATCTGTTTTAAAACACTACCCTTAGAAAGGGACCCATATGTTAAAAAAACATTTAGTGCAGCTCTATTTGTGATGCCACAGAACTGACCACTGAGGGGATGGTTATCAATTGGGGAAGAGCTAAACAAGTTGTGGCACATGATTGTAATGGACGACTATTGTGCTCTAAGGAATGATGAGAAAAATCACTTCAGAAAAACCTGGAAAGATATATGAACTTATGCAAAGTGAATTCAGTAGAACTAGGAGAACACTGTACACATTAACAATAATATTGTACTATGATCAACTGCGAGTGACTTAGCTACTCTCGGCAATACAATAATCCAAGACAATTCCAAAGAGCCCATGATAAAAAATGCTATCCACTTCCAAAGAAAAAACTAATAGAGTCTGAATGAAGATTGAAGCATATTATTTTCACTTTCTTTATTTTTCCCATGGGTTCCTTTTTGCTCTGTTTTCTTTAACAACATGACTAATATGATTGCATGATTGCACATGTATAACCTATGTCAAATTGCTTGCTATTAGCGAGGCCAGGGGCAGATGGAGAGGGAGAGAATGTGGAACTCAAAATTACATGAAATTAGGAAAAAAATGAAGCATTATTTAAAAAAAAAACTACCCCTAATGTCAATTATTTGTTCATTCATGCATTCATTAATTATTTATCAAGGGCCCACTAGATATGCTACATAATATTCAGGCAGAAACAAATATAAATGAAGCATTCTAATAGGGAAAAAACACTGTAGACATTCTGTGGTTAACAGTAGGAATCTCTCAAAAACTAATGGGGAAGGGGAAAAAATAGGGGGAAGGGGAAAAAATAGGGAGAAAGGGTATGGAGTGGATGGATAGTAAGGAAAAAACCAGTAAGAAATGAAAGTAGTACAACATGTACTGTTCGCAGATGAGACATCAGCAGCAACAGAGAGCATCTACTTAGATAGTAGGTGTCATGGTGGATAGACCCAGGAAGATCTGACTCCAGAAATCCAACCTCAGACACTTACTGACTGTGTGACCTCGAACAAGTTACTTAGATTCTGTTTGCCACAGTTTCCTCAACCTGGCAGGGTTATCGTGAGGATCAAATGAGATAGCATTTGTAAATCACTTAGCAAAGTGTCTGGCTCATAGTAAGCACTAAATAAATACCAGCTGTAATTATTACTATAATACTAACATACATGGCATGTAATATCTATAAAAATCTATATAAAATCTATAAATATCTATATAAATTCTTATTATAAGCAGTTATGCTGTTGTCAAACAAGGTGCCTTGAATAACAACGTTGTTCTGTTATTTTTTAGTTGTGTCCGACTCTCTGTGACCTTATTTGGGGTTTTTTTTGCAAAGATAATGGAGTGGCTTGCCATTTACTTCTCCTGCTCATTTTTACAGATGAGGAAACTGAGGTCCAGGGTAATACAGGTAATAAGTGACTGAGTCTGGATTTGAACTTGGGATGACGAATCTTCCTGACATTTGACCCAACACTAGAGCCACTGCACCCCTACGATCCGTTGTATACCACTGACCATCCAGCACATGTGGCTAGAGTTTCTGTGGAGGATGGTTTAACTGCAGTCCCACTTGAAATGTTAAAAGCCTAAGGTTCCCCACCTCTGGTCTAGCCAGTAAGTTCCTAGAGGGGCAGATGCCTTGAATCACCGAAATTCAAAGCTCTCCCATAAGCACCCCTCCCTTTAGACCAGTAATAGTGACTGATTTACTGTTCCTTAAACTAGACACCCCATTCTCCTGACTCTGGCCATTTTCACTGGCTGTCCCTTGTATCTGTGATGCTCTCCCTCATCTCTGTCTCCTGGCTTTCCTGGCTTCCTACGTTTCTGTTAAGTCTCAGTTAAAATCCCACTTTCTACAAGAAGCCTTTCTTCATCCCTAGAATTAAGAAATTCTAGGGCCTTCTCTCTGTGGATTATTCCTAATTTATTCTATACATACAGTTTGTTTGTTGTTCGCCCCATTACAGTGTGAGCTCCTTGAGAACTAGGACTATTTTACATTTCCTTTTATGCCCAGAATTGAGCACACTGCCTGGCACATAGGAGGAGCTTAATAAATGTTTGATGACTAGCAACTGGCCATTATTAACATTCACCATTATTAAACACTCCAGTCCCATTCCCTTCTCCATCACAGAGGGTCAAAACATGCTCCAATGGAATAACCTCAATTGCCTTACAGTTCCATCTATTTAGGAATTCCATCCAATTCAGCTATATATGTCTTTTAAAAAAACCATCCTGGAAGAATTGGTGACCTTTAACCTCTACCTAACTGAAGCGTCTCAGGAGAACCGGTATCTTACCCTCCTATTTAAAGAGTGCATAATGATTTCAGGGGAAAAAAGGAGTAAGCCCAAAGAGCAAGATAAAAATTGGTCAAAGGTGGCTTTTCAAGGAAGGTAGGAGCAATCCTCCAGTCAGAAAACAACACAGTAGGTATCTGGAATTTCAGAAGTGAAACTCTAACCGCATAGCTCTAGAATTAAGAATTCCAAAGTATCAACATTATCCTTTGTATTGTGATCATCAAGAACAGCAAATATTTACTGAGCCCCTATCATGAATAAGGTATTGTGCAGAGTACCCTAGCTTAATATAAAACAGACAAATAAACAAGGAACTGCATAAATCAGAAGAAAAAAAGGTCAGATTAGACCTAAAGGAGAAAAAAAAGTCTTACTGTTACATGCTTAAGGGAAATTCTTAAAACTTTATTCTATACTTCTGTGACTTCTATCATCTCTGCTCTATCTTTCATTTAGACAGACTACCCCAAATTGGAAGGTAAATCTAGTTACCTCAGCCACTAATTGGAATAGACATGGTACCAATTGGAATAGACATGGTGCCAGTTGAAAAAGATGACTGCCCTCTACCCTGCTATATATAACAGAGATATCAACTGCTGATCATTTTCAATCATTCAGTCTTCAAGGCCAACTCTACCAATAGGCAGTCATGGAACTAATTCAAAGAGCATAACTATGCTAGGTGCTACGTTATGAAGATACAAAGGCAAGAAATAAAAAAGTGTGGCCCAGAAAAAACTTATCTCCTACTGGGAAGGGGAGAAGGACATATAGCAGTATCCCCTCACATCCTTGAGGACAGAGACTTAGCTAAAAAATGCACTCTTTTCACTTCAGGGCAGCATCTCATGGAAAAAGTTGAAGACTGATTACCCTATGCCATAGACATACCTTTTCAGGATGACTGACCACAACTGAGCCAGTATGTCTCTTCCCCATGCATTCAAGTGCCAACCTCTCCCTCCCCCAACAGGAAAGCAAAATCAGTATCTTCTCTGCATTCAATTCAGCCAGTCCTCTCTACAAATAGAGTACAAAGTTGAATTCCTGGAATTCTGGAGAGCAATATAAAGTGTTAACCCCTACAAACATCAAGCACCACCTGAGGCACATTAACCCATGAGATAATATGGAAAAGGCACCAAATCCAATTTAAATGTCAGACATTATTCTTATTTTAGGAAATCTCCAACAAATTTAGGTTGGTTGGTAGTAAAAGAAAACATTGTAAAAAACATATTCTGGTTACAGAAATATGTACCTGTATTTTCTGTACAGTAGACAGCTTCAGGTATTGCTAGTTTTACCACACAGTTTATTCAGAGAAAAAGAATGTGCCTAGATTCTTAGGAGCTTTCCCCCATCTCACAGTATTTGTTCTTGTACTATTACTGCCGACTGCTTTACACTTCTCCTCTCATTTGATTCTTACAACAACTCTGGGAAGTAGATGCTATTATTAACCCAATTTTAATGATGAAACTGAGGCAAACAGGTATTTACTCTCAGGGTCACTCAATTAGTATCTGAGGTCTTCCCAACTCCAGGTTTGGTGCTCTTTTACCTACCAACTGTGCCACCTAGCTAAATTAGAGTTGCTGTTTTTTAAAATAAATATTTTTATAAAAAAATTTCTTGTCCTTCCTGTTCTCAGATCCAGTGCCTGATCCATTAGCAGGAATTCAATGCCTGTTATCTTAACTTGACTTTTTAAATATATTCCACTTTGCATCAATATGGATAAAATTCTAGCCTAAATTTTAGAAACAAAACACTGTGAAAATGAATTTATCAATCAATAAGTATTTATTAAGCACCTACTATTAGCTAAGCGATGGGTATACACAGATAAAAATGAAACAGGACCTCAAAGAGATCTATTGGAGGAGACAGCATGTACACAAACAAATATATAAGAATTAAATACAAGTTAAATTTGAGGGACGAAGGGAACTAGCAGGTTAAGTAGATCCTAGAAATGGAAGGGACCTTAAAGTATATCTGGTCCAACCCCTTTATTTTTATTGAAGAAACTGAGGCCCTGGAGATTAATAAATAATTTGCACAAAGCCATACAAACAGTGTCAAAAAGCAGGATTTGAGGGGAGAGGGTTCTCAGATCCCAGAGTTAGTGCATCTTTATACACTAACTAGTAGAAAGTGTGAAATCACACACTTAACTATAAAATCTAGAAGGCAGAAAGGGTCTTAGATATCCAGTAGCCCTCACATTACGTATGGGGTAACTGAGGCAGAATGAGCTCTTTTCTTATGAATTGCTTTTATTACTATGTACTCGTAAAATAATTCATCTTACTGTGGGACAATTCAGAACATAATTAATAGCAAGATTAATATATTAGAGACCAAAGAGAATGAAAATGCCTAATTACCAAGACATTAATGGTACCACCATTTTCCCAGTATCACAGTCTTGAAATATCTTACTATCCTTCCATAATTCCCACCACCTTCATGATATTAAAATAATGATGACATGCTGATTTTTCTTTTCTGGTATATCAGACTACCACTTCCTTGACTATCCTCCATTTAAGTAATATATCACCTCATTCACAGAATGGTGGAATAGTCTCAAATTGACCTGGGACCTGGAAAAATCATTCACCACTCAAATCTACCCATAATTCTCCCTTCCTCATAAGGAATTTCCTCTACCAGGGAAGAATGGTACCTTCTCAGAAATGTATAGTCATAAAAGGGGGGCCCTAGAGCACTGAGAGGTTAAGACACACAGTCAGTACCATCTGGAAGCTAAACTTGAACCCAGGTCTACCTGAGTACTCTATTTGCCCTCTATATCCTACATCATGCCAGGAAAGAAAGGTTGTGGTTAGATTGTAGGAACTAAGAATGCCAGTTAGAGAGACTTAGCTTTATCTTCTAGCCAAAAGAGAATTATTAGACATTTCTGAGCAGGGATCATCAGTCAACAATTATTTATTAGGCACTTTCTGGTTGCCAGGAACCGTGTTAAGGAGGAGGGATACAAGGAAAAGCAAAAACAGTAACCTCAAGTTTATGTTCTAAAGGGGAGGCAACATGGATATAAGTAGGTAAAACTGAAATACATTCATAAGAGTGGGAGAGAAATGGGCATTATCCGAAAAGTACCTGACAAGGCCAGCCTAAAAAGGCCACGGTCTCCCATAGCATCGTGGGCCATCTCCAGTCATCTTGATGAATATCTGGTCACTGGACCCAGATGGCTCAGGAGGAGAAAGTGAGGCTGGTGACCTTGCATAGCCCTCCATCACTCAAAACAAAGTCAAGTGCAAGTCATGTCATCATTTCATTTCTCTGATGTCATGGTCTTCTTAGAAAACAAAGGATGAACAGATTCTAAGAGTGGAAGAGACTAGCCCTGGACAGGGGAACTGGAAAGGGGTCCTGCAGGAGGCATTTGTGTTTTTTGTGCTGTGTTGAAGTAAGCCAGGGATTCCAGGATGTTGAGATGAAGAGGAAGGGCATTCCAGGTGTGGGGGATGGACAGTTCCTAACTCAGGGAAGATGGAAGAGAGCTTGCGAAAGAAACACTAAGTAGTCCAATAGTATATGGAAGAGATATGTGTCAGTGAGAAGATAAGAAGGATTAGGGCTTTAAGTCAAGCCAAGGAGTTTATAGTTGATCCTAGAAGTAACAGTGAACCACTGTGGTTCATCCAGTGGTTCATGAATTGGAGTGGATAAAGACCTGAGGCAGGGAAGAATAATTAGAAAGCTCCTGCACACATCCAGGGATAAGAATTTCAACTAGCATGGTAGCTATGAGTGCAAAGAAGAGGACCTATAAAAGATGTTGTAAAAATGAGATTAAAAATGAAAACATTTGTCAACTGATTGGTTATATGGGGTATGTAAGAGTGATAAGTCAAGATTTACACCAAGTTTGCTAACGTAGGTGACCAGATGGCAGTACCCTACACAAAAAATAAGGAAGTTGGAGAATTTGGGGGAAATGATCATGAGGTCCATTTTTAGACATGTTGAACTTGATGACATCTATAGAACATCCAGCTCAAAATGACCAAAAACAATTGGTGATGTAAAACTGTAGCTGAAGAGAGAGATTAAGGTTGGATAAATAAAACAGAAATAGTCCAAAAATGATGATTTAAACATGGAAGCTGATGGGATCATGAAAGGAGATGATACAGAGAGAAGAAAGAAAAGGTCCTATGATACAACTTTAAAAGGCACCCACAGTTAGTAGGTTTGACATGGACAAAGATCCAGTAAATAAAACCAAGAAGAAATGGTCAGGTCAAGATAAAAGAAACAAGAGAGAAGAAAGAGAATTATTAAAATCCAGCGGAGAGGGTAACTAGAAGGAGATGATGATCAACAGTGTCAAATACCAGAGTTCAAGAGGGATGAGGATTATGAAAGGGCCTAAGATTTCTCTTAGGAAAAAGCAATTTCAGTTGAATGGACACAGAGAAACCAGGTAGAAAACATTATCACAGAAGTACAAAATGGCATGGTAAGGCCATAAACTAGGTGGTAGAAATGAGAATTCAAACAGAAGGATTGAATAATATTTTAGCTCAAGGAAATTCAACAAGTCTTATTAAGCACCTACTATATGCCAGTCCTAGTGGATAGAGGGCTATCCTCAGCAGCAGAGAGCTAGGATCAGGAACACTGACTATTGCTCAACTCCTGTCTCTGACAACACTGACAGTGAAAATTTGGGTAATCTTTTTAGCTCTCTAGACAGTTCTCCCGAGATTATCTCTGGTGCAGTGCAGATAAATCCCTGCTGACATATCATTGATAAGATAGATATTGATAAACCAGTAAAAGAAGTCAGGTTTTAAAAATGGGGGTTGGGGGAGACTGAAATTGAGTTGGGTGTTGTGGATAAAAAGAAAAAAAATGCAAGCAGTTCCTGACCTCAGTATTTTCTTCTAGGGAGAAACCACATAGAAGTAAGTAGACTCATTGCTGGGGACCAGGAAAGGCTTCTAATGTAGGAAATGGCACTTGGGTTAAGCCCTAAATGAAAGAAAGAATCCAATGAGACAGTGGTGAGAAGAAAAAGCATTCCAGGAAAAGTATGGAAGTGGTTGATGGAATATTGGCTGGTTGGAAAGTAGATTACACAAGGGATGATATGCAACAAGTTGGGAGATATAGGTTAGATCAAGTTTGGGAGCTCACATCTTATTCTAAAGGTAGCAAGGAGCCAGTGAAGCTACTTGAGCAAAGGAGTGATATGTTCAGACCTTTACTTAAAGACTATCAATTTGTCCAAAGTACTCATGATGGAAAATGCTATCCACATGCAGAGAAGAAGTGATGAAATCTGAATGCAGACAGAAGCATACTATTTTCATTTTCTTTCTTTTTTCTTTTTTGGTGGTTCTATTCTTTTGGCCTGTTTCTTCTTTCACAACAGGACTAATATGGAAATATGTTTTACAAGATTGCACATCTATAACCTACATCAAATTACTTAGGGAGGGGGGCAGTGTGGGAGGGAGGAAGATAATTTGTAGCTCAAATTTTGAAAAAAAGAATGTTAAAAATTGTCTTTACATGTAATTGGAAAAAATACTAATATCAATTTGATGGCTGTGTAGAAGATACTAAATAAAATACTATAAATATAAAATGTTCATAAATATAATTTATAAATAGTAATAATTATATATTTATATTATAAATTATTTATTACATATAATTATATATTATGTTATATTATTTATATATTTATGTATTATATATAATTATGTATTATAAATTATATATGTAATTATAAATATAAAACAAATTTTAAAAGATTTTTTTAAAAAATAAAATACTAATACCAATTTGATGACTGTGTAGAAGATAAATTGGAAATAGTTGAGCCTTTAGGCAGAAGTATTAAGAAGTTATTGCAATAAACCAGTAGAGATTTGATGAGGTGCTGAACTAGGGACTGAGCTATGTGAGAAGGACAAAATAGAGATATACATATATTGAAATTTTAAAGGGAAAATCACCCTAAAGAGAAGAATTAAGACTGGGTTTTAAGACTGGATGACTAGTAAGACATTAAAACCGTTAATGATATAGGGATGTAAAGAAGAAAAGCTAAATTTTGGGTAGGGAACATAAAATGGTAATTTGAAACTAAGAATGGTGGAGTTTTCTTTTTTACATTTTTTAAATAAAGTTTTATTATATTTTAAAAAGTGAAACTCATTCTTAGGCTCCTGGGTCCTAAAAAGACAAAAGACAAGCCAACACTCTCCTAGTCTAATCTAATCCATTTAGCTAAAAGATCAGAATACTGAAGTCCAGAAATCGAAGTGATCTGTTCAAGGTTGTGTAGGGAATAAGTAGCAAAGCCAGCATCTGAATGAATCTGTCACCCTTTGACTCCAAATATTATTTTGTACCATTCTGCCTATCACTCTTCATATAAGTTCTAAACTGATCTACACACCCAAAAAGGTCAATACATCTTATACTTCACTGCCTTAGAGCTTGAACTCACTTGTTCTCCTAAGACTAATTTCTGATATCCCCACCCTTCTTGAAGACTCAAAGACTTTTCTTCAAGACTCTATTCAAATCCTGCCTCCTTAGTTAAAGCTCTTCCTACAGTGGGCAGCCAAATAAATGTTGGGTAATAATGATGACCATCACTGGAGCAAATCACATGGCCTCCTTGAATCTTAACGTTTCTATCTCTCCAAAGCCCTTTCCAGGTGGACAGTCCTAGAGCTGCACTCTTCTAAACAGATCTCCAGTTGCTATCTTGAGGCAATGCTAAATTGGAAGACTTCACTACATCTCAGCTACCTTCCTAACCACTGCCCTGCTCCAGAACGCCCCATATTCCCACTCCTCTCCCCTAAACATATACACACTTGTGTTTGTCCTTCACTCTTGAAGAGGACCATGACATCAAGATGATGACATGACTTGCAGTTGACTTTGATCTGAATGAGGGAGGGCTGTGCAAGGTCACCAGCTTTACTTTATTCTCCTGAGTCATCTGGATCCAGTGGGCTGATATTCACCAGGACAGCTGGAGATGGCCCACGATACAATGTGAGACCCTGGCCTACGCAACCTCTTTGCTCAGCAAACAATAACCAATCAACGCTGCTAAGCTGTCATTTGTTTTCCACCACCCAGTCCATCCTCCACTCAAACTGATCTTTCTAAAGTACAGGTCAGACTGGACTTTAATAGGGTATATCATAACCCTATTAAATAAACTCCAATCACTCCTTTTTACCTCAAGGATCAAATATAAAATTCCATTTGGCTTTTAAAACTTTCATAACCTGACCCCTTCCCAACTTTCCAGACTTCTTACACCTTCTTTTCCCTTCCATATATGCCAGTGACAATGGTCTCCTTGCTGTTACTCACATAAGACATTCCACTTCCTGGCTCTGCATTTTCTTGGGTACTGATTGTACCCAATGACAGGAATTCTCACTTCCTTATTTCCAGTTCCTTGATTTCCTTCAAGTTCCAGCTAAAATCCCACCTTCAAGAAGTCTTTCCTAGTCTCAATGCTAATTCTTTCCTTTTAAGATTGTCTCTCTAATTTATCCTTCATATATCTTGTTTGTACATACTTGTTCCCATATTCTGTCTTCCATTAGAATGTGAGCTCTTTAAGAGAAGGCTCTGTTTTCTGCCTTTCTATGTAGCTTCAGTGTTTAAGAGAGGCTGGCATACATCAAGTGCCTAATAAATGCTTGTTGTTTTCTAGAAAGAGCACATTCTTTTATTGTCCTATGGCTCCATTCGTTTTCTCTGTAACTTCATCTTTCCCTGGTGACCTCTCATCTATTCAGCATTGTTTTTACCCTTTTAGAATATAAGCTCACGGGAAGAAGAGAGTTTAATTTTTGTATTTGCTTCCCCAGCATTTAGAGCAGAACCTGGAAAACTGCAAACATTTAATAAATACTATCTTATTCATTTACCTGAAAAATGATGCTATGAACTATTCTTGAGTCAATCTCTATCTTTGTGAAACTCCTATTGCAATTATTTCCTGTTCAATTCATTTGATGATCATATGGGACTTTATGGGGTATCTAAGACTTATGATAAACAATTATTTAAATTAGCTTATCTTTCATTTCTGTTTTATTTCCCCAATTAGGGACTTGCTTTTGCATTTGCTAAATTCTTGATAGCTTTTATCACAGCATTCCCTACATAGTAGGCATTGCATAAATATGCACCAATTTCACTAGTGGGTAGGGTGAGTTGAACTCAAGATTTCATTTATATTTTTCTCATCTGAGAGTTTTACTATGTTGATTGGGATAGTGGTGAAGTTTTTTGTTTTATTGTTGTTGTTGACCTGTGATTTCAACACTGTGCAGGTTCCCAGTGAGGGTCTTTCTCTAACAATGCAGAAAGGTGCTTTCTCTGAAATTTAGTCTAAGAATATTGCCTGGGCAACTGAGGAGTTAACTGACTTTCCCAAGGTCACACAGCAAGTACATACTGAAGTGGGAACTGAATCCAGGTCTTTCTGATTACAAGTCCATTTCTCTCTCCATCAAGTCATACTCTCTTTGTAGTAGATTGGTTTAAAAAAATAAAACAAAACAACTGAGAGTGAAGTGTCTTTTCCACACAAGTCCCTAACTTCTCAAAATGTATCACTAAAGTCACAACATTATCACCTACCAGAAAGGATACATAAACTTTATTGCAATGTTAAAAACTTGAATGAAAAACATGAAAAGGAAATTATGTATTTCAAGATGACTAGGACTTATATTTTGTATGAATTTCCCTTCTTTTTTAAAAGGGTTATGACACATAGTAGTAGTTGAAAACCCTAAATGAAGCCATTCTTGGAGCTGGGCATTCCTACTATTTTAGGAGCAGGTATATTTTATCAAAACCAACACTAAAATTATATACAAACAGAAAGGAGGTTTTTACACATAGTCCAGAGAGCCGGAAAAATGAGTAGAGATTTAGCCTTAAGATTAGGAAGATCTGGTCTTATAAAGTCATTATTCTAACACATACTGGCTACACTGCACCATCCTGGGCATGTCACTAAAATTCTTAATGTTCTGGGCCACTAAGACTACAGTGTATAAGTAGTAGTGATGGTGCAGTGGTAGAAGGGAGTTTCCTCACTCGGAAGCTCCTTGTACCACCTAAAAGATAGTGTGTATGTGTGTGTGTATAGACACACACATGTATATATGTACATGTGTACAAATATATATACGTGTGTGTATATACACATACAAACATGTATGTGTGTATACACCAGACATATAAATCTCAGCATATCAGACAACTCTTTAGGAATACTTCATTTAAACTAAGAGTGAACTATGACAAATATAGAAAACATTTTTATAAGTTCATTCTAAACCAGAAGTTAAATTTATAAGAGTATTTTAAACTAAAATTCCAAGAGGATAGCAATTATGTCCTCTACCTGATTATTGCAGATAACCCTTATAGATATATAGATAAAATTAGCATACTTAGGTATTTTTGTACAAAGGTATTTGTATATGTGCATGCACATATATGCATAATTTCTCCTTCAAAGCAAAATACAGTAAAACTGCTCAAAGTGCTTCAATTTACTATAAATTTGATTAATGTATGAAGTGATGGATAAGGTAGCTCATTTTTTAATATCAGGCTTGTTATTTTATTTGTATAAGGAATAATGAATGAGAAAATTCCCTCTGCTAAGGCAGATAGCACCTGTTCTGAACAAATTTGCCTGGGACACCGAGATGCCAAGTAACTTGCCCAATATCACACACAGTTAACATGAATCAGAAGTAACACTTGAACTCAGGTTTTTCTGATTCCTCTATCTAGTCTGACACCAGAAAATTTTTAACATGTGTGTTATGATTGATTATCTTCTTACACCAGTGTTATCCACAGGTTTTCTCTTCAATCTCCAAGATATAATTTCTACAAGAAAATGTTTAGTTTTCCTGTACTGCCTTTCTTAAATTTGAGCTACAGTTAGGGACATCAAGACTCAAATAGGTTATGCCACCAAGACAATCTCTCATGAAATATGGGCTTAAACAATTAAAAGCAGCAAAACTTTTCTCAAAATAGCCTACTGTTTATTTCAAAATTTTTTACCTGCCAAAAACTAATGTGATTTAAAATACTAGATCAGTATAGAGAGAGCCATCAGGAACCAAACTAATGATTTTGATGGCATAAGGAAACCACTGTGGAGGAAACTTCCTCTACCAATTCATATCAGCACTTTCTTAGCAACTTATCATCTTTGAGTGTTGCTTAGGGCATCAAGTGGTAATGACTTGCACAGTAACACACAGTTCATGTGTATGAAAGGACTCGACTACCTTTTTCAAGCCCCAAGGACTGACTCCATCAAGTATGTCACAAAGGTACCATGAACTGAGTAAAAACTATGTTCCCCAAATCATAATCTTAACTGCTTTATCCTGCAACCTCTTAACCTTAATAACCATAAACAATTTTGTTGTTCTATCATTTCAATCCTGTCAAACTCTTCCTGACCCCATTTTGTGGTTTTCTTGGCAAAGATACTGGAGTGGTTTGCCATTTCCTCCTCCAGCTCATTTTACAGATGAGAAAACTGGGGCAAATAGGGTAAAATGACTTGCCCAAGGTCTACAAGCCCATGATTAGTAAGTGTCTGAGGCTGGATCTGAACTCAAGAAGATGAGTCTTTCTGATTCCAAGCCCAGGGCTGTGGACCTGTGATTTCACTGACTGGGGAACTAATGGAAATGGGAATTTCCTTTACTAACAGACAGCTCATTTTCATAAAGAATCAGAAAATTTCAATGCATTGGAAACTAACAGAGTATCAGAAATCATTTACAAACATAAAGTTGATCCTATGGCTTCACATAAATTCTAAGTACTGCCTGGTACAGTGCAGTTCTAGTTACTAAAGTAATCCTTATATCCTTATAACTGTGACTTAGGAAACTGCTAATTTTGTAATATACATTAACTTTTTTCAATCACACAAAATTAGTTTTGAATTCAAAGTTTTCAGATAAAAGTTCTAGTTAACTTGTTACAAAAACAGATGCTAAAAAAAAAGCATACCACAGAAAGCTTGAAGACCAGGGTTTTTTGTTTTTGTTTGCACTAATATGAAGTATTGTTTCTTAAAGAATAATATTCTAGCCACATGCCTAAGATTCTAACATAAGAATGAATTCTTTTTTTGACACCAATAATAAGAAACGTCAGTTCCCATAATTCATTAATGGTCAACCTACTAGATCGTAAGTACATGAGAACTATTCTAGGGGAAAAAATTAGCTGAAATTTAACTTTTTTAGCCAATATCAGAGTTTTTTTTTTACATTCTTAAATTTTGAAGGTGATTTTAATGCTACTGAAATGTTTAGTTATATATGAAATGGCTTTGAACGGTACAGGAGTAATCAACTGGTTTTGCTTAATCCTTTCTATTAATCTTTCACTTTATAACTTAACTGTATTAAGAAAGATATGATTTATGTGCCTTCTCTCCTGTCAGCTCCCTATTTAAAACCTGTTTTGGTGGGGCAACAACACCACAACAAAATTCTCTAACTTTAGGGAATTGAGGGTAGCGTTACTTGCCAGTGTGCCCCAAACAAGGCTTAACAGTGCCGAGTCATATATGAAAATTCTCAGCTTGAAAGCATAGTTCCCAACATATAATAAAAATTAATTACAACTTAAAGGATAACCAGGAACTAATAAAAAATGAGCAATATTGTGTTGTGAAAAAGAGGAATTGCAACCATTACTATTACAATCTTTGTAACAGAGACTCCACTTAAACGTTTGTGGCCTGCTTAACATTCCATACATATTTCTGGCAAGGTATTATGGGAGCTGAAGTTCAAACTGTCCCCAGTTGCATTTTCGCTTACTATAAAAACATTGTCTCATATAAAAAGCATAGACATGGTTTTACTTTACAAAAACCTAAAATATTGACTTTAATTCACTGACTTTAGTTAACTAACACATGCCCAGTTCAAGGGTTCAGTCAACCCTTAGAAGAATGTTAGATTAACAGAATCAACAAAAAATGTATTTGAAAGGATGGAAAAGTCATTTTATGACACAAATTCTGCAGCAGAATTTCAAAAAACCAAGGAAAGAAGGTCAACGTATTATGACAAATACAGCAAAAAGAAATAAAAATACATACTTCTACGTTGTTCGCCTTTGGGTACTCCATTTATCAAGCCTTATTTATGCTATTCAAACAATTGTAAACACAATGTCTACACTGTAAATTCTACACTAAAATATAACCACCACGGGCATTTTTTTCAAACATTATTCTCCTCAAATAATCTTGTTTCCTCAAAGGAAAGTAATATTTAAACTTTTTCATTATCAAATTCATTGTGTATTTGAAAGAAATAAAGGGCAAAATTAAGAATGCTCTACATTCCAAGCAGTGCTACCAATTCCAGCACTAAGTCTTGATAGCTCTCAAACAGCTGTGGCTTGAGCTTTTGGTTAAAATTACAATATGATCTCACCTGATATCCAAAATACCTTTAAACTAAGCATTTCTTCCACATATAAAGTTGGATCTCATTTTATACTAGTTTCTGAGCCCAGAGCTCTAAGGAATCCAAACAAAAATACTAATGAACCTTTGAGAGAGCCTGAGGAGGAAGGGGGAAAGAGTCCTAAATCAATAGTTATCAGGAAGCAAAGGAACAGGCTTCCCCCTCAAGTTTATTTCAAAGTAACAAAATGCCAAGGAGTATTTCCTTTCTAGTATAGGTAGGAGGAAGCTGGCATAAAGTGACCATACAAGGTCCTTTAAAAAAAAAATTAAACACTGAAGGCCCATAGTGCTTCCTTTTGGGCTCTTTAGAAGTCTGAAGTTTGAAAAGCTGTTTTAGGTGGGACAAGATATCAGATAACAAAAGAAAATTCACTTGATTTCAGTACAGACATGCACAGTTTAACATGTATTTCTCTCTAGAAGCATTACTAGTAAGAGTCTAACAATACTAACTTGGCTGGTTTTACATTTGAACTGGCTTGATTTTACTAAGAGCCCCAAACTTCACTACACTAAGGTGAAACTTCATGAAATGAAATAAAATTTGACCACTTTTAGCTGTTGGGAGTTACTATGACTTTTCTTTAAAAAAAAAATCCCCCAATGATTTCTAAAATTCTTCTCTTTCTGTAGTTTCCCCCAAAACGCAGTTGCTCTCATTTCCAGTCATTTCCCAACACATCAAGATCCCATTATCTGAAGGGATAAAGGAGATTCTCAGCAATTTTCCAAAGTAGAATTGCATTCATTTTAATTTGAAGAGGCAACTCCGTGGCACAAAGCACATTTAGAAAGAACGGGAGAGTGACAGAAAAGGACACCAAACTCCAAAAAGTTAGAGAATCTCTGCTCTACCTCTCCGGAGAGCAGGGTGGTTAGGCTAAAACCAAGTTCACACTGAATACAATGTAACCAAAGCCAGGATGTCGGGGAGAGGCTTGTGCTTTCCTGCCTGACAGCTCCGGTCACCCGTTAGAAATCCTACACTTGAAGGGCTTCGGAGGACGTGCGGAGCTCGCCCTAAGCCCGGACAGACGGGACAGCGTCCGCCCGCACCCTGGGATGGGGTTACGGCTGACGATCGATACTGTGCTAGCGGGACTGTGCCTCTGACTGGGGAGGACTGTTTTGGGGCCACTAGCCCGGCCCGGGCCCGCAGGAGGACTGGGCGAAGCCACCCTCGGAAAAAAGGCATCCATCACACACACGAGAAGAGGAAATTCCAAGCATCCGAGTTCGGAATCTACTGAAAGAGAGTCTGACGTGAAGGAACCGAGTCAGAATATCCGCTCCTGCATCTGGGCCTGGGGGGAAGGACCGAGGCTCCTCCTGCCCTGCCTTGCCCGCCGCAGCTGGAAGCTCCGCCAAGCCTGCGGCGATGCCCACCTCGCTCCCCATCGCCCAAGTCCTTCCAAACGCCACTACCCGACCCTGCCCGGGGGGGATCTCCCGGCCCCAACCCGGGGCCAACTGGGGTGGGCTTTGGTTCCTTATGTCCTGCGCCCCTCGAGTTGGGGGGGAGGGTGGAAAAAGAGGGGGGGAAGATGACCGATGCGTGCTGTGCTCGCCTCGGCCACCGCTCCCATCCACCGAGATTCCCGGGCACCGGGGGGAGCATCTTGGCTAGCACACCCCTCCCCCTCCCCAGCACACGCACACGCACACACTCCCGCACCCCCGCCTCACCTGTCCCGGGGGTCGATCCAAGAGGTCTGCCGGGTGTTGTGGTCGATGTAGAAGATGCGGCCGTCGAAGTCCCGCGCCTCCTCCCAGCCCGCGGGCAGAGGCAGCTCCGAGCTCTCCCGGCCTCTCTGCTGCTGCGGGGGCTGCGGCGGCGGCGGCTGCCCGGGCCCCCCTGGCTGCGGCGGCGGCGGCTGCGGCGGCGGCGGGGGCTGCTGCTGCGGCGGCTGCTGCTGAGGTTGCTGCTGCGGCGGCTGCTGCTGCTGCTGCCTCCGCCGCCGGCCCCCGCTCAGCCACGGCATGGTCACCCGGCCCCGGCCGCCGCCTCCCCGCCACACAGCCCCCGGGCCCCTGGGCTCCGAAGCCGCCGCCGCCGCCGCCTCCCCGCCCCGGGCCGGGCCGGCGGCTGCTGCCCAGCCCGGGCCCCGGCCGCCCCCCGCCGCCGCTTCCTCCGCCTCTTCCTCCAGCACTAACAACTGTCCCAACCAGCGCAGGAGGCGCGGGGAGCGAACGGGTAGAGCAGGAAAGGCGGGCGACGGGAGCGGCTCCGCCGCCGCACAGGGCTCATCCTCTGCCCGCTCCCGCTGCCCCCGGCTCTCCTCCGCCCGTGCCCGGGCAGCTCTGCCCCTGGAGCCCGCGAGCCAGTCCCGCCGCCGCGCCCGCCGCGTCTGGAAGGAAGCGCCGGGCGCCCTCGCCGCGCTCCCGGACCGGGCCCCTTCTCCGGCCGCCGCCTAGCCTTCCCCCGGGACCCTCGGCCGGCTCCGGTCGCTGACCCGCCGTCTGCAAGCCCCCGGGTCCCCTCCAGGCAGTCCGGACCCGCTCCTCCACACAGTGCTGGATCACAGCCCCAGGGCCGCCACCGCCTCGGCTGCTACCGACGGCTCCTCCATCCCACTGGCTCTCCCGGCCATCTTCATTCCTCGTCACTGGCCATATCAGGGAGGAGGAGGGGAAGGAGAGCGAGAGCCTGGCCCTGGCCTCCTCCTCCGGCTGCTCCTCCCTCCTCCCCTTTCCTCTTCCCCCTCCCCGTCGGCTATTCCCACGCGGGGGGGATGGGGAGGGGCAGGGAGTAGCAGCACTTTCTCCACCTCCTCCTCCTCCCCCTCCCATGTCTCCTCCTTTTGGGGCTGCTCCAGCCCCTCTTCCTCCTACGCTCTGGCTGAGTCCGGGAGGCTCCAGCCTGGAAGGGAAACCGCACCAGGGGCAGGATGGGCGGCTGCTGCATCCATTGGGCTGGCCTTGATAAGGGCCTGAAGATGGCTAATCCTGACTTCCAGGGGAGGAAGCAGCAGCCTGCTCCCTACTGCTGTACCACTGCCGGCATGCGAGTCTGCCTGGATCTACCGGAGAGGATGTCTCGAGGCTTTATGGTTGGACCGGCCAGAAAACTTTGCTTTCTCCCTGTTCTTTCTGAGAGTTTGGGTGTTGTCCAGCTGTCAATCTCTCCTCCCCGTTAGAAAATCTACTTTGCTCAGGGTAGTCAGTGAAATCTCCTCTCTATCAATGATGTCAACGAAAGGTTGAGGTAGCTAAATGTACTACTGAAGAAGTAAGCTGCCACGGACATCTAGAGATCTTTCATAAACTAACATACATAATCATCCCTTGCACATTTTAAGATCATAGATTTTGGAATTGTAAGAGACTTTAGGAATTATCTAGTTCTATCTTCTCATTTGCAGAGGAGGAAAAGAGAGATTAAGTGAATTGCTCAAAGTCACATAGGTAATTAGAAACAAAATTCAATCTAGAACCCAGATCTCCAAATTCCCAGTCTAGTTTTCTTAACTATTATCATCTACTCTTATGAATTCAGTTATTCCTGGAAGATGGACAAGACAACATAAACCAATCAACAAGAAATTAAGCAGGCACTGTGATAGGTGATAGGAAACCGTATTTTAAAAATTCAATACTTTTATATCCAGTTCCAAATTCTCTCTCTTCCCTTTCCCCGCTTCAACATCCATCGAGATGGCAAGAAAACCCAGGTTTGGAAGCCATCTATGACTGGTACAAAAACACACAGACTCACAGCAGAAAGGAGAGAGGGTTTTGTTTGTTTCTTGGTAAATTTTTCTCGCTATACCTGGTCCCTGACAGTATCAACAATATCCATCAGTATTATAAATAAGAAAAAGGAGTTTCAATGACCTTACTAACAACCAGCAACTATCGTAGCCCAGATGAAACCTAGGTCTCTTCTGACTAGGTCCATGGTTCTTAAGATTATACCTTACTGCAGGGGTTGGGGCTGGAGGCCACATGTGGCCTTCTAGGTCCTTGGGTGCAGTCTTTTGACTGAGTCCAAGTTTTATGGAACAAATCCTTTTATTGAGATAACTTGTTCCATACAGTTTGGATTCAGTCAGTCAAAGGGCCATCCTTGAGGACTTAGAGGGCCAACTGTGAGACTGCTGGTTTCCCACTCATGCCTTCTTGCCTACATCTTGTATGAATTAACTTATCAAATCTTTTGCAAATCAAAACTGACAGCAGATTGTGATAATTTCTTACACTTATATAGTACTTTGCCTTCACATATAAGATCTCCTTTGTAAAGCTGTATAACTAATACCCTCATATTAATGGTGAGGGCTGTTAAAGGGGTCCCCTGAACTTGTCCTGTTTAATTGCCGTATTTTCCAAAAACATGGACTCCAAGTATGCAAGAGAATCAGAGAAGTTATTTGTGCCAGAGGCTACAAGGTATTGAATGGAACCCAGGTCTTCCGACTTAACAGAGAAGTTCTGGATTTGAAGTCAGAGGTCCTATCCCTTAAACCTGTGTGACCTTGAGCAAATCTCTTAACTTGTCCATTTCCTGCCCTGTAAAATGGGGGGAGGAGGTTGAACTTGAACCTTCTAAAGTCTTGAGTTGACAACAAAGATCTGTATCACCTATCTTGGAAGGGTAAGCCTATCTGTTACACATCAGTGGAGACCTAAGACAACTTTGAAGCAGAATGAGCCTACTCCAGGTATCTAGAAAGAAGAATGCTGCCAAATAGAAGAAGGCAGAAGACTATGGAAGATGTCCTTTACAACTTTGCCCAAGGCTAGCTCTGCAAAGTACTAAATGTTTCCTGCTGTAATGATTGATAATCATAATCCACGTAGAGCCCTTATAGTTGATATTTTCCTCACCATAGATTGTCATTAATACTGCAAGTGTCATTATCATCATTTAACATGAAGAAAATGAGGCTCAGAGGTTAAATTACTTGTCTAGTCACACAGCTAGAATTAGAATCCAAATCTTTTGACTCCAAGTCTAGTCCCCTTTCTAATTCCCTACTCAAACCCTTTTCTCTGCATCCTTTCCTCTTAGTTAATTAATTGGTGCAATTAGATTAGGTGGAACATTCTCAGTAACTTTGTAATAGCAGGATTCTACTAACCCAGGTGTTCTATCACAGAGTGATCACCAAGTTTGGAATTTAGTGCTGAAAGTGATCTTTAAAAAAATAAAATCTGTTGCTGTGGACATGCGGTAAGGAGGCAGAACTGAAAAGAGGAGGTGGGAATAATATGGATGGATAGATGACAAAGGCAACTATAGTACCAATATAATATTCACAGCACCAAGAATGCCAGTGTAGTTCTGAATCATAAAATATAACAGACTCTCTACATGGAAGACAGAACCAAAACGTGTGAAAGTCAAATCCCAACACCAGAGAACCAAATCCATCAGAGCAACAAAGAAACCCACCATAGTAACCAAGAAGTCTATACACATTATCAAGCCTTCCCACAAACTGGCTCCCCTAAGCAAAATGCCCTTCCCTCACTCACTGCCAGCTGCCTGTTTCCTCTGTTCTTCCCAGCTCTGACTAGTCTGACCAACTCAGCTCTGCACCAGCTCCACCCCTTCCTGTTCCACCCTTTCAGCAAGCTCCTCCCACCACAGACTCATGTGACCCAGACTTCCATGTGACTTAAGCAGGTCACACAGGCCTGTTAATGGATAGGAAAGATCTTCCCATTTCATTAAAATACATTAATTCCATTAAAAATACATTAACAATACAGCAACAATTATGCAGTATATACTTACTAAAATGAAAGCTACTGTGCTTGGAAGTGCAGGAGCAATGCAAGAAAAAAGACATGGTCCTTGCTCTCATAAAACTTGGTGTCTAGTAAAAAGAGATATTTAAACAAATATTAATGTAGAAGGTGAATGTGCACTAAAAGATGAAAATACAAAGAACTATATTAAGAAGAGGGAAAAATAACTTTTATACCTGAGGTGTCAGGTAAGATTTCTTGGAGCAAAATGCAAGGAAGAGACAAATAGGAGTTTCACACAGAAAAAAATGATAGTTCAGTCAAAAGGTAATATGGCACAATGGAGTTTTAAGTCAAATTCCAACTCTGCTACTCACTCCCTGAATGATCTCAGACAAATCACTCAGGCCTCAGTGTTCTTATCTGTAAAATGAGGGATTGGATGAAATGATGTCTAAGATCCCCTCTGGTTCTAGATCTCCTCAAAGAGGAAGGCTTTGACTGTACTTTATAAGAACTACATACAAATGTATATTTACTATTATTTTATTTGCCAGATAATAGGCTCCAAAGGTCAGGAGGCAGCATAATGTAGCAGAAAAGGCACAAGATTTATTGTCAGAAGAGTTAAGTCCTGATTCTGCCAATGTATAACCTTGGACTAGTCACTGACCCTCAGTTTCCTCATCCATAAAAGGGGGAAAATAACACTTGTGAATCTTTTGATTCTTAACGATTATTAAATGAGGTATGATAGCGGTACTCCACATGTTTCCAAGAGAAATGATAGAAAGATCCATATATATCAAAATATTTCTTTTTTTAATTTTTTCTTTTCTATTTTAAATAGAATTTTATTTTCTCAATTACATGTAAAGATAGTTTTCAATACTCATTTTTTGTAAGATTTGAGTTCCAAATTTTTCTCCCTCCCTTCCTTCTCCTCTCCCCAAGATGGCAAGCTATCTGATAGAGGTTATACATGTGCAATCATGTTAAATATATTTCCACATTAGTCATGTTGTGAAAGAAGAAACAGAACAAAAGGGGAAAACCACAAAGGAAAAAAAGTGAAAATAGTATGCTTTGGTCTGCATTCAGATTCCAGAGTTCTGTCTCTGGATGTGGATAGCGTTTTCCATCATAAGTCTTTTGGACTTGTCTAGCATCATTGTATTGCTGAGGAGAGCTAAGTCTGTATCTTCACACAAAGTTACTGTTACTGTGTACAATGTTCTCTTGATTCTGCTCTCTTCACTCAGCATCAATTCATGTAAGTCTTTCCAGGTTTTTCTGAAATCCACCTGTTCACCATTTCTTATACCACAATAGTATTCCATTACATTCATATACCACAAGTTGTTGAGCCGTTTCCCACTTGAGGGGCATTCTCTCAATCTCCTTTTCTTTGTTGCTACAAAAAGAGCTACTATAATATTTTTGTACATGTAGGACTTTTTTATGATCTATTTCTACCAAAATATTTCTAAAAACGTCTTTAGTGGTAGTAAAATAATAACAAAAGAAAAAAGAAAATATGTGTCCATTGATAAGAGAAAGACTGAACAAATTGTGGCGTGTTAATGTAATGGAATATTATTACTCCAGAATAAATAAGAAATGTGAAAGACAGAGAAATTTGGGAAGACTTATATGACCTGACTCAGTGCAAAGCAAGCAGAACAAAAAGAATAATATACACAATGCAAACATACCTTGTAGATGTTGCAGGTTCAGTTTCAGACCATGGCACAAAGTAAATACCACAAGAGAATCACATGAATTTTTTGGTTTCCTAATACACAAAAATGTCATGTATATACCATGCTGTAGTCTCTTAAGTGTGCAATAGTATCATATCTTTTTTCAAAAAGACATTCTTGCCAAAAGAAATTCTATCCATCATCTGAGCTTTCCGTGAATCATATTCTTTTGTCTGGCGAAGAGTCTTGCCCTGATATTGATGGCTACTGACTGATCAAGGTGGTGGTGGTTGCTGAAGACTGTGGCAATTTCTTAAGATGAGATAGCAATGAATGAATTGAATACATCAATTGACTCTTCTTTTAGTGAAAGAGTCCTCTATAGCATAGGATGCTGTTTGATAGCATTTTATGCACAATAGAATTTCTTTCAAAATTTGAGTCAGTCCTCTCAAATCCTGTCACTGCTTTATCAGCTAAGTTTATGTGATATTCTTCAATGAAGTTGTGTCTCAGGGAAGGAGAGGAGAGGGAGAGAGAATTCCCTGTGATAGAGCAATAAGAACATGCACAACATTTATCAGTTAAGTTCACTGTCTTATATGGGTGTAGTTTGGAGTACCCCAAAATAATTACAGTAGAAACATCGAAGATCACTGAACACAGACACCACAATATGTATGATAACAATAAAAGAGTCTGAAATATTTCAAGAACTATAAATGTGACACAGAGACATGATGTGAGCACAGGCTATAAGAAAAATGGTGCCAATAGACTTGCTCAAGTTAGGGTGGCTCCAAACCTTCAATTTATTTTTTTAAAAACATGAAATATCTGTGAAGTGCAATAAAGCAAATCACAATAAAACCAAGTATGTCCGTACACAGTAATGGAAAAGAATACAACATTAAGCAATAAATCAATCTTGATTACAGATGACTGATGATGAGACATATTACCCTGCACTCAATGGAGGAGTGAGTTTATTAATGAAGAATGAGGCATGTTTTGCTTAATTGTACTTATTTTTTAAAATATTGGTCTTATTTGAGGGAAACATTATTGAAAAAAATGATAGTGATGTACAAAAAGAAGTGCAACAAAACGTTTAAAGGAAAAAAATCAAAGTTTATAAGAAATTTGGGATTAGAGGAAATATAATTAGTTCCATTTTGTACATGTTGGGTTTGAGATGTCTACTGAAATAAATTAAAAATACAAAGAGGCAAATAAGATATATACAGCACAAGCTTAATAACCCTGAAATGTTACAACAATATAAACTTATCATTTGGTTCAGTGGAGAGTGAAGAACTTACCCCTTCCCTGGTCTTTGCCCAGGGGAACTGATTGAGTATAGCGTTAGTGTTTTTGTTCAAATATGAGGTTCTCCCTAGTCTAAGTATATTCCTTGTCCCTAAAGATCTGTTTATGGATAGAGCACTGGGCCTGAAATCAGGAAGATTCACCTTCCTGAGTCCTGGTCTAAGATACTTGCTAGTTTTGTGACCCTAGGTAAGTCACTTAACCTTTTTTGCCTCGTTATCTCATCTGTAAAATGAGCTAGAGAAGGAAATGGCAAACCATCCCAATATTTTTCCAAGAAAACCCTAAATGGGATCACAAAGAGTTGAACAACAACAGAAGATCAGCATGAGCAGTTTTCTGGAGTGGAAGGTACTGGGCCATGGAAGGGATATTTGGCTCTAGTTGGTGACTTCTTAGCACATACTAGCAAACTGTCAGCCTAATAAAATGAATTGTCTGATCAAAACTGAATTAATGAATTAAAGGCTCTAAGAATGTCAGAGCAGAATGAAATAAGCATTTATTAAGCTTTTATAATATGTCCCTCATTTTATAGATGAAGAAGTTGAGATTCCAGTTGCTCAGCTCTTCAGAGCAGGGCATGGGTTTCTCTCCAGCTCCTTATAGTTTAGGGGAGTTGGCTGGATTTGTATGGAAAATGCAATACATTGCAATCATAGATTTAGAACTGGAAAGAACTTTAGAGGCCCTCAAATACATAAAGATAACGATGAAGAAACCAAGACCCAGAAAAGTGAAATAACTTGATGAGAGTGTACAACTCTAAAGTTTCTGAAGAAGAATATGAATTCAGGTTTTTCTGACTCCAAATGAAGTTTTTTATCCACCCATCATAGTACACAACTAAGCAAGCAGGAGGGATGGAGCTGATATTGAATGAAGAAGTGTCAGCTTCAGAATTCTTTCAAATGATTTTAAAGTCATTTGATTTTACTGGAAGAAAACTGAGAATTTTATTGTAGGCTACCTAAATAATGTGATCACAGATCAAAAGCCCAATCAGTTCTCACCTTACTAAGCTCTACCAGATAGATTTATTTCATAAGGTAAACAGTCCAAAATGGCATGAGGGTGGGGAAGTTAGGGAACCATAATAACACATTTTGGTCTTAGAACATGTCTAGAAAAAGCCGAAATCTCCCCGCCTACCCTGCCATAAATGTTCACACTCCTGACTTCAGCCTTTTAGAATCCCTTGAAAGATCAACTCAGGTGTGACACTTGAAGATTCTTCCAGTAGTTGTTGATTTTGTGTTGATTTGATTTCTGGTCCAGACCTGTGATTTCATTGGTTTAGGGAAACCTACTTCTACAAATGCCAATCAAGAATTTACAGTTTTAGAGGGTAGCCTAGATACATTGAGAGGTTAAATGACTAGCCCAGGGTCACCCAGCTAGAATGTGTCAGCAATGGACTTGAAACCATGTCTTCTGATGCTGAGGCCGACACTATCCACTATGCCATGACTTTTTTTTCGTATTGTCTAATCATTGCTTGTGTTGTATTTCCTCTCATTAGAATATAGAATAACCTTTGTTTTATCCTCAGCTCCTAGAGATTTCAGCACAGTGTCTGGGCACATAGTAGGTGATTAATAAGTTCTCCTGTGTGTCTGTGTTCATCCTTCCTTTTCAAAGAAGACGATGACATTGGAGAAATGGTGATATGAATTGCACTTGACTTTGTTTTGAGTGAGGGAGGGCTGTGCAAGATCACCAGCCTCACTTCCCCTCCTGGGCCATCTAGATCCAGGGACCATTCATCAGGATGACTGGAAAATGCCCAGGATACACTGGGAGACCTTGGCCTATTCAGGTACTCACTTAGAGTGAAGTAATGCCCATTCAGTGAATAGGCCTCTTTAAGAAGTAAATAGGGAATGACCCCTTCAATAAGCAAAAGAAAAAAATAAGTAAATCCATCTGGGAGGGAAACAGCAGCAGTTACTATTGATAATCACTCTGATAAGTTCTCCTAAAATGGAATCACAGAGTATGAGCACTGAAGTTATCACAACTAAAATGTGAGAAAATTCTCCAGTGAAATCCTGATTACCTTGAACAAACAATTCAGAGTTCTAGGAAGTTACCCTAAATCTACACATTGTGATAAAAGGGAAAAGGAAATGACAGGCTCTGGTATTCAAGTCAAAGTAAGAAATGGCTCATTGTCTGGCATTCCTTGAATATTGAAGTAATTACTCAAATTGTGCGTACTTCACATATATTTCAAATAATGCAAATAGGGAAGGGGCAGGTGAATTTTCAGCTTCTTACTGTCATTCACATGCATTCTTCCCTAGTCAGGAAATAAAGCATCATGTGCAAGGAACAGCAGGAATCTTAATATTGCTACAGAACGAAGCCTGTGGAAGGTAGTAGTCATGAATAGAAAGGAAACAGTAGGGATTTAAAGGGTTATCATTGCCAGACAGAGCATTTTATATTTAATCAAGGACCTAATAGGGAGCGACAGATGTTTTTAAGAGTAGGGGGTAACATGGTGAGATCTATGTTTTAGGAAAATCATTTTGGCAATGAGTCAAAGTGGGAAGACACTTGAAGCAGTGATAGGAAGGAGAAGAAGGTTATTGAAATCTTATGTTGAGGGGATACGGAGCTACACCAAGGTGTTGGGTTGTGTGAGTAAAGGAGTTTTATATTCACATACACATATATGTGTATATATATATATATATATATATATATATATATATATATATATATACACACACACACATATATATATATACGCACATATTTGTATTTCTATTTACACAATACATATATCACATATATAGTGTATGTATATATGTGTATATGTCTCTGTGTGTATGTATATATATATATACATACACACATACATACATACACACATATTTATGAAGCTGTGAAGATAGAAATGTCAAGACTTGGCAACTGATTATTGAGAAAGAGAGGTGTTGAGGGGGGCTGAGCCAAGAAGGCAGAGTAGAAGCAGGGACTTGCTTGAGCTCTCCCCCTAAACCCCTGCAAATCCTTGTAAAAATAATTCTAAACAAATTCTAGAGCTATAGAAACCATAAAATGATAGAGTGAAACAAATCTCCAGCCCAAGACAACCTGGAAGGATATATCACACCTGAGTGGGAGCAGAGTGCAGTCCAGCATGGGCCATCCCAAAACAAAGAAGGCTGGAGCAGGCTTCAGGGGATTGAATTACTGGTAGCTGTTGGAATTTCCAGCCTTCTCAACCCATAAACCCCAAAGAAAGCATAGAAGGTCAGTGGGAAAACTTTGTGGGACCTGAGTGAAAGAGGTGCCCAGTTCAGTGGGGGTCCAGCTGGGTGGTCAGTGGGAGAGGTGGTGGCTGCAGTGGCAGTGGCAACAGTAGCAGCAGCAGTGGCTGCTTTGGGAGCTCTGGGCCCACCGACCAATGGGGGATTGAACACCTGTCCCAAAACCCTGAAGCCTGGGACTCCCACCCCCACTGGAAGCAGAGTCCTACCTTGACAAAGAGTTAAAAAGTCAAGTATTTGACTGGGAAGATGAGCAGACGGTGTAAAAAAAAAAAAACCCAGGCTATTGAATCTTATTTGGTGACAAAGAAGATCAAAACATACAGCCAGAAGAAGACAACGAAGTCAAAGCTTCTATATTAAAAATCTCCAATAAAAATATGAATTGGTCTCAGGCCATGGAAGAGCTCAAAAAAGATTTTAAAAATCAAGTAAGAGAAGTAGAGGAATAATTGGGAAGAGAAATGAGAGGGATGTGAGAAAATCATGAAAAACAAGTCAACAACTTGCTTAAAGGGGACATCAAAAATGCTGAAGAAAATAACACCTTAAAAAATAGACTAACCCAAATGGCAAAAGAGGTCCAAAAAGTCAATGAGGAGAAGAATGCCTTAAAAAGTAGAATTGCCCAAATGGAAAAGAAGATCCAAAAGCTCATTGAAGAAAATTATGTCTTTTTTTTTTTTAATAAATTTATTTATTTAACTTTTTTTTTACATTCATTTTCACAAGATTTGGGGTTCCAAAATTTTCTCCCCATTTGTCCCCTCCCCCCTCCCCAATACACTGAACATTCTAATTACCCATATCACCAATCTGCCCTCTCTTTTTTCATCCCTCCCTTCCCTTACTCCATCTTCTCTTTTGTCCTGTAGGGCCAGATAACTTTTTATTCCCCATTATCTGTATTTCTTATTTCCTAGTAGCAAGAACAATACTCAACAGTTGTTC
>CM053771.1:319863442-319892312 GCA_028658325.1 Potorous gilbertii | reverse complement strand
CGGAGATTCAAATGCTGCTCCCCAGCCTCAGGGCTTTTGGTGGCAGGCCTGGCTGCTATTCAGGGTAACATTAAATCAGGTTCTCAGGTGGGGGCAGGGCCGCCTCCCAGGCTCAGTTCCCTCAGGGGCTTTATGCAGAGACTTTTTGTAATGGAGCTGCTGCCGAGGTCCTGCCTGCTCCAGGAGCCTCTGGCCACCTGCTGCCTCTGCCACTACCTCCCGAGGGGGCTTGAGTCCCGGAGACACCCCGCTCCCCTCTCAGCCCTTCTCTCTCACTGACCTGTGCATCTGTGGGTGGAGGGAACCTTTGTGGCCGCTGGAGATTCCGTCCCTGAGGCCTGCTCGGATCTGCTTGCTCCTCTCAGTGCTGCATGGTCAGGGCAGGGGAGGGCTCTGCTCCCGTCCGGGGCACGATGGACGTTTGGGATCGGTTTTTCAGGACTCTCTGGAACAAAAATCTCCTTCACTGTGTTGCTGCGTGGCTTCCACTGTTCCAGAATTTTTTGGGAGTTGTTTTTAGAGGAAATCCATGGATCTGTGGGTTCGGAGCTAGCATAGGTGAGTCTTTCTACTCCATCATCTTGACTCCGCCAGTCAAAGAAAATAATTTCTTAAAAATTAGAATAGAGGAAATGGAAGTTAATGACTTTTTGAGAAGTCAAGAAATTATAAAACTGAACCAAAAGAATTTAAAGAAATAGAATACAATGTGAAATATCTCACTGGAAAAACTCCTGATATGAAAAACCACTGACATGGAAAATGGATCCAGGAGAGATAATTTAAAAATTGTTGGACTACCTGAAAGCCATGATCAAAAAAAAAAGCCTAGACATCATCTTTCAGGAAATTATCAAGGTAAACTGCCCTGATATTTTACAAGAGGGTAAAATAGAAATTGAAAGAATCCACTGATTGCCTCTTGAGAAAGATCCCAAAAGTAAAACTCCTAGGAATATTGTAGCTAAAGTCAAGAGTTCTCATGGCAAGGAGAAAATATAGAAAGAAGCAATTCAAGTATTGTGGAAACACAATGAGTATAACACAAAATCTAGCAGCTCTATATTAAGAGATTGAAGGGCTTAGAATATGATATTCCAGAGGTCAGAGGAGTTAGAATTAAAACCAAGAATCATTTACTGAGAAAAACCGAGTATAATCCTTCAGAGGAAAAGATGAACATTAGTGAGATAGAGGAATTTCAAGCATTCTTGATGAAAAGACCAAAGCTGAAAAGAAAATTTGGATTTCAAATACAGGACTCAAGAAAAGCATGACAAGGTAAACAGCAATGAAAATCAAAAGGGACTTAATAATTTTAAACTAGTTACATTCCTACATGGGAAGATGATTTTTGTAACTCATAAGACTTTTCTTATTATGGTCATTAGAAGGAGCATGTATAGACAGAGGGCACAGGTGTGAGTTCCATATAAAGAGATGTTATATAAAAAATAAAATTAAGGGGTGAGAGAGGAATGTATTAGAAGAAAGAGAAGGGGAGAAGGAGAATGGGGTAAATTATCTCACATAAAAGAGAGAAGAAAAAGCTTTTGCAGTGAAGGGGAAGAGGGGAAAGGTGAGGCAAAATGAATGAAACTTTCAATCATTGGTATTGACTCAAAGAAGGAATAACATTCCCACTCAAATTGGCATAGAAATCTCTTACAGGAAAGTAGGAGGGGAAGAGGAAAAGAGAAGTGGGTAATAGGAGGGAGGGCTGATTGGGGGAATGGGTAGTCAGACACAAAACACTTTTGGAGAGAGTAGCATAAATGAGGGAAGTGATAGGGTAGAGGGAAATACAATAAGGAATAGTAACTATGAAAAAAATTTTGAATCAAATTACTCTGAAAAAAGCCTCATTTTTTAAATGTATAGAAAATGAAGTCAAATTTATAAAAATAAGAGCCATTCCCCAACTCATAAATGATCAAAAGATATGATCAGTTTTCAGATGAAGGAATAAAGCATTCTATAGTCATATGAAAAAAAATACTCTATCTCATTATTTATTGGAGAAATGCAAATTAAAACAATTCTTAGGTACTACCTCATACCTATTAGATTGGCTAATAGGACAGAAAATGTAAATGACAAATGTTGGAGGGGATGTGGGAAAAATGAGACTTTAATGCACTGTTGGTGTAGTTGTGAACTGATTCAACCATTCTCTAGAGCAATTTTGAACTATGCCCAAAAGGCTATAAAACCATGCATACCCTTTGACCTAGCAATACCATTATTAGGTCTATATCTCAAAGGAGATAAAAAACAAAAATGAAAAGGACTTAGGTTTACAAAAATATTTATAACAGCTCTTTTCCAGGGGCAAAGAATTAGAAATTGAGGAGATGCCCATCAATTGGGGAATGGCTGAACAAGATGTGCTATATGATTATGATGGAATACTATTGTACTATAAAAAATGATGAGCAGATGCTGTCAGAAAAACCTGGAAAGACTTGCATGGGCCGATGTAAAGTAAAATGTACTGTGTACAAAATAACAGTAATATTGTAAGATGTTTGGCAATGAATGATTTAGCTATTCTCAGCAACATGATAATCCAGGACAACTCTGAGGAATTTATGATGAAACATGTTATCCATTCCCAGGGTCAATGAGGTGGCTCAGTGGCTAGAGCTCTGGGCCTGGAGTCAGGAAGAACTAAGTTCAAATTTGGTACCTGACATTAGCTTTGTGATCCTGGGCAAGTCACTTAACCTCTGTTTGCCTCAATCCACTAGAGAAAGAAATGGCAAACCACTCTAGTATCTTTGCCAAGAAAACCCCATGGACTATCGTCCATGAAGAGTTGGACATGATGAATGATCAGACAACAACAACAACAACCAACTGTAGAACATACTATAAGGCATTACAAAAATTAATAGAAAAGAGTTTTGAATTATCTTGTCTTTTGAGTTAGAAGGTAGTGAGATACAGCAAAAGGGACACTGAAGTCAAAGGATCTTGGTTTTAATCTGGGTTCTACTACTTATAATCAGTGTAATCTTGGTCAGGACCCTTATGGCTTCCATTTTCCTTGTGTATAAAATGAAAGAAATGAACTGGTGACTTCTAAGACCATTCAGTCTTTAAACTGATGGTCCTATGCATTTTATTTCATCTCTATTATATGACTAGTATGGTGGAAAAGATCAAAGGCTTTGGATTCAGAGGACTTGGGTTTAAATCCCTTCTCTGTCATTTTTAATCTCTCCAAGATTCAGTTCTCTCATTTCTGAAATTAGGTGGTTGGATGAGACAGCCTGGGCCAGACTAGATTATGGAAAATTGAGAGTTGGCTGTGGACTGGAAACTACAATGACTGGAAGGCCACCAAAGAATGGAAACCCCTACAAACTACTGAGGGGAAGAGTTACACATGGGCAACAGTATACTGGAGTCAGCTCCAATGGGCTACTGTTAAATTTTTCAATGTGAGTATTTACACCTTAGTAATCTAAAATTGCTGCATATCAGGGCTTGATTCATTATTTCATTGATTTCTAGACTTAAGAAAATATTAATAATGCAGGTTAAACATAAAAGTGTGTGCATACATTAAAAAAAATGCCAGAGATCCTAGTTGATAAATATTTACTAGCATACCCCTGCATTGTTCTATTGACATTCCTTGAGCTCATTAGTTCAGTAGAAGGCTCAAAGAATTAAGTCCTCTCTAGAATAGAGTTCTGTAGACTGTAGGCTAGTAATGGTTGTTCTTCATTCTCGAAGAGACCAAAATGACATCACTGTGCTAGAGTCAAGTTTCAGTGTGTCCACCTGTGGCTGATCAGACCAATACGAACTCAGAATGCTCTCCCACAGGTTGGGCACAAATAGTTCATGTGAATATTAGGAGCGGATACTCTAAATTTGCTCATCCTGTACTTCCTTTGAGCTATTTCAATACTGCTTTGCTCATGGAGCACAGCACCATCTCTGATTCTGGCGTGCCATAATGAGCAGTACTGCATCAGTGTCTCCTATATCACACAATCAATTCAAAATTCTTGAGTGAGACCTTGAGAGTGTCCTTGTATTGCTTCTTATGACCACCATGTGAATGTTTGCCCTATGTGAGTTTTCTGTAAAAGAGTCTTTTTGGCAAGCATATGTTGTACATTTGAATAACATGGCCAGCCCATCGGAGTTGTGGCCTCTGAAGCAGAGTGTGAACGCTTAGTATTTATTTTGTTTAGTTTTTTTTAATCAAGCATTTTGACAAGCTTATGGGGTGATAGTAGACTGTAGAACTGAATAAAACCAACAACAGTTACAAAAAATGCACAGATCAGTTAGTCCTTAATAAAGTACTTTAAAATGAGTAGTGATTGATTCAAAGCTGTAGTTTGAATTTTAAGAACTGCTTCATTAATAACCCACACAAATAATCAGCATTTCCATATATTACTTACAAAACCCCAACAGCAAGAGATAGAAAGAAAAATTCTATTTAAAGTTACAGAAGACATTATAAAATATTTGGGACTCTACTTGCCAAAACAAACCCATGAAGTATATGAACACAATTATGGAACACTTTTCACACAAATAAAGTCAGATCTAAATAACTGGAAAAACATCAGTTGCTCCTGGAAAGGCTGAGCTAATATAATAAAAATGACAATTCTACCTAAATTAATTTACTTATTCAGTACCATACCAATCAGACTACCAAAAAATATCTTATAGAGCTAAAAAAATTATAATGAAATTCATCTGGAAGAACAAAAAGTCCAGAATATCAAGGGAATAAATAAAAAGAAATGCTAGTGAAGGCAGCCTAGACATACTAGATCTTAAATTGTATTATAAAGCAGCAAATATCAAAACTACTTGGTAGTGACTAAGAAATAGAGTGATGGATTGGTGGAATGGGTTAGGTACACAAGACACAGTAGTCAATGACTATAACAGTCTATTGTTTGATAAACAGAGATCCCAGCTTCTGCAATAAGAACTCACTATTTGACAAAAACTGCTGGGAAAACTGGAAAACAGTATAGCAGAAACTGGGCATAGACCAATATCTTACACCATATACCAAAATAAAGTCAAAATGGGTTCACAATTTAGATATAAATGCTGATACTATAAGCAATCTGAAAAATCAAGGAATAGTTTACCTGTTAGATTTATGGAGAATGGAAGAATTAATGACCAAACAACAGATAGAGAACATTATGAAATGCAAAATGGTTAGTTTTCTAAATTGAAAAGTTTTTGTATAAACAAAGCCAATGGAATCAAGATTAGGAAGGAAGCAGAAAACTGAAAAAGAATTTTTACAACCAGTGTCTCTGATAATGGCTGCATTTCTAAGATATATAGAGAACTGAGACAAATTTTTAAGAATACAAATTCCCCAGTTGATAAACAATCAAAGGATATGAACAGGCAGTTTTCAGAGGAAGAAACTAAAGTTATCTATAGGCATATGAAGAAATGCTCTAAATCACTATTCAGTAGAGAAATGCAAATCAAAAAACTCTTAGGTACTACATCACACCTATCAGATTGACTACCATGAAAAAACAGAACAATTATAAATGCTGAAGAATATGTGGGAAAATTGGAACACTAATGTATTGTTGGTGGAGTTGTGAATGAATCCAACCATTTTGGAGAGCAATTTGGAACTATGCCCAAAGGGCTATAAAAATGTGCATACCCTTTGACCCATTAATATCACTTCTAGGACTGTATTCCAAAGAGCTCATATAAATGGGAAAAGTTGTTAAAAATATGTAAAAAAAATGTTAAAATATTTATAGCAGCTTTTTCTGTGGTGACAAAGAATTGGAAATTGAGAGAATGCTCATCAATTGGGAATGGTTGAACAAACTGTGGCATATGACTGTAATGGAATATTATTGTGCTATAAGAAATGATAAATAGGCAGACTTCAGAAACACTTGGAAAGACTTATGTGAGCTAATGCTGAGTGAGGGGAGTGGAACTAGGAGAACATTGTGTTCAGTCACATTGTGTGATGATGAATTTTGATAGACTTGGTTCTTCTCAGGAATGCAAAGTTCTAAGACAACTCTAAAAGATTCATGATGGGGGGTGTGGAGTCAAGAAGGCAGAGTAGAAGCAAGGACCTGCTAGAACTCTCCTCCCAAACCCCTCAAAAACCCTGTAAAAATGACTCTAAACAGATTCTAGAGCTGCAGAAGCCACAAAATGACAGCCTGAACCAAATTTCCAGCCCAAGACAATCTGGAAGGTCAATGGGAAGGGTCTATCATTTCAGACTGGAAGGGGAGTGCAGTTTGGTGAGGGCTGGACCAGCACTGATGGAACTGGAGCAGGCCTTGGAGGACTGAATCACTGGTGACTGCTGCAGTTTGCAGACTTCTCAACCCACAAACACCAAAGATAGCTTCAAAGGTCAGTGGAAAGGGTCTCTCACCTGGCTGAGAGGAGAACACGATCTGGCCCCAGCCCTAGCACCAGGAAGGTGGCAGCTACTGCCGAAGCAGAGGCTACTTCTGGAGTCCACTACTTAACACAGAGCTCAAAAGTCAATTAATTGTGAAAATGAGCAAATGAGGAGAAAAGAAACTGACTACAGATTCTTACTTTTTCAGTTAAGAGGTTTTTTCTTATGCTATTGGTGATCAGGAAGGCCAAAACATATGACCAGAAAAAGACAACAAAGTGAAAGCTCCCGCATTCAAAGCCTCTAAGAAAAATATGAATTGATCTCAGGCCATGGAAGAGCTCAAAAAAGATTTTTAAACCAAGTTAGAGAAGTACAGGAAAAATTGGGAAGAGAAATGAAAGTGATGCAAGAAAATCATGAAAAAGAGTCAAAAGCTTGCTAAAGAAGACCCCTCGAAATGCTAAAAAGCAGAACAGCTTTAAAATTAGACTTATCCAAATGGCAAAAGAGGTCCAAAAAGTCAATGAGGAGAAGAATGCCTTAAGAAGCAGACTTAGTCAAATGGAAAAGGAGGTCCAAAAGTTCACTGAGGAAAATAATTCCTTAAAGATTAGAATGGAGCAAATGGAAGCTAATGACTTTATGAGAAATCAAGAAATTATAAAACAAAACCAAAAGAAAGAAAAAAAATAGAAGACAATGTGAAATATCTCATTGGAAAAACAACTGGTCTGGAAAATGAATCCAGGAGAGACAGTTAAAAGTTATTGAACTACCTGAAAGCCACGATCAAAAAAAGAGTGTAGATATCTTCTTTTAAGAAATTATCAAGGAAAACTGTCATGATATTCTAGAACCAGAGGATAAAATAGAAATAGAAAGAAACCACTGATCATCTCCTGAAAGAGATACCCAAAAGAAAACTCCTATGAATATTGTAGTCTAATTCCAGAGTTCCCAGGTCAAGGAGAAAATATTATAAGCAATTAGAAAGATGCAATTCAAGAACTGTGGAAACACAATCAGGATAACCCAAGTTTTAGCAACTTCTACACTAAGGGTTTGAAAGGCTTGGAATATGATATTCCAGAAGTCAGAGGAGCTAGGATTAAAACCAACAATCACTTACCCAGCAAAACTGATTATAATACTTCAGGGGAAAAATGGAACTTCGGTGAAACAGTAGACTTCCAAGAATTCTTGTTGAAAAGATCAGAGCTGAGTAGAAAATCTGATTTTCAAATACAAGAATCAAGAGAAGCATGAAAAGGTAAACAGGAAAGAGAAGTCATAAGGGACTCATTAAAATTGAATGGTTTACATTTATACACAGAAAGATGATATTTGTAACTCATGAGACCTTTCTCACTGTTAGGATAGTTGGAGAGAATATATATGTGTATACACATACATACATATGTATACATATGTTTGTATGTGTATATATACATGCATGTATATATGTAGAGAGAAAGAAACAAAGAGAGAGAGAGAGAGAGAGACAGAGACAGACAGTCAGGGCTTAGGATGAGCTGAATATGAAGGGATGATATCTAAAAAAGAAAATTAAGTGTTGAGATGAATGTACTAGGAGAAAGAGAAAGGAAGAGGTAGAATGTAGTAAATTTCACATAAAAGAGACAAAAAGAGCTTTTATAATATAGGGGAAGAAGGGGAACATGACAGAAAATAAGTGAGCTTTACTTTCATGGGATTTGGCTAAAGGAGGGAATAGCATACACATTCAACTGAGTATGGAAATTTATCTTACCTTACAAGAAAGCAGAGGGGAAGGGGATAAGAGAGGGGGATATAGAAGGGATGCCAGACTGGGGGAAGGGGTAATTGGAAGCAAACACTTTGATAGAGAGACAAGTCAAAGGAGAGAACAGAATAAATACAGAGTGGGACAGAATAGAAGGAAATATCATTAATCTTTCACAACATGACTTATGGAAGTGTTTTGCATGATTACACATGCCTAACATATCGAATTGCTTGCCTTCTTAATGAGGGTGAATGAGGAGGGGGATCGGGAAAGAATATAGAATTCAAAGCTTTAAAAATTAATGTTAAAAATTGTTTTTACATGTAACTAGGAAATGAGAAATCTATCTTACCCTACAGGAAAATAGAAGGTAAGTGTATAAGAGAGGTGGAGTGGTGATAGAAGGGAGGGCAGATTGAATGAAAGGGTAATCAGAACACATGGTATCCTGGGGTGGGGTGAGGGAGGAGAAGGGGAGAAAATTTGAAATTCAAAATTTTGTGGAAGTGAATGTTGAAAATTGAAAATAAATACATTTTTTTTAAAGTAAGAGAAATACTTATTTAGGAATAAATGTAGAAAACTAAAAAAAAAAAGACTCATGATGGAAAATGCTATCCCCATCCAGAGAAAGAATTACAGTCTTAATGCAGATCAAAGCATACTATTTGTTCTCTCCTTTTTGTTTTGTTCTTCATTCTCATAGTTCATTCCATTGGTTATAATTTTTATTTGCAACATTACTAATGTGAAAGTATGTTTAATGTGAATATAGAGCCTATATTGCATTGCATGCCATCTAGGGGAGGGGAGGGGAGGGCTAGGGAGAAAATGTGAAACTCAAAAGCTTGTGGAACTGAATGTTGTAAACTAAAAGTAAATAAATAAAAAAGAACCCTTCGTAAAATGACTTCAGTCTGCTTTTTTAGGCATATACTACATACACTATACAGTTTAGCCAAATTGACATACTTGCCATTTCTTCTGCACAACCTTTCATCTTTTGCCTCTATGTCTTTACACAGACTGTTGCTATTCTTGGACTACATTACCTCCTTACCTCCGCTTTCTTTGGATTCTTGGATTTCTTTGAAGTTTAATTCATGTCAAATTCTACATAAGGCTTATCTTGTTTCCACTAGTTGCGGCTGCCCTTCACTGCTCACATGAATTATATGTCTATGTAGAGCATATATATATATATATACACACACACACATACACACATATACACATATATCAGATATATTTTTATATAAACATATATGCTTTTATACACGTATGTGTGTGCATACATAAGTATATTCCTTATATATTCTGGTTTCATCTGGAGTAAAAATGTTAATATGGTATTTTTCCAGTAGTTAATCAACTTTGTTGGAAAAGTATCTCAGATTTATAGAATCAATAGTCAATCTTTCTAGACTTTCTAAAAACTGTGCTCCATGTGGAAGTGAGGATCATAACCCATTTTTGATCAAAATATTCATGGTCTCTGGATGATGAGTCTTCTGGAATTAGCTAGGCCAGTTCTGAGGTAACAGACACCTGCTTTTACAGGGACCACTTCAACGCTGGCATTAGATCTTTCTCTTTACTGGCTTAAGCTTTGAAAATCTAGGATCATTTCCATGCCATAACAAGCCATCAAAGAAAGACTTCTGTGGAAGACCTATAACTATTAGGTGAATGTTTCTTGAATAAACACTGTTGAATTCAGTTGAAAAGTTTGTTGGTATAAGGATGTGGAAGACTTTGAATGTCAGGTTAGCCATTATTTGACAGCAACAGTGAGCTACTGAAACATTTTTAGTGGACAAGTCACATAAACAGACCTATGCATAAGGAATATTACTCTGTCAGGTATGTGGGGAAAATGTTTTATAGAGAGGAGAGAATGAACAGGGAAAACAAAGCTCTAAGGTGCTTCCATTATCCCCTGCAAAGCAAATGGAAAGCAATAATGGCAAAAATAATACAGAACTCTGAATGATCCCAAAATCTTTCATATTTGATTTTGAAATGGACTATGAGGTTGTGCTTTTTGAAAGCATGTTTCTCTTCTCACTTTTGCTTCTCACTTTTCCACATTAAAATCAGGTGACATTTTTTGAGCAAACATTCATTGTCTAGGCAGTAATGGCTCTGATCAAAAATCCTGGTAGCAAAAGAAAACCAGCATAGAAAGAATGTTCTATAACAGATAATCCACAAAGCAGATAAGTCATCTGTGTGTGATCAGGACCAGATCATCAGATTTTCTTTTGGAAGCCAACTGCTTTGTTCGTTACAAAAGAAGCATATCTTGTTACATGCAATAAATAATTTTTCAGAGATTTTCTAGGAATTCCTTGCCATTTTGTCTTTATAGAAAGTTTTGCATCCATTCAGGAAAAGGAGAACTAGAGGTTTACTAACAGACTCTCTTTCCCTCCTCCCTGCCTCCCCCTTATTCTTCTCGTTCTCAATTTTTGTTTTAATCATAATTGATTACAAGTGGAAGTCCAGAGAGGGATTTGTAAGATTCTGTGGGATAGTGAGTAAGAGACCCAGTACTGGAGGGAGGAAAATCTAACAATGACTTCCTTTCTGAACAGTTTTTGTTTTGCTTCTAGTAGCACACTATCCCCAGTGGACATCCAGTATCAAGCAGGTAGATGTAGCATCACCTTTGTTTTTCATGAGGAGACCAGAAAATCGTGAGGATGAAGACAGATCAATTTCGTTCTTTCACACAAACAAAAGGGAGGGGAAGAGAATCATTGGACATCTTAATCACTTACCAATTATATTCATATACCTCTTCGTAACACAAAAGGTTCAAACATCATTCCTTCCCTTGCCTCACAGAAATTTACTTAAGGATTCAGAAAGGTATGACTGTTTATTGAATTATGGATTGAAAGTTACAGTTATCTGTTTCAAGGTGAAGGGGAAAAATGAAATCAAGACATTATTTTAGTAAAGATAAAGTAATTTAGGGCTTCCAAGGTGCTTTGAAAAATCATCCTTGAGGTGTTTCAATGTTTACTCGCTCCCCTTGGTCAATTTCGGAGATGGAGCATGGCATCTGCAAGGTGAATTGGCATCTACTTTGGTGGAGAGGAGCAGAAAGGAAGAATATTTATATAGATGATAATATCTGACATTCATGTAGCATCTTAAAGTATAAAAACATACAGTGTCTCATTTGAGTTTCACAACAATCCTGTGAGTCTAATTTTACAGGTATTATTTTTGTTATTTATGTGTGAGGAAACTAAGACTTTAAGAAATTCAAAGACTTGGTGATCAAAAGACCTAAGCACTGAGTTAACTTTATGACCCTAGGCAAGATATGTAACATCGTGAGCCTCAGTTCCTTCATCTGTAAGACAGCACTCACTTTAATTGGCTGTTGTGAGGATTAAGTGAGATAAGATATGTAAAAGTACTTTTCAAATCTTAAAGAGATACATGAATAGTAGTTATTACTTATTCAGTGTCACACAGCTAGTAAGCATGTAAGAGGCAGAATATTTCTGCAAGTCTTCCTGACTCCAAGTACCACATTCTCTCCATACTTCACTGTAATAGTTGGAAATGGGAGACATGGAAACCTGAATTTTTGATCTGATTTGATCTAATCAGGAGACTCTCAGTACATTATTATGAATGCAAAATTATTAAATGAGTCCCTAAGGGGAATGACAGTGAATGTATTAGGATTTTAGTTTTTGAGAAAAATCTTATCTTTTTGCATATGTATCTTTTTCTTTTTAAAAATTTATTTAGTATTTTATTTTTCCCCAGGTACATGTAAACACAATTTTTGACATTTGTTTATAAAACCTCAAGTCCCAAATTCTCTCCCTTACTCCCTCATTGAGAAGTAAATGATTCAATATAGGATATATATGTGTAGCCATCCATAATAATTATGTTGTGAAAGAAAACATAGACAAAAAAACCACAAGAAAAATAAAGAAGAAAAAGTATGCTTCAATCTGTATTCAGACATCATTAGTTCTTTCTATGAGGATGAATAGCATTTTTCTTCATAAGTCCTTCAGAATTGTCTTGGATTATTGTATTGCTGAGATAGGTAAGTCATTCACTGCCAATTATCTTTCAATATCAATACAAGCAAGTCTTTCTGAGAGCATCCTGCTCATCATTTTTTTAATAGTACAACAGTATTCCATCATAATCACATACCACAACTTGTTCATCCATTCCCCAATTGATAATTTCTAATTCTTTGCTTCTAGGAAAGAACTGCTATAAATTTTTTGCATTTGTAGGTGCTTTTCCTTTTTTTTTAATCTCTTTTGTGAAACAGACCTAGTAATGATATTGCTAGGTTGAAGGATATGGATTTTATAGCCCTTAGGGCATAGTTTGAAATTGCTCTATAGAATGGTTGACTCAGTTCACAATTTCACAACTGTGCATTAAAATCTCCTTTTCCCCACATCTCCTCCAAAATTTCTCATTTACCTTTTCTGTCATTTTAACCAATCTAATAGGTAGTACCTCAGAATGTGCATTTCTCCATTTTTTCATATGGTTATAGAAAGCTTTGATTCCTTCATCTGAAAACTGATTATATGTTTTGATCATTTATCAATTGAGGAATGGCTCTTATTTTTATAAATTTGACTCAGTTCTCTACATGTTTGAGAAATGAGGCTTTTTTCAGAGAAATGTGCTTCAAGTTTTTTTTTCGCAATTACTAATGCTAGCTGTATTCCCCCCTCCATCCTATCCTCTCTCCTTTTATTCTATTTTCTCTCCTTTCACTGTGTCCCTCCTCAAAAGTATTTTGCTTCTGATTATCCCTTCTCACAATCTGTCCTCTCTTCTATCACCCTTCACTTATCCCCTTTCCATTCTACTTTCCTGTAGGGCAAGTTAAATTTCTATACCCAATTGAGTTTGTATGTTATTCCCTCTTTGAGCCAATTCTGAAAAGAGTAAGATTCACTCACTCTGCACCCCCTTCCCCTACACTACAAAAGTGTTTTCTTACCACTTTTATATGAGACAACTTACCCCATTCTACCTCTCCCTTTCTCTTCTCCCAGTACATTCCTCTCTCTTGCCCTTTAATTTTATTTTTTAGATAACATTCCTTCATATTCAACTCACACCTGCTCCCTCTGTCTATATATGCTCCTTCTATCTATCATAGCAATAAGAAAGACCTTATGAACTCCATGTGGGAATCTAAACAGTTTCCCTTGTTATTTCCCTTTCCTGTTTACTTTATCATGCTTCTCATAAGTCATGCATTTGAAAGTCAAATTTTCTATTTAGTTCTGATTTTTTTCATCAAGAAAGCTTCAAAGTTCCTTATCTCATTGAATCTTTTCCTCTGAAGGAATATACTCACTTTTGCTGGCTAGGTAATTCTTGATTGTAAAGCTAGCTGCTTTGTCCTCTGTAATATATCCCAAGTTCTCCAACCTTTTAATGTGGAAGCTGCTAAATCTTGTGTTATTTTGACTGTGCTTTCATGATATTTGAATTATTTGTTTTTGGCTGCCTGCAATATTTCCTCCTTGACCTGGAAACTCTGGAATTTGGCTATAATATTCCTGGGAGTTTTCATTTGGGGATTGGTGGATTCTTTTGATTTCAATTTCAATTTTATCCTCCGGTTCTAGAATATCATGGTAGTTTTTCTAGGCTCTTTTTTTGATCACAGCTTTCAGGTATTCCAATAATTTTAAAATTAGCTCTCCTGGATCTATTTTCCAGGTCAGTTGTTTTTCCAATGAGACATTTCACATTGTCTCCTATTTTTTCATTCTTTTCTTTTTATCATTTCTTGGTTTGTCCTAAAGTCATTGCCTTCCATTTGATGCATTCTAATTTTTAAGGAATTATTTTCTTCAGTGAACTTTTGGACCTCCTTTTCCATTTGGCCAATTCTGCTTTTTAAGGCATTCTTATCCTCACTGGTTTTTTTTTGGGCCTTTTTTATCACTTGGCCTAGTCTGTTTTTTAAAGTATTATTTTCTTCAGTGTTTTTTGGTGTCTCCTTTAGCAAACTGTTGACTCTTTTTTCATGATTTTCTTACATCACCCTCATTTCCCTTCCCAATTTTTCCTCTACTTCTTTAGCTTGATTTTCAAAATCCTTTTTGAGCTCTTCCATGGTCTGAGATCAATTCATATTTTTCTTGGAGTCTTTGGATATAGAACCTTTGATTTTGTTGTCTTCTCCTGAGCATATATTTTGATCTTCCTTGTCACCAAAGTAACTTTCTCTAGTCGAAGGTTTTTTCCCCACATTGTTTGCTTACTTTCCCAGTCTATTACTTGACTTTCAACTCCTCTTCAAAGTAGGGCTCTGCTTTCAGAGTGGAGAGCCCACTGTTCCAAGCTTCTGGGATTTTGTGCAGCTATTTTTTAGAGATACTTCTAGGGACTTTTAAGTTTTCAGTTCTTCCAAGGTGTATGGTCTAAGGAGAGGTGTTTACTACTCTCCTGGCCTGTGTTCTGGTCTCTGAGTGACCACAAGCACTCTTTTCTCCCCTGAAACTACGAGGAGGGTCCCTTCGATTTCTGCTGCAATCTCTGCTATGTCAGCACTCCACCTCACCCTGGGACTGCCAGCTAGGACTGTAACCTGGATCTGAGTACAGGTAAAACAACAGAGTTCCTGCCCCAGTGCTAACAAAAAGACCTCTATAATCTCCTTCTGACTAATTGTTTGATCCCTTTACTATTTGTGGACTGAGAGTCTGGAAGTAGTTGCTCCCAAGGCCTGCTCTTGGTTTGCTGAGGCCAGGGCTGTTCTGGCACGGTCTGCACTTGACTGTGCTCCTCTCTTACCCAGGAGCGATGACTTTTCCTGTCGACTTTCTAATTTGTCTTTGGAGTCTGTGGGATAAGAGTTCTGGAAACTATCACTGCTGCCACTAAGTCAATCACCCCAAAGCCTGCTCCTGTTTTGCTGGACCTCATCTACACTGGCATGATCTGTCCTTCCATGTTGTCTTGGGCTGGATAAATTTCATTCCAACTTTTTTTTGGTTTCTGTTGCTCTAGAATTTGTTGAGTTATTTTTAAAGGTATTTGGAGGAGTTTGTTGGAGAGGGAGTCTCTGCCTCTACTCTGACATCTTGGCTTCAGATTCAGAAAAATCTTATCTTAACAAACAACTACTGAAATGAACTCTTCCATATACACAGTAGAACTGAGAAAATTGTATGGGTTTCAATACAGTTTTAAGTAATGAAATTGGTTGTACTTCCTTTCTATTCTACTCCAGAGAAGTGGTGGTATATGGATAGGAACAAATTAATCTTAAATTATATACTTGGTTACATGACCAGTTCTTTAAAGACAGAATAAGCAGACCCTCTAAGGCACCTTTGCCACTAAATAGAACCTGAGACAATAGTAGTCATTTCACATAATACCATATTGTTTCCTTTTTCTTTTTTGTCCCTTGATTCTCTATCTTGCTCCCTTTTCTTCTTAATTCTAGTTCAAGTCAACAAATATTTATTAAGTGCCTACTGTATAAAGGATATTACACTGGATTTTGGGAATAGAAATATGACCTGAGACAGTTTCTGCCCTCCAGTAGGTAAAAATCTAACAGATGTTATGAGGGACACAGAAATAAGTATGACACAATGTAAAATATGTTCAAGACAAAGGAAGAATTTAGATCTAGATAAAAGTTCTAAGAAATAAGAAGAGAGATGATTTTATGATGGGGAAGGAATCACAGAAGGTTTCATTGAAAAGGTGGTATCTGAGCTTATCTTTTGAAGGAAAAGAAGGAATTTAATGGATTAAAATGTGAATGTTTCAGGTGCAGGTAAAGGAGACAGTAAAAGAGAGGACAGATATATAGATTCATAGAGAGATAGAATAATAGATAGACTGACAAGTAGATAGACAGGAAGATTCTTATTATTGGGTTATTTTCAGTCATGTCTGCCTCTTTGTGACTGCAGTTAGGGTTCTTGGCAAAGATACTGGAGTGGTTTCTCATTTCCTTCTCCATCTCATTTCACAAATGAGAAAATGAGGCAAATAGGATTAAGTGACTTACCCAGTATCACACAGCTAGTAAATATCTGAGGCCAAACTTGAACTCAGGAAGATGTACCTTCCTGACTCCAGGCCTGGCACTCTGTTCACAGTGCCACCTAACTGTCCCAGATATATAGATAAATGTAAATAGATAGACAGATAGAGCATTTATTAGAGCTTAATATATGCTAGTGTGTTAGACAGTATGAACAATGCAAGAGGCAGCTTAGAGGCCTTGTATATATTTACAATTACCAATCAATATTTATTATACTGATATTTATGTATGTATAATAGATCTTTTTAATGTGAAGGGGAGTGTGCAGTCTATGAACTTGTTTTTTTATTTTGATAACTGTATTTCAATATAATTAGTTTTCTTTGTAATCTTGTCTACTCCATGCTATGTATTTAAAAACATAATTCTGTGGAGTCCATAAATTCAGCAGACTGCCAAATGGGTACAGGATATAAAAAGGATCAAGAACTGGTGATCTTTTCTGGTGTCTAGATGGTGGAGTGAAGAAGGAGCTATGAAGCCCTCCAAAATCCCCTTCCAAACAATTAGAAAACTGCCTCACAATTGATCTAGGAGGAGGGAAGCAGGTTAGTAGCCCAGCAGGAAAGATCTGTTTCACTGGGGTGGGAGGTGAGTGAACTCTAATAGCAGCTGCAGCACCAGCTAGCCTCAGAGCAAGGGGGCTTATCACAGGGCTCTGAGCCTGGAGCAATCCATAAACACCACCTCTCCTTCCTACAAACCAGCAGTGCCCTGGCAAGTAAGAATCTGTGCAGTACAGCAAGGTCCAACTCCAATGACCATATCCCCAGTACAAGTCACCAGTAAGGCCTTGACCTCATTGCTGACCAGTAGTGAATTCCTACCTTAGGGCTGACCAAAAACAAGTCCCCATCCCTGGGGTCTACCAGCAGAGAGATCCTGTTTCCACAGCAATCTAGCAGCAGGGCCCCACACCTGGGGCAGTGCAGCAACAAGACTTCTCCTCTAGAACTAGTCACCAAAAATACTGCTACCATAATAACTCAGTAGCAAAGGTCCTACTCCTGGAGCAGGCCAGCAGTTAAATCTTATATGCAAGATAGATCAACAGGGAGGTCCCACACCCCAGAACAATCCAGAGAAAGCAAGTAAAAGGCATCATTAAGATTCAGAATGCCAGCACAAAAAGCTTGGGACAGGGCAGAACCAGAGCTCAACTGTCATATAAAAACACCAAATCTCAAAAAGGGTGAGTGGGGGAGACAGTAAAAAGAGAAAAAAAAAAAGAGCTTGACCAAAGCAAGTTATTATAGTGATAGGGAGGATCAAGAAGAAGATAATAAGGTCAAAATGGCTACATGTAAAGCCTCAAAGAAAAATCTAATTTGGTCTTAGGCCCAAAAAGAATTCTTGAAAGAGCTTAAAAATGATTGTAAAAAGAAAATTAGAGAAGTAGGAGAAAAATTAGGAAAAGAAGGTAATGCAGGAGAATCATGAAAAAAGAGTCAATCCCATGGGAAAAGATATACAGAAATTTAGTGAGGAAAATAACTTCCTAAAAAAGTAGAATTGATCAAATAGAAAAGGAAGTACAAAAGGTCACTGAAGAAAATAATACATTAAAAATTAGAATTGAACAAATGGAAACTAATAACTCTATGAGACATCAAGATATGATAAAGCAAAAACAAAAAAGAAAAAAACTGAAGAAATTTAGAAATTTCTCATTGGAAAAATAACTGACCTAGAAAATAGGTTCAGGAGAGATAATAGAAGAATTATTGAACTATCTAAAAGCCATTACAAAAAGAAAATCTTGACAACATCTTTCAAAGAAATTATCAAAGAAAATTGTCCTGTCCTATTAGAACCACAGGGTAAAATAGAAATTGAAAGAATCCACTGATTTATATGGATCTGAAAGAGATCCCCAACTGAAAGCTCCCAGGAAGAATATAGTCAAATTCAACAACTCACAGATCAAGGAGAAAGTATTACAAGCACCTAAAAAATGAACAATTCAAATATTATGGAGATACAATTGGGATTACACAGAATCTGGCAGCTTGAACATTAAAGAATTACAATCAAATATATAATCTTTTTTTGGGGGGGAGGGGCATTTAACAATATGGAGGATTTTCAAGCATTTCTAATTACAAGATGAGAGCTGAATAAAAAGATACAAAGGAAACATAAAGAAATATAAGCTTAAAAAAAGAAACAAGAGGAAATATAAGAAGTTCAATAAGGTTAAACTGTTTATATTTCTATATGGCAAGATATTTTACTAAAAATATTAATTAATAATAAATATAGTCATACTACTATATTACTATAAGAACAATTAGAAGGAGTGCATGTAAACAGAGGATGTGGATATAAGGTGACAAAATAAAGGGGTGGGAAAGAAAATTGCATTGGAAGGAGGGGGGAACTTGAATGGGGATAAATTTTCCCACATAAAACAGGCATGAAAAAACTATTATAATGGAGGGGAAGAAAGGGAAGGAGTGGCAGGCAAAGTTTTGACCTTACTTTCATCAAAACTGGCACAAAGAGGGAATAACTCAGTTGGAGATATACTATCTTATAAGGAAATTAAAAGGGAAAAGGGTAATAGAAGGGGGAGGACTGATAGAAGGGCAAATATATCGGGGAAGGCAGCGATTAAAAGTAAAACTGTGAGAAGGGAAAGGGGTAATGGGGAATAAACAATAAAAAATAACATGGTAAGAAATACACAGTTTGTTATCTAAATAAATGTGCATGGGATGAACTCATCCATAAAATGGAAGCAGATAACAAAATAGATTAAAAACTAGAATGCTACAATATGCTGTTTACAAGAAACACATTAAAGAAGAAAAATATACACAGGGTAAAGGTAAGGGGCTAAAATAGAATCAATTATACTTCAGCTGAGAGGAAGCAATCATGATCTCAGAGAAAGCAAAAGCAAAAATAGATCTAATTAAAAGAGATAAAGAAAGAAACCATATCTTGCTGAAAGGTACCATAGGCAATGAAGTCATATCAAAACTAAATATATATGCACCAAATGGTATAGTATTAAAATTTTTGAAGGAGAAGTTGACTGAGTTATGGGATAGTAAATAGATAATTAAATTATACTAGTGAGGAACCTTTGTTTTCCCTCTCAGAATCAGATACATGTAACCAAAAAATAAGAAAAAAATTAAGGAGGTGAATACAATTCTGGAAAACTTGGATATGATAGATGGATGGAAAAAATTTGATGGGAATAGAAAGGAATATACTTCTTTCTTAACTGTACATAGCACCTACACAAAAATTGACCATGTATTTGGACAAAAATGCCAATCATCTCTATTTTTTAATATTGTAATAGAAATGTTAGCTGTAGCAATAAAAAAAGAAAAAGAAATTAAAGGAATTAGAATAAACAATGAGGAGACAAAACTACTACTTTTTGAGCATGATGTGATATTATATTTAGCAAATCCTAGAGAAACAACTAAAAAGGACTTGAAATTATTAATAACTTTAGCAAAGTTGCAGGGTACAAAGTAAACCCACATAAATAAACAACATTTATATATATTACCAACAAAATCCAGCTGCAAAAGATAGAGATATTCCATTTAAAATAACTGTAGACAATATAAAACACTTGGGAGTCTATCTGACAAGACAAATCCACAAACAAGATGAATACAACTATAAAACACTTTTCACACAAATAAAGTAAGAAAATACTAGTTGCTCATGGGTAGGCTGATCCAATATAATAAAAATGACAATTCTACCTAAATTAATCTATTTATTCGGTACCATACCAATCAAATTACTAAAATTTTTTCTTATAGAGCTAGAAAAACAATAAGAAAATTCATCTGGATTAACAAATGTTCATAAATATCAAGGGAATCAAAGAAAAAATGCAAAAGAAGGTGGTCTAGTCATACAGGATCTCAAACTCTATTATAAAGTGGTCATTATCAAAAAGATCTGGTGCTTGCTAAGAAATAGAGTGTTAGATCAGTGGAATAGATTAGGTACAAATTACATTATAGTACATGACCATAGTAATCTAAATTACATTATAGTAAATGACCACTGGAATATAATAAATCCATATTCCAAACTTTTGGAACAAAATCTCTTCATTTGAAAAAAACTGCTGAGAAAACTAGAAAATGGTATGGCAGAAACTAGGTATAGACCAGCATCTTATACAATATACCAAGTTAAGGTCAAAATAGGTGCATGATTTACATATAAATGGTGATACTGTAAACAAATTCAGAGAGCATGGAATAATTACCTGGCAATTTTATAGATAAGGGAAGAATTCAGGACCAAAGAAGATACAGCAAGAATTACAAAATATAAAATAGATAACTTTGATCACATAAAATTAAGAAGTTTTTGCACAAACAAAACCAAATGCAGCTAAAATTATTAGGAAAGCAGAAAACTGAGAAGAAAATTTGCAACAAGTGATTTCTGGTGAAGGCCTCCTTTCTCAAACACATGGAGAACTGAGTCAAATTTATAAAAATACAAGTCATTCCCTTTTTGATAAATACTTTGAGGATATTAACAGGCAGTTTCCAGACAAAGGAATAAAATACAGTCATAAGAAAAAATGCTCTAAATCACAATTGATCAGAGAAATGCAAATTAAAAGAATTCTGGAGTACCACCTCACATCTATCAAAGTGGCTAATATAGGAAAAAAGGAAAATGTCGAATGTTGGAGGGGATGTGGGAAAACTGAGACACTAATTCTCTGTTGTGATCCAGCCCAACCATTCTGGAGAACAATTTGGAACTATCCCCAGAGTGTTATAAAACTGCACATACTCTTTGATTCAGCAATACCACTACTAGGTCTATATCCCAGAGACATGAAATATAAGGGGAAAGGACCTATTTATATGAAAATATTTATAGCAGCTCTTTTTGTGGTGGTTAAGCATTAGAAACTGAATGACTAAACAAACTGTGCTATATATTTGTAATGGAATATTATTGTGCTACAAGAAATGACAGGCAGGATGATTTGAGAAGTACTTGGAAAGACTTACATGAACTGATGCATAATGATATGAACAGAACCAGGATGTTGTACAGAGTAACAGCAATATTGTTCAGTGAAGAACTGTGAATGACTTAGCTATTTTCAATAATATAATCATCCAAGACAATCCCTAAGGACTAATAATGAAGTATAATATCTGCTTCCAGAGAAAGAACTGATATTAATTGAATACAGATGGAAGCATTCTATTTTTAATTTTCTTTTTTTCTTTTATTTGAGTCTTGTACGAAATTATTAATATGGAAATGTTTTACATAATTGCACATGTATAACCTATATCTGATTGCTTACCATTTAGAGGGAGGGGTTAGAGAAGGTGAGGTGGGAGGGAGGATTAGAGTTTGGGACACAAAACTTTAAATAAAAATGTTTTTAAAAATTAAAAAAAATAAAAGGAATGATGAATGAGGGTGGGGAGAGGAAGAATCACTAACCCAAGGACTATAGAAAATATATAGGAAATCCAGCATCTCTTACCCCCATTTCATCACATAGTCTAAAACAGAAAATCATAAATGTCCATTATTAAGGCTACTTGGCATTCCTTTTTTATTCTTTCCCCCTCCCTTTCTGCAATTTCTTTAGTATATTTAGTTGTTTCCCTTTTTTCCCTTTAATACCAGGACTTCATGACACCCACTGGCTCTCTTCTGCCAGGGTTTATCAGACTTGAAGAGGCAGTTGAGTCCTCAAAGTAAATAAAAAGAAATCTTACTTTTTTTGTTTGTTTTCATGTAACCCATTTGGGGTTTCCTTGGCAGAGTCAGTAGAGTAGTTTGCCATTTTCTTCTCCAATTCATTTTACAGATGAGGAAACTGAGGCAAACAGGGCTAAGTGACTTGCCCAGGCAGGGAACTATAGAATCTATAGAGAAGCCTCCACCCAGCTGCCTCAGTTTATTTTTATCTTTAACCAAATGTGGATATCACACCTAACTCTTGATCATGAGTCACTTACTTTAATAATTTTACTGACAATGATTGCTAGAGAAGTCACAAAAAACAGGTAATTAAAATCAGCTTTCAAAAGTAAGCTTAAATTCTCTACCTTTTCTTTTAGATATTGTTTGTACTTATGCTGCCACCTTGTGGACGGTTGAAAAAACACATAAAGTTTGAGTATGATTATGTTTAGTCTCCAAAGGTGTGTGGGAATTTGATATTAAGCCACTCTATTTCTGGAAAATTTTAAGTGTATTTTGAGTAGGAATAGTTATTAGGAGATGAAGTGATTGTTTCAGTAGTTCAAAAATAAACTTGCTTTGTCATTATTTACACTTAAATAAATGATTTTAGATGTATTAAATAACATAACTTTTTGGTCATGGCTTGTAAGTTCCCCTCTGCACTCTCTGTATTTTCATTCTCACTCACTATTTTCCTCTTCTGTGGTTACAATATGTGTGCGCTGCATTCCTCTAGTTATTTTTCCCCTTTGCTTTGCTTTACAAAGATTTTCTTGAATTCTTTGTATTTCTCCAATTTGTTGGTCTCAATGGAATTAAAGTATCCTATAACATTAATGTACAACCAAATACTTCACCATTTCTTCATGGTTCAAGTTCATGGTTCAAATTGCTTCCAGTTTTGTTTTGTTTTGCTACCATGTATAATGATGTTAGGAAAATCTGGGACTAGATAGCCCTTTTTTAATTCTTGTTAAGGTAAACCAGAGCATTCTGGGAAGATGATGGAGTAGGTAGGTCAGAAACTTCCAGGTTTTCCAGATTTCTTCCACAAACAGACAGAAGATCTCCGTTAAATGAACTTCAAGCAGCAAAAATAAAGGGGTAAAGCAGTTGTCCTCCTACGATAACTTGAGAGGACTTCAGAAAAGACAGGGTCTTCAGGGGCTGAGGTTTGGCCTGAGGAAAGTGGAGACAACTCCAAGTTGACTCCATTAAATCAATAAACAGCAGACCCTGGAGCAGATCTATCTGGAAGCAGACTAGGTCTCAAGAAACTTCATTCACCTTATGAACTTTTACCTCACAAACTTTCATCTAAGGAACAGCAGACAGCTGAGTAAGGACAAAGAAGCCAGGTCTAGCAGTGCTGATCAGAAGTGATTCCAGGTTGTGCTGTCATTTGTTGTTTATCCTTCCTTCTCAAAGAGAGCCAAGTACATCAGGCTTGAGGGTGATGTCTTGACTTGCAACGTGAGATGGATTTAAGTGAGGTAGGGCTGTACAAAGTCACCAGCCTCACTCTCTCCTCCAGGGTCATCTGAACCCAGTGGCAAGAGATAGGTCAGGATAACCCCAGATGCAGTGAGTAAGTTAAGGTATTTTCCAGGTCTCAGATTGTCTGAGTCAAAATCTAATCAGCAATTTAAAAAAAAGGAGGAAAAGAAGGAAGGAAAGAAAGAAGAAAGAAAATCAAATTGGGAGGGGAAGACCCTCAAGGTTTCTGACCAGAACAGAATTGCTATGACCAGAATTGACACCAGGCATTGGTATCGCTAAGGTACTTGGCATGTGTGGCTTAGGGGAGGAGTGGAGTCCCTGCGCTTGAGCCCCTGGATAGATTTCAGAAAATGACAGTAAGAGGACCTGAGGCCTACGGCAACATTACTCACAACTTGGGATTAAAACTTGTTAATAATGATATAATAATTATAAGGTACTAAAAATAAGATAAAAAATAAAAACGATAAGCAAAGGAAAAAGAACCCAACCACAGACAGCTGCTTTGAGGTAAAAGATGATCTGAGTTCCTATTCAAGGAAAGATAGTGAAGTAAAAGCAAACAAACAAACAAAAAGCCATTTCTACCCCAAAGAATAACATCAAATGATCACAAGCCCAAAAAGAGTTCTTGGAAGAGCTTAAACAAGAATTTTCAAAAATCAAACAAGAGAGTATATTTTGAATGATGAAACAACTGGGTCAAAAGCTGTGATTTTTTTTTTAACGTTTAATGTATACCAGTAGATTGCTCTCCAGAAGTTTCTACAATTTGCAATTCCATCAGCAATGAAGGAGTGTGTCTGTTTCTCTAGATATTTTCTATTCCTATCCCCGAAATTAATAGTTTTTTTTTACAATTTTGGCAATTTCTTGGGTGTGAAGTAGTACATCAAAGTCATTTTATTTTAAACTGAACTAAACTACTAAATTTCTAAATTAAAATTTTATTACTCTTTGTTTTAAAACCTTAATTTCTTTTTTGAAAATGTATTTTTATTGATTTTTTTCATCATCTAAATTTCCTTCTGTAGCCTCTTTTTCTTACTAATCGGCTATCCCATGTCATATAAAAATATTTTTAATAGAAGAGAAAGAGGAGGAGAAAAAAAGCAAAACTAGTCAATACATTAAAAAAAATGTAAATATGTACAATGTTCCATACCCATGGTCCTTTTGCCTCTTCAAAGGAGTTATGCAAGGGATTTTCTCATGTCTCTTCTTTATGCCTAAGCTCCTTTTCGTAGTTTTGCAATATTCACTAAAGATTGTTTTATGGTGGTTATTCATTCATTTTATACTATTATTCTCATTGTGTATAAAGTTTTCTTGGATTTGCTTACTTCACTTTGCATTAACACATCTAAGTCTTTCATGCTTCTCAGTAACCATCACACTGATAATTTCTTATAGACAATAGTATTCCATTATATTCACACACTGTAATTTGTTTAGCCACCCCCAAGTCAATGGGCATCTATTTCCTTTCTTTGTCTTTTTCACTACAAAAAGTGCTGATGCAAATATTTTGGTATTTTTAGAGTTTTCTTCATATCAGTGATGAACCCCTTTGAGGTATATGCCCAGTTGTGCTATCTCTGTGTCAAAGGATAAAAAGACAGGCCAAGATAATTGAGTAGCAGGAAGTAGTACAGCTTATTTCTTCCCCACAAAACTCCAAACAGAACTGTAAAATGCACAAAAATGAATCTCGATTGGGGAAAAAAAGAACCAGAAAAGTCACAGTGATTCATTTTTTTAGCTGAGGTCAGCATAGGGAGGCAAGCAAAGAGGTCTGTAGACACTGTGGATGGAGCTGGGCCATGAACACATCACAAAAAGCAATCCAAACCTTAGGTAGAGATTGTACCTGGATTCAAACTATGGCATTCCTAAACTCATGCCATGACACAGTGGAGGACTTTTGGGAGCCAAGATGGCAGAGTAAGCAGTAAATCACTCTCTCTCCTATACTCAACTTCAAACCAACACAAAATAGAACCCCAGAACAATTCCTGAAACAGCAAAATCAGCAAAAAGATTGGGTGAAACAATCTTTTAGCCCCCAAAACTTGGAGGAACAGCAAGAAAGGTTCATCTCACTTGGCTAAAAGGGGAGCACAGTCCAGAATGGGAAGTGTTTCAGCAAGCTCCACCTCACTAAACCAGCATGAAATCCTGAGCCCCAGTGTGGTAGAACAGGCAAATGCCAACACCAGGATCCCTCATGTGCCTTAGCATGGGCACGGGAAGCAGCAGACTAGCTCTGAGAACCATCATGTTCTCTAATGTATCCCTAGGCAAACAGGCATCCTCCATGTGGGGGAGCACAGTCAAAGACAGAAAGAGAGACACCAACCCTATGGGTGCCTAAGCAAGCAGGCAACAGTTAGCCAGTACCAGCCCTGAAAGCTTCAGCTGAGCTCCAGGCAAACAGGCAACCTCCAGAGGTTAGACCACCATGTGCTTCAGTGTAGCTATGGAGAAATGCAGAAATGTCTCACCAGACCTCAGCACATGCCAGACACCACCACTGGGAACCCAACTCAACACAAAGGAAATTGCCAGATCCCTATGACCTCCAGCATCACCAGCCAACGGCCCCCCTTCCACTACTGGGCATAGCACCTGAATTGAGGATCCCTCATGTTCCTCAGGGCAGCATCACAGCAGCACCAGATAAACAGTTACGGCTTGTAGTCATCAGCATAAGATACCTGCGACAATGCCTCTTCCACCTCTTATGCAGAGTTCAGATTTATTTATTTTATATTAATTTTGTTTATTTTCAGTGTTCTACAATCATTACCATATAACTTAAATTTTTTTCCCCCTACCTCCCCCCACCTCCCCTCTCCCTTCCTGAGATGGCATACAATTTTATTTAGGATCTACATACACATTCCTATTAAATACATTTTCACTCTAGTCGTGCTGTAGAGAAGAATTATAATGAAAGGGGGAAATCATATAACAAACCAAAACACAATACACATACACAAAAATGATCAGCTATATTCTGTGATTTAATTCCATAGTTCTTTCTCTGAATGTGGAAGGCATTTTGCCTTAGAAGACCATTGGAAATTTTTTTTAAGTCCTTGCATTGCTACAAAGTTACAATTCTCCCAGAAAAAACTCTTGTACAATGTGGTTATTGCTGTGCACAAAGTTCTCCAGGCTCTGATCCTTTCATTCAGCATCAGATCATATAAATCTTTCCAGGCCTCTCCAAAGTCTTCTTGTTCATCATTTCTTATAGCACAATTGTATTCAATTATATTCATATACCATAATTTATTCAGCTATTTTTCAATTGATGGGCATCTCCTTGATTTCCAGTTTTTGGCTAGCACAAAGAGAGCTACTATAAATATTTTTGTACATGTGGGACCCTTTCCTATTTTTATGATCTTTTGGGGATACAGTCCTAGAAGCAATATTGCTGGATCACAGAGTATGCACATTTTTGTAGCCCTTTGGCCATAGTTCCAAATTGGCAGAGCTCAAATTTAAAAGGAAAAAGACACCCTCCCCCCAAAAAAAGATGAACAAAAAACAACAAAAAGAATATTTGACTATAGAAAGTCTTTATAGTGATAGTAAAGACCAAGATACAAATTTAGAAGAGGACAACAATGTCAAAACACCTATGGGCAAAACCCTAAAGAAAAACAGGATGTGGTCTCAAGTCCAGAAAGAAACTGTCAAAGAGTTAAAAGGAGCTTAAAATCATGCAAGAGAAGTAGAAGGAAAAAATGGGAAAATAAATTAGCAGCATACAGGCATGCAAGAAAATAGTCAACAGCTTGGAAAAGGTAGAGTTTGTCAAATGGAAAAAGAGATACAAAAATCCACTAAAGAAAACAACTCCTCAGAGAGTAAAATTGGTTAAACGGAAAACAAAGTGCAAAAAGTTAATTGAGGAAAACAACAACTTAGAATGGGGGAAGTGGAAGCCAATAACTCTATGAGACATCAATAATCAATCAAACAAATTCAAAGGAATGAAAAAAATGGAAGAAAATGTAAAATACCTCATGGGAAAAACAACTGACCTGGAAAACAGATCCAGGAAAGACAGTATCAGAATCATTGACCTGCCTGAAAACTATAATCAAAAGGAGGACCTGGGTAGTATAGGCACTGAAAAAAATCCACTGTTCACCTTAGGAAAGAGATCCCCAAATAAAAACTGCAAGGAGCATGATAGCCAAATTTCAGAACTATCAATTCAAGGGAAAAATACTATAAGTAACCAGAAAGAAACAATTCAAATATCAGGGAGTCACAATCAGGGTCACAAAGGATTTGGCAGCTACAACATTAAAGGATTGGGAGTCTTGGAGGTCTTATTCTGGAAGGCAAAGGAACTAAGACTACAACCAATTAACCTGACAAAATTAAGCATAATATATCAAGGGAAAAATGGTCATTCAACAAAATAGAATTTCAAACCTTCATAAGGTGAAGATGAAAATTAACCAAAAATTTGACTTCCAATATCAATCCAAGAGAAACATAAATAGGCAAAAAGGGAAAAGAAAACATAAGGGAACATCACACCTATAAGATTGGCAAACATGTCAGTACAAGAAAATGATAAATGCTGAAGAGGATGTGGGAGAGTTGGAACACTAATTCATTGTTGGTGGAGCTGTGAGATTATCCAACCATTCTGGAGAACGGTTTGGAACTATGCCCAAAGGGCAACAAAAATGTGCATACCCTTTGACCCAGCATTATCACTACTAGGACTGTATCCCCAAGAGATTATAAAGATTGGAAAGGGACCCACATGTACAAAAATATTTATAGCAGCACTCTTTGTGGTAGCCAAGAACTGGAAATCAAGGAGATGCCCATCAATTGGGGAATGGCTTAATAAAATTATAGTATATGAATGTAATGGAGTACTATTGCACCATAAGAAATGATGAACAAGAAGACTTCAGGGAGGCCTGGAAGGACTTATATGATCTGATGCTGAGCGAAAGGAACAGAACCAGGAAAACTTTGTGCACAGCAATGACCACAGTGTGTGAGAGTTTTTTCTGGTAGACTTGGAACTTTATAATAATGCAAGAACTTATTGAAAAAAAAAATCCCAATGATGATTTTCTAAGGCAAAATGCCTCCCACATTCAGAGAAAGAAATATGGAAGTCATTCACAGAATATAGCAGATCATGTTTGTGTGTGGGGGGGTTTTAGTGTATTATGTTTTGATTTGTTAAATGATTTCTTCCATTTATTTTAGTGCGACTACATAGCATGCCTGAAGTGAAAATGTGCTCAATAGGAAAGTATATGTAGAACCTAAACAGAATTGTATGCTGTCATGGGGAGGGAGGGGAGTAGCGGGGGGAAGGTGTGGGGGGGATAAAATC
>CM053771.1:319847446-319862942 GCA_028658325.1 Potorous gilbertii | reverse complement strand
GCCTCTGTATCCCAAATACCTGAAATAGATACCCCATGGGCTCAGGCCATGGAGGAGCTCAAAAAGAATTTTGAAAATCAAGTCAGACAGGTGGAGGAAAAACTGGGAAAAAAAATGAGAGAGATGCAAGAAAAGCATGAAAAACGGGTCAATACCTTAATAAAGGAGGCCCAAAAAAATGCTGAAGAAAATAACACCTTGAAGATGAGAGGGTAGGGTGAGGGGCATCACTTTCATCAGTATTGACTCAAAGAGGGAATATTATATATGATCAGTTGAATATAAAAATCTATCTTATCTGACAGAGAAGTAGAAGGGGAGAAGATCAAGTAATAGGGTTGGGAATGGGGACTGACAGAAGGAAGGGCAGATCAGGGGAGGTGGTAGACAGAAGCAAAATTCTGATGAGGTGGGAAAGGGTGAAAGGAGAAAGAGGAAAAACAGGTGAAGAATAGGATGGAGGGAAATAAACAGGTAGTAATCATAAATGTGAATGTGAGTGGGATTAACTCTCCCACAAAACAGAAGCAGATAGCAGAGTGGATTAAAAACTAAAATATGTTGCTTATAAGAAAAACACTTGAAGCAGAGAGACAGACACATAGTAAAGTCTGGGGCAGAATCTATTGTGCTTCAGATGAAGTAAAAAAAAAAAAAGCAGGGGTAACATTCCTGATCTTAGATGAATAAAAAGCAAAAAATAGACCTAATTAAAAGAGATAAGGAAACTACATCTTGCTAAAAAGCACCATATGCAATGAAGCCATCAAATTAGAAGAATAAGGAAAATCTATGGGGAGGGGAAAAACTCATAACCAAACAAGAGCTAGAGAGCATAGTAAGATGTGGAATAGAAAATTTTGATCACATTTAATTGAAAAGTTTTTGTACAAACAAAACCAGTACAATCAAGATTAGAAGGAAAGCAGCAAACTAGGAAACAATCTTTATATTATCTCTCCTGGATCTATTTTCCAGGTCAGTTCTTTTTCCAATGAGATATTTCACATTGTCTTCTATTTTTTCATTCTTTTGGCTTTGTTTTATAATTTCTTGGTCTCTCATAAAGTCATTAACTTCCATCTGCTCCATTCTAATTTTTAAAGAACTATTTTCTTCAGTGAACTTTTGAACCTCCCTTTCCATTTGCCCAATTATGCTTTTTAAAGCCTTCTTCTCCTCATTGGGTTTTTGGACCTCTTTTGCCATTTGGGTTAGTCTATTTTTAAAGGTGTTATTTTCTTCAGCATTTTTTTGGGTCTCCTTCAGCAAACTGTTGACTCACTTTTCATGAATTTCTTGCATCACTCTCATTTCTCTTTCCAATTTTTCCTCCACCTCTCTTACTTGATTTTCAAAATCCTTTTTGAGCTCTTCCATGGCCTGAGACCATTGCATATTCTTTTGGAGGTTTTGGATTAGAAGTCTTGACTTTTATGTCTTCCCCTGATGGTTTGCTTTATTCTTCCTCATCTGAAAAGATAGAAGAAAATACCTTTTCACCAAGAAAATAACCTTCTACAGTCTTATTCCCCTACCCCCTCCCCCAATTTTGGGCATTTTCCCAGTCAGTTACTTGACTTTTGAGTCCTTTGTTAAGTGGAATTTATACTCTAGGGAACTATAAGTTCTCAGTTCCTCCAAGGTGGCACAGTAAAAGGAGAGGAGTTTACTCCTCTCCTGATCTGTACTCTGGTCTGTGAGCAACTACAAACACTCTTTCACCCTGGAACTGTGAGTAGGGTTCTCTCTCCACAGCCACCACCAGCTCCACTCCTCCTCACTCCAGGACTGTCACTCAGGACTGAGATTCAGATCAGCTGCTCGATTCTCTAGGTTCTTTAGGGAGAGGGTTCCAAAAGTGGATGCAGTTGTCACAGTGGCTGCCATTGCCCTGGGGCCAAGGCTGGGGCCCGGCTGCACTCCCCTCTCACCCAGGTGAAATTGCTTTCTTACTGATCTTTGAAGATGTCTTTGGCATTTGTGGATTGAGAAATATGGAAACCACAGCTGCTACCCATGATTCTGCATCCTGAATTCTGCTCCAGTCCGGTCCATGCTGTGGGACTCAAGCTGGCCTGTGCTCCACTCCCAGTGTTGTGTGATATACCTCTCCTGTTGGACTTCCAGGTTATCTTGGGCTGGAAATCTGTTTCTCTCTGTCAATTTGTGGTTTCTGCTGCTCCAGAATTCTTTTAGAGTCATTTTTTACAGGTATTTTATGGGCCACAGAGGGAGAGCTAGAGCAGGTCTGCCCTTCTACTCCACCATCCCTGAAATGAAGGGAAACAATTTTTATAACAACTATCTTTGATAAAGGTCTCATTTACCAAATATATAATAAATTGAATCAAATTTATGAGAATACAAGCCATTCCCCAACTGACAGAGGGTCAAAGCATATGAACAGGCAGTTTTCAGATAGAGAAATCAATCTCTAGGCACATGAAGAAGTGCTCTAAATCACTTTTGATTAGATAAATTCAAATTAAAACAACTCTGAAATACCAATTCCCATCAATCAGACTGGCTGATATGACAAAAAAAGAAAATGATACATGTTGGAGAGGATAGGGGGAACTTGGAATACTAGTGCATTGTTGGTGGATTTGTGAACTGGTTTAACCATTTTGGAAAGCAATTTGGAACAATGTCCAAAGAATAACCAAACTGTGCATACCCTTTGATTCAGCAATAATAGTACTGGATCTGTATCCCAAATAGATCATAAAAAAGGGAAAGGACCTACATGTGCAAAAATATTTATAGCAACCCTGTTTGTGATGCAAAATATTGGAAACTGATTTGATGCCCATCAACTGGGGAATGGCTGAACATGCTGTGGTATATGAATGTAATGGAATACTATTGTACAATAAGATATGATGAACAGGCAGATTTCAGGAAAATCTGGAAAGATTTGTACAAACTGATACTAAGTGAAATGAGCATTAGACACAGTATCAGTAACACTGTGGGATGAGCAGTGGTGAATGACTTGGCAATTCTCAGTAACACAATCATCCAAGACAGGTACAAAGGAAAATGCTCTCCACATCCAGATAAAGAACTGATGGACTATGAATTCAGACTGAAGAATATTTTTTCATTTAATTTATTCTTTCTTGTGTTTTTTCCACTTTCAATATGTTTCTTCTTCCACAAATATAATAAATATGAAAATATGTTTTATATGATAGCACATTTATAAATTATATCAAGCTATCTATCATTTTCAGAAGAAGGGAGGGGAGGAAGAAAGGGAGGGGGAAAATTTTGGAACTCAAAATCTTGTAAAAATGAAAGCTAAAATTTTTCTTGATATGTAATTGGGAAAAAAATAAAATACTATTTGAAAGAAAAAAAAGCATTGTAAATGACAGGGATAGGGGGCAACTGGCAGCTTTGTTGCCCACACTACCCATTTCTAGTTCACAGATTCAGGGGAGACTGAGAAATGTGACATTCCTGGATAGCAAAGCACTGAGAAAAGGAGAAAATTCAGAATGAAGCAGCAGTCATGTGACCCAGAGTCCAGCAACACAGTAGGTGCTCAATTGCAACATCCTGCCCAACCTATAGAGGAATAACTAGGGTAGGAATCCCAGACCAAAGAGGAGCCTACCATTCCCCTCTCTGAACTAATAGAGCTTTTCAGCTAGCTGACAGGGGCTGAGTCCAGGGACATTCTTCTATTGCTCAGACCCAAACCCAAGTCAGAAACTCAGACTAGGGGGCTACCAATCACACTTTACCCTGGATCAGACCACTTTGTGAAAGTTTGCAGATTCCCAGCCTGTCCTTAAGATTCTGGTATAACATGTTAATCAATATTCCAAAAAAGCATCAACAGGACCAGCCCAGACCTTCCCTCCAGGAGTGCCATCAAGAGCGCTAACATTAAATCCTAAGCCAGAAGGTGGTTTAGAAGAATGTGTCAATAAAACATTCCCACCAAGAGTTCTGAGGATGGCAAGGAAGCCCAAGAGAAATGCTGAAGAAGAGAATGACATCTACAAGGTCTCCAGAGAAATACACAACTCAGGTCATTAATCCTAAATTCTGAGGATGCAGAAAACTATTCCTAGATCTTTGTGAGGTGGCAAAGAATGGAAACCTAAGGGAGTGCTCAGAGACTGGAAAATAGAAGCACAAACTTTGGCACGTAAATGTGATGGAACACTGTTGTGCTGCCAAAAAGGACAATGAAGGAGATAGTTTCAAAGGCATCTGGGAAGACTTGTATCAACTGCAGCCCAGTGAAGCCACAGAACCAGGAGAACAAAGTATATAATGTCAACAATATGGCAAAGGCAAACACCTCTGAAGGAATTAGGAGCTTTTATCAGTGTAGTATTGTTATTGTTCAATTGCTTTTCATTGTGTCAGTCTCTTTATGATCCCATTTGGGGTTTTCTTGGCAAAGATACTGGAATGGTTTGCCATTTCCTTCTACAGCTTATTTTCTAGGGCAGGAAACTGAGACAAACAGGTTGAAATGACTTGCCAAGGGGTCATATAGCTACTAAATGCTAAAGGCCAGATATGAACTCAAGAAGATTGAGTACATACTCCTCAAGGCACTCTAACCATTTCATGACCTAGATGTCTTTTATCATTGTAATAGTCAACCATAATTACAGAAAACTCATAATGAAACATGAAAACATTCTCCTGATAGAAGAAAAAGGATTCAGAGTAAAGAAACCTATAGTTTTGGACATGGCCAATGTGGACATTTGTTTTGATTGACTATATATGTTTGTAATGAAATTTGTTTTTTCTTTATTTCTCGATGGAGAAGGGTCTTGGAGTGAGAGGGAAAGAAGGAAGGTTTTTACTCATTGAAAAATATAAAATAAAATTTTAAAATGGGGAAGGAAATTTTAGTTAACTTCATTTTTATAATTCCAAATTGCTTTCCACAATTTTTTAATTGATTCTACCAGCAATGGATTTCTGTGCTTGCCTTAAAAGAAAGATAACATTTATACAGCACTCAAGAGAAGAAGTATTATATACTGACTACCAAACTGAAGGTCAACAGAGCTGTTGCACCGACCTCATTGTTATATGCCTTTGAAACATGGACAGTCTAACAGTGCCATGCCAGGAAACTGAATCGCTTCCATTTAAACTGTCTTGGAAGATTCTGAGGATCACGTGGCAGGATAAGGTATCAGACACTGAAGTCCTTGTTCGAGCTGAACTGCCAAGCATTCAAACTATGCTTCAGAGAGTGCAACTCTGGTGGTCTGGCCATGTTATTTGAATGCAAAATATTTGCTTGCCAAAAAGACTATTTTATGGAGAACTTGCATGGGGCAGGTGAAGAGGTGCTCAGAAGAAGTGATCCAAGGACACTCTCAAGAACTTTGGATTTGATTGTGCAACAAGGGAGATACTGGCACAGGACCACTAAGCATGGCATGCCCACATCAGAAAGGGTGCTGTGCTTTATGAGCAAAGCAGAATTGAAACAGCACAAAGTAAACTCAGGATGCACAAACTTGAAGTATCTATGCCAAATGTTCACACATCCTATCTGTGCTCAATTTGTGGTAGAGCATTCCAAGCTTGCATTGGTCTGATCAGTCACGGTTGGCCACACTGAAACTTGAGTTTGTCATGGTGATGTCATTTTGGTCCTCTTCAAGAATGAAGGACAGCAACCAACCAACTACACACACAGACATTGCACTAACTACTTCATAGATATTATCTCATTTGGTCCTCACAATAACCCTAGGAGGTAGGTAAAGTTATTATCTCCATTTTATAGAGGAGGAAACTGAGGAAAGCAGAGGTTAAGTGACTTGTCAGTATCACACAGCTGATAAATGTCTGAGACCAGATTTGAACTCAGGTCTTTCTAACTCCAAGTCCTATGCTCTATCAATAGCTACTTCTGTAGCCATCTAACTGTTCCTCTAGCAATGTCTATTCCTAGTTTTGTCAACCTTGCCAATTTACTAGATGTGAGGTGAAACCTTGTAGCTATTTTGATTTTTTATTTGTTTTTGTAAGTAGTATTTTGTTTTTTTCTAATGCAGGTAAAGATAATTTTCAACATTTATTTTTTTTATAAGATTTTGAGTTCCAAATTTTCTCCCTCCCTTTCTCCTCTCTGCCCTCCCCAAGATGGCAAGCAATCTAATATCGGTTATATATATTCTACCAATGTATATCTGTGTCTTTTTTTGAAATTTGTAGTCTAAAAAGTTGCCTGTTTGTATCAAAGGAAGGATTTGAACCAAGGTCTTTTATATTCAAGGTCACCTTTCTACTCATTATATCACACTGCCACTCACCAAAAAAAGTAGCTATCATAATTGTTATATTTGGAAAGTCAAATAGGTAGTCAAAAGAATATATACAAGAGTAAATGAACAGTTTTATGGGTGGGTAACTGAAATAAATGGTTAATTATAATGGTCTCATTTCCCTGGTTTCTGATGTCAGGATGCAGAAGGTAATAGCATTCAAAAATCTTTTCAGTCAGAGATAGAATAAAAACTAATTTTCTAATAAACCAGAAGACATCATACAAACACCCAGGGCCTCATTTGTCTGGGACCTCAGAGGTCATGTAGTACAAACCAGAAGTAAAAAGCATGTCTAACAAGCAGTTATCCAGATCTGTCTTTACAGACTTTCAGTGATAGGTACATCCCATTTTCACAGTGGATAGAGGGCAGGATCTGAGATCAGAAAGACTCATCTTTGTGAGTTCAAATCTGGCTTCAGATACTTACTAGTTGTGTAATCTCGGGCAAGTCACTTAACCCTATTTGCCTCAGTCCCTCAAATTTAAATGAGCTGGAGAAGGAAATGCAAGCCACTCCAGATGGGGTCAGGAGGAGTTGGACACAACTTGAAATGATTGAATGGCAACAATGGCTCTAATTCTTAGAAAGTTATTTTGTTTCTGTGAATAGAGCTAAAATATCACTCTCTACACCTTTCTATGCATTACAACCAATTCTGAAGCCTTTGGGACCAACTTCTCCAGGGAGACTCTGCAGGGTTATGCAGGGCAATGACTTCCCCAGGTTCAGTTTCCAAAGCAAACCACCACAAATTGGGGAATAGCTCGTGGTCCAGTTTAGCTGAAACAGAGTGCAGGAGAACAGAAAGACAAGAATGATTGACAACATAAAACCTAAAGGCTTAAGCCATGGAAATAGAATTGTATTTTGGAATACCATTCCCATTCCTTTTGGTATTAAAGCTTTTCCTGTTTCTCCCAACTGCTAATGCCGTTCTCAAACTATCTTGTATTTAACAACTTCCTATATATTTGTATTTATTAAATTTATATTTATGCTGTATCTATTTCAATTTTAGTATATATTTCCATAATTTCAAAGTATATATTTTAATACATTTTAATTCTCTCATATATTTTAATTTTAATATAGTATAATATACATATTTTATTTTAATATCTGTGTATGTTTTAATTTGTCCTGCATATATTTTATTTTAATGATATTTCTTGTCTCCTCCATTAGACTATAATCTACTTGCCATTAGGGAGTATGTATTTCTGTTTACTTGTATATCCAGTCCCTAAAACAGGGCCTGGCAAAACTATTGGATTCTAAGGACACTCCTACTGAAGCTTTGGGTGATCCATCCCATTTTATTGTGGGAGTATTGTGTGTCTTTCACAGGATCAAGATTTTGATTTGATTGAGACAGGGTTGACTTTTCACTGTTTATTAGACAACTGGATCCTATTCTAGAATAGTCTATGGACCTTATCAGGGGTAGGTTGTCCTTCTGGGGCTCAAATTCCAGGTAATGGCAGGTCAGTAGTGTGTGACAATATCTTCCTTCTTACACAGAACACTCTTTTCTCCCATTTCTCCCCACTGCCCCACCTTTAGAAACCTCTGGTTTCCTATAAGACTCAGCTGAAATGTTATTTTCTGCATCAGATTTTTCCTCTTCCCCTTCCCCAATGACTACCTTTTGTCTCATCCCCTAGCTCCAGGTCACCTTGTATCTGCGGTTGTATGTGGCATTCTCTATAAATGTGCATATATCCCCTGTTAGAATGTAAGCTTCTCAGGGGGAAAAGACTTTTTCATTTTTGTCATTGTCTCCTTACGGTCTAGCACAGTGCCTTGGCACATAATAAGGACTTAATGCTTACTAATGGATTGGTTCTTATCTGCAAGGAAAGGATCTAATACCCTACCTCTTGGTAACAGATGAGAGTGGCTCTGATGAGTCAATCAACTACAACAAGGATCTTTGGACAAATCTTTTATTTCATCTGCATGGTTCCTCCACCCATGCAATATGATCTTCATGAATTGAATTGTTTGAGCCAAAACATTCGTTCTCTGGTGGTTAGTGTTTCTGAGCACAATCTGTCACCAAACCTGTCTTCAAGATATTTTCATCTTGGGAAGACCCATTAGAAGTTGGACTCTACTAGAAAAGCTTGTGAGAACCTAGAGTACCACAGTAAAACACCAGGAGAGGACTTTCTTGGAGGTACAGTCATAGCAATTATCATTGCAGTATTTTTTTGTTTTTTTATGGTAATTTCTTTTTATTTTTTAATATTCTTTTATTTCCGTTCTAAGTTCTCTTCTTGCCTACAGTCCCTCCTCCATCTACCAAGAAGGCAAACAATATGATAAACATTTTACATATGAAATCACATAAAAATTTCCATATTAGCCATAATGCATAAAAGCAAGGAAAATAAAGAAAGTGAACAAATATTCTTCAATCTGCACTCAAAGTTATTGTTTCCTTTCTTTCTGGAGATGGGTACCAGTTTTCATAATGAGACTTTTTGAATAATTTAAGCACTTCTAAAACAATCTCTCAATACTTTAATACATTGCTATATAAATAAAAAAATCAATCAAGGAACAGTTAAGATGCAAATTTTACATGATTTTTTTCTGTTAGTCATCCGTATAGGCCATCAGAATGATAACTCTGATTTCATTTTGTTATGACACTTGGCAAGAAAACAAGGGTAAGTGAGAGGTGAAGAAAAGACATATTTAGGGGAAGGGCAGAGAGAAGTGACATCCATTTGATCTTGACAAGAGGCTGCCAAAGTTTTTTCATGATGTTACGTGATTCAGTGAGTGGTTAATGGAGCACCTAGGTGACATGGTGAGTAGAATGCCAGGCCTGGCATCAGAAAGACTCATTTTCTGGAGTTCACTTACTTGTGGCCGTGGGCCTGTCACTTAATCCTATATTCCTCAGTTTCCTCATCTGAAAATGAGCTGCAGAAGGAAATGGCAAACCATTCTAGTATCTTTGCCAAGAACACCCCAAATGGGGCCAAAAAGAGTCTGACATGACCAAGAAAATGACTGAACAAGAAAAATGAGTTAATAAAGTGGCATAGGAAAAGAATGGAATCCTGTGTCTCTACATGCCTGATCCTCACTGGGATTGATTCATGAAGTGAATTATCTTGGTCAATGGTGTCCTTCAGCTTTGCTTCTGTAGCATGGAGAAACAGACAGCAAGAAAAGAGACATGTTCAGTCCTGAGCCTTTCTGAGTTTCTTTTAGCTGTTCAGGGGAGCTTCACATCTCAACAACATGACACAATGTTGGAGCATCACCAGTGGTTGTTGTGTTAATTTGTAAATAGTCTTTTCATGTATAAGCTTGCTTTCTGATGACACCTCTCTCTCTTGTAAGATATTTTGCTGGCTTTCTGAAAGAAGTATGGATATTGAGTGCAGATTGAAGCATACTTGTTTGCTTTCTTTATTTTCCTTGCTTTTATGCAATATGGATAATATGGAAATTTTTATGTGATTTCATATGTAAAATGTTTATCATATTATTTGCCTTCTCAGTAGATGGAGGAGGTCCTTGACTTCAAATGCTTTTTAAAAAGTTTTCAATAATTGGGAAGTCACATCAAAAATTTGGACCATTTGTAATAAATTTGTAATAAAATTTCAAAATCAAAATATAGGGATTCACAGTGATGGAGTATAATGCATCAGGCAGAACTGAATATGCTTTTATTGAGCCTAGTTTGGAATTACTAAATCTTGGATAGAAGTCTTTTTGATGGATCAAGGGAGTAGTGTGACTCAATGGAGAGCATGCTGGATATTGAATCAGAGTCTAGATTTTAATCTGAGCTCTGCTACTTTCTACTTGTGTGACCCTGATCAATTTATTTTCCATCTTTGATTCTGTTTCCTTGTCTGTAAAATAAAGGGAAAGAATTAGATGATTTCTCATTCTTCTTTCTGCTCTAAACTCATGGACATTTTATTGCAGGTTGATGGGGATTTGTCTTGTCTCTGGATGTCTGTGGGTGGCTGTAATGGTAATCTGAATTGGCAAATCTTTCCTATTCATTAATAGGCCCATTAAGTCACGTGGAGACTGTGGTGGGAGGAATTTGCTGAATGGGTAGAGCAGGAAGAGGCAGAGCTAGAGCAGAGCTGAGAGGAAGTTAGTCTTGACAGCAGTCAGTAGGAAGGAAGTAGGCTCCTAGGTAATGTGAGTGATTGGTTTGTGATTTTGTTGTGGGAAGCCTAGCAGGGAGAAGGCTTAGGGATGGTGTTATCCTCTGCATTATTATGGTGTATAGATTTTTGTTGCTATGGTGGATCAGGGACTGAATAAATGTTTTGGTTCTGTCTTCCATGCAGAGAGTGTGTAGTATTTCGTGATTCTGAATTGTGCTGTGATATTCATGGATGCTCACATTGGTGCTACAGTGGCCACACTATTGATCTTCTCTTTGGATTTGGAAGGGAGATTGGAGGTAACTATCCCTTACCCATACTGAAATTATGCCACTTCTCATGAAGTCAGAACCTACTCTCCCTCCTCCATTCAGGTGAGAACCTCCCCCCAATTTAAAAGGTTGGATGGAAAGAAGATAGGGTTCTAATAGAGAAAAAGAGCTAAGATGTGTTAGATTTTGTTTCTATCTTTAGACATTAGTAGTGTTCCTACTTGCAAGATCTACTGTTTTAGTCTCTTACAGTAGAGACTGAAAGAATTTAATCAGTTGTATTTCTTTTCTTTTGCTATAGAACATGAAAAGCATGTGCCTTGGTGGTACATTATAGAAAATTTTATGTATTTAATTTGGAAAGTTTTCAGTCTCATTTGTGGTTACTGAGTTGGTGTCCATTATAATGTCCTGTGAATATAAAGTTAGAAAGTTGGAATCAGATACAGAAACCTTGCAGGCACAATATCATGCATTAAAACACTTTGTACAATGAAGTGACCATTTGTAATTCCAGAGGAATTCCTCCTGACTCTCCAGAAAGATTGTGGACTATAGGTGGAGAATGAGGCATACATTCTCAGACATGTTTAACGTGTCAATTTGTTTTGCATGCCTGTACTTATTTCTTACAAGAGAAAGTTATATTGATGCTGTCTTCACATTTCACTTCACATGTTCTTTAGAATCATATTGAGAGTGTTAATAACACTCTCAAAAAAAAAATCACCCAGCCTAGAAGACCTTCCCCAACCTATTTGGTTCTCTGTGTTAACTGCAGGGTATACAGTACACTTATTTTGATGGTATGAATAAATTAAGGGAGAACAATAGAAGTCTAATTATCTAATAACCTGTCTTAATGAGCAGCTGTTTTTAATGAAGGGGTGACTTCATGCTACAGACATGATGGAATAAACTACTGTAAATTCTCAAAGATTTCTCTCCAATGAGGGTGCATGATTATGAACTGAAGGATCCATTGCTGCCAGAGTAACTCTACAATTGAAAGCAAAAGTTAAGAAATGACTTCGTTCTGTTAGACAAATTGAGCTGTTCTTTCCTGTGGTTGGCTACAATTGTTCCTTACTGACCCTCTTCGTACCTTCATACCTTGCTCCTCAGGATTGCTGGAAAATGAGAATTCCCTGCTTGGCTTATGGGAACTGGTGTGATGCAGGATCTGGGTCTATTGATCCTCTCTGCTGAAATCCATGTGGCTCGGATTCTTATGTACTTTTCTGTCACAGCTGGTGCTCTTGGATTCTTGGTCATCCCAAATGGACAGACTTGTCAAAGTTACAAGGGAAAGGAGGGAAGTACTTCCAAGAAAAATGTGAGCATTGAGGGGGAGTTTTATTTCTTCTTTCACTATTTAAATGTATGTATCTTATATGTCTCATGTGACAGTACAGAAATTCTGAAGATTACCCAACAAACATGCCCTAGTGAAAATATGGAAATGTCATGCTCTGTGTATGTAGTTGTGTGGAGGATTTTTGCTTTTGATTAAAGCCTTCTTTTTTTTTTCAAATCTCAGTTTTATTTCAAAAAGAATATTAAAAAATCTCCCATTTTCTTCAAAACTATATGTGAAAATGACATCTTTTAACTAAATGGACTCTGTATAATTAAGGAAAATGAACTTAGCCAAATTCCTAAGACACTCTTCAAATGCAAGTACTATTCTTTATCTTGTATGAACTGAATCTTCCTTCCTCCTACTCTCCTTCCCAGCCTCTTTTTCTCTACACTATCTGTTTGTAGACTATAAGCTAAATTTTAAAGCTTCTTGTTAGTCAATCAAAATAATAAATGACATATCATTATACTTGATTAAAATTGATCTCAACTAGAAAATTCCAAGGAGGGAGGTATTATTTCTTGCTAAATATCATGCTTAAAGATAGTCACACATTCTGATAAAAGACTGTCTATCCTGCATAAAAATTCATTATACACTGTATAATGAATATAGACAAAAGGTAAGATGGAGTATATTTGACCATGTTAGAATAACTGAAGATGAGTAATGTGTGACATTATAAATTTCTTGTCACATTAATTTCATTAAGCCCATCCAGAGATTAAGCAATGTATGATGAAGATAAATAAAAGATAGCAATAAGATTTTAACTTAGTGATTAAAAAGTGAAAAAAATAACTTGAAAAATGTTCAGCCTTACTAATAGTCAAAGAGATACAAATGAAAACAACTTTGAGGTACTATTTCACAACCAAGAAATTAGTGAAAATAATGGAAAGCTACTAATTTTACTGATAGGAATGGAAGACAAGTAGAGAAGCAGATACATTCTTTCACTGTTGATGGAATTACAAATTGTAGAAACTATCTGGAGAACAACCTGATAGTACCCAATAAAAGTTACAAAAATAGTCACATCTCTTGACCCAGTAGTTTCATCTAGAAAACAGGCAATCTTATTGATTTTTAATCCCTTTTAAAGTTCTTTCAAGAACTCTTTTTGGGCTTGTGACCATTTTATGTTACTCTTTGGGGTAGGAATTGTTTTCTTTAAATATATAATTTATTTTTCAGTTTTCAACATTGGTTACTATAAGAATTTGAGTTCCAAATTTTCTCCCCATCTCCCCCCCCCCACCTCAGGACAGTGTGCACCCTATTCACCCTTTCCTACAGTCTATCTTCCCTTGTACCACATCTCCCTCCCCTCTATTTTTCTGTAGGGCAAAAACGACTTCTCTACCCCATTGTCTGTACATCTTATTTACTAGTTGCATGTAAAAACATTTCTTAACATTCATTTTTAAAGCTTTGAGTTCCTTATTCTCTCCCTCCTTTCCTCCCCACCCACTCTCATTGAGAAAGCAAGCAATTAGATATAGGTCATACATGTGTAGCCATGCAAAACACTTCCATAACAGTTATGTTGTGAAAGACTAACCACATTTCCCTCTGTCCTGTCCTGCTCTCCATTTATTCCATTCTCTCCCTTGGCCTGTCGCCTCACAGTAGTTTTTGCTTCTGATTATCTGTGTCTCCAATTTGATGTCCCTTCTTTTCATCTTCCCTCTCCTATCCTCTTCCCCCTTGCCTTTCTGCAGGATAAAACAGATTTCCATACTCAATTGAGTGTGTGTTATTCCCTCCTTAAGCTAAATCCCAGGAGAATGCGGCTCACTTATTCCCTTTCATCTTCCTCACTTCCCCTACACTTGCCTCTTTAATATATATATATATGTATATGTATATGTGTGTGTGTGCATATATATGTATAATTTATTTAAGTTTTCAACATTCACTTCCACAAAAATTTGAATTCAAAAATTTTTCCCCATCTCTCCCCACCCCAACTCCAGAACAGCATGCACCTCATTCACCCCTTCCTCCAGTCTGCTCCCTTCTATTACCCCTGCTTCTTCCATCCCCCTTTCCCTTTATTTTCTTATAGGGCAAAATAGATTTCTATACCCCATTGCCTGTACATCTTATTTCCCAGTCGCACACAAAAACAATTTTGAACACTCATTATTCAGGATTTGAGATCCACATTCTCTCCCTTCCTCCCTTCCCACTCACCCTCATTGAGAAAGCAAGCAATTCAATATGGGTCTTACATGTGTAGCCATGCCAGATACTTCCGTATTAGATTATATTGTGAAAGACTAACCACATTTCCTTATATCCTATCTTGCCCTCCATTTATTCCGTTCTCTCCCTTGATCAGTCCCCTGACAATAGTGTTTGTTTACGATTATCGCTTTCCCCAATTTGCTGTCCCTTCTATTATCTTTCTTCTTCTATCACAGCCCCCCCAACTCCCTGCCCCTGCCTTCCTACAGGGTAAAATAGATTTCCATATCAAATTGAGTATGCTATTCCCTTCTTAAGCCAAATCCCATGCGAGTAAGACTCACTTATTCTCTTTCATCTCCCCCCTCTTCTCCTCTATTGTGAAAGCTTTTTCTTGCCTCTTTTATGTGAGATGATTTGCTACATTCTAACTTTTCCTTTCTCTTACTTCTAGAGCATTCCACTCATGAGTAAATTTTATGTTTTAGGTTTCTCCCTTTGTATTCAGTTTACCCCGTGCCCTCTGTCTATGTATATATAATACATATTTACATATATATGTCTATAGAGATGTACATATGCTTACACATATGTAATATACATATAAATACATACACATACCCAATATATATATTCCCTCTAACTACCCTAATACTGAAAAAGGCCTCATGAGTTACAAATATCATCTTTCCATGTAGGAATGTAAACAGTTCAAATTTAATGAGTTCCTTATGACTTCTCTTTCCTGTTTATGTTTTCTTTTTTTTTTTGTTTTTAATATAACTTTATTTATTTAACTTTTTATATTCATTTTCACAAGATTTTGGGTTCCAAAATTTTCTCCCAATTTGTCCCCTCCCTCACCCCAGTACACTGAGCATTCTAATTTCCCCTATCACCAATCTGCCCTGTCTTCTATTCCCCTCCCTTGTCTTGTCCCCATCTTCTCTTTTGTCCTGTAGGGCCAGATAACTTTCTATTCCCCATTACCTGCATTTCTTATTTCCTAGTAGCAAGAACAATACTCAATAGTTGTTCCTAAAACTTTGAGTTCCAACTTCTCCCCATCCCTCCCTCCCCACCCATTCCCTTTGGGAAGGCAGGCAATTCAATATAGGGCATATCTGTGTAGTTTTGCAAGTGACTTTCATAATAGTCATGTTGTGTAAGACTAACTATATTTCCCTC
>CM053771.1:319825466-319846946 GCA_028658325.1 Potorous gilbertii | reverse complement strand
GGGCTTTTGGTGGCAGGCTTATCTGCTGGTTCTCAGGTGGGGGCAGGGCCGCCTCTCAGGCTCAGTTCCCTCAGGGGGTTTATACAGAGATCCTTTGTAATGGAGCTGGGGTGGAGCTCCAGCCCGCTCTGGGAGTCTCTGGCCGAGCTGCCTCAGCCTCTGGCCGAGCTGCCTCAGCCTCTGCCGCAGCGGCCGCTTCCCAGGGGGTCCGAGTCCCGGAGATCCCCCGCTCCCCTCTCAGCCCGTCCCTCTCACTGACCTGTGCGTCTGTGTGTGGAGGGACCTTCTCGGCCACCCGAAGATCCAGGTCCCTGCCGCCCGCTGGGCTCTGCTCGCTCCTCTCAGTGCCGCGTGGCCGGGGCTGGGGGAGGGGAGCGCGCGGCAGGACAGGGCTCCGCTCCCGTCTGGGGGACCTTTGTGGTCGGTTCTTCAGGGCTCTCTGCAACGGAAATCTCCTTCACTGTGTTTCTGCGCGGCTTCCACTGCTCCAGAATTTGTCAGGAGTTCTTTTTACAGGAAATCTATGGGCTGTGGGTTCGGACCTAGCTTAGGTGAGTCTTTCTACTCCGCCATCTTGGCTCCGCCCCCTTAAATTCTTTTATACAAGAGATAATTAAATGGATGGCAGCATTTGGAAATGAAAGTGATATAAAAGTAAGATTTCAATAAAATTAAACAGAAATTACATTGTACACCACTTGAATCTCCTAGGATATTTTCTGGAACATGTATGTGCCTAGGTGTTTGAAAACTCCCTTTCAATGCAGATTGTCACCTGCTAAGAAAGATAGAGTCTTTATGAATTATCTGAGGCATTAATAGGTATTAGAGGTTGTACTTGTACCTAGATCTTCCTGACTCAAAGCATGCTTTCTATCTACTATTCTAGCTTACATTCTGTGTTAAATACACATTAATTTCTGTTTTAAATTTATGTTATGACTAATATGAAAATGTTTTACATGATTATACATATATAACCTACATCAAATTGCCTATTATCTGGGGCAGGGAAAACATTTGGAACTCAAAATTTTATAATAAATGAATGTTTAAATTTGTCTTTACATATAATTGGAAAAAATACTTTTTAAAAGAAAACATATATAGATTAAAAACAGAGGGCTAAAGTAGTATAATAGCCAGAGAGCTTGTCTTGGGGAAAAGAAGACTAGGTGCAAGTCCTGCCTTTGACCTATTCAGTCTCTACAACTCTGGCCAAGTTATTTAATCTCTACTAGCCCATCCAGTTCTCTAAGAATGCAAATTTATAAAGAATCTTCTGCTGGTGGTTAGTAAATGGAGTGCCATGTGTTCATGAAATCACAGATCTAGACCCAAACTGTTTATTTATTCAGTTATTTGTTTTGCTTATAGATAATAGTCAACTTGCCATTCGACTCTGGAAAATGACAAGTATTTATTAAGTATCTAATAATATGCATAGGGAACATTGTAGAGGAAATAGTGATAGAAGCCATAGTCTTTGTGCTAGGGATGTTTACATTTTAAAACTACTTATCTTACCTCTGTTTTAAGGAAATGGACCATGAGAGCAGTTTAACTTAATTTGTAAGAACATGGGATTTTGAGTGTGTGTTTAGAAATACTGGCCTTTTTGTGGATTTTCTCGAACAAGGAAAATATCCATTGGTGTCAACTTCAGTTGTGTCTTGAGCAGAAGAGATTATGCCAAAAAACTATTTACTATGTCTTCTCCTCTGCTGTTGTCAAAGAAAGTGACTTTATCTCATGATGTGGTTAAATGAAAGTACAAATAAACTTTACGTGCCTTATTGCGTGGTTTTTATTTTTTTGTTGTTGTTTTATTCCACCCCTCACTTACTTTCCTTTTCTTGTTTCTCTCTTTAAAGAGTGGCAAATATACAGCAGCAGTTGGCCTTGCTGGATAATGAGTCTTGGCCAGGAATAGCGGAGGCGGACAGGGACCGCCTTCAGCTCATTAAAGAAAAAGAAGCCCTCCTCCAGGAACTGCAGCTCATCAGTCAGCAGAGACGGTCTCCAGAAGACATAGCCCGGTTGGAAGAGGAGAAAAGGCGTTTAGAGGAAGAGGTTCAGAGGGCTAGAGCAACATCTGCCCATGGGGCTACAGAAAGGTTTGGGGATTTTAATACTGGTTTGGGGGGTGTTTTGGTTTTGGTTTTTTTTTTTTTTGCCAGGTGGAGAGAGGTACCATGCAACTGGACAGCTTTCTAACTCTTCACTTTATTTGTCCTTGTATACTTTTGTAAACAGAAAATCAAAAACTTTAATAAGGAAAAACTACTTGCCTCTTGTGGTGTTTTTCTCTTTGGGTAAAGGAGAGAAATGGGAAGTGGGCAAATGTGTAATAAACTGTTCCTAGAAAGTTCCTGGGACCTTGGGTTCTTCTTCTGAGAAGGAAACCTATAGAGAAGAGTAACCCAGAGTCAAGAGAGAGAAAAGACAAGGTCATTGAGGATGGCGCTAAAGCCAGAAGGTGGACAGAATGGACTTGTGCCAGCAGCTACTGATCTTTAGTTCAAATTAGACAATTGTTTTTGCACAGATTACGGACCTAATGTTCAATGGTGTAAGAAACTCCCAAGTCATTACATGTACATATTTCTGCCAATGCATGTTGGACTTCCCTACCAATGCCCAACATGTATGACCAAACGGTTTTTCAAAATTTTCTTAACTTCTGTTCTTTCCTCCTGCTTCCACTGCTGCCTTGTTTTTATTCAGTGCCCCCCAATTGCACATGAGGCTAGGTAGAAACAGGAATTGTGAGTTGTCAGAGAGAAATATATTGTCTTGTCTTTTCATGGTAGTATTGATTAGGTTATTTGTTCCTTGAACAAGAACCAAAGGTGGAAAAGCAGCCAGTTGACCAGGGGAGAATTAGTAGTCCAGAACTGAGCACATGTCAAGATACTTGGGCTGCGTACATTCTGATGACCTAGTGTATGACTAGATGGGTTACTCTGAGTGCAGGCCTAGAATGCCAGAGTACTGTTTCATCTTTGTCATATTTCCTTTATTAACAAGGAACAGTTATACAGTCTTAACTTACTTGAAGTCATGACATATTTTTCTTTTTCAGTCTAAAAGTTTTCTAAATAATTTTCTTTTTTTAATAGTATTTTATTTTTTTCCAAATACATTTAAAGATAGTTTTCAACATTCCTTTTTATAAGATTTTGAGTTCCAAATTTCAAAACAATTTTCTTAAGAAAAAACTTTTCCTTTATTGGTTTGAGGATCTTATGAGGAATTAAAATTGTGAAGGAATCGCATTTTGCCAATTTGGTTTTTATGTCTCATGTCTCTTTTCTTTCATTTGACACCTGTACTCCTTGGCTTGTGAAGAAACTTTCCATGTTATCTGCATTAATGGTAGCCAGAATTTCTCTTAAAACATCAGTCTAATCTTTTTCCCTATGTATTTCCTCTTCATTAAATAGGATATTAATCTGTCAGGTTTTAGTATGTCATTTCTGATGGCTACCTGTGTCTGCATATAAAATATAAAGTTGAGTGTAGAGAAGTTATTTGGATAGTTTATTCAGTATAAAATATATCAATAATTTAGGTAAGTCTTGCCACCCCTTTTTTTCCCTTAATAGCATAAATATAATGTTTTAATATGGGCCAACTAGGTGGCGCAATAGATAGTGTACCACTCTGGAGCCAGGAGGACGTGAGTTAAAATGTGGCCTCAGATATTTACTATCTGTGTGACCTTGGGCGAGTCACTTTCACCTGTTTGCCTAAGTTCCTCTGTAAAGAGTTGGAGAAGGAAATGGAAAACCATTGCAGTATTTTGCCAAGAAAAACCTGAATGGGGTCACAGAGTCTGAAACAACTGAACAGCAATATTTTAATGATCCAGAAGATCACTACTGTATTCCACTTCATTTAGCCTTATATGTACACAACTATTTTCTAATTTTTTAAATAGACTGATTTGTCCCATGGCAAAATGGTTAAAATTAGTGAATCTTGAAAAGTAGTACTAAATACCAAGGATATATGATTTTAATAATATGTTGATTTCCCTATTTCAGGAGTTCTTATCCTTATTTTGTGTCACAGACCTCTTGGTAGTCCAAAAGCCCATGGATCCATTCTTGGAATAATATTTTTAAGTGCATAAAATAAAATGCATAGGATATAAGAAAAACCAGTTACATTACAATTTTATGAAAATATTAAAAAGTCACTTTCTCAGACCCCATGTAGGGATTTACTTTAGGTGTAATAGTAAATTCTTTCAGTGTTGTGGAATAATAGAAAGTAGAATGAAATGGTCAAATTAAGAAGTTCTTAAGCTTTTTATGTTATAAACCCCCTTTGACAGTGTGGTGAAACCTTCTCAGAATAATGTTTTTAAGTTCATAAAATAAATGATCACAAAGGAAACCACTTATTGAAAAAACTGTAAATTTTTCCCATGGAACTCCTGAAATCTCTATTCATAGACCTCCCTCCCTGCTTCTTATTCCTATCCCATAAAGAATCTCTTGTTGCATCAGTTCTCCTACCCACAGCTAAATCCTCAGATTTAATGTAACCAGAAAATAAATAATCATTCAGCATTTGCTTGAGCATTTTTCATGATGGGGGAATTTATTAGATCATAAAGCAGATCTCTCCATCCAATTTTGTACAGTTCTAACAAGTTCTTCAGTATATTCTAAAAAATCAATTTTCCTATAACTTCTAACCAGTGGTCATAGTTCAAGGGTCTCAAGACAGTTTGGATGTCTTTCCTGTATGACAGCTCTTCAAATATGTTAATACCATTACTTGCTTTTCTTTTATAATAAATAACATATTTCCTTTTATTCTTCCTCATATTGTATGGTGTTGTCAAACCCATTCACCATTAAGTCATTTGCCACTAGAACATTCTCCAATTTGTCGGTGTCTTTACAAAATAAGGGCTGAACGTGGTTTTCTAGATATAGTCAGCCTAACTCTTTGTGTACTAATGCTTGCCATCATTATTTCTTTATAGATTATATGTGTGTGTATGTATGTCTGTTGTGTATACATATATAACACATACATATATACATATACAAACACACATATATGTAAATATATTTTTAAATTTTTATTTATTTATTGGTGAGGCAATCAGGTTTAAATGTCTTGTCCAGGGTCACACAGCTAGTAAGTGTCAAATGTCTAAGGTGGAATTTGAACTCAAATCCTCCTGACTTAAGGGCCAGTGCTCTATTCACTGCACCACCTAACTGCCCCAATTTTATACTTTTATGAAGACACTGAGGTGTAGTATAAAGTCAAATACATTCTGTCTACAAACACTGCTGAGGGAAGCCAGAAATGGATTCAAATTTAATTGGGAAATATTTAACAAAATAAAAATATAATAAAATGCAGATAACATATTTTCTAAATAAGATAATAGGCAGCCTGCAGAGATCCTTATGTATGAAGTAGTGACTTCTGTTTGATTTTGTCACCAGTGGTATAGTGGATTGAGTGCCAGGTTGTTTGGAGTCAGGGCAATTTGGGGTCAAAACCTGCCTTGGTTGCATACTAGTTGTGTGACTCTACATGAGTAACTTTACTTCTCAGTGACCTGGACAACTCTCTAAGCCTATAAGCTGGTAGGCAAGTTGCTCATATGCATCCGTGGAATGATTTTCCACTGAGGTACCTAGCATTTACTAAATGCTTATTACATGCCAGGTACCGTGCAAAGCACTGAGAATGCAAAAAAGTCAGAAAAAACAGACACTGAGCTCAGGAAATAGACAGACTCTCTAATGGAGGAGATAATATGCCAAAAAATAAAATAAAAAGGTAAATACACACTTGGAATTCCTGCACTGATGGAATCATAGGTCTAGACTTCCCTCCCTCCTTTCATAATAAAAGTAAAATACTAACAACAATAGTAGAAGCAGCAGCCTTTGTCACATAACTCACTCATAATAAACTGAACACAAAACTCTAGCCAGTTTTTTTCACAAAAACATCTACCCAGTCCCAACTTACTTTGCTGATTTTTTTTTTAATTTAAATATAGGACAACTCATATATTGCTCTTACATTTTATCTGATTATATTTATCCATGATAACAGATGGTGGAAGGTTTTATAGATCCTGATTCTGTCATGTACTATTAGCTCTCCTTACCACCTACATATTTCCACTTACATATATATATACGTATATATATACATATATATATACGTATATATATATACATATATACGTATATATATATACGTATATATACGTATATATGTATATATATATATATATCCATCTAGGCTACCTTCTGGGTAACAGTGTTGACTGCAGTAGGATCAAGAACAAGAGTTAGCCAGCCACTGTTTTTTACAATCAGCTAAGAATGGTTTTTGACTTTGTAAGTGAAGTTTCATTTTATTTAAAAATGTAAAAACTATTCTTAGCTCTAGATTACCAAGCAAGTTTACCAATCCTGGGGTTGCTAAATATTAGAAATTGGGACTACTTTTTGACAGTTACGGGATTGGCTAGCTAATCTTGGGAAGATTATATACATAGTGTTTACTGTACTTGGATTTCATTAGGATACTTGAAGATCTTATTTTTGTGGACATGGTAGAGATATGAATGGGATAAGAATAGTACAGATAGATTTTTGACTGGTTGAATATGTCAGTCTTTATCCATATATATATATATAATGCTCATGGGATAAGAATAGTACAGATAGATTTTTGACTGGTTGAATATGTCAGTCTTCATGTATATATATATATATATATATATATATATATATAGATATAGATATAGATATAGATATAGATATAGATATATATATATCTATATATATATATATATATATATATATATATATATAATGCTCATGTTTAAACAGCACTTTATTGTTTTAAAATTTTGTCCTCACGGTAACCCTGTGAACATAAGCATCATTATCTCCATTTTACAGATGAGGAAACTGGTTCAGAAAGCCCTCTGGTAATTTATTTTCCCACAGTAACAGCTATTAACGGATATGGCTAACACAGAACATTAAAAGAAGAAATAAGAAAGGTAGATGATGATCAATGATAGGCAAAATTTCATTGTGTATTACAGAGCACTTCAATAGAAAGAAAACCAATACTGATGGGAGATTTCAGGTGTCCATACATGTCTTAAAACAGTTTCTCTTCCATATGTAGAAAAGCTGCTATTTTCTTGATTAACTTTGATATATTTCAACCTTGAAATGGAAGAGGACTCAGTGAGGAGTCAGAATTTCTATTACAGAGCTGATTCTCACCAACAAGGAGGACCTGTCTGCTTGGAGTGAAATTGGTGAAACCTTGAGATGAAACAATGACTTTGTCTTTTGGGGGGATAAAGAAAAGAAAGCAAGTTATAGTATTATGCACACCCTAAATTTTTGTAGGAAATAGGCTCAGAGGGACCTCAGGTAACTGATTTTGACACAGTAACACAGCTATTAAAGGGTATAGTTATCACTGTATATTAAAAAGTTTCCAGGAATTAGAGGGAAGAATATGGGAGAGGACATTTGGATGATGATCAGTGGAGGCAGAGTGGACATGACAGATTTTAGTAGTATTGACTTTTAAAAAAAATGATACAAAGGATTAGTAGGATTCCATTACCTAAAATTCTTTCAGGGAATTTAGCTGAGGAGAGAGCTAAAGTTCTGAAGACACAGTAGGAGTTCAGATGAGAGAATAAAATGAATATCACCTAAAGAATGAAAAGCATGAGTTAGATTCATATAGGAGGTTTCTCAATCACTTTTTATTTTAATGATAATGACATGTATTGGAGAAGGAAGCAAATGCAGGTAGTAATGGATCAGAAGGTGAGAAGTTGAATGAGATGGTCTCCCAGAATCTTTCCAGCTTTAATATACTATGGTGCTAAGAAATTTGGAAATGAATACAAAGAATAAGTTTTTAAAAGTTCTAGAAATTCTGATAAGTCTTTGGGTATAGCCTCTGTTCAGTTTCAACTTAGGATGAAAGTGGAAACTTATGGCATGTGAGAATAAAAAGATACTTTAAAAATCTTCCTCTCTGAGGAGTGCTTTTTAAGAGAGTAGAGGAAAATTAGAGTCAGGGAGAGGATGAGTGATAATGATGATGACAAAAAATTAATTAATCAATTAATCATTGAGCATCAGCGGTGCATCTTAAAATGCACAGAAGAGAAGGAATTTCAAAAAGGAATAAGTTAAGCAGGACAATATTGTGCTAAATTTCATATATTCTTTAAACAAACAAGGTATACTTAATAGATTGATTATTTCCTGATTCTTTTTTCTATTCTTGATAAATTGAAATGTTCATATTTGTTAAGTTAATAATTTAGATAAACTAAATTTAAAAATTAAAATGAGAAAATTTCCCTTAGAATATGAGAATATGCAATGGATCCAAGAATAGACAGTTGCCTGAATTAAAGTCCCTCTTGAGAAGGGTTACTTCTCAAGCAGAAATAATTTGTATGGTATCTTTGAAGTGTGAAAACTATTAAGTTCATATTCACACTTCAAAGATACCTTCAATGGAAGAGATTTGTGCCATTTGACAACCTCTGAATGTTATTTCTTATAGGACACTATTAAAATCTACCTATTCTAGCTGGATAAGGATGCCACCCTTTTAGACTCTCAACTCTATTTTTAGAATACCTACAGTGTCTAGGTCAGAACAGATGGAGTCTGAGTAGTACAGGAGTGACAATTAGGACTGCTTGTAAGCACCTGGAGTCAGAGGTAGAATCCCATATTCTATAATAATCATTTTTAGAACTCAAACTTTAGAAATCATTGAATGTAAACTCCCCCATTTTCTGAATGAATGTTTAAATGCATGAAAAATAAATTTGGAATTATTTTCTGTGACTTTTTGATCAATTCATAGTAATTATACTAAATAAAATTAAGAAAGTGAGTATCTTAAAGCAACAATGGATGTTTTCCTCTCACCGTGCAGTGAGAGCAGGCTCACTCAAAGATTCCTAAGGTATACAAATACATCCTTACATTGTCATAGTCCTCAAACTTTTGGCATAAAAACTGCATGTTCTGCCATTACTGTAAAATTATAGTTGAATTTCCTGGTATGAAAATCTCCTTCATTAAAAAAAAAAATCCTACCACTAGTGATTATCAAAAGGCTAAATGCAAGCAATTGATGCTCTAAGTGTGTATTAGTATACATGTCCATGAATACACCTGTTAATGTGTACATTTTTTATTTCAGGATTCTTCTTCAAGAAAAGCGAAACTGTTTGCTTATGCAGCTGGAAGAAGCTACACGTTTAACATCCTACTTACAATCTCAATTAAAAAGGTAAAATAAAGTTGTACATTACTTTTTCATTTTTACTCTTTGATACTTACAAATGAATGATGTTCATAATTCCTATTCTCATCAGCTGGAACATAGGTACTGGAATAGATTTGAAGTTTTAAAAGGAACCAATGAATCATTTGGACAAAATAAAGTGGAAAAAACTTCCTCTCTATTCCAGGGAATTCGGAGCAACAAAAGTGCTGGCAAGCTTATGTAGGATCCATGATTTCTAATGTTTAAAATATTAGTGCGTAGGAGTATCTGAGTGACTGTGTATGCACATGTCTATAGGCCTTTTTATTTTAATTAGTAGAATTAGTAGAAAGGAAATGTGTAAGGTAAAAATCACTTCATAAAAAACATGAAAAAGATTCAACTTCATATGTTAAGAAAACAAGAAATTTGTGGTTGAGATTTGTATTTGTTTTCCCATGACCAAAAAAATAATCCTAAAGGCAGAGGGGAAGGGCAGAGGAAATCGGACACCATTGTGAGTAAAAAACAAAACAAAACATAGCATTGTTTTACACATACGCGCATACGCACACACACACCATTGTAGTTGGAACATACTTCATCTAGATTTCATAGCTCTAATTTAATTTCATTATCTTTGACATTTTGTCATCATCTTCGTGAAATTATTTTATTTCACATCTTCATCAAAGGGGAAAAATGACTCATTGGGAAGTAAATTAATCAAATTACAGTATGTTGATAAAAGGACGTGGAAACGTTAATGTTTATAGGCTCATGATAGAAAAGTCATTAACTATAAAATGACAACAGATAACATCTTTTATATTTGAAAATGAAAAACATTTATCATACTTCAGAGCTAAAGAGTGTGGGTAAAATGCTGGCTGCAAAGGGACAGGTTAATTGCCATTTTTTAAATAAAATGTTTTACTGATTCATTTCCATTGTTTTTTTCCCAACAACAATCATATTCTAAATCCTTCCTTCCTATAATATCCTCCTTTACGAAAATGAAGTGATTAAATAGAATTCTGTGAGTCACCACAACAGATAAATTTGACTAGTGAAAAGAATTAGCTACTGCTAAAAGTTCAAAAAACAGATACTGAACCTGTTGTTTGATGGTTAATTTTTGGAGGGAAAACTGAACATCATCAACACTGTGTAGTGCCTGCTATGTGCAGGGAAGTACTATCTGTCAAAGAGAGTGAGAAGGTATTAGTTATTCTTCTTTTTAATATTGTCTTTTTACATAAAATTAAACTCATGTATCAGCAACCAAACAATATTAAAATGTTAGCAGCTACTGTTAGCAAGAGGAGGAATATGGATTTTTCATCTTATAGAGTAGAGGAGATCATATACCTTTGTGTAAAATATAACAATATGCCAACAGAGGTGATGAAAGTAGGGCAATAAAACTTACATTTGTTATTTCTTATTTCAGTTTATCAGCCAGCACTCTGACAGTGTCCTCTGGGAGCAGCAGGGGGTCACTGGCATCCAGCCGGGGATCACTGGCATCCAGCAGGGGTTCCTTAAGCTCTATCAGCTTTACAGACATCTACGGCCTTCCCCAGTATGAAAAATCAGATGCAGATTATGGCCAGCATCTGCGCTTTGATCTAATTCCATTTGAGTATCTGGGAAAAGATGCACCATTCTCTGAGTCCACCGGACATTCCAACTTCAATAAGCAAAGGAGGTCCCTGGACACACCTCAGTCCCTGGCCTCCTTGTCTTCTCGGTCCTCCTTGTCTTCCTTATCTCCACCAAGTTCCCCATTAGATACACCCTTTCTTTCTGCCTCTCGGGATTCCCCTCTTGCTCAGATGTCTGATGGATTTGAAATATTAGGCATGGGAGCTCTAGAAAGGCTCAGGGCTCAAGCCTCAGCTCTGGGGGATGATGAGTCACAGGGGACAACTTCACTTCCACATTCTGGATTTCATGGGGATGGTGACGGAGTTCGAGAACAGCTACGACCACAACTGACAAATGCCCCAACTACTAGTGGAAGTAAGTGTTTATAAATAATATTGGTGGGCATGGGGGTGGAATAGGCGGTATCATTTCATATTAAAATCTATGCTTTCCTCCCTCCTTGGTATGACTTAATTGTAAGTAATTCCAGGTGGGGAATTTTTGTGACTAGCAGAATCAGGATGAATTTTTTTGCCTAGAAGGTTTTGAATAATGCTGCAAACCTACAAATGATGCTATTATGGCCACATAATAGTATCATTTTATAATAATTCATAATATATATAATAATACATAATAATTCATAATATACATATATACCGTGCATGTATGTGTGTCTCTGTGTGTATGTGTGATCAAATTAAGAACCAGATTAGTTTGGGGAGACAAATGACAACTGTTTACTTATTCCATATGAACATAGTGCCATTTTTAAAGGAAGTAAATGAAGAAGAAATTTAAAGTAATTATTATTTAATTGAACTTTCCCATCCTTTCTTTTAAGGCTATAAAAACTGAAGTACCAATAGAATAATCCACATGAGCCATTATGTCTCAGTCCTCTTGTTTTCCTCTCAAATTTACCTCCTCCATGCTCTCTCCTCATCCCCCAATCAACCCTAAGTTTAGTTTTTAAAACCCTCACATTGTTTATCATTGCTACCTTGACAGATACCAAATATTCTGCAGTTGTTCTGAGATTAGCTTCTGAGTGCAGTTGACTCATACTTTGTTTTCTTACTGCCACCTTGTGGTAAGTTACCATATACCACAGCTATATGACAAAACGTTCCATGAAAATTAAAATAACATAGTAAAACAAAGTAGTCAAAATGGAGCACTCCTGAAGGCCAGGGATTGTGTGTTTTCATTCATAGATACAGAACACAACTGTAATTCCCATGAAGCGTATGGAAAGAATGTTGTCTAAAGCTGTAATATTCATGATAATAAATAAATAATGTTTATTTTCATTATCTACGTTAATGGAAGGAATTCCCATACTAGGAATTCTGTATACAGATGAGATTGGAAATCAGAATCTCTCATCTCCTCTGTAGCCTTCTCTTTTATCACAGAACTTAAAAGGATGCTCTTCAGGATTTAAAAAATGTTCATTAAATGGAACAGGTTTTTTTTCAAAAAAAACCTCTGATTTTACTAGAGAAAACCGAAGCTCAGAATGGTCTGATAAGTCCTATAAAGCAATGTTGCTACATATAGCAAGCAGTTTTAATGTTGGGGGTGGGGGGAGGGGAAGACGATTTTTCTCAAATAACTTTTTTCACCCAAACTTCAGTCATTTGGACTTTTTTGAGGAGAGAGAAGGGACTTTGAAGTTTTCATTTTACAAACATTATTTTGACTTTTAAATAACCAGTGTATTTTTAAGTTAAAATGTACCATGATTTCAATATAATTTTCTGGTTTTAGTTATATATTAATTATGAAACAATAGGTATCTTTAGTTTTCTCATCCAGTTATTGACATATTAATAATTGTATTCATGCTCTGTTTTTAAATGTCAGCTTAGAGAAACTATACCTTTTCACTCTGCTTTTTATCTTGTTTCTCATGCGGCACAACAGAAACATTCGCTGTAAGTCAATTTGGTATTATCTTTTTTTACCTTTGACTTCTAGATTTTTAATTGCATTGTTGTCTAGTAAATATGTTGCCTAGTATTATAAAATGTGCAGAAGAGGATACTTTGTAGTAGTCTTACAGTTTATCATATACATGATTGCTCTGACTCTTTTTTAAGGTTATTAATGACTATTGAATCCTTTCAAAATACTTTTTGAGACCTTTAACTTTTTTCAATAATTTTTAAAAGATATTTAATACATCTAATATGACACACTTGGGCTGTAAACCTTATGCTTGATATGCTTTTTACTATGTTTCTCCTTCCTTTTGTTCAAGCAATTTTATGCCCCATGATATGTTGAGTGTATGTAAACGGTTAAAAGAACTTTTTTTTTAAAGGTAAGAGATTTTAAAAGTAAATGTAGCTCTAAGATTTCTAGTCCTCACTTTATGTACTTTACTCCCTGTGGTTAACTTCATTTCATTGAAACCCAAGAGCAGATGTTTTGGGATGTTGAGTGGTTTCTTCCATGTTGTTTTTTTCTGACCAAGGGCAACTGTTGACAGTACTTCTTTCATTTAATTTTTATGGTCATGTGGATCAAGTAACCCTGCCAGGGGATTTCTTTGAGAATTCTTCCTTTATTTTGATTTCTGCATTATCTTTTGCAGGGATAATGGTGAGAAAGAAATAGTATGTACTAATGCTATCGGATTGGTTGGAAAGTTTAGTTTTAGCATAGTTAATGAAATGAAATCTACATTTGTAACCTCAAGTTCATGGCATGATAGTAGGAAATTTTCATCAGTCCAGCTTGTTGAGTGCAGATTTGATACCTTGCACATATGGGTCAGTTGAATAGAAGATGAGTTGCAGAAATTGAAACCAACTAAAATTTAAACTCTAGTCTCATCTGATCATTGTTACGTAAACCTATTTCATTCCTTGATTGTTCAGATAGGTGACAATGAAAATCAAGTTTTTCTCCAAAAAAAAAAAAAGTACACGGTTTATTTCATAGACCAAGTGATTGTAGTTTCTCTAATTTTATTCTAAAATAAAATTTTGTTTGTCCTATGCCATTTTTTTTTAAAAAAATGTCCATTATTGAAAGCCTATGTTTAATATACCCTTGACCCAACATTATTTTATCTGTTCTTCCACATATTGATTAATGGGACAAAAGTTTTTTATCAGTGATTTCAAATGGTAACATTTCTTGTAGTGTTCTATGGGGAAAAAAGTTATTTCAAAAAGTGATTTTTCTTTTTAAATTTTTTTATTTTTGGAATATTTTTAGATAATTTTTAAAAAATAATTTTTAAGAGCTTTTAAGGATGTCCGGTTATTTTTAGCCAAGAGAAATAACTACAAAGTTCCTTTCTCCAATTTTCCAGAAGAAAAAACTGTATGCTCTGTATATTTTTTTAAAAATAGATCAAAATAGTCATAGACAAAAAATTTCATTTCATATTTTGGGTATTAGTAGCATCAACTTCTTAACGTCTTTCCTACTACAGATGTCAAAGTTTCTTGTAATGGTCTAACTGTTTATTTCTTTTCTCTACAGCAGTTACTTTAAGAGAAGACAGCGCTAGGAGGTCAGAGAGGAGGGCCAGACGGGTTTCTGCATGTCTCTCTGATTACTCTCTGGCCAGTGACAGTGGTGTATTTGAACCTTTAACCAAAAGGTTGGCTATATAATTTTAATCCTCCCTTTTTCTCATAGCTGATTTACTTACATATATTGCACTGCTTTCTTTAGATCCTGAACAAAATTATTATACCGATTACTTTATACTATGGAACACTTGAATTTATAGTATTAAAACATTTAACTTTATTCTCCATCTCCCTGAATTTGCGTTGTGGTAAACCTTGAGGGGAAATTCCTTTGTGGGTTTATGAGGGTGGTAGTGGATTGGTCTTTTCCCCTCACCCATCTATTTCACATCAGGGAAGATTCTTGCTCTCATCCTGACTCAGTGAGTCAGTCATTCAATAGCATTTATTATTTATAATACACTTATTGTATATTATACATTTATTATTTAAAATAAATATTTAGTCACTGACTCCCATGCCAGTAGGCATATTTTTATGCCAAGCTGCAATGGTATATGAAAATTTCTGATTGGAGAACTACCATTACTAATGAAAGCATAAGTCTTGCCAAAACTAAATAGATTGCTATTTATTATTCTTTAATTAGCATATATATAACCAATCCAAACAGTAGGAAAAAAATTTCTGATTTTCTTATTGGTTTATTATTTCAAAGTCCAGATTGAGAGGCAGGTACGGTAGGAAGAGTATTGGATTTCAAATCAGAGCATTTGAGTTCTGACCTTTGTTCTGCCATATACGATATGTGTATTGTTGGGCAAGTCACTTAATATCCCTGGGTCTCAGTTTTTTCATCTGTTAAAATGAGAGCTTTGGACTAGATGATCTATAAGGATCCTTTCGGCTCTAAATTTGTGATCCCATGGTTCCTTTGGTTTCCATACTCTCTGTGTCACTCTGTGGCTTATTTTACTGAGAGACTGAACAAATTATCCTGACTCATGGGAATAGTTCTTTCTTACTATATTTTCTATATACTTTCTATATAGAATATAGTTTCTATATTCTATATACTTTTAAGTAAATGGTGAAAAGATGCTTTCTTTAAAAAGTAGAATTTTGGAGGCATTTTCGTAACCGTAGGCTTTGTAATAAGCGTTTGCTCAATTGGTTTCTTATCCAGTTACTAAAAAGCATCTCTTAGAGACAGCATAGTGCAATAATGATGATGTTAGCCTTTAGAGAGTGCTTTAAAGTTAGCAAAACACACTGCATGTGTGTACGTAAATGTGCATAAATATATGTGTGTGTATGCACATGTCTATATATGTACATGCCTGCTTGTATGCGTACAGATATATGTGTACAGGGTATATATGTATATACAGACATATTAAACGCATGTGTATGTGCATGCACACTCATGCATATATCATTTGGATAGAGAGTAGTCTTCAGAATCAGGAAGACTGGTACTCAAGGCCCATCACTAGCACACACTGACTCTGTGGTCATGAATTGCCGCTCTCTTAAGACTTTGAAGTTGTAGAAAAGGTGCTGTTCTACGTTGGTAGGTGGCATTTCATTAGAAGTTCTCTCTCCAAGTAAAACTCAGATCCATTTCAAAAGCAACATTTTCTGATAAGAAGAGAATTATCAAAACTGAGAGAGCTAATGGGTTTAATTCCCTTAGAAGAAATCTACGTGGATAGTAACCTTGTCCTTTTCCCAATTGTTAATAGGAATGAGGATGTTGAAGAGCCTGCATACAACGATGCCACCACTAATGAAGAGCCCCAGATACATGTTGGATTTTTGTGAGTTCAGACTAAATCTGTTCCCTTCTTTACTGGTACTATGGACATGGTAGCTAGATCCCCTCTCCCTTGTCCCTCCACTGCACAAGATTTGAGGAGGTAGATCTTCTCATATTCCCTCTTTGGGTCTGAGCTTTCAATAAGTGTTATTAAGCATTTGTTATAGGCACTTTTATGATGAAGTGGAAAGTGGAAATGAGCCAGTGTATTAAGTGGAGGTTAGGAGAGCTAGATCCTAATGGAACAGGTGCACCAAAAAAAAAAACCCTCTGTGCATATTTATTGTCTGTAAAAATTATTACCCATTTTTGTTGGGAGTTGAGATAAACATTCCCATCTGCTGCAGGATGGGGGGAATTGCACAGATGTTGAAGCTAATTTGCTTTCATTCCTCAAATTATGTTATCAGAGGACCATAATATCTTTTTTTTTTTGGTTTCCAGCAACAATTTTTTTTCCTTTAAGGGGTAGCTAGGAAATAACTGACAGAATAATAGCAGTAACTATTGTCCAGTAATACAACAAAGCAGCTTTGTGTAAGTTGCAAAGCAATAGTAAAATAAATATATATATATGTGTACACAATATGTATCTAATCTATCTATATATACATCTGTATATTCTTTTATTCTCATTGCCACAGTTCAAGTCGAGTTTTGACCATTTACTCTCCCCCACTCCCAACCTCTTTATCCAGATAGTTTCATGTGAATGAATTCTCTGTTTTATTTTCTAGACATGATAGAGGAAATGATTGTCTCCTAGTGAACGTCCTCCAACTCAAGAATTTTGCTGGGCTGATTGTGAAAGAAGGCTGCAAGATGTAAGTGAACACTCTAATTCAACTTTATCTCTTCAAATTTCAAAGACATGGGGGTTTCCTTAGTGTATGGCCTCCCTTTCTTAGTTCAGACAGCAGCCTTTTCTTCCATGTCTGATGACAAGTTCTTTATGAAATGCTATAGGCAAAATAATATATCACCTAGTACCTAGCTTTCTGGCAGTCTGCCTCTTGAAAGATAATTAAGCTGGACCTTAACAGCTTGATAGACCTTTCTAGAGTGCCTTCCCTATGGACAAAACCTTAGAGCAATAACATCAGACTCAGATAGAAATGAATCAGGAGAAAACTACAAATTAACATTATCTATATTATATTGTATTTTGTTTATTTTGCTAAATGTTTCCCAATAACATTTTAATCTGTTTCAGCCTCATTTGGGATGAGGGTTTGACATTTCTATCTTGAAGAATGGAAGTCACCACCATACCAGGATGGGGACAGAACTTTAGTAAAGAGGGATATAAATAATCTATATATTTAAATTTAAAAACAGACAAATAATAATTCAAGGAACAGCCTGCTTGAATGAATTCTTATTTTAACATACACACATGCTATGGCATTTCTAGAAATTCTGTAGAAACTCACTAATTTGAATTGACTAGTAGGAAATGACCAATTTGAAATGTGAAATTTTTTAAAATAAAGTTATTTATTTATTTTTAGTTTTCAACATTCAGTTCCCTAAGTTTTAAATTTTTTCCACCTCCCTCCCCTCTCCCCAAGACAGAATACAATTTGATATAGGCTCTACATATTCATTCTCGTTAAATACTGTTCACATTAGTCTTGTTGTATAGAAGAATTAGAATGAATGGAAGGAACCATGAGAAAGAAAAAGCAAAACAAAAAATGACAGCAAATTGTATGCTTTGATTTGTGTTCAGACTCCATGTTTCTTTCTCGGCATGTGAATGGCAGTTCCCAGTACAATTCTTTTGGAGTTGTTTTAGGTCCTTGCATTGCTGAGAAGAGCTAGGTCTATCAAAGTGAGTCATTGCACGCTGTGGCTCTTACGTGTGTACAAAGTGTTCCTGGGTCTTCTCACTTCTCTCAGCATCAATTCATAAGTCTTTCCAGGTTCTGAAATTTGCCCGCTCATCATCAAGACAGACTGGAATGTGTGTGTGTGTGTGTGTGTGTGTATGCGTGCGTGTGTGCGTGCACGCGCTCACGCTGCATCTCTATAGATTTTACAATCTCATCAAATGACTATTTAATACCTATTAATAATTTACTGTATTTTAAATTTACTTCCAGACACATTAGAGTCTATTTGCCAACTCTTGACTCAGGCACCCCAAACACTTACTGCTCCAAAGCTCTGGAATTTCAAGCTCCATTAATATTTAATGAAGTTTTCCAAATCCCTGCTCATTCAAGTGTCTTAAAATTAAAGTCACTTCAGCTGTATGTCTGCTCTGTTGACCATCAGCTTCAAGAGGAACTGCTGGTGAGTGGCTGTTTTCTTTTTTAAGGGGATTATTTTATAATGGTATTTCATATGATTTAGATTAAACCAGATCAAGGATGTAGAAGAGAAAGGGAAAGGGATGGAAGTATATACATACAAAGGGAAAGAGACAGAGAAAAAAGTGATCTGTTATTTCATTGGAATGGGTGCTTTCTCCCCTAATCCCAGTTGTTAGAACCCTTTCTCACTTTGCAATAGGGGAGCTTCATGAGTCATTGTGGCAAAAAGATCTTCATTACCTGATAGGCTCTCAAAAGTGGGCAAGGGTCAAATCAGATGCTGCTGCACCCATAGTGGTAACCTTTTGGGCTTGGTAGGGTCTCCCAAAATTTGTGCTTTCATTGGCATAGCCTTTGAAAACTCAAGATCACAACACCAAGACAGACTGGAATTAACACTATTTAAATATTCTCTCTTTCCTTTCCTCCCTCCCTCTTCTCCTCTCCTCTTTCTAATGCTAAGGTAACTGTTGAAATAGAAAATGCTTTGTGGTAACCTAGTTTCATTTATGTCATTTATTTCCAGGGAATTGCTCAGATTAACTTGGCTGATTATGAAAGTTCCAGTGAAATGCAGTTGCGCTGGTATTCTGTCCAGGTCTTCACCAGCTCTGACCCCCAGAGGACCAAAGGGAGTAACCAGCTGGAAGAAGGCACAGAAGAGAGTCATGGAAATAACACCAGCGTAAAAACGGTAGAGCAGGTTACTCAGGTTATGGAGGTTTGAGTGTTGGGAATTGTCAAAAATTAACATTTTAGATTTTAAGGAAAATCTATTGGGATCTTGAAGTGTTTAGGATATGGTAAGTAGAAGCGCATAGTTAGCATATTAAAGTAAATATTTAAAATAGTTGAGAAGAGGCATGGCATTCATCACACCCATGAAGACCTAGGTTCAAGTTCCTCCTCTGACCAGCACTGATTGTGTGACCCTAGATAAGTCATTCAACTCCTTAGTCTCCCCCCAGGCCACTCTCTTAAAATTTTTGAAGAGATGTTACTGATCTTCATGGATAGAGGAAGTTCCTCATCTAGAGCTTCCTGTATTGATACAATCACATTCATGATTTTTAAAAAAATGGAAGTATCGCATACTTGTGGCAGTTTCAGCAGAATAGATTATTCTTTATACAAAATGATTTATAAACACAGGTGATTCATTGTTAGGTGGCTTTATGTTTTGAATACTTAGGTCTCCACAAAAGGTGATGTTTTATGCATTTCGCTTTTAAAGTATTACTAATGAGTCTATGGGGAGTATTCTTTTCTAGGGAGCTGCCAGGGACCATTTTCTGTATTATGATGGATTTTCTTTTGTATGTACAGTGTCTGTTTACTTCAACTGTAGAAATTGCTATTTCCAACTGATTCCCAGGAATCCTACTTTCTCTTTCAGGATGCTGTGACAGTATTGTTAGCCAGGACCACAGCCCAGCTGGAGGCAGTGGAAAGAGAATTAGCAGAGGAGAGAGTAAAATTGGAATATACAGAAGACGAAATCTTGGAGATGGAAAGGAAAGAAGATCAAGCGGAAGCTGTCTCTGAAAGGTGAACAGTGTTCCATTTCTTAGAACTGCCTTCTAAAAAAGAAGGCATTTTGGCTGCAAGCTCCTTTGGTTCAATTGGGAAAGAATTTAAGCAATCATTTCACAAGAAAAATGAAACATAATTTCATGAGGGACATGCAATTGATGGCAGTGATGTAAGAATCAGTAGATTTAGTTTCTACTTCTATTGCCAGTTAGCATTGTGACCTTCATTAAATAATCTATCTGAACCTCAGGTTTCTTATTGGTAAAATGAAGAGATTGAATTAAATGAATTACATGGTTCCAGTTAGGTTCATTTCCAAACATTTGTATTTCTGTAAAAACAAAATCACTTTCATACAAATAGTGAAATATAACCTAGTGTTATTTCCAACAGCACTTCAGAATTTACGCTGTTCAGGTATTTGATTAGACGTCATAGTGAAGAGTTATTGATATAATGAGTTTGTCAGAACAAAATTATAACCAAAAGAGTCAAAGAATGAATTATTGACCATTATAGACTTAATTGAAGTGTGATTAAATAAAAAGTGTGATAGTCTATTATGAAGACATAATAGACTAATTGAAGTGTGATTAAATTACCAAGGAGTCATAGTAAATGGCTTTCTTCCTCCTCATGTCCTCTCCATTTCTATCATTCTTTCCATTTATATCCTACTAATGATTTCTCTTTCCATATAACTCTCCTCTGGATCATCTTTGAATACAGGAGGAAATATATTGGATTAGATCAAATGTTTGAGGCAGAAAGGATCATAACCATCGGGTTATCTAATCTTTACCTTTAAGAACCCCTTTGCCAGTCTGGTGGAGCCTAAGGACCCCTTCTTTGAAATATACATAAAATAATAGAAAAGAAAAGCAAACCAATTATATTGGAACACATATTTTTATTTTTATTTAATATAAATTTATTTATTTAACTTTTTACATTCATTTTCACAAAATTTTGGGTTCCAAATATTCTCCCCATTTGTCCCCTCCCCCCACCCCAATACACTGAGCATTCTAATTTCCCCTATCACCAATCTGCCCTCTCTTCTATCATCCCTCCCTTCTCTTGTCCCCATCTTCTCTTTTGTCCTGTAGGGCCAGATAACTTGCTATTCTCCATTACCTGTGTTTCTTATTTTCTAGTAGCAAGAACGATACTCAACAGTTGTTCCTAAAACTTTGAGTTCCCACTTCTCCCCATCCCTCCCTCCCCACCCATTCCCTTTGGGAAGGCAGGCAATTCAATATAGGCCATATCTGTGTAGTTTTGCAAATGACTTCCATAATAGTCATGTTGTGTAAGACTAACTATAATTCCCTCCATC
>CM053771.1:319792142-319824966 GCA_028658325.1 Potorous gilbertii | reverse complement strand
CATCTCTCTCATTTCTCTTCCCAGTTTTTCCTCCACCTGTCTAACTTGATTTTCAAAATCCTTTTTGAGCTCTTCCATGGCCTGAGCCCACTGGATATCTATTTCAGATGTTTGGGATACAGAGGCCTTAGCTCCTATGTCTTTCCCTGATGGTAAGCATTGTTCTTCCTCATCAAAAAGGAAGGGAGGAATCTTCTGGTCACCAAGAAAGTAACTTTTTATGGTCTTATTTTTTTTCACTTTTCTGGGCATTTTCCCAGCCAGTTACTTGACTTCTGAGATTCCTCTCCACCCCTGGCCTAGGTCCGCCCAGCTGGTGCTTGGGGTCTGAGATTCAAATGTTGCTCCCCATTAAATCAGGTTCTCAGGTGGGGGCAGGGCTGCCTCCCAGGCTCAGTTCCCTCAGGGAGTTTATGCGGAGATCTTCAGTAATGGAGATCCTGCCTGCTCTGGGAGCCTCTGGCTACCTGCTGCCTCTGCCGCTGCCTCCCAAGGGGGCCTGAGTTATGGAGACACCCTGCTCCCCTCTCAGCCAGCCCAGAAGTCTCTCTCAATGACCTGTGCATCTGTGGGTGGAGGGACCTTCATGGCCACTGGAGATTCCGTCCCTCAAGCCTGCTTGGTGCTGCATTGCCAGGGAAGGGCTGGGCTCTGCTCCTGTCCAGTGCGCGAGGGACCTTTGGGATCGGTTTTTCAGGGCTCTCTGGAACGGAAATCTACTTCATTGCTGCGCAAGTTCCACTGCTCCAGAATTTGTTGGGAGTTCTTTTTACAGGAAATTCATGGGCTGTAGGTTCGGAGCTAGCATATGTGAATCTTTCTACCCCACCATCTTGGATCCTCCCCACAAACACATATTTTTTAAAAACAAGGTCATGGATGCCACATTAACAACCCCTGATCCAGTAGAACCTTTTCATTTTTACAAAGACCCAGATAGGTTAATTGATTTGTCCAAGTTTATAAACAAGGTTAGTAGGAGGCAGAGGCCAGATTCAAACCAGTCTGTAACTTTTTTTTTCTGTTGTACTTACATTATATCCAGTCAAGGGAGGGAAGATGGAATGGATGGAGTCTATTTCCATTACTCCATGACTGAATATTCAAAGATTGTGCTCAAATTCTATGTAAGTCAAATGGACTTCATGCATGATATTATTCATCATGTGGCTGAATGGTAACAGGTAAAGTACATATAACTGAAACAGGAGTGAGAGTATTTGGTTCTACTTATGACTCCATTGGGCAACTGAGTTTCAGTTTTTCTGTCTGTAAAATGGCAATGAGAACACCTACAATACCTTCCAAGCTATTATGAGACTCAAATGAAATTACAGATGTACAGCATTTTGCAAATTGCAGCCTTATACAAACATGAGGTCATCTGGTACAAAATGCAAAACCTTATGAGTTATTCTAGGTTTCTATCAAACAGACTTTCACATGCTTTACCTGTATATGTCAGTTAAATAGATAGCTGTTAGACCCACCAGTGTTACATCTCTCTGACCAGGAGTGTAAAGTCCTCTGCTTTAGAGTAACCTTTTTTGGGTCTCTTCAAATGTCCTGACTTTAGGAGCTGGCAAGCAGAATCTGTTGACAGTGGATGTAGTAATTGCACACAGACCAGTCCTCCTTACCCAGAGGCCTATTGTGTTGGTGTTGAATCGCGCCATGGACATATGTTTGCAGGTCAGGCAGATCAGTACAGTTCTGGGAAGATTCAGCCTCCTTCTTTTAAGGTAAGTAGAGAAAGTTGTGTGACTTGCCTTGGATGTAACTGTTGGTGCTTTGATCATTCTAATTAGGGAAAAAAAACCTCTTTAATGTGCCCCTATTCTAAGAGACTATGTAGTCCATCTCCTTAAGGAATTTTTGATTCAGATTTAGTAACTAAAAGAAAATGACGGATGACCAAACCAAGGCAAATTAGAGTCTCTGAATTGCATCATACAAATGCATACAAAATTTTAATCATGGTAGGGGGAAGGATAGTTAGATATGGTCACAAGGAGGGGGTAAATGATACTGTAGAATAAAGCTCTTTTTAATTTCAGAAAGCTTCCCAGGGGAAAGGAGTTTTATTTAAGGAAATTTTCCAGTGACAGGAAATTGTTTGGTGGGTTGGAAGAGGGAGGTCATCCTACTCCCTTGAAATAGCATGTGCAAATATTCAGGAGCAGGACATGGAGAGGAATTTGTATGGCAAGAGTTCGAAATTAAGTTTTATTCAATAAAAATGCCTTAAGATGCTGAGATAAGCCCTAGACATACAAAGGTGGAAAATTACATTGTTCCTACTCCTAAATAGCTTAGAGTTTCGTAAGGATATGAGATGTATTCACAAATAAATATGCAAGTTATCAAGAGAAAAGGGAACAGGAGAAGTCAACCAGATTGGCATGAGAGGTTGGAGAAGTTTGGTCTTTTCTAGCCGAAGGGGTAAAATAGATTTCATGGAAGAGAAAGGAGCTGGTTCTTGATGGAAAGAAGGGATTTCAGCAAGTAAGTCTGTTCCAAAGACTTTGGAAAACACGTGAAGGCAAGGAGAAGGCAGTATTATTAGACTGGGGAAGGGGAGGTAGGAAATTTTTACTGTTTCCTGGGAGGACCTGTAAGGGAGGACACTTTCATCAAGAGACTTAAGTTTGTGATCAAAGTTTCACTTGTTACTTGTGAAGGAACTATTGCAAGGTTTTAAGCTTTAAAGTTTAAGCTTTTAGAGTTAAAATGGTTAGTGGGCATGGACAGTTTAAAATAGAAAAAGACTGGAACCAGAATTAGCAAAAGACAGACTGCCATTGTTTTGGTAAAGTTAAGAACCATGAGGTAAGGGTTTTTGGTGTAGGCCAACAAGAAAGATTGACTACTGAGATATAGAGAAAATCACAGTAAGATTTGGCATTTGATTGGATTAGGGGAAAATGAAGATAAACCTAATATGATCTCAAAATTGAGACTCAGAATTGAGTCTAATAAGAATGGTGTAAGTTCATTGTAGCACAGCGGAAAAAAGTAGTGACTCAGGAGTTAAAAAAGCAATTTTGACTCTGTATGTGTGAAAATATATATCTATCCGTGTGTGTGTGTGTATATATATATACATATGTGTATGTACATATATGTGGGGAAAGAGAAACAAACAGACAGAAAGTGAGAGTATGTGTCAGTTGATAAGAATTTATATATGCCAGGCACTGTGCTAAGTGCTGAGAATACAAAGAAAGACCAAGATGTGATACTTGCCATCAGGGAGCTCAAATTCCAAAGGGTGAGACAACATTCAAATAAATACATACATACAAGAAGTATACAGAGTAGATGGAAGATACTCTTAAGAGGGAATGTAATAGTAATGGAAGGGTATGGTGGAGGATGAGGTGCCTGTGGAAAGTGGGATTTGAGCAGCTAAGTCTTGAAGGAAATCAGGAAGGCTAAGAATAGGAAAGGAGGAGGAAAAGCATTTGAGGCATGAGACATAGCCAGTGCAAAGGCATTGGAGTCGGTATATGCTAGAGTAGCTAAATTGTAAAGTGTGTAATGCAGAGTTAAGTATAAGAAGAATAGAAAAGTAGAAAGGGTCCAGGTTGTAAAGGGCTTCAAATGCCGAATAGAGGGAGTTTCTTTTGGGGGAGGTTAATTATCCTAGGTAATAAGGAGTCACAGGAGTTTATTGGGTAAGTCATGAACAAACCTGGACTTTAGGAAAATCACTTTGGCATCTGAGTTGGTGGATGGTTTGGGGTGTGGAGGGACATGAGGTAGGGAGATGAATCAGAAAGTTAGTTCAATAATCAAGGTGATAGATGATGAGTACTTGAACAAGGGTAGTTGCTGTGTAAGTGGAAAGGAGGAGGCATATACAGAGGATGTTGTGAAGGTAAATGCAAGGTTTGACAAGAGATATTTGAGGTAAACTCAGGTAGAGTAAAAAACGACACTGAATTTAAAAGTTTGCTTCTCTCAGAAGATTATGGTGTTGACTACAGCAAGAGGGATGTTTAGAAAAAGAGGAGCTTTGGGGAAAATAAGTAATGAATTCTGTTTTGGAGCTACTGAAGTTTGAGATGCCTACAGGGCATCTAATTTCAGTGTGCAAAAAGCAGCTAGCTTTGGGGAGAACAGTTTCAGTTGAAGGATGAGGTTGGAAACTGGTTGCTCCTGTTTTAGAATAATGTAAAAGGAATGGAGACTCATAGTCTCCACTAGATGGCTTTCCTAAGGAGTTTGGCCATAAATGGATAGATACAGCACAAGACTTGCAGGGAAGGTTGTGGGTCTTTGTGGGTCCAGGAGAGCCATGCTTGTAGGCAGCAGGGAAGGAATCACTAAATGAGGAGAGATTGAGGGTCATAAAGTCATTAGTGATGGTAGTGGGAACCACGTTCTAGAGAAAATAGGAAAGGTTGGAATCAATGATATATGTAGAAGAGTTTGCCTCAACAAGAAGGAGATACCAGAAGATATTGTAGTGAAGTGAGGTAAAATGGAAAGGAGAAGAGGGAACTCTTGGCCAATGGTCTCGTTTTTTTAGGTGAGATATGATTTGAGATTCTTAACTTAGAGAGTCAAGTATAGGTAGCATCCACTCAATACATAACTGTCAATCAGAGATTTAAGTAATAAACTAAATAATTTGCTCAGCATAAATATGGGGATCTTTTGCTATATCTGTACCATGCAAGTCAGGAAATGCTCTTGATTGACATGAGTTGTCCGCTAGTAGGCTGAGTTTTGCTTTTCAAATGAAAAAAATAAGGCATGAAACACTAGTCACACTAACAATTTGCTAATACACTAATAATTTGCTCAGTCTGCCATACTGAAAGGACAATGAGAATAAATGCTTAAATTAGACTAATTATTTAAAATCTGAGGCCACACTTAAAAATTGAGTAGTGAGCGCAAGTTTCATTAAATCCAAATCTTTTTTTTGGCTATTATTCATCCAGCTTGATTTTAACTAATGATACTGAAGTGAAAAGCTTGATCTTTGCAGTTAAAACTTCTTGGAGCTAACTTTCAAGTGACTGATGAGTTTTTCCTTTTGAGTTTTCTTGGATTTGACCTTTTCTTTTCATTTTCATTGCCAATACCTTAGGTATGGGCCTCATGTTCTCATACCTGGATTACTTGATTAATCTTTTGACTAATTAGCCTCCAGCTTCTGTCTTTTGCAGTTTATTCCACATAGCACTTCCAAATTAATCTTTCTGAAACACTGCTTCCCATGTTACTTCTGCTTAAGAATCTATTTTGACTTCTTCTCAGATCACATTCAGATTTCTCAGACTTTCAAAGTACTCTATTAGCTAGCTTCACCATATGTATTTCTCTTCTTTACTCACCAGCCCCCAACATGGACCCACCTTTCTTGTACAGTCCCTTCCCATCATTCTCCACACAATACAGTCTGTTCATTTCCATGTGATTACTCATGCTGGTTTTCCATTTGGAATACTCCGCATTTTTTTTTCTTTAACATCCCCAATTCCTTCAAGGTCCAATTTGACTCATTTTTTCCTGATGACTTTAAAAATTAATTTATTTATTTTTAATTTTCAACATTCACTTCTATAAGCTTTAAATTTTCTCCACCTCCCTCTCTCCCCCCTCCCCAAGATGGCATGCAATCCAATATAAGCTCTACACATACATTCTTACGAAACATATTTTCACATTAGTCATGTTGTATAGAAAAATAGGAACTGATGGGAAGAACCCTTGATGAATTTTCTTGACTAACTTCACCCAGTGACCAATTTCTTATGCATAATGCTTATGCTATATGTGTTGCACACTTGATTTTGTGATGCCTTTGAACAGCTCTATTTTTTTTAATGGCATTTGTGTTGTGTCCTTAAGAAGACTGAAAGTTCTTTGAAAGAAGGAACCCCCATTTTTGTTTTATATCCTTCATCATGATCACTTGTTGAATGATTACATCAGTTTTATTTCCTTATGTCCTAGAAGTACTAGTAAATATCATTTAACTTGTAGGTTGATAAGGAGACCAATACAGAGGATCTCTTCCCAGAAGAAGTACCAGTTCTTCCAAAAGAGAGGACCAGCCGCAGGTCTCGTGGTTCTCCTTTTGTTCGGAGTAGTACAATTGTTCGTTCACAGACTTTCTCGCCTGGAGCACGAAGTCAGTACGTTTGCAGAGTAAGTAAAATATTCATTTGAAGATACTTGGAATATAGTACAGTTCAATTGTCGATGCTTGTGCAGCGAGGTAAGGGTGTATGTTGTCCCAATTCTTATTCTGAAATATTACTTTAGGATTACATTATATCTTTAGGCAACTGGATTTAATTTGTTAAATATGAAGAAAGAAATGAGTAGCTCACTTTCACATTTGTTTGTAAAAGTGAGATATTTTTCACTTGCCAGGAAAAGGAGATGGATGTTGTTAGGGAGTGTTTCTTTTTCCTTCATGTACTGCCCTGTCCCCATCCCACCCCACCCCCAAATTGAAGTAATTTATGTACAATTACTAGAGACTCTTGAGAAAGAGCTCTTTGTTTTTTTATGTTTTAATGATTGCCCTGGTTTTAAGTTGTCATACTGCTAAATGTTGCTTGAGAATTTGGGGTTAATTCACATGGAGAATAAGGATGTAAAGTTAACTAATTTGGCACTATCACAATTAAATATTTATCCTGAGGGTAGAGACTAAAACCAAAGAAAATGAATTATGTCTTGGAGTCTATAAAAGAGGCATTATGATTTTTTTTCTTTTTAGTACAGATTTTCCTCCAACTAGAAGAGCAGTAGCTTTGTAATTTTGGCTTATTCTCCAAGTATTCTCTTTATAGAAAATCAGTTATCCAAGTTATACTAAATATAGGAAATAAAAATAAAATGACAAGTTTATTGATAAATGTGGAAATGGTGCTTTTTAACATCATACATAAAGTAAATGGCAGTTTGTATTTATGGGAAGGAACCTTATCAAATGAAACATCCTAGAGACATCTTTATATGATTTGTAGAACTACAGAAAGTATTTTAAGTGATGGCTGAATGTCTTTTTAATATATTAAGAAATGTGTATGAGAGATCAAGCAAGTTTCAAGAAGGATAAAAAGTTACTTAATTCAGAACAAATATCAAGATGGCCTGTTGAATTTCTAACTACCTCTGTGCTCTTTGCAGCTATATCGCAGTGACAGCGACAGTTCAACTCTGCCAAGAAAGTCCCCCTTTGTCCGAAATACATTGGAACGACGTACTCTACGCTATAAGCAGGTATTATTTCATACAGTACTCATGAGGTATCAATTATCTTTCTCTGTTTTTGCTTTTGTATATGTTTAGTTTATAAATTTTAGAGATAATTTTTTTCAACTCCCCTTGCACTTATGTGATTACTAAAAAGCATTCTGTGTGTGTCTTCTCTAGAGGAGAGAAGATAGGGTAGGACAACAAAATTGCTATCTTGCTTTCAAATACATGAAGCATCGTCTTGTGAAAGAGGTTTTTGCCTTATGTTCTCTTTTGTGTGCAAAACTTTTTATATATTTTTCCAGTTATATGTAAAAAACAATTTTTAGTGCTTTTTTTAAAATTTCAAGTTCCAAATTTCTTTCCCTCCCTCCTTTTCCCCTCTCCTTGAGAAGGCAAGCAATTTGATAGAGATTATACATGTACAGTCATGAAAATATATTTCTGCACTTTGGCTTGTGTCCTGAGGCTGTACACAGAGAAAAGTGAGTAATGGTGTAGGGAGGCATTTGAACTTTCTATGACGAAGAACTTCCTAGCAATTAAGACTTCTTAGAAAGCAGAATAGACTTTCTTCTTTTGAGAGCATTAGGATCATAGATTTAAAGCTGGAGAGACTTTAGAGGTCATCTAGTCCAATTCCCTTATTTCATAGATGAGAAAGCTGAAACCAAGAGAGGTTATCTGTCCAAGTAACACAGGTTTAAATTAGGGTCCCTTGACTCCAGATCCAGCATCTTTCCATTGTCTCTTTCTTTGCTGTCATTTCTATTGCTTTCCTCACAACACTTGCATTTTGTGAGATTCACGGTGCCAGAGATTCATGATACACAGATATTTTAAAGTTTAATTGCTTTTTATTACATTCTCTTAGGCATCATAGCTTGTAGAAATGTTGCATTTCTTGAAATTTTCTCAGACTTATCTCTCTGGTAATGTTGTCGGTATTTCTCTTTCATATGTTTGTAAAGAGAATAAGGAGCTAAGGATATAACCATGGTAGGAATTGATTTTACTGGGCTAATTGTGTTTGTTTACAAGGGGTTTTATTTTTTTATTTTTAATAGAATAGAGGAGGGAGATGGAAGAATTGTGTCTCTTGAAAAAAAAAGACCTTGGAGAGCTTACGTCTTATTTCCTTTCAATGGAATGTAAGCTTCTCAAGGATAGAAACTGTTCTGTCCTTATCTCTTTGTCTCCAGCACTATGATTCTATGATATATAACCAGATATTTGTATTGCTAAATAAAATGAAGTTTTTAATATAGTCTTCATCTGTTCCAATATCTTAAGAAATCATACATACGTTGGATAATGAATGAATGAATAAACCATTTGACAAACTAAGACACTAAATTCTTCCAAACTTGAACTAATTTCATTTAGGCAGCCATACCTGTCATATTTCCATGTACTTTGTTGGCTTTGATACATGAATTAAATTTATGTCAGGAGCTAAAAACCTCTTTTTCTCCAGTTCACTCACAATGTTTATGAAGAAGCTACCCTGTTATTTATAATATCCAAATTATATACCCAATAATTTTCTGCCTTTGTCTTTTCTGAACAAATTATGTTGGTTTATTCACATGGTACTATAGTGCTAGGCTTAAATATCTATTTTAAACCTAAACATATTTAATTTTTAAAAATTATTGGTATCTTTTGTTTTTACATCACCTTTATTTTCCAGCAGTTCCTTCCTCTCACCTCCTTCTCATTAGACATGAAAGAAAAGGAGATAGCAAAAGTAAACATGTTGACCAAGCCCAATGGTTTATGTGGTATTCTATAGAATTGTCTCCCACTTCTAGAAAAGAGAACAATAGGTGCATTCATTTAATTAAAATAAAATCTTACATAAATTATTCTTACATAAATTCTTACATTATTCTTACATAAATATTCTTACATAAATAGATTTTTTAATCTGAAAAAATAAAAACATTTATTGAATCATTAAGTAGATCCTAGTGCTAATTAATCTTAGTAGAATTTTCTTTTCAGTGAATTTAAAATATTTAAATAAATTTAATTAAATAAAGTTAAGAACTTAATTATCCATTGCTTAGAATAAACTTCTTAGAGCTTGAAGTAATCTTAGAAATTACCTAGTCAGAGCTTCACATTTTATAGGTAAAGGGACTGAGACCCATGGAAGTGATGAGGTGCACAGAGGGGTGGCAGAGGTGGTTCAAGAGCCATGAACTCCTTTCTTCCAGGTCACTGTTCTTTTGGATCTACCTTGCTATCACCTCAGTTGTTTTAGACTTTTAATGCCTCTGCATCACTATGTAACCCAGCCCCCTGCATGTATTAGGCACTCATTAAGCATTCCAAGGGTTCACACAGCTTTCACCTAATATCCACCAGATTGGTAAAAATGGTCACACATGGAAATAGTCAATACTGGAAAGAATTTTGGAAGAGAGAGAAGGGGGCATGGATATACTATTGGAAGTGCTCTGAATTGGGAGAGAAGGAAAGGGAATAAACATTTCTATGGTACCTCCTATTTGTGTGCTGAGGACTTTACAAATATTACCTCATTTAAACCTCACAATACTCCTTTGAGGATGTAATTATTACATCTTCACTTTACAGTGGGGGAAACTGAGTCAAGCAGCCCTTAAGTGATTTGCCCAGGGTCATACAGCTATCATATTTGAACTCAAGCCTTCCTGACATAAGGCTTAGCATTCTATTTGCTGTGCCATCTAGCTGCTTCTGTTGGGTCAAACCTTCTGGAAAATAGTTTGTAATTGTGTAGAAAAATATACTAAAATTATCCTATCATCTGACATTCAGCATTGCCGCTGCTGTGCATATAACCCAAGGAAATCAAAGACAAAGGGTAAGTTCCCTTATGGGCACTTATATATACCTTATATGGTACAGTGTTTGAACTGGAGTCAGGAAGACTCACATTCCGAAGTTCAAATTTGACCACACACTGGCTAGCCATGTGACCCTGGGCAAGTGACTTAATCCTGTTTGCATCAGTTTTCTCATCTATAAAACGACCTGGAAAAGCAAATGGCAAACCACTCCAGTACCTTGTACATGACCGAACAGTCCCTTATAAATCAGAATATTCATGACAGTACTTTTTTTGTAGCAAAAACAAAAAAAACCAAACAAACTAGAAACAAAAGCAAGTGCCCATCAATGGGGAATGCCTGAACAGATTGTGGTCTATCAATGTAATGGAATATAATTCGTCTACACAAAATGATGAATAGAAGGAATTAGAGAGTAAGAAGCACAGAGCTATAGAACTTGTTTGTATGAACTTGTTTAGCACAAAGAATGAAGAACCAAGGGAATGCACAAAATAACTAGTAATGTTAAGGAAAACATTTTTTATAAATCAGAATTTAGGTTAAATAACAATCAATCTCTCCTCTCGATCGAAGTTAGAAACATAGGTCAACATGCATATACTGTCAGAAACAATTGATAAATTAGTTTATTTTGCTGTTTCTGTTAGAAAGATGGGGTGCTTTGGGGAAATGTTAGTTATTAGAGAAATTACATTTCTCATCTCCTTGCATTATCATTGGCTTTTTCCCATAGCTGAAATATCCTTTCCCTTTGTCTCTGCTTTCTGACTTCCCTGGCATCCAAGTCTTGATTAAAATCCTACCTTCTACAAGAATTCTTACCTTCTTCTCCCTTTAATGCTAGTGCCTTCTGTCTGAGATTAGCTCCAATTTATCCTATATATTTGTACATAGTTGTTTTCATATTGTCTGTCCCAATAGATTTTGACTTCTTTGAGTGCATAGACTCTTTATATCACCATTTAATACAGTTCTTGGCAAGTAATAGGTATTTAATAAACACTTATTGACTTATTGACAAGGTTACTCCACTGACAAATTCTGTAGATATATAGTTTACTTAAATTTTGAGGAAGACATCTGACAAAGGTTTTTTTTTTCAAAAATTATATGCAGAGAAAGATAAACTACCTTTATATCTTATAGCTTAGTTGATTTCTCTACCATGATCATGAATATTTCCCAATGGTTAGGTCAGAGTTTCAGTTCTTCTCTTTTCTTGAATCTATTTTGATTGATCAAAATCATTTTGTAGTCGTGTAGGTCTTCTTTGGCTGAGCTTATGGCACGAACATCCTTGGACCTGGAGCTGGACCTCCAGGCATCACGAACTAGACAGAGACAGCTGAATGAGGAGATATGCGCTTTAAGAGAATTGAGGCAACGTTTGGAAGATGCCCAGCTCCGAGGGCAAACTGACCTTCCCAACTGGGTTCTTCGAGATGAACGATTCCGAAATTTGCTGAAGGAAGCAGAGAGGCAGGTAAGATGCAATGCACATGTTCTAACTACACATTTCCAATTTACTTCTGTATTTGTCTTGAAATAAGGAACTCGAGCTTAATACCAAAACAAAAAACCAAATTGTGATTTCAGCATTTTATTTCCAAAATAAATGACTATGCTGTGTATGAAAATACATATTAATAAATAATAAGAAATTATTATAATATTATAATTATATATTATATATTCTTATTATAAGAATAGTAAGAAATATGCTGAGTCCAGTTTTCTTCCTCTAAGTGGAAGGGTAAGGAGGAGTACTCTTGTTTATATGGGAAAAAGAAAGTTAGGAAAATGCCTTTTTCTCACATATGAGTGCTCAGGTCCCTAAATGGAGTAGATATCAGTGTAGGGGAAGGGCTGGCCAGAACTGATGCTAGCATCACTGCGAACCTCTGGTCATCTTCATCTCAATTATGTGTAGCTGGGATTCTCTATCATGGCCAAACTGAAACTACCAGGAAGCAGCATAGATTTTTTTTTTTTTGTGGAAATATCAGAGGACAGAAAGTGCCTTCTCCTGTGTACTTATGGAAGTTTATAGCTAGCCTCTTCCTAGACTCAAAATGTTTGATTAGTTGCAATGTTTCTGTTTTTTATTTTAAAAAAAAATGTTCTACTTCAGACAAGACAAACCAAACTTGAACATCATCAAGAACAGGCAGCTGAGAAAATGCTTAAGAAAGCATCCAAAGAAATATACCAGCTGCGTGGGCAAAACCAGAAGGAACCCATTCAGGTGCAAACATTTAGGTAAGAAAATTAAAATTAATTTGAATGCATTCCTCTTATAACAGCTTCACAGATAGAATTTATGCGTACCATTCTTTCTTTTTTATTATGTCTCATTCTCAAAAAGTCTTTGAGCTTCAGTTGTTTCAGATGTAAAAAAGGCAGGGGGGGAGTGGGACAAGAAATAAGAGATGGAAAACCTGCGCCTGAGAGGCCACATGTGGCCCTCAGTGGCAGCTCTTTGACTGAATCCAAACTTCACAGAACAAATCCTTTTAATAAAAGAATGTGTTTTGTAAAACTTGCACTCAGTCAAAAGACTGCACTTGAGGACATAGAGGGCCACATGTGGCCTCAAGGCCACAAGTTCCCCATCCCTAGACATGATCATTAATGAATGAAATCAAAATCATTAATCAGAATTTCATGTTTACATTTGAAAAATGTTACTTAAAACTTTTAGAACCACAACTGGGAAGGAACCCCAAAGCAGCCTAGACCAACTTTTTTTTTTTTCAACCATCTCATTTTATAGATGAGGAAACTAAAAGCCAGAAAGTTTGAGTGACTTGTCTAATACATAGGAAATAGGGGCAGCTGGATAATACAGTAGACAGAGTACTGGCCCTGAAGTAAGTAGGACTTGAGTTCAAATCTAGCCTTAGACACTTAATAACTGTGTGACCCTAGGAAAGCCACTTAACCCTGATTGCCTCTCCCCCAAAAAACAAACAGACAAAAAAATACAGAGGAAATAGTAGAGGCAGGGTTTGAATCAAAGTTCTCTTTCTGCTGATTGACAGATTTTGGTGGTGGTTGTTTGTTTTCTTATAACTCATATTTATTGTTCAGTCATTTTTAAGTTGTGTTTGACTCTTTGTGACACCATTTGGGGTTTTGTTGGCAAAGATATTGGAGAGGTTCAACATTTCCTTCTCCAACTCATCACACATAAGAGGAAACTGAGGCAAATGACTTGTCCATGGCCATACAGTTAGTGTCTGAGGCCAGTTTGAACTCCAAAAGATGAGTTTTTCTGACTGCAGGGTCAGTCTCTATCCATGGTGCCTCCTAGCTGCCCATATCTCATATAAAGCATCATATAGTGGAATATGGATAGGGACTGGACTTGTGATTTTATTGTTATAATAAGGAACTTCAAGGTGAAAAAACTACAGTTTGGCACCTTTATGATTTATCATTTTAACAGCTAGAGTTTAAGTCATTTGCCCCAGATCACAGAGACTGGTTGTGTTGGAGGCAGGTCTTGAAATCTTCGAGTTTAACTCTGTGTCTCCATCACATGAAGCCTGATAAACAAAGAAAGCCTAGTAACTGACAGTTGTGTTCATCCTTCGTTGCTGAAGAAGACCATGCCATCAGAGAAATAATGACATGACTTGCACTTGACTTTGTTTTGAGTGAGGGAAGGCTGTGCAGGTCACCAGCCTCATTTCTCCTCCAGAACCATCTGAATCCAATGACCTGATATGACCCAGGATGCACTGGGAGACCTTGGCCCATTTAGGCCAAGGTCTGTGCAGGTACTCACTTAGGATGAGGTAATGCTCATTCATTAAACTGCCAGTAGGTTTAATTAAAAGGCTATTTTAATGCTTTTCTATGAACTATTCCTCATTCTTGATTAAAATCTGCTAGAACAGGGCATTTTGTCTTAAACTCCTACCTACCCCATATCAGTCAATATCATTAAATGCTTATTACTTCATTTTATCATATCCATTGTCTATAATGAAGAAAATAATATTTTTGATCATTCTTTTTTGTTCTTCATTGACAGGGAGAAGATAGCATTTTTTACAAGACCAAGGATTAACATACCTCCTCTGCCAGCTGATGATGTATGATGTGTTGTGTTGTAAACATGAAGTATTTATCTGTTTTATTTTCATGAAGTTATTAGACTAGCTAAATTTATCTTTAAAAACATTTGTGCAAAGCTATTAATATACACATTTTGTAAAAAACAAAAACATATATAAATATATATACATATATATTTTATAATAGTGACTACAGCAAGGCTTGGTTTTTCCTTGCTGTGAACTTGACATCTCTGAAGACAGCTTATTTTATAGAAGATCAACTATCCTGTTAAGAGTGTACAGTTTTTAATGCTCTTTTATTTGACTTAAAGGCTGGAAGACAGAAACAAAGTGAGTTCAGGCAAATTCACTGTATTGTAATTTATTTATAGTACTTTTTTTCCTTGAAGGAAAATACTGACTTTAAGATGTATTTTAAGACTGAAATTTTGTTCTTCAGTATTTGTCATACAGTAGAATGGAACTATTGGGCTGGTTTTGTTTCTGATACCTGAAAATGAAAATACTATGTTCTGAATTTGTCACTTTTATCAGCTTCTAATATTTGTATCTTATGTGTATTGTATTCTTTAGCACTGTTTATGTGTTATATTAAAATATTATAGCCTGCAATGTTTTTAACATTGATTAAAATCCCATTTATGCATTGCAGAACTTAATGTCATAGTCTCACTGTGCACTAATAGGTTTGCATTTCCATTTTGTCTAATGTATCTTTATGCATTATGTGATCTGAACCCAGGTATACAAAGTCTTCATTATCCGGGTATGTCAAGATAGGCTGCCTGCCAAGCTCACACTCGTTAGTAATGACCAACTCGCCACTTTGCTAAGATGATACAGTGATGATATGCAAGGGATAAAGTAATAGGTGAATAGGAAATCACCATACTAATGTAACCACTGAATAATGTAACAATTCAAACAACTTAGAAATAATAGCCTCTCTAGGAAATGTGTCTTTAGGAAAGTGAGCAACCATATTTTTTGGCAATAATTCATTTACCTCAGAATATCTGGTATATCCATATTATCCTAAATCTAGAGACACATTGTTCCTATGACATCTTGAATATGGTTCTTAGGCAATAAAATACATGATGGTATTTTTTAAAAATCTCAAACCATATTAAAATGAGACACTATCATTTGTGAAGTAGGTCGTACTTCACAAACCTTTAGAGCAAAAAAGTTGTTTTGGGTCCCACAAAATGTCATAAAAATTTCTTTTTTTCTTTTGTTTCTTTCCTTCCCCTTGACATCTCCTTAATAAATGAGGCTTTATCCTCCCAGTCCCTACTAGGCTTTCTTATCTCAAAAATTTCTGGACTCCCACCCTGCATACCCAACCTTGCTATCATTTTATATAGATTAAGAGTGGGTTTTGCAGGATTATTAAACAGACCCGAAAATAGTCTGTTTAATGGTGGTAAGAATTTAATATTTATGTTACTTGTAATCTCTATATTTGTTATGTGTCTTCTAGTTTTGGTCTTGCTATGTTGATATATTTATGCATGTTCACACACATACCTACACACACGTATTCACCAACTCACAAAACATTAATACTAATGAGAATTTCTGGTCCATAGCTAAAAATATTTTCCACATTTCTGTGCAAATGAAAGCCAGCAACAGCATTTTCCCCTACCAGATGTTGCACCTTGCTGTGCTGCCCAAACATTTGTTTGATTAACAGAAGATTTATAGATGGAAGTAGTTGGCAAATTCTCCTTTACTATAGTACCATGTTTGCAGCCATGGAAAGTCCAGCCTGGCACTTTTCTGTGCACCTGAAAGCAATTGTATCCTTTCTGTAGCAATAAACAAATATCATTTGCCCTCCTATGGGGGTTTGTGATGGTCTCAGATACTAAATACTGGCCATGTTGGAAAACTGGTATGCTGGTATGCTGGTGTGCCAGTTACAAAATCAGTATTTTCCAGATAGCTTCTTTTACTGCCCCAATGTAGATAGAAACCTGCTTTTCCATGGTGGAAACCTTTCCTTGGCCTCCACTTCAGTAATTCAAAATATTTAAAAATTGTAGCTAACTCCTTCACTCATCCAGTTTGTTTTGTGCTTCTACCCCTCCTTTGTTCTGTTTTCCTCTATCTCTGTTTTGTTGTCTCTACAATTGAGTGGGACCATAACAAGGAGAGGGATTTAGTTAAATGAAAAACAGGGATGTGAGGAAGGAATAAGTCAAGTCCCGTGAGTCAGTGGCAGGAGTTAACCAAATTGGACAGCCACCTTCCCCTCTGTTGTAGCTGTCTCTGACTATCCTAACTAAATAAATAATCCTAGAGCTGGAACCTTCACGGTGATGGCAGCAGAATCCCTGAAACAAGACAGGAGGTAGCCATGGTTTTTCAGAACTAACATACCATGATTTCTCTGTTGCTAAAGTAGTGAAACTTGCCATGCCACACCTCACACTCAGTAAATGAAATGTATAGTCACTAAAAATGTCCCAGATAATGAATACTCAGCTTGCAAATAGAATGCTAAAGTCTTAAGCCGGTGTTTTCACTAGTTTTCATTTTGCCCAATCGCTGTGTTACCTAACAAAGAATATTTGCCCTGATTTGACTGTGACTCTAGACAGAAAGTGATTAAGTATAGTGGTGTCAGTGTTAATACTTTTATTTGAAAACCACCTAGAATATGTCAAACAGAAGCAAAGAAAGATAGAAAGTCGGTCTGTTCAGTGTATTGCAACAAAGCATCTCAGCAAGTGAAACAGATTTGTTTCTGTGTCTATAATCATTGTTAACTGCCCAAGAAACTAACCATTGAAATGAATACTCTTCTGTCATGGTAATAAGTTATAATCAGTATTCATCTCTGTTGTTTTTTTTTGTCATGGTCCTCTATGATTCTGTCATTTGTATTCTTTGAAGGTATTTCTTCTATAAAATAAAAATAACTTACTTTAAGAACAGCGTGAAAAGTATTGTCACTTAAAAGGGGAAATGTATTAGTATGTATGATTATATGCTGTTGATGCATTTTTTAAGCAGGAATCAGTCCCAATATTCTATGTATACATCTATGTAAATTTCAAAACCCATTGCTACCTCTCTGCTTACTCACAAGAACACCATGTGGGAGATGATCAAGTGATTTTTTAAGGTGGATCACCAACTACCCTAACCGAAAACAATTTCTACTGAAAGTTGTTACCAAAGAAACTATTCTGATTCATTCATTCATTCATTTAGGTATGGGGGTGGGAGAGTGAGAACTGTACTATATAAACAAGCTGCAGCTTTTTAAACTGCATGGGTTTGGGGGTAGGATGGCTTCCCAATTAACTAAAAGACTAAACTAAAAGAAATAAATTTCAACGCATATCTTTTCTGTAGTGCCATTTTTGGTAGATGAGAAGCCAATCGCCATTTCATTATGCATCAGATAGGGCCTCGGGAAAAAAAATTCTTGACAAGTTGCTTTATTTTGTTTTGAGCCTTGTAATTTGTTGTAAACTAAAACATCCTGTGTCCACAATACTTACAGTGCCAGGTTACTGATAGCCAACCATCTTAATGACCTGACACTTTTCCTCTTCTTTGAGAGTGGGAGTTTTCTCCCCACTGTGTCTTTCATTTTCATAAGGGTTTGCAGAATGTTTTGATACATTATATCATACTGATCCTCATAATAGTCCTGGGAGGTAAGTAGAACAAATATATTTTGTTTTTCATTTTAAGTTCTTGGTCAGCACCAACAAATGTGAACATTTCCATATACAAGGAGCAGGAAGAGCAGGTTACATATGAAACCATAAAAAATATTTTTTTGTAAACACTGTATTTTGCAGAAGAGGAAACTGTTGAATCATGTGCTGAAGCTCACAACTCTTTGAAGGGTTAGAACTGGGAACTGAAGCCAAGCTTCTTGATGCTAAGTGCTCCTTCCACTATATGAGAGCCTGTATATAGAGCTGACAAGGCTGCCATGGTCAAAAATTAGAGAGTAAGTTTCACTAGGCCATAGGCAGATGTCTGTGAAAACAGACTTCTACAGACAGGTGACACAGAGGGGCTGGAAATCCCATAGGATAAATAGATCACAAGTTTCTTATGTCCTCTCTATTTATAAGGGAAGGTCCATGATAAATTCTATAGGACCCCCAATTCTTTGGATGCATCAGGCTTTTGCTAACATGAATATAAAACCAGAGATTGTATTCCCAGTGACCTACAGAACCTGGAAAGGAAATAGAACTTAGGTTAACCTCTCCTGTAAATTAGCTATTGAAAATGTGTGCTTTGAAAACCAATTAGACAACAATAAAATTTTAAAATCTGGGCTCTTATATTTACTATCCGTCTGACCCTAGGGAAATCATTTAAACCTGTTTGCCTCACTTTCCTCAACTGTAAAATGAGCTGGAGAAGGAAATGGCAAACCATTCCAGTACCATTGCCAGTAAAACCCCAATTGGAATCACAGAGTCAGACAGGACTGAAAAACAACTGAACTACAAACAGCAAGACAGGTTCTCCATCCTTTTCACAAGGAACCTTTCTTTTCCTTTGAGTTCCATGGTTAGAGACTAGGGAAAAGTTTGTGAAATGATCATCTTTCCCTCCTCACCCCCAGTGGGTTTAGTAAATTTGTGGATGGGGAATGATTGCTTTGTTGGACATGATTCTTTACCTCTGGGAACCTCTGCAAGCCATGAAACCATCATTAAATTTTTATTTGTTTTTTGTTTCGTTTTGTTTTGAGTTGTTAAAATTTAATATAGACAATTCCCTCACTGCTCTACTTGTCTGACACCTTTTAATCTTCCTTTCGTACATCTTTGTGTATTTTTTAAACATTTAATTGACACTTTTTTATTTTGAAATCACTATCACTTCCCCTATAAATCTCCTGTCCCATACACCCACACATTCAACTCCTCTTCTTTCTTTACAGAAAAATAATTAAGAAGATGACAAAAGTGAAAAAGAAGAGTCAGTAAGAATATAATTCAGCTAGGAAACAAAGTAGATAGCATACTGCAATATTGAGCTGGAATCCTTAGCCTTAGACTGTATGAGTCACTGGCAAGCCACTTAATATCTGTTAGTCCCAATTTCCTCACCTGTAAAATGGTATTAAAAATAGCATCTAGTTACCAGGGTTAGTGTGAAGATCAAGTACAAATATGCACTTATCTTTGCAAACCTTACAATGCTGCATAAATGTTTGCTGTTCTAAGCTATATTTTGGTGATAACCAACAATTTACAGGCATTCCCAACCAGAAATCTTCCACTGTTGTTGGTTTGTCTTTTAAACATGTAATTTTTATCTTATTTTTTCTAAATTACAGGCAAACAAAAATTTTTGACATTTAAAAAAATTTTGAGGTTCATATTCTTTGCCTCTCCTCCTCACTTCTTGAGAAGGCAAGCGATTTGATAGAGATTATACATGAGCTGTTGATGGAATCTTACCTGCTGTCCCTAACCCCCTATCCTGACTTCCTCATATGCCCCACCAGAACAGCAGGCATATCTAATTCACACCTTTTGATTTAAGACACACTACAGGAGTCAGCCAATCAAAAAGTAGAACTGGTAGGATGCTGAGCAGGATGTTAGCCCCTAAATCCCAGAAGGGACTTTCCTCAAGTGGACACCTATGCCGTAACTTCAAAAAATGACCCTTAGATGAATTTATGACATAGAGAGGGTTATTATAATATCATCTGCATTCTGGGTAGTCACATGAACAGTTCAACCAAGGCTAGTATCCCTCCTCAAATTAGCAAACCCCTCCTATAGTCTAAAATTCAGATATTTTGTTATGCTAATAGCATCATTTGCTCTATAAAAATCTGTCTTGCCTTGCTAGGTTGCTAGCTCCTCAATAAATGCCTTTACTGAGTCTGTGAATTCTTTTAGACAATCTTGCAACACACCTCGCTATCCCAACACATAATGCAAAACATTTCCGTATTAGCCATGTCACAAAAGAAAATGCAGACCCCTCCAAAACAAGAAAAATTAAAATATGCTTCCATTCATACTCTGTCAGTTCTTTCTCTGAAGATGGGTCACATTTTTCATTATATGCCTTTCAGAATTGTCTTGGATCATTTAATTTGCTGAGAATAACTCATCCATAGTTGATCATTGTACAATATTGCTGTTTCACTTTGCATCAGTTCATGTAAGTCTTCCTTCTGAGAGCATCCTGCATTTATATAGCAAAATAATATTGTATCACAATCACATACCACAGCTTGGTCAGCCATTCCTCCATTGATAGGCATCTCCTCAATTTCCAATTCTTTGGCACCACAAAAAGAGCAGCTATAAATGTTTTTGTACATACAGATCCTTTTGATCTTTTTGGGGTACAGATCTAGTACTGGTATTGCCGGGTCAAAGAGGTGTGCACAGTTTGCTAAGCCCTTTGCGTGTAATTCTCTCAGAATGGTAAGATCAGTTCACAACTCCATCAACAGGGCATGTGTCTCTATTTTTCCACATCCCCTCCAACATTTGTCATTTTTCTTTTCTATCACATTAGTCAATTGGCTAGGCATGAAGTGGTACTTCAGAATTACCTTAATGTCATTTCAGTAGTGATTTAGAAGTTTCCACGGTTTTTTAGAACCTATTGCTAAAGTGTTGAGGGAGATCTTTCTTAGTGTATAAAATTCCTCTTATGGACTGCTGCAACCAAAGCAGATCTTTTAAAACACTTTCCTGATGGAGATGTTAACTTTGGTTAGCATCAGAGTCTACAATGTCACTGTGCCACCTTCAAGGTAAGGACAATGAGGCCAGAAGAAAATCTCAGTATAATCGGCATGTGGCATTCCTACTATATGTATGCTTCTCCCTCAAGAATGATGTCACAGGCTTACACAACACTGCTGATGTTTAGGCAAGAGTTTCTATGTAACTCAGTGACTAGAACCCTAGGCTTAGAGTCAGGAAGGACTGAGTTCATATCCAACCTCAGACACTAGCTACATGACTTCCGGCCAGTCACTTAATCTCTGCTTGCCTTAGTCTCCTCAAACAGGAAATAAAGATGATAATAGCACCTCTCAGGGGTGTTGTAAGGATCAACTGAGATATTTGGAAAACGCTTAGCATAGAACCTGGCACATAGTAGACACTACGTAAATATTCATTCTCTCCCTCCTTCATTATCCCTTTGATTTTGACAAGACCTATGCCTATATTGACATGCTTTTTGGAAAGATTGCAGACACTCATAACTACATCTTGGAAGAGAGAGAAATTTAAATAAAATGGCAATTTAGAAGAGCTCTGTTAGAAATTCACTGATGGCCCATTGCCTTCATCAAGACCTTCAACAGGAGACATAGTTTTGCTAAAAAATGTTTACCTCCATAGGACACACCCATTAAAGAGTATTGGAAAGCTACTTTATACTTACTTATGGGAATACTGGGAAACTTGCTCATTAGCATACAAATAGCCCTGGTAGGAACTATGAACTCCTTGAGAATCTTTTGCCTTTCTTTGCATCTCTAATGCTTAGCAAAGTGTGTGGCACATAGTAGGTGTTTTGTAAATGTTTATTGACTGACTGGCTGGGAAGACAAAAGACCACAACCACTTATTGCCAATAGGTAGCAAGGGATAGCTAGGTGGTACAGTAGAGAAAGCACCAGGCCTGGAGTCAGGAAGACCTGAGTTCAAATATGGCCTCGCACATTACTGTATGACCCCGAGCAAGTCACTTAACCTTATTTGTCTCGGTTTCTTCATCTGTAAAATAGCTGGAGAAGTAAATGGCAAACCATTCTAATATATTTGCCAGGAAAACCCCAAATAGGGTCACAAAGAATCAGACACGACTGAAAAAATGACTAAATAATGACAACAAAAGCTAGTCACACTTCCTGATATGCTGGTGGAAAGTGATGAACACTTAGCTTATTCTAAGCAAAAGAGACCGCAATTATACAAAGACTGAGTGTGCCAGACAATGGTGCAGAAATAAATGTTCCAAGTGAAGAAGCCTATGGAAAGAGGACTGAATCCAAGGCACTGGCATGAGAGAAGTAAGAGGAGGAGAAGGTACCCTGGAGGAGCAGCTCCAGCAGATATTGGAAGTGGAGTCTGAAAGTAAAAACCTCAGAGAGCAAGACACAGAAATGAGAGTCACTCTGCAGAAATAAGGATGGCTTCTAAGACAAGTCTTATCTGAATGGATGCCATTTTTGCTAAGCTTACCCAAAGAGGTAGATTCAAGGCTAGTGATCGCTCTCTCTCTCTCTTCTCCTTACCTCTCCCTTTCTGAGAGGGATGTGCCAATTCCCCATTTCTTAAGGGTTTGCTTTTTTTCTTTTTAAAAAGTTTCTTTTTTTGCCTTTTAAATATGATAAATGAATTTAAGTATTGGACTTCTGACTTTATGTATCTTTGTGTAAATCTATCAAACAAAAACAATAGTGGTAACAACTTGAGGCAATGGGAAGGGGAGGCAGTAGATGAGAGAGAGAGAGAGAGAGGGAGAGAGAGAGAGAGAATCCATATAAAGTGACTGGGACTCTAGTTTTCCTGATTTCAAGTCACATCTAAAATCCCACCTTCTACAAGAATTTTGAATAAAATTTTGAATAAAACAAGAGAATTGTTGATTCAATTTTACAACTTCCCAGAGCAAATAAAGACTTTACTCCCAGATCTTTGACCCAGAGCTTGGCCTATCAACTTCGCTTTGGGAGGTTATAACCATATGAGACTGGTACGAGAGAGAGGGTTTTAGATTTTTTTCTCACTAATTTGTGGAAAATTAGTCATCCAGTGGGAAGAACTAAGAGATTTGCTAGAGGAGTAACACGTCCAACACAAAGTGAGAAGAAGGATAATTTATCTTGCTTTGCCAAGCTTTGGTCTTAGTTTACTCCCACCATCTGCTGCTTTCACACCTGCTCACATGCTACTGAATGAAGTAGAAGAAAATCACACAACTATGTTGAGCCCTCTACAAGTTTATGTTACATAATCCCAACCAAGCCCTCACTCTAGCGAAGCAACCCTTTTATTCTCTCTTATTGACTCACCAACCCTCTCACCACTGAGGCTTGTTCATGCCTTTTTATCCTCATATCTCCCAACACACCCCCTCCCTTTTCCTTCTGTGCTGAGAACCTTATCTCATCCTCAGAGCATCCTTTTATCCCCTCTCCCTCATCTCACATTATTCAGTTGCCTTTTGCCCCTGTCATTCTCATTCCTGTCTCACATGAAGAGATGTTCCCTCTTGACAAGGCAGTCTCCTCTACATGCACAAGTGATACCATTCCACCTTGTCTCCTTCAGGAGATTGTTCCTTCTGTCATCATCATCATCATCATCATCATCGTCTCTCTTTCTCTCTCTCTCTTTCTCTCTCTCTGTTAAACTCCTTGAGAGTCCTATCTACCACTAGCACTTTCACTTCCTTTTCCTCTCTTTTTATTAACTCTTTACCCTCTAATTTCTGATCTCATTTAACTGAAACTACTGGAAAAGTTGATAGAACACCAGGCCTGGAGTCAGAAAGACTTCTTTTCCTGAATGCAAATCCAGCCTCAGATACTTACTAGTTGTATGACCCATGGCAAGTCACTTTACCCAGTTTGGCTCAGTTTCCTCACCTCTAAAATGAGCTGGAAAAGGAAATGGGAAAACCACTCCAGTATCTTTGCTAAGAAAATCCCAAATGGGAACACAAAGAGTTGGACATTACTGAAATAACTGAAAAAAACTGTCTCAAGTTACCAACAATCTCTTAATTGTCACATCTAATGACCTTTTTTCAATACTTATTTTTCTTGACCTCTGCAGCCTTTGACACTCTCAAAGATTACCTACTTCTTGGTAATTTTTCTAAATTTCCATGACACTGCTCTCTTCCTGGTTCTCCTTGTTTGACCTCTCTTCAGACATCTTTGCCAAATCTCCGTCCATGTCAGACTCACTAATAGTGGGCTCCCCTCAAGACTTTGGTCCTGAGCCCTCTTCTCCTTCTGTATTGTCTTGTTTGGTAATGTCATCAGCTCCCATTGATTCAATTCTAGTCTATTTATCCAGCTGCAACCTTCCTTCTGACCTCCAGTCTACCTCATCTACTGCCCATTGGACATGTTCAATTGAATGTCCCATAGATACCTTCAATTCAGTGCATCCAAAACTGAATCCATTATCTTTCCTCTAAATCCTCACTGCCTCCTTATTTCTCTCATGTTGTCTAAGGTATCACTATCTCCCCAATCACTTAAGTTGAAACCTAAGTGTCATCTTTGTTGAGGTTTCACGATGTGTCGTGGTGAAAGCGTCTAATGGAATTCAGAGTCCAAGTATAGTATATATATTATATATAATATACATTATGTGTATATATATAAATATATATTAAATATATAATATATAATCCAAGTATGGGCACTTACTGAGATTGATGCCTCTCATGAAGTGGGCTAAATTCCAAGAGGAACCAGCAACTTCAGAGGAAGCAAGATGGGTTTTTATAATGTAAAGATGCAATTACATAACAGAAATTATGAATATTAAAAAGACAGGAGGGATTTGTTTGGTGATCAGGTAAAAGGGGAGGGATCCCAGTCACAGTGGAACTGAACATGCCTACACAATGCATACAGAAAGACCCATGTCGGGGGAGGGAATCTAAGTATGATAATGATATTTATAATAAGACCTTCTATGTCATAAATTGACTCTAGGTCAGTTTTTGACTGTTACTGTGTGGGTGCCTATTTCAGGGAAAGTCCCTTCTATTGTTTTGGGGGTCTACATCCTGCTCTGTGGCATCCTGGCGCTACTGTTTTCTGATTGGTTGACTATTGTGGTCCTGTCTGAGACTAGATAGATGTGGTTGTGGTTGAGTGCCTGGATATACCTGCTATTTCTGTGGAAAATATGAGGAATAAGTCTAGGGGCAGAGGCTGGTTAGAAATAAAGACTGAGATTCCATCACATGGACACACCTGTTTTTCTGTGAGAACAGCGAGTTCATGGACACACCTGTTGTTCTAGTGAGCAGTCAGGCATATATGAAGATGTTAGGATGTTGAGTACATGGGGGTGTGGGGGAGGGGTGAGTGACTAGGTAGGTGCAATGGGTCTGCTGGTGTTAGAATATTGGGGGCTGGGGGCAGCTTTATTAGGATTCCATCAATCTTCAGCTCCCCACTGACTCTCACTATGTAAGCCCCCTTCAATCTGTTGCCAAGTTTTGTATGTTCTAATATGTCTTGTATCTCTCCCTACCCCCACTATCATAACACTGCTGTCACTCTGATACGGGTCCTTATGACCTTGCCCCCAGACTATTGTAAAAGCCTACTGGCTGGTCTCCCTGCCTCAAGCTTCTCCCCTGTTCTAGTCCATTCTCCACTCATCTGTTAGTTTTCATAAATTACTTATCTAAGTGAGAGAAATGATTATTTCTCATATTTAATAGCTAATTATTGAATTAAGATCAAATGTTTTCCTCTTTTATATTTCTTGATTCAGAAATAGTCCCTACATAGGTTACTCAGGCAGCTTTTAAAGTGCAGGGCTGATACTGAGGGAGAGAACTCAGATCTGTTCAAGAGGTAAAGTTGAGTGAATTGATAGATTCTGGCCCATTGGGTTTTACTCAGACAGATCTGGGAAAATGTGACTCCTCCTTTTGTCAAACAGGTGATATGGATACAAATAATTCTCTTTGAACAAAATTGGATGAGCAGAATCCAGTACCGCAGACTCTTATTAGAATAGGTCCAGCTTTCATTATAACATTCATACTTTCATTAATTGTTAACCAATCAGAGTTGATTTCCACCCTCAGGAATACCCACTTTTCCAAGGACATGTAAGTGTTGGGTGGGTTCCATAAGGAGTCTTTGGTCTAAGAGAGATATCCAAATGACCATCCTTTTATTAATAATATACTAGAATTATTAATAAAATGATCAATTACCCAGAAACCATGCCTTTCAAACTTTTTATATGTCACATAAGTATGTCAATGTCATATTCAATAGACTCCAGTGGTTCCCTACGACCTCTAGGATCAAATATAAAATCATCTGTTTGATATTTAAAGTCGTTCAAAACTTGAGTCCCTCCAACATTTTTATTCTTACACTTTATCCCCACTGACTTTCCACTCTTCGATTCAGGAACACTCTGCTATGCTTCACATAAGATATTCCATCTTCCAACTTTGTACAGTTTCCTGAGTTGTCCCCCATGCTTGGAATTCTCTTCTCCTTCAGCCTCTTGGCTTCTGTGGAGTCTGGGCTGAAGTTCTACCTCCTACATGAAACCTTTCCTGAGAGCCCTTAATGCTAGTTCATTCCCTCTATTGATTATCTCCAATTTATTCTGTAGATATCTTCTTTGAGTATAGGGGTTTTCACGTTGTCTCCCCATTAGACTTCAAACTCCTCAAGAGCACTTAGCATAGTGCCCAACACCTTCTTGTTATTGTTTAGCTATTTTCAATTGTGTCTGACTCTTCATGACCCCATTTGGGGTTTTCTTGGCAAAGATACTGAAGTGGTTTGCTGTTTTTCTTGGCAAATATACTGAAGTGGTTTGCTGTTTCCTTCTCCAGCTTTTTCTTTGATCTCTTTAGGGTGCAGACCTAGTACTGGTATTTCTGGGTCAAAAGGGAAGCACAGTTGAATAGCCCTTTGGGTGTAGTTCCAAATGACTCTCCAGAATGATGGACTCAATTCACAACTCCATTAACAATGCTTTAGTGTCCCTATTTTTCCAATCCCCTCCAGCTTTTGACAGTGATTCTGGAATAATAGCTAATCTGACAAATGCGAGGTGGTTCCTCACAAGTGTTCGTTTAGAAAGATTAACTTGACAGTAGGATTCATTAGAGGGGTAAGAGAATGGAGGCAAGGAGACTACTGAGGACACCATAGAAGTTGGCATGGCAAATTAAAGAGAAATAACAAGATGTGGAGAAAAGAGAAAATATAAGAGAGAGTTCATCAGGGAGAGGGGCTTGGTAGGCACGGAGGTGTATGCTGGTGTTAAATTGCTCTACTATTCATCTGGGCCATGAATAAATTATTGTCTGTCATCATCCTGGGAAGCACCTTTCAACAGCTTTTTGGAAGGCTAGGAAGCAGCCTGTCAGCTTTTCCTCCCTTCATAATTCAAAGTTTATTTTTTAAATAAAAACTTATTTCCCCAGGAATTCAATTTTTTTTGTACTTATGAAGGAGCTCTTGGCTTGATAGGTCCATTTAATATTTTAATAGGGAGTGAGGAATGTTTTAGAAAATAAAAAGTATTACCTTTGTACTCTTCATTGTAATTGATATGTCTATTCTTTGACAGCTAAAGTTGACCTTGCTCTTTAAATAATAATAATAGTTAAATTCCCAGCTGGCCTCTGGCAATATTCTAAGAAGTCCCCTGAGGATCCCCTGGGCCCTTTGGAACATGTCTGAAACCTCCAACATAAGGATTATGCTTCAAATGCACTATATTAAAGGAACTCTACAATGACTAGATTTTTAAAATTCAAATTTCTGAATATAAACTTTTCCCAAAGCTAGTTTGTATTGATTAAAATTTTTAACCTACGTATTTTTAGAAGAATATGAAAAATTTTGAGGGGAATCATGAGTGACAGAACAAAAATATTTCACAGGATGAAAAATGCCTCAAGAAAAGTAAAAGGAGATGGAAAATCAAATGTGGTGAATGAAGATTTCTGAGTCAGTTTCTGAAGAATCACTTAATATAAGGGGATAATCATTTGTTTTACACCTTATTATAAGGCAAATTTAGAAGAAATAAAACTAACAAAAATAATTTAAATCAAATTTAAAAATTGAGATTACTTTGTACATCAAGATAATGCTCTTAGAAATGTGAGTACTTCTACTAGTTGAAAGACACAACCCATTCACTCCTCCTCTTGTGCGACTCTTGTCTATAGTGTTACATAAATTTTCCACAAGAAGTATGCTGCATTGGTATCCATGCAACATTTTCTTGCATTGCCTTGCTTTAATTTTTTTAGGTATAGTAAATATTTTTATTTTGGCTACCACAAAAAAATGTTTAAAACACAAGAGATTCAAATTGTGCATAATGTATACTTAAAACAGAAAAAAATAACACATCTTAGTTGTAATACTCTTCCCAAATATAAAGACTATTTTTGGGTACAGAAGAGATATTTCACTTGCACCTCTGACTGTCTCTGTTTGTACAACTCACAAGTATTGGTATCCTGAATATTCTTATTTCTTCCAGCTCAGTATCCTTCTGGAAGTTTCTTCTGGTGGCAGAGGAACATTTTTTTTTAGAAGAGGGCTAGTTGTTATTACAACTTCCCTTGTGGACAACCAACACTGACTCCAGAACCCACATTGTAGCCACCTAGGCTGGAAATATCCATCTTTTAAGGAATCTCTTTGGTTACTTATTCTTAAAGAAAATCCAGACCACAAAAACCACATGGCAAAAGAGGTAGCCAGAGACTTGAGGTCCAATCTAGGTAGGTACATTTTCATGATGGCACTCATGATCTTGAGTCATAACCACCATCACTTCTTAAATTGGAGGGAAAAGAAATCTCTCTTCCTCCATCGTTGGAAGTCCAAGGGAGAGGCATACGCTCCAAGTTACATGCTCAAAAGAATGGATGAGAGAGTAGCCATGCAATATTAAGAAATCTAAAAGAAGGTCTCTAGAAGGTTAGCTTCACCTCCACCCTGAGTTTTCAGGACATGGACAAAGCTGGGTGGTAGTAGGAATGGATGGACTTTGATCAACATTGTTGAAGGAAATGTCCACAATGATGAACTCACTGATCCACTGGAATACCAAAGAAATAAATAAAAGATATTTATTAAATAAAACAAAGAAATGAACTAAGCATTTTTTAAAAAAAATAAAGTGCTCAATCATTTTGTTATGTGATCACAGTAACACATTTTCCCAAAAGTATTTTTTCTTTTTATTAGTACCTTTTGTTTTCATGTCACCTGAATCCTCCTTTGTAACAAAGATTTAAAAACAGACAAAAAAGGGTAATTTAGCAAAGTTATACAAAATAACTGTCAGAGTATATGCAATACCCTACACTTATAAGAGTGTTGTATAGTTTTTGATTTTTTTCCCTTCAATATTTTTTAGGTTCCAATCTTGGTATGACACTTAAAAATCCCCCAGAAATTTTGAAAGAAAGAAAGGAAATACTCATTGCTAGTAATAACTGCACTGTGTGAATGAATCCTTTTTTTGTGGTTCAGTCATTTCAGTTGTGTCCAACTCTTTGTGACCCCAGTTGGGGTTTTCTTGGAAAAAATGCTGTAATGGTTTGCCTTTTCCTTCTCCAGAATGTAAATATAGCTTGATTAATTTTTCCAGCTACATATGCATGTAGAGGAGTCAACATTTTCATTTGTGAATGTGAGCTGCAGCATTTTGTGCACAAATGTGTCATTTCTGACTTGATTCATGTTAGCTGGTACTAATAGCCACAATCCAAGAAAAAGTTGCTACAAAGCAAGGGAACTGCTTTCTCATAGGTTTGCTTGTGGGTGAAGGAGGCTGTGACTGAGCAGGCTGAGGAAAGAGGGATTACCAGCTAGCCCAGGACATGTGATGACTTGGCTGTTTACCCTCCGGGGCATTCTGGGTACATTAAAGGGATAACCTATATTTAACTCTGCCTGTGAAAACACACTGGGGGAGTTTCAGTCCTTCTCAGTCATGCTGGTGGTAGTTCAAAGTTGAAGTGGATTTCCGTAACATTTTCACATTATGCCCTGGGAATCATAAACCAGAAGGTAAGCTATTTAAATAATATGCAATAAAATTCAGAAAATCAAACTTTAGATGAGTGTAATGCAAAATGAAACAGCTTCTTTTAAATCTGGCCTTGCAAACAATTGCAATAGCTGTGTAAACTACAAGGATTGTGTTCAGAGATCAGAGAACTGTAGTCTGAAGGGAAAATGAATTGTTTTGGAGGAAAGGTTGAAGAGTGTTGAAAAAAGGACCAGAAAGTAAACAAGGAAGAAAAGGAAACACCAACTGGTATTAGGAAAACTCCACGTTATTTCCCCAAACTACCACTATTTTGTAATTCTTTAGGAGGGGGCAAGAATTTCTTGCCTTCTCGATTAGTGGGGGAGGTGCTGGAAGGAATGAGAGAATTTGGAATTAAAAATTAGTAAACAAGTTTTAAAAAAGGAATAGGGAAGAGAGAAAAATTAAAATACTGTAGTTTAAACTAGAGTGAAAGTAATAAAACATCCTATAAAAACAAAAAATGAAGTCCTAAGGCCACGACTGCATTTAAGCTTACATATTTTGAAAATATTTATTTTCTCACTGTTTTTGAGATGGTATGAAAATTCCACTTATTTACAGCATAAACTCTACATTTCAGGAATTTATTTCAAGCTGCTCCAAGTAAAACTGTGACCACAAATAGATTTTTTTCCTAGTCAGTCTGAATTTCTTCAGTGAATGAGATGTTGACATCGTACATATTTTCTGTCTTAGCAAGTTGACTCACTTCTTTAGATCAAGATAAAATTATGACAATGTGAGTTATCTCAGTAATTACTAGAAGTTTGTTCTTTGAAAAATCACCATATTAAAATTCCTTGCTTTAAAAGTAAACATATATGCATACAATCCATTCTTTAATTTCAAGTTATGTCAGTTGTTAGTATAAGTTGTGTAAGTCTGTGATATCATGTATGTGTAATTTTCATATTAAAATGACACCAAAGATTTGGTATACATGGCATGCATGCATTCAGGTCAAGATCTCTAATAACTTAGTTTGAAGTCCATTCATGCTGGAATACTATATTAATTATGTTAGTGTTTTGGCACATAATAAATATATATATGTATGCATATATTTTTATCATAATTTTAAGTTACAAATTAGTAGTATAAGTGGTATAAGTCTATGATATATATGTGTGTGTAATATCACAAATATGTTATTTCCTATGTATAAAACGGGTACTGTCCTGTCCGTGATTTCTTCTATATATAGGATATATCTGTGATTTTTTTCTATAGATACATATATATTTCTTCTATATATAGATACATATATATGTATCTAGATACATATATATGTATCTAGATACATATATATCTATGTATAGAATCTATACATAGATACATATATGTATCCATATACATCTATGATTTCTTCTCTATATAGGGTTTGATATATATCTCCTATATATAGGACAGGTACTACCCTTTGATAGGAGATCAATAAATAGAGATATCTCTCACAAATATCCTACCTCATATATAAGAGACATCAGAGACTTTCACAATTCCTACTAATTGCTGATTTGTGACCTAAAATATCATAACTCATGTATAGGAGACATCAGAGACTTTCAGAATTCATACTAGCTACTGATTTGCAACCCAAAAGTAAAAAAAATACATGGAAGTTGAAAGAATAACTCTACTGGTCTAATTAATGCAGTATTCCAGCACGAATGGGCATCAAAATAAGATACCCGAAATCTAAAAAGCTGAAGGAATGCACGCCTTTCATATGTTTGGTGTCATTTTAATATGAATATGAAAATACAATTATATTGTTTCTGCTTTATTTAACACGCTGCTTTTTGAAATGACATTTCATTTTGCTTGTTTTAGCTTTTCTCTGTATTCCTAAGTACTTTGCACATTGCCTGGCACCTAATAGTAGGCACTACATAAATGCTTTTTGACTTGCGATCCGATATATTTATTTTAATGTATTATAAATATTAAATATATCAATATATTACATTATATGTAATATAATAATATATTATTAATATAATAAATATCAAATGTAGTCATATATCATTAATATATTATAAATATCAAATGTAGTAATGTATTATTAATATATGATATGTATTGTACATATCAAACATATAAATAAACGCTTTCACTTGTTTCTCTTGAAAATCACAAGTTTGATCTCAGGACTTAAGTTTGCAAATTCAAAAATAATTCTGTTTTTTCCTTCTTTCCGTTAAATGCAGCCAACAGTGGCTTGCAGAAAGATAAGCGTGACCCGGAAGGTTTCGGCCGAACGGCTCGAAGAGAGCTGGGAGGGAGATTAAAGAGGAAGAAAGAAACAAGCGGAGAAGGCAGAAGCAGAGCCAGGAGCCTCCTCCCGGAGGACTCGCCGCCGTCTTCTCCGCGTTTCCCCGGGGACGCTCAGGGAGCAGGACCGGGTCACGTGGCTCCGCCGCGCTCCCTCCCGTGACGTCACGGCGTTGGCAGCCGTAGCCCCGGAGAAAGGATGCTCTCTTAGTCCGGGCTGGGCTGAGCGATGTTGCATTGCAGGTAAGAGGCCTCGCTTCCAGAGCCTGTTTGGGTTTGGACTTTTTCTCTTTCCTCCCGTTTTCCCCTCCCGTCCCTCTGTGTCCCTGTGCACGCTCAGGAAGAGCTGGGTCCGCTCCCTTTGTGCTTTAGGGACCGGGGAAGCGTGCAGGTGCCCGGGCCGGGTGCCGGCCCAGCTGGAGCGTCCTGGCTGGCTCCCCCGCTAGCGGGGCCCGGGGCCCGGAGGGATGGGGGCGGGGCTGGCCGGGAGGGGTGGGGGTGGGGGGCTGCCCGGGAGGGATGGCATGGGGGCGGGGCTGACCGGGAGGGGTGAGATGGG
>CM053771.1:319677422-319791642 GCA_028658325.1 Potorous gilbertii | reverse complement strand
GGGCGGGGCTGGCCGGGAGGGGCGAGATGGGGGCGGGGCTGGCCGGGAGGGGTGAGATGGGGGCGGGGCAGAAGCTAGGCCCGCTAGCTTCTCCAGCCTTGGACACCTTGGCTCGCTGCCTAATTTGGAGAAAAAAAGCTTAGCAGCAGGAAAGGCCGTCTTCATTGAGAAATGACAGGGTTGCCCTTAGAGGACGGGATGGGCCGCAGGCCCGCCCTGCGGAGCTCGGGTGCGGGCTTCTTCCAGGCTGCTGCTAAGAGCGCTTCCGTAATAAGCAGCTGAGCCGTCGCTTTTTTCCCTTAAACCCGCTTTCGGCTCCCAGAATTTTATCCCGGAAACTTCCTCTAAGTTAACCCTTTAGAGCGCTTAGCCATTGGCACGTCGTTCAGCAGTTTTTTGGAAACCTGTTTTTGCTTAGTTTTATTTGGCAGGGTTTTTAGAATAGAAATTTCTCCTGGATCAGTATTGGGTTTTTTTTAAATAATGAAATAGCTGATTTTTAGAAATATTGTTTCTCAGAATGAAGTTCTAGGAGCTTTGGGCTTCTGGTTGTGGGAGCAATTCTAAGAACTCAAAACGAATTCATAAAAGACTCTAGCCCTCCACGTTTTTTAAGGAATGGAAGCTGGGGGCATTTGCCAGAGGAAGAAAAAGCTATGACTCAGCGGCTGATGCAGGAGGAGAGGGGGAGGGGATCAGCTGACTTGTCTTCAGTTCTTAGCCTTGACAGGGGGTGATTTTTATAACATGCTTTCAGAGCTTAGCTTTCACATAAAATTCCTTGCCTGTTTCTTCTGTAAAGCAGCTCCTAAGTAACTATTTGTCTGTGAAAAGTCTAATTAGGGAAATGCCACACTGTTTCACATTTCAGTATGAAATGTGTCTACTGGGATAGCAAAGCAATTCTTTAGAAATACTCGCAGTCTTAAATATTATCTATCTATATATATATATATATATATATGATCTGTGTATTTCTGCAACCAAAGATGGCTTTTGTTCCCATGACTGCTTGCATTTCAATTCTACTGAATTGCTTTCTTTTTGAAAGGAGTAAAATGAATTTGGATTTGGGATATTTTTACTTACTTCCTAACTTGGGACTAACTTGAGAGGTGGAGGTTATCATCAGTCTGACCACCAGAAACTGGGTTTAAACTGTGTGTGGATATCTGGATTTACATACAGATAAAATTTCACTTTGCAAAAAGATGCATCTTTCAATAGCCAGATCCCAGGTTTTCTTGTGTACTTGAAATGACTTGAGGAAATTTGATTTATCCAAACATACCTTTTGAGAATTTAATCTGCTGTGTCAAGGGAGATAAACATGTGGATTGCTATATTATAATAGTTGACATATAAAATTTACAAAGCACTTCCTTCCCAAGGACTCTGAAATAAATAGGACAAGATTTATCATCTTTTTTTGCAGAGCAGGAACATGAGATAAAGTGACTGAGATCACAGAGCTAAAAAAGAATCAGGGCCAGGATTTGAATCTAAAATCTGACACTTTTTTACAGTTTAGTACTATGTAGTATTGAAAACATAAATTGTTTCTTATTCATAGTGCCTTTCTTATGGACCCTAAACACTCAAATATTATGCCACATGGTTCAGTAGTTCTTAAAAGCATTACTGGGGGAAGGTAGAGCACATTAGTACCCTCAACAGAACCCTATAATAAATTAGAGACATTTAATCCAAGGAGGACTGCAGCTAAGTGTTGAAATGGATAGAGTGCTTGGCCTGGAGTCAGGAAGACCTGAGTTCAAATGTAGCCTCAGGCCTGTAGTAGCTATGTGACCCTGGGCAAGTCACTTAACCTCTGTTTGCCTTAATCCACTGGAAAATGAAACAGCAAACCATTCCAGTGTTTTTACCAAGAAAACCCCATGGACGGCATATTCCACGGGTCATGAAAAGTTGAAGACAACTGAACAGCAATATATAAAATAAATGCAAATATACATTAAAAATTAATTTTGTGTGAGTGGGGGGCATACTAGGAACTGGGGGAAATTAGAAAAGTTTTCATCTAGAAGATCATGTTGGGATGTTAGCAGTGGCACTAAGGATCCTAAGAGGAGGAAATGCATCCCAGTATGGGGAACAGCCAGTGCAGAGGCATGAAGATAGAAGGTAGCCAGGAGAGAGGGCTACTTATGAGAAATAGTAAAAGTGCTGGTTTGACTGTTCTGTGCATGAAGTAAGGTGAGTTGTCAAGAGAGAGTGCTCCCTAAGATGGAATATTTCCATCAAAAAAGGTTTAAAAGTAGTGTGCACTAGTAATTATCAGAAAGAATCTATTATCTAGACTTTCCAGTTCGTTTCTAGTGCCAGAGGCTAGAACTGCACTTCTGGTTTCATTGTTACCGAGATTGAGGAAACACCCTCATGATTCCCTGATCATTCTAGATAAGTGAGGCATCTGAGAAAAGTGTGTGTGGTCTAGTGGTATGATCCTGAGCACATCTGACAACAAATCTCAATGGAGGTTGAGCCTGCTTGAAACTCACAGCTAAAACCTTGAGTATATGCTAAGTATTTAGAAGCTTAAAAAGGCAGCTTTTATTAAACAAAATGAAATAAAACAAAAAGCCTCAACTTTTTTCCAAAACTTAAACTCTTAAAAAAAGAGCATTTCATATACACAGCAGGACACAAAAAGTTTCTCTATGAAAGCTTGAACCACCATTTTATACCATTTGCTTTTTAAAGAAAAGTATATAATAGATTCTTCACATTATTGAAATGACTATATTTCAGAAGAACAATGAGATGGCTTTGAATTCTTCTGGTTTCCATTGGGAAATTTATTGAGAGAAAGCAAGAAATCATTTTTCTATGACTTCTTTGAGAGAGAATGAATGGTATCTCAAATGGGTAGACTAAAGTACTTCTTAATTCTTTTTTTAAAAAAATTTGTTTATTTTTAAACATTCACTTCCGTAAGATTTTGAGTTCCAAATTTTCTCCCCTTCTTTCCCCTCCTCCAACCCCAAGACGGCATTCAGTCTGATAAAGCCTCTATGTATACATTTATATTAAACATATTTCCATTAGTCATGTTGTAAGAAAGAATTAGAACTAATGAGAGGAACCATGACAATGAAAAAAACAAAAAAAGAGCAAATGTACTTCTCAATTCTAAGATGGCAAACACAGTAATTATTAATTGAATGATTTAAGTACCACTGCTTACCCAGCTACTCCAGTGGATCAAGACCCATCTCTCTATTCTCAAATGATGCTCATCACAAACCATCCATGCAGGTCTATCCTTTGTGATGCTTTTCTAATTCATCGTAGGGAGCTTTTCTTCAGATTGTCTGCTCAATTGCATATCATAATCTAGGCAGTAGACATTTTTCATCACTTGACTCTTCCTATGTGATTAGTTGGGTCACACTTTTTTAGTGATTAAGAATCTCCTCTGGGAGATTTCAGTATTGAGGAGCAGCTGGGTGGCCTGGTGGATAGAGTACTGGTCCTGGAGTCAGGAAGACCTGAAATCAAATGCTACCTTAAACACTTGTTAACTGCATGACACTTGGCAAGTTAGTTAACCTCTTTGCCACAGTTTCCTCATCTGTAAACTGGGGATGGTGATAGCATCTACCTTCCAAGTTTGTTGTGAAGCTCAAGTGACACAATAATCATGAAAGCACTAATAATCACATTTACTTGGCACATAGTAGGCCCTATATAAATTGTTATAGACGTTGATACAGTTAGCATAATTTCATGGATAAACAGAAGCATCTGAAGGACCTCAACTTAACACAAGTAATCTTCTTTTTTTAACTTGGAATTTGCGCTCATAGAGCAAATGATGTGGGCACACCATGCGGGAGGCCCTGTGCCAGTGTCTCCCATGTCTCACAACTGATTCCAAAGTTCTTTAGAGAGATTTTCAGAGTGTCCTTGTATGGCTTCTTCTGACCACCGCATGAACATTTGCCCTGTGAGAGTTCTCCATAAAATAGTCTTTTAGGCAAACATATGTTTGGCATTTAAATGTGGCCAGCCCACTGGAGTTGCACTCTCAATTTGAATGCTTGGCGGTTCATATGGAGAAAGGACCTCAGTGTCTGGTACTTTATCTTTCTGGGTGATCTTCTGAATCTTCCTAACCCAATTCAGGTGGACTCGGTGTACTTTTCAGGCATGAAGCTGATATGTCCAGGTTTAAATAGGAAATCATTAAAAGAGGGAAAGCACATATAAATATATCCAGCTCTTCTTAGTGCAGCACCTGGAATATAGTAGGCACTTAATAAATATTGATTGATTGATATACCCAAAGAGCTAACTTTCCCATTTTTCTCAGAAAATTTTCTCAGAAATTGACTTCTGTGGCTTGTGTTTATTTATTTATTTTATTGTTTATTTTGCTTTTTAGTTTCTTCATCTCATTTACTAAGTAGGAAATACCCATATATTCCTAAAGATCTAGTCTTTAGATCCTTGTGTTTGTGTGTATATAGCAGTACATTTCTTCAGAGCTGTCATGTGTTTCCAAAGTAGCTTTTGTTTCTAATAACTTAACCAATGAACTACACAACTTACCATTAACGCCGTGCATAGAAGAGCAGTAGGTCTAAACTGGACCTGAGTGACTGTGGTTCGGACCCAGGAGGTTCTAAAATATTAGAAGCTACATTTCCAACCCTGATGATTTCAGTTGATTTCAGTTTGCTTCTTAGACTTGAAATCTCTCTCTCTCTGTTTCTCTCTGTCTGTCTTTCTATGTCTCTATCCAAAATCAATATTTCAAGCCTTCCATTAGTTATCATTTTTACCTCACACATTAATGAGATTTACTGTATTGTTCATTGATTTTGGGAAGGAATGACTGAAAAAGCATTAGATTTGATGTCAGAAAGCCTGGGGGTTTATTTATTAGTTCAGCTCCTTCTTAACTGTGTGATCCCTTCGACATATACTTTCACGTATCGGTCTCATTTTCCTCATCTGCAAAATTGGGAATTTGGTTGCTATTCAGTCCCGTCTGACTCTCCATGACTCTGTGTACCAACTATTCGTGAAATTTTCTTGGCAAAGATACTGGAGGGGTTTGCTATATCCTTCTCCAGTTTTATGCCAGCAGGGGTTAAGTGACTTGTCTAGCATCACATAGTAAGTGTCTGAGATTGCATTTGAACTCTAGTCTTTTTGACTCCAGGCCCTGTGCACCATCTGCTACCCCACCTAGCTGCCCGAATATGGGGATAATCATATCTAATAAATGAATCTTACAGGATTGTTGTGAGGATCCAATGAGACGATATGAGAAAAGTGCTTTTTAAACTATGGAGGGCAGGAGGGAGCAAGCATTTATTGAACACTGACTATTAACTACCAATTAAATACTGACTATTAAATATTGACTAAACACAGTGTCAGGCATTATGCTAAGCACTTCACAAACATCTCATTTACATAATTTCATGTGTCCCTGGATAAATTCCAGTTATTATTTGTAATGATAAAGTCTTTTATAAATATCGATGCTTTGATAAAGTAGAGTTGGGTGGGGAATCTGCTTGCTGTAGTACCTGTAATGCAGATAGATAGTTCTTTCAGAAGGTACTTAGTCGGTGCTGATAGCCCTTTGCAGGAACACATAAAAATTGTCTACCTGTTTGGCCCTTGGTGTCACTGATTCAGTTAGTCTGTGCTTCTTCCTTTTATATATGACATTTAAAAATCTTGGATGATCAGTTAACGGGCATTTATTAAATACCTGTTCCGTGCCAGGCATTGTGCTAGATGCTGGGGATATAAAGGCAAAAAACTAAGTAGTAAGGAGCATACATTGTCTCAGGAGAGATACTTAGGGGACAGTAGTAAAAAGGGTGGAAATGAGTGGCCACTACTCAATTCTGCCTTGTGAAAGATGACTATTTTGGAAGAAAAGGCACTGAGGCCAAGGTCCACATCAGTAATCCTGGCATTAGCACATTAAAGATCTTTGGGAGCCATGGAAATAGCAACCAAATGTGAGTACAGAGAGCTGATTTCCCAGTCACCAGTGGAGTGAAACAAGGCTGTGGGCTTGCTCCCATGCTTTTTAGCATTATATTTTCAGCCATGTTGTCAAAAGCCTTCAATGAGGATGGACATGGCATCAAGGTCAATTATGGCACAGATGACAAATTCAACTTGAAAAGACTGTAAGACAAGACCAAAGTGGAGGGAGTGTTAGTGCATGATTGACTGTTTGCAGATGATTGTGCACTCAGTGCAGCCTCTGAAGCTGAGATGCAACAAAGTATGGATCAATTCTCTGCTGCCTATGCTAATTTTGGCTTAATAATTAACACTAAGGAAGCACAGGTGCTCCATCAGCCAGCACCACACCTTCCATATGAGGAACCATCGGCTACAGCAAATGGAGATGTTTTGAATACTGTGGATAAATTCACTTACCTTGACAATATACTTTCCAGGGATATACACATTGATAATGATGTTGACCTCATTATCATTGTCAGAGCTAGCTCAGTGGTCCGGAGGCTCCAAAGGAAAGTGTGGGAGAGAAAAGAACTGAACTGACCACCAAACTGAAGGTCCACAGAGCTGTTTTGCTAACCTTGTGTACCCATAAAACCTGGACAGTACCAGCGTCATGCCAGGAAGCTGAATCGCTTTCATTTGAATTGTCTTAGGAAGATTCTGAAGATCACCTGGCAGGATAAGGTACTGGACACTGAAGACCTTACTTGAACTAAATTGCCAAGCATTCAGTGCAACTCTGATGGGCTGACTACTGTTGGAATGCAAAATGTACACTTGCCAATAAGACTATTTTATGGAGAACTCACCTGGGGCAGGCGATCACATGGTGGTCAGAAGAAGCCATACAAGGACACTTTCAAGGTCTCTCTCAAGAACTTTGGATTTGACTGTGCAACATGGAAGACACTGGCACAGGACTGCACAGCATGACGTGCTCACATCAGAGAAGGTGCTGTGCTCTATGAACAAAGCAGAATTGAAACAGCTCAAAGGAAATGCAGCATGTGCAAGTTTAGAAAATTCACCCCAAATGTTCGCATAGACTATTGATTAGTGAGCTCATATTGGTCTGATCATCCACAGTCGGACACATTGGAACTTGACTCGAATATAGTGATGCCATTTTGGTCCTTTTCAAGAACAAGGGATACCAATGAACAGAAAGACAATAATCACATCATATGTATGTACATACTACAGCCATGTACAGGGTCATGTACCTATCCACACATACACGCAGAGACATGTATACACATATATGCATATATGTACATACAGAGACATTGTATGCATATACATGCTATGTCTTTAATATATAATTTCATAATAGCTATTATATGCATGTGTTGGTACTGGGAGCCAATAATCATAGCATATGTGTGAGTACATTCACAGATATGCATAGGAACAGACATACATATACACAGGTACACATAGAAACATGTAAATACACATGTACACACAGACATGTATACCTGTATATAATGCTATCACTTTAATATATATAAAACATAATAACTAGTATATATGTGTTTGGATACAGAGAACCAGTAGCTGTAGTGTGTGTGTGTGTGTGTGTGTATGTGTGTACATATATATATATATATATATATATATATGTACACACAGACATTCATGGAAACAGACAGATCTACATATATACACACATATACATACAATTATATGCTTATATGTACATATACAGGGACACATGCTTATAATTATATTTAATGTGTATAGGAGCTTGATATATGTGTGTGTACAAAGAACCAATAATTATAGCTTGTGTGCATGTACATACATAGACATGCACAGAAGCACACATTTGTAAACACACTGTACATGTATACATGTGTATGCATGTACTCACATACGCTATCATTTTAATGTATTTTATATATAAAAACTATTACATACATGTACACACATGCTATCGCTTCAAGGTTTGTAAATCTATAAATATGCATTAACTCTTTTGATACACATAACAGCCCTGTGAGTAAGGTACAATTATTCCCACCTCACAGATGAAGAAAATGAAGTTTAGAGAAATTGAATAACTTGACCATGGTTATAAAGCTATCAAATGTTGGAGGCAGGATTTGAACCCAGACTCTTCTGACTCAGGTTCAATTTTCTTTCTCTAAATACATGTAGTCTCTGCCCCATCCCCCCAGTCTCTTTTCCCCTCCCATTCATCTACCAACTTTCAGATGGATGAGCTGTTCTCTGAAAATGTGTTTGTAAATTGGTTATTTGGAACTTAGAATTCATTTTCCCATTTAAAAAAACAAAAAACCAGCCAATGGTAGCTGTCTTCACAGAGTGGTCAGTAAACATCTATTTAAGTCCTGGGATAGCTAGACTGGAGTGATAATGCTCTGAGCTTGAATTTGGGATGTTTATATTGAATCAAAGATTTAGAGCTAGAAAGAACCTTAGAGGTCATCGAAGGGGAAGCCAAACCCCTCTTATTTTCTGGGTGAGGAACCCAGGGTCCAGGGAGTTGAAATGATTTGCCTAGGATCCCACAGATAGGACCTAGAAGAGGTGGGATTTGAGTCCTGGTCCTCTGATTCCAAGGTGGTGCAGTGGATAGAACATTGGGCCTGGGGTTGGGAATGTAATACATTCTCCTGTAATACAGGAGAATGAAGGAGAAGAGGAGAAACCATTTCTTCCTCTTTCATTGATTAGTGGGGTTTGTAAATTGGGGAGTTTGTATATATCGCTTAATCTCACATTAGAGGGGCTGAAGTGAATCATAATCAGACCCACAAAATATTAGGGTTAGAATGGCCTTCACAGACTGTCTAATCCAAAACATAATCGAGTGAGAAAACTCTACAACGTCTCCAATAATTGGGCATCCAGCCTTTGCATGAAGGGGCAAATTAATATCTCTGGAGGCAGTGGTTCCACTTTGGGACAGTCTCATTGTCAGTTTTTTTCCTGACATCAATCCCACATTTACCTGCTTTCATCTTCCACCCATTGTTTCTGGTTCTGTCATCTTTGGCCAAACACAGATCTAGTCTAGTCCCTTTTTCAACATGCAGGCCCTTCAGATACTTAAACTTAACTGTTAGGCCATCCAACCTGAATCTTCTTTTCTCCAACCTAAACATCCCTGGGCCCATCAGACATCCTTTGGATGCCTTCCTGCATATTAATATCCTTATTAAAACTGCAGTGCTGAGTTTTTATTTTCCAAAACAGATAAAAGACAACTCCCCCCACCCCACCCCCACCCCCAACACTTTTTTGCAAGCCTTGGCTCATTCTGGGCATTCCAGGTTTGGGATTATTACTCTGAGTCCACATTTGACCATTTTGTGTTCATCACTAGGGCATTTTACTCTGGCTTCCTCCTTTTGTACGTCATTTAAAAATCTTGTTTACTCAATCGATAAAGAAGCATTATATCTGTTGTGTGCTGGGTATTGTGCTAGGCATACAAAGGCAGAAATGAAACAAGAAGGCACTTACATTGTCCCTCTCAAGAGGGACAGCATGTATACTTTTAAGTGTATAGCAAATATATGTGAAACAGATACAAGGTAATTTCCTGGGGGGCCATTAGCAGCTGGGAAAGGGGATAAGGAAAGGCCTCAGGCACAAGTTGGTATTTGAGTTGAGCTTTGAGAGATCCTAAGAAACAGAGATAAAGAAGATGGGTTCCAGGCATGAGGGCCCTAGATGGGAGATAGGGTGCAAAATAGGGGGAACAGTAAACATGACAATTTGACGAAGAATATATGAAGAGTAGTAACATATAGGAGCCTGGTAGGGAAGGCCTTAGACCTCAAAACAAAAGTTTGTATTTGGTCCTAGGAGTCATAGGGAACCCCTGGAAGTTATTGAAAGGGGAGTGACGTGGTCAGACCTGTGTTAGACGTTTCACCTTGAAACTGATCCAACCTTTCGGAGAGCGATGTGGAATTATGCCAGAGTTCTTAAACTGCCTGTACCTTTTGACCCAACAATACCACTCTACTAGGTCTTTCCAAAGATGATTAAGGAAAGAGGAAAAGAACTTTTATACAGCTTTCTTTGTGGTAGGATGCTTCTCATTGGAGAATGGCTGAACAAGTTGTGGTATTTAATTATGGTAGAATACTGCTGTTCTGTAAGAAATGATGGGCTTGATCATCAACATACAAAATGAGCAGCACTCAGAGAATGTTGTATATGGTCACAGCAATATTGTCTTGAGAACAACTTTGAGCAAGTAAGTCATTTTGATTATAACTCTCCCAGTTAATTACAAAGGACCTATGAAGGAAGGCCCTATCTGCATCCAGAGCATGAGCTGATAAATAGAAATATGTATAGAAAGATTTTACCCATCTATGTATATACACATATATGTGTCTAATAGTAGCCATCCTTAGGGCAGGTGGGAAGAAGAAACAGAAAGTTCCATGATAACTTTATTATATATTTAAAGGGAATAGCAGGTTGTAGATAATAGATTTGCAGTTTCATATGCAGTCATCTTTTTTTATTTGGCAGCTGTTTGGAGGATGGATTGGAGGAAGGGGGAGTTATGAGGGAGCAACTCGATAAAGGCACTGTTGGAACAGTCCAGGAGAGAGGTGATGGATGCCTCAATTAGTATGGTATCAGTGTGAGTATATAGAAGGGGACAGATGTGAGAGATTTGGATGTAGAATAGGTAAGACTTTGCCATGATGGGTAAGAATGAGGAAAAGAAGGTGATTTCAAGGTTGTGAAGCTGGATAACTGGGAAAATGGTGGTTACCTTGATAGAAATAGGGAAATTCAGAATAGGGGTAAGGTTAGTGTGGAGGAGACAGATAATGAGTTCTGTTTTAGGAATGTTGAATTTGAGATGTCCATGAAAGATCTGCTTTTACCCAACAAGTAGTTTGTAATGTAAGGGCAACTAGGTGGCACAGTGAATGGAGTGCAGAGTCTGGAGTCAGGAAGACTCCTCTTCTTGAGTTGATTTCCAGCCTCAGACACTTACTAGCTGTGTCACCCTGGGCAAGTCACTTAACTCTGCTTCAGTTACCTCATCTGTAAAATGAACTGAAGGAAATGGCAAACCACTCCAGTATCTTTGTCTAGAAAACCTTAAATGGGGTTACCAAAAGTAGGACACAACGGAAAAAATGAGCAACCACAAGAAGTTTGTGATGCAGGTTTGGATTTCAGGAGAGAGAGTAGGACTGAATACATGGAACTGGAATCATCTGAATAGAGGTGGTCATTGAATCCGTGAGGAGCAATGAGATCAACAAATGAAAAAATCTGGGGATAAAGCCTCAGACAGCAGCCATAGTTAGGGGGCATGATGATGGTGATCCAATTGGCCAGAGAGGAGGAGACCCAACAGAGCATGTGTCACGATAACGTAGAGAGAAAACTGTATTGAAGAGAAGCGAGTGGCTGCCAGATACTGTCTAAAAGAATGAAGGTGGAGAGGAGGCCTTCAGAGATGTCAATTAAGACATCCAATTAACATCCAAGGTCCAATTAACCTTGGAAAGAAGAGCTTCTCTTGAGTGATGAGGTCAAAAACCAGTTTGTAAGAAGTTAGGAAATAAGTCAAGTGAGAGAAAGTGCAAATAAGGAATGTAGATCGCTTTTTCTGAGGTCAGCCCTGGAAAGGAAATTTTGGGACAAGACTTTGAAGGGATGTGTGAGGGTTTTTTTTTAAAGATGGAGGACACATTCAGGGGAAGCAGGGTGTTTCTGAATGTAACATTGTCCCAATAGAGTGAGATGTTAAAAAACTGGAGGCTCTTTGCTCACATTATCACCTCCCTTCTCCCCCTACCCCCATACTTTACTAGCTTCTAGTTTTTTTTATTAACATGCTATTAACATTAATTCCTGTTTTGAGAAAAATAATTCCTATTTTTCCCTTTAGGCAGCAATGGAATTTAGAATGAGTTTCTTAGTTTTGATACTGTAGCAATAATATGCTGAATAGTGGTTCATTTATTTTCTATGTAGTTTATGTACTGACCATTTGCAATTTTCCATAAACTTTAATAGACATTTAAGTGTAATTTAAAATACCCTTTTCCAAATCCTACTTTTTTGTTGATTTTTAAAAACTTGGAGGAGTATTACAGTCAGCAGGGAATGAACCAATTGCTAGAGAGAGATTGAAGATAGCGGTGGGAGTGGACCATATTTGTGGGGACATTTGACTGGACCATAGGGGAAGGATTAGGATCTAGTATACAAGTAGAGATGTTGGGCTTGATGAAGGGCCATGTCTTCATCTGAAACCGTAAAAGAGGAGAGAATGAAAGATGTTAGATGACTGATGGGCAGCTGTACTCTTTATGCAGCCAAACCGGTCCCTACACAGCTTCCTCTTTTCATCATGCTCAGAATTATTTGTGTTTGAGTACCTTATGTGTTGGCTTCCCCTGAAGAGTCTTTTCCTTCCTGTTCTTTTTCAAAATTATTTGAAGTTTGCTATTTCTGAAATCTCATGTGCACATCAGTCCAAGCCTGGAATTCCCCTTTTTTATTTATTATGAAATCTAAACTGTTGTGATCACTTTCTCTTAAGGTTTCTGTAATTTTACCTTGGTAACTAGATTCTTATTGGTCAGAATCTGATCTCAAATAGCAGTTCTCTTATTGCTTTTTCTATCTTCCTGAAATTAATAGTGAGGCAAGTTCAGAATATATTATTATATTGTATATTATTATGCTATAACAATATTAATGCACATAAGATATATTATATTATAATATTAATATACATAATGTATAAGATTTATAATATATTATTATTTTAGGAAAAAATAAATCTCCAGTAGATACATCCTTAAATTCTGTTGGTCTGTCTCCACCTCTCTTTTGCCTATAAACCATTTTTGCCTCAGGTCATATTTACGAATGTTACATGCCTTGTCTTGTCTGTTAGATATCAGATTTAAGTTCCTTGAGATGGTGTCATTCTTCATCTTCATAGCCTTGGCATTAGAGCAGCTAGGTAACACAGTAGATAAGAGTGCTGGGCCTGCAGTCGGGAAGACATCTTCCTGAGTTCAGATCTGGCCTCAGATATTTACTTAGCAGGGTAACCCTGGGTAAGTCACTTAACCCAGTTTGGCTTAGTTTCCTCTCCCCTGTGAAATGAGCTGGAGAATGAAATGGTAAACCACTCTAGTATCTTTGCCAAGAAAACCCCAAATGGAGTCATGAAGAGTCAGTTGGTCATGACTGAAAAAACATTTGAACGGCACAACCCTTAACATTGAGCACAATTGAAACATCTCCCTCCTGATTTAGTCAAACAAATTATTGAGCCTGAAAAATAGGAAATAGATAAAAGTAAGGATGTTGTCTTCGAATATAAGCATTTCTTAGAGATAAAATTTACCCAGTGTAAAACAGTTGGCACAAGAAAAGAAACCAAATAACCTAGATATAACCCCCATCAATGTACATGACAATGGAAGGCAGCACAATCTTAAGAGTAAAAGATCACTGGCAAAATGTTTCAGAGGAAGGTGATGGGAAATTAAGGATGATACTGCTTTACAAAATAGCCAGAAGCAATAAATAGCAGGGAATATAAGGTAACAGGAACTTTGGTAGGAGATTTGGCTAAAGCTTGTCATTCTGAGGGTCAGTGAGTAGAATACTGGCCCTGGAGGCAGAAGGACTTGAATTCAAGTCTGGCCTCTGAAACTTACTAGCTGTGGGACCCTGGAAAAGTCACTTAACCCTGTTTGCTTCAGTTTCCTCATCTATAAAATGATCTGAAGAAGGAAATGGCAAAGCACTACAGTATCTTTCCAAAAAAAACCCCAAATGGGGTCACACAGTTGGACACAACTGAAACAACTCAACCACAACAGTCATGCGGATTGCTTTTAGAGAGGAAGCAGAAAGGACAGTGAATAGATTCCAAATAGCATTTGCTGCCATTTCATAGCAATCTTTTATGATCGTGAAGTATAGTACTTTTGTACCTCAGTAGGTGTCACAGCGTGGCATAATAAAAGCTAGATTCCTCAGAAGTAGAAAGACCTTCTCAAGTCTTGCCTCTGACACAGACTCACTGTCTGACTTCAGGCAAAGCACTTAAACCTCGCAGAGACCCAGGCAGTCTCTAAATTGCAGATCAGTTTTCAGTCTGGATTGATACACGAAACTTCCTTTCAGAAAGTTCCTTGCACCAATAAAATCACAGATCCTATCCAAAAAAAAAAAAAAAAAGACTGTTAAAAAAAGAGATTAATTTGGGAGAGTTGGAAGAAATCTTTGCTGAACATGCCAAATTACATAGATGCTTACTTTAAAAAAATGAAAATTTTATTTTCAGAATCACAGTCTCTCCTCCCATCCTCTCTCCTTCCTTCCCCTCAATTAAGAAAGCAAGAAAAACAAAACCCCAGTTAAAAATATGTATAGTCAAGCGGAACAGATTTAATGATTACTTTTAAAGATATCCAATAGGAAGGAAGATTCCAGAAGAATGGAAAAGGTCACGGGTAGTATCGTCACATACACAAGAAGCAGTTCAGAAGATATCAGTAACTACTAGCCCCTAAACCTATTTCTCATCTCTATAAAATCTTTATGTAAAGGGTATCTCAGAAGTTTTAGTGCAGTTTTAAATTATTAAAGTTTATCATGCAAACTTAAAAAATGGATTTGATGAAAACCATTAAGGAAAGCCTTTCTTAGGTGATTTTTTTTTCTAAAGGAGACTGTCCTCAAAGTCACACATTAAGAGGTATAGAGAATATGAGATCTTATTTTGTGTATTTGTTGATAATAAATAAAACATTTGATTTAATGCTTCTCTAGTGTTGGGACCATAGCATTCTTTGGAAGGAATCTTCAAGTTCACGTAGTCCAAGTTTTTTGGGGTTGTGACAACCTGGGAAAATAAAGATAGAATTGTTTCCCCATAATTTCATGGGCCGCCTGAAATCTATCCACAGGTGTTTTGAATATCTCTGGGCACTGGGTTAAGAACCACTAATCTAGTTCATCTCTTGATTAAAAAGATGTAACATCCTTTGTAACATCTCTGACAAGTTGTCAGTCTAGCTTTCTTCTGAAGGCTTCCAGGGAAGGTAAATCTCCTATTACTTCCTGTGGAATTTTAATATGTTTTGGACAGTATTAATTGTTAGAAAGTTTTTCTTTTCGTTACACTGAAATTTGCCTTTCTACACTGTCTGTTAGTCTTCCACATAAGACTATCACATGCTAGTTATAATGATGCATACTTACAACCTTCCCTATTGGGGAGGCTGAAGTTTCTAGATTGCTTGAGTGTGGGAATTTTGATCTATAATAGGACTGATAAGACTTGTCTATCCTGAACAAGAAGATAAGGAGACCTTGTCTTTAAAAAAATGAAAAAGAATCTTATCATGTTTTCTGCTAAGCTGTTCTCGAAGTGTGGTTTGGAGATCTTGGGGGTCCTCAGAATCCTTTCAGAGGTTAGGTAAAGTCCAAACTATTTTCCCAATAATACTAAGTCATTTTAATTTTCAGTACTGTAAATATCAATAGATATAACTCATAGACAAAAGCTCTTTGGAGGATGCTGTTAATTATTTTTAACAGTAAGGGGACTTTGAGACCAAAAAGCTTGAGAACCACTGCTCTAAATCTTCTCCACCCTGAACATCTCCAATTCTTTCAGATAATTCTCGTATTATGGCATTTATGGCCTTTAGTTCACAATAGATATCTTAGGTAGGGTCTGAGTTGTCCTAGACAACTAGATAGTGCAGGAAAGTCAGAAAGTCCTGATTTCAGATTTGGCTTCAGACACTTACTAGTTGTGTGACCCTGGGCAAGTCATGTAGCTCTGTTTGCCTTATTTTCCTCATCCATGAAATGAGCTGGAAAAGGAAATGGCAAACCAATCCAGTATCTTTGCCAGGAGAGTTGGAGAATTGGACAGGATCGAAAAACAACTGAACGGTAATGATGACCAACAGTGGGCCTGTCACCTCTCCTTCTGAATGCTATATCTCTCTTACTGAATGTTAGATCACTTTAGATCTGATTATTGATCTTATGTTCTACTAAAATCTCTACATTTTTCCCCCACATAAATTGGTATCCAGCCCTGTCTCTTGAACTTATGCCATTTTGTTTTTTGAATCACGTATTAAAAGATTTAAATTTCACCAGATCCATTCATTTGTTCATTATACTAGCATGTCATTATCTTTTTTTGGCACCTGAATCTTTTTTTCTGATATGTTATATATCCTATCTTAGAGGCAACTGGGTCATTCAGTAGATAGAGCACTGGGTCTGGAGTCAGGAAGATCTGAGCTCAAATTCAGTCTCAGACACTAACTGTTGGATCCTGGCCAAATCACTTCACCTCTGCTTTAGTTTCCTTAACTATAAAATGGGAGTGGTACTAGCATTTCCCAGTGTTGTTATGAAGATCAAGTGAGTTAATACTTACAAAGTGCTTAGCACAGTGCCTGACACATAGTAGGTACTTAATAAATGTTTCCTCCTTCCTTCCCTCTCTCCCTTCTTTCCTTCCTTCCTTCCTTCCTTTCTTCCTTCCTTCCTTCCCTTTCTCCCTCCCTTCCTCCCTCCCTTCCTTCCTTCCCTCTCTACTTCCCTCCCTCTTCTCCCTTCCTAGCTTCATTCATGAAAATCTAAGAATACTACCTATGCCTTTATCTAAGTCTTTGGTAAGAAAGTCTGGCTATCTACTAGGAAACCAGAATCTACCCAGCAAAGAGCAGTTTACCATCTGATCTGTTACTGACCACCAGAAAGAGTGACCTTTAGGACCTGTTTTCCATGGACCAAACTCCTCCACTCTAGGACAATTAGCTTTGGCACTTGACCCTGAGACTTGACTCTCCTGATTTAGGGTGAATCAGTAAAAACTCATGTTACCTACTGTATATAGGCAGTCCAGACCATGCTTTGGATCCCATTTAATTATCTACCAAGAACTCAGGATCTACTCAGTAAGCTTCTTACCCTTTGCCTTGCTGCCTTCTTGTACTTCCTGCACTGCACCCAGCCCTCCTTCTGCCTTTTGTTGTTCTATGGGCATGGTTGTTAACTAACCTATGGCTCCATTTACAATCCCTGTGATTTTCCAGAGGGAAACTCCTTTCTCTAGCTTCTACTTCCTTAAACGTGTTCTATCTCTCTGTTAGATTGTAAACTGCTTATAGTCAAGGACTTTTATGTTTGTCTCTCCAGTGCCTAGCATATTGTACCAGGGTAGGTACAAATTCATTCATTCATCCTGTACCGAACAGCCCAAGATCACGGATAAATTCCTTCCAAGTTGACCACAGCTTGTTCATGATTATTTTTTGTATGCCGTCACTCATCTTAACTGTACTATGGTCTGGCCTGCATTTAATTCATATTTTTCATGATAATGATACTGAAGACTTTTTGAAATGTTTTGCTGAAATCCAGGTATACTAGATCTATGGCATTCCATTTATCCATTGGCCTATTGTCTCTGCCAGAAATAGTAATCAGGATGGCCAGCCCTGACTTGCTTTTGATGCAGTCCAGTGGCTCTCAGTGATCATCTATTTCCTTTCTAACTTTGTAATGATATATTATAGAATTTTCCCAGGAATCAGTCAAATTCATCAGCTTGGTATCCACTTTTTGAAAATTGGGTTTATATTTGTTGATCTAAAAACTTACAGCATGACGTAAAAGATTGTTGACAGTTCATAATCATATTTACCAGTTTTTAAGCACTTTGGGAATTATTTCATCCATATTTTAATGGTGCTTAATAAATACTTTGTATTTGATTGAGTGTAGGTAAGTGTTCTCTTAACATCTCCTCTCTTATCTTGCATTTGAAATCTCCCATAGTTATTTTTGTCCTGTCCTTTCCTGAACGTTATCTCCTTGCTAGAGAAAACCAAAGTAAATTAAAAGCTGAGTAACCTTTGTGTTGCCTATTTTTATTGGTGTATCCATACCAAAGAGTTCTATCTTCATTTTGATCCCTAAATAGCTAAAAAAAAGAATCTTGTGATATTAGCATTCATAATCAACTTAAGATCATTCTGTGATTTAATATTCCTGATAGTCATTCAGTAACCCTGTTTTGTATTCATTCTCAATTATGTTCTAATCAAGTCAACAAGCATTTAATTAAATGTCTGCTATGTTTTTTAGGCATTATGCTAAGCTCTTGGGATACAAAGGAAGGCAAGAGCAGTGCCTGCTGTCAAGGAGTTCATAGTGTAATGAGGAAAATAATATGCAAACAACTGTGTACAAATATCTTGGAGGGAAAGCATTATAACTGAATTCATGGGAGCTGATGAAGTCATGAAATGAAGTAGTATGTAGGGGGAAAGAGGACCCATGACAAAACCTTGGGGAATGCCCACAGTCAGCAGACCCAAACTGGTTGAAGATCCAATAGATGAGACTGAAGAGTAGCCAGATAACTAGGGGGAAAACGAGCAGAGAGCAGTACATCAAAAACCTAGAGAGAAGAGAGAGGGTCAGGGAGAAAAGGGTGAGCAACAAAGTCAAAGTCAAGAAGATGAACAATGAGAAAAAGCCATTGTTCTTCTGTGGGTCAGTAAGTTTCCTTTAGATAGTTCTTCCTTTTCATTTTTTTTAATCTTATGTTTGTATTAGAAATTTATTCTTTAAAGTTTTCCATCTCTTCTGGGCCATCTTCCCCTGTAGAATTTTAGTCTGTGAGATCCTCCTCTTTTTCCTTTGAACTCTTAAAATTGACTGTCCCCAAACCTCTGCTGCATTTCCTTTCTCTCTCTCCCACCTTCTCCCTTTTTCTCCCCTTCTTTTCTCCCTTGTTTAACTGCTAAGCATTACAAAGGGAGATAGTCTCTTCCTCCCAAGGTTCCCATATTTTTCCACTTTAACCACCAACTTCTCCTTGTTTGTGAAAATGAGATCAAGAGTTGAAGTTCCCCTTGTTGGTTCTTCCACCTTTGAAAGAATGAAATGGGCAGAATAAGAATTTGTCAACTTCTCTGCTTTCAACAGAGCCAGAACTGCAGCCTAGCCGAAGTGACCCATCACTGCTCCATTATGCTTCTGAATCAGGTTTGTGATTGCCGTGCTGAATTCCTTGTCTCTTTCTAAGAGGCCTTTCTCTCTTTATCCTTCTGCTGAATCTCACCCAAATATTCTGTGCCTTTTTCATTCTGGTTTGTGAATTTCCTTATATGAACTTATTTTCTTTATTATTCTTTTTAGATTGTTCCTTTTATCTAGTCTCTTCTTCTCTATAATCAAGAATGCTTTTATTTCTATCCTACCAAGTCTCAGTCTTTGCAGTCAAATTTGCCCCCTAAATTTGAGTCTATAAATTCAATTTGTCTTGTAGTCATATTTTGTTTGTGTATAGACAGCTGAAGCTATACATGGATTTTATTGATGGTTCCTTTATTAGATATTGTCTCCTGTGAATTATCACTCTTCTTTATTGATAGTTCTCTTTCTTTATTTACTTGGTACTTTTGTTGTCATTCATTGTTCTTAAAAAGGAGCAATGATATCCTGAGAGTGATGTCTTGACCTGCACATGAATTGGATTGAAGTGAGGCAGAGTTGTGCAAAGTCATCAGCCTCATCCCTCCTCCAGAATCATCAAATACCATGACAAGACCAAGGTCAGGACTGTTGGTGTTGGTCCAGGATGCAATGGGTGATCTTGGCCTTTCTAAATTAAGATCTTTACTAGGTCTCAGTCTATATTAGGTCACGCCCATTTAATGACTGAGGGCTGGTTAAGAGTTTAGACAAAAGATGACTCAGTTTACTATCACAAAGATTTTTATAGCCTCTGGTTTAACAGATCTATGTGGGTAGTTTTCTCCTTTTCCCTCCATCAAGCCTTCATGATCAGATTTGCAAGACTCGAGGAAAATACATTTTTATTTTCCCTCATTAGATGCATCTTTTGGGCGCTTTCTGTGCTTATGTACATAAGATTCCACAATGGAATCCACAACTGAGATACATTTAACTTTTCTGAGGAAGATTTTCATCTGTGGCTTGATGGATGATATCATAAGTAAAGTCTAAGGCAGGACAGAGTGACCTTTGATGTGGTGAAATTCTCTAGATGTTCCTTTTTATGGATGACATGATATTAATGACACTGAGCCCCAGAATACTACAGAACCTTCTAAAACCTTCACAGTCACTGAAAAGAGAAGGGCTTCATTAGAAAGTTAGGAGTTAGAAAACTGTGATTGTGCGTATACATTCTCCTGTCATGTTTCCATGTAACATTTTATCTTATAAAATATTCAGAGTCCATTGATTTATTAGTATACTAATGCTCTGCTTTTAGAAGAGCTTTCACGTCTTTTATGTCATTTTGCCAGATGAGAGAAATAAATAGGGGTTATCATTATTTTATAGAAACAGGAAATCAACAATAAGGTAGGTCTCTTGTCTCTATACAGTGCTTTTTCCAACGTGCTACATTCCACTTTCTCTTTCTTATTTGTCCTTGACAGAGCCAATGTATGAAAATCTAGCCTAAATGTCATGGTGACATAGGCTTGTAATAATATCAGTTACCAGTAAAACTGAGGCTGGCAGATCTCTTAAACTGGGGAGTTTTTAAAAAAAAATTTAATCTTTTATTTTTCCCGTAGTTAAACTCAGGGGTTCTGAGCTACAATGAGCGCTGATGGAATGTTTTCACTGTGTGGAATTAATACATTGAACTTATGCAGGTTCCCTAATGTGAGGGCAGCTAGCCCAGGTTGGAAACAGAGCAGGTCAAAGCTGTGCTGCTGATCACTGAGCACTACTGATTGTGCAGTTCCAGCCTAGACTGAGATTGGGAGACCTAGTCTTTAAAACAAAAGTGTAGTCCCGTAAAATATAAACTCCTTGAGGTCAGGGACAATCTTGCTTTTGTGTTTGTACTTAGAAGAGTGTGTTGTACAAAATAAGGGCTTACTGTTTGTTAAATTGAATGAATTAGATTTCTTACTGGTCAGCTGTGTAAAATGTAATATATGCTTTGTTGCAGGTGAAAATTTTTTTTTTATTTCTGATATGAACAAAAGAGCTTGTCATTTTGTTAAATGTATTTGAGGCAGTAGGAAGAAAGGAGGAAAGCCGCTGTATAAATTAGGCAACAGGTCTGGGGAGGAGATTCTTAGGTCAGCCCATCCAGGTCTGGATGCTTTGTAAGACTTAGCAAAAGCAAGTTTAGGAGGTCCTGGGCACTGTAGGTGGGAAAGAGGGTACAGAGATAACATTCAACCTCAAAAAAATCATAGTAAATGGCTTTTCTTTCTTTAGCCTTCATGGTCACTGTGCTGTGTATTGGCATAGAACTTGTGTAAAAACCACAAATTGCTTTTGTTCTGGCAGGTTTCAAAGGTCATTCTCCAGTGTACTGATAGGCCAAAAAAAAAGAACAAAAACCAAACCCAGAGCTAGGTTGAACATTACTTTTGTTGATTTTAGATAGTGTGTGTACGTGCATGCATGTGTGTGTACGTGCATGCATGTGTGTGTGTGACAGTGAGAAAAGAGATAAAAGGAATGACAGACACAGGAGACAGAAGAAAAGACAGAGGGGGAGAGAAATGCAGAAGAAGAGGAATGGTGGTTTAGAACTGAATTTTAGAAAGAATTTAATCCAATAATAATCTAATATGGTGCAGGGGATAAGATGGGGTTCCCAAAATTTCCACAGTGGTTGATAAGTTCATTACCCACTCTCCTTTTCTCCATTTAGAGAATCAGGGAAATTACTTTTTTTTAATAGAGAAGTAACTGGCAGATACCTGCACCCATATCTTTGGAATCTCTCAACCTCTTGCCCTGAACCTCTAAATCCAAATTAGCAACTTGCATAGAAGGCAGACCTGTCCCAGCTATCCGTCACTGCCTGACACCCTCTGGTGGCCTTTTCGTGCCATAGCAGCCTTTTGTGTAATAACCTTACTTTTAGTAAAGCACCAGGGGAGCAGATGTCATAGGATTTTATAGTAGAAATCAGCTATCATCTAACTTGGCATCTCCCAAACTGTTCTGTGGAACCCTGGTTTCTGTGTGATGTGAATTAGAATCTTGTGGGAGAAATTCTGATACTTAGTTGCATTTTTTCCTTATACATGAAATTGAGTATCAAATCTATTTATCACATGTGGCAATTTTTTTTTTCAGTTTGAAAAATAGACTTAATGCCCTCTGAAGTTTTCCCATTTTTCTTCTTGGCAAATATCTTTCTCCTTATTTCCCTTTCTACCATATATCAAAGTTACTCCAATTCCCTCATTTTCCAGATATCTTTTCTCAGCATTTTTGAATGCTGAGCTAATCTGTGCCTTCAATTTATAGATGAGGATATCAGATAAATAATTTGTAAAAGAACTTTGCAACCCTATATAAATGCTAGCTGAGGTCCAGAGAAGTAAAGGGACTTGCGCGAAAGGGACTCTCACTACTATATCTGACAGGCCTGATATTTGAACACAGGTTTCTTAAGTTCTGTCCAGTTTCTTCCTTTTACATATTGCTGAGTGACCTTTAAAAAGATTAAAGTTTAAGAAGGGGCAAATTTTTACATAGTGCAGTAGAGAGAGATCCAGCTCTAGAGTGAGGAGAACCTAAGTTCAAATCCAGCCTCAGACATGCAGTAGCTGTGTGACCCTGGGTAGGTCACTTAACCTTAACTGTCCCCTCCCCCAAAAAAGAATGGTTCAAAAGACCAAGCTATGTCCATTGACATAGTGCATATTTTAAACTCTATAAGGCAAAAAAAAGAAAAGAAATAGTAGGGTGAAAATTATATTTGCTTGCAATTATTTGTATTTAAAATACATTTGCTCAAATAGGAGCAATTATAGTAAATTTAAAAAAATTATGTATCAATTGATGCACCTGGTCCTTTCAAGTATTTACTGAATCAGACCAGAGTCCATGGTTGTGTGTAGATATAAAATGTTAAACACAAATCACCTAAGAAGGAAGGGATTTATGGACAACAATTACAGTTAACTCCTATAGATTATGAATTTTTTCTTCTCTTGCCTGGAAACAAGGGATAGTCTTGTTTTAGACTTTTTTTTAAGCTATTAGTCTAAATTGTGTTATCTCATATTTCAATATGTTTGCTATAATTTGTCTTTTACCTTTGGTTCTGAATGATCAGTGTTGTGAAGTAGAAATAATGTTGAATTAGCAGGAGAACTGGATTTAGTGGATTTGCCACTAACTTGTTGTATGACCTTCAGGAAGTCACTTCACTGTAAGTGAGAGGGTTAGATTATACGTTCTTCAAGGTTGCGACTAGGTAGAGGATCTTGAAAAGGCAACATGGCATAGTAGATGAAGTGGATGGACTGAAATTTAGCCAGGTCTGTGTTCAGATCTGCCTCAAATAACTTATGACCCTGGGCAAGTTGCTTGATTACTTACACTCAGCCTTTTTTGTTGTTCAGTTGTTTTCAGTCGTGTCTGACTCTTTGTGACCCCATTTGGGGTTTTCTTGGCAAAGACAGTGGAGTGGTTTGCCATTTTCTTTGGCCGTATGTTTTGTACATGAGGAGAGTAAGGCAAACAGGGTTAAGTGACTCACCCAGGGTCACACAGCTAGTTGTCTAAGGCCAGATTTGAACTCAGGAAGATGACTTCCTGACTCCAGGTCCTGCACTTTATGCTAGCTGACCCTTTAGTGTTCTCATATGTAAAATGGTCTTCATCACGGCACCTGCTGATTGTAAACACCAAGTGAATTAATGAATGTAATTCACTCACTTTCCAAACCTTAAAACACAACATGAATACTAGTTGCTATTATTATTAGTATTTTACACTTGACCACTATTAGGAGTAGCTATTATTATTTCCTGTGATCCATATTTTATTTATTGATTAAAGAAAGTTTGCTCTATTAATATAGCACAGTGAGTTCTTTTCTTCATAATTAACTTTTTAATGAATGGGAAATAACACAGGGCTGCAGCCTTTCTGTGGCAGAAGCTACTTTTATTTCTCTAAAACCTTCAGATCACAGTGAGATGTGGGATTGGAGGTGGGGTGGGAGTGGATAATGACAGTGAAGCCATATAGAGGAAGACCAGGCCTTTGTGATGACTTCTAGCCACATACCCCTTCTACTGAAATGCTCCCAGACTGAGTAGAGACAGAACAGCAATTGTGACTCCACGATGAAAGAAATTGTGCTTTCTTTGAAATACATTTTTTCCCCTTATAATTGGTCTGTAGGGATTTCCTGAAATAGGATTTTTCTTTCCTTAACCCCTTCCTCATTAGTCTGAGGATTACTAATGAAATGTTAGAGATTAACCAGTGCTTATGAAGGGAGGCTACTCTTTCTAGATAGCAGGATGGGGAAATTTCGTTGGTTATTGGATAGAGCTTTGAGGATGGGAGGTCACTTTTCCTCTATTTTTTTCCTTCCTGAAATTTGAGATAACCCAAGGCATGATGAAGGTAAATACCTTACTCTTTAATTCAGACCTTGCTCTAGACTTCCTCAGAGTCCATGTCTGTCAGTGTGGTGGTGTGATGTGGTGCTATGTGGTACTGGTAAGGGATTGGTCACTACCTCCTAATGGTCCATGTTATATGTTGTTAATAAGAAAGAAAAAAAAGGCAGTTCAGCAAATCCAACCAGTCCATCCACCATATGTGATCATAGCTTCAGTATCCCAAACTGTAGCCACCTGCTTCTACAAAAGAGGCAGGAAGTATGTTTTCTCAGGTCTTCTCTGGGACCAGGATTGGCATGATGTAATTACATCGCATTTAATTTTATTTTTTCTCTGTTATTTTACATTGTTATAAGCATTGTGTATATTGTTTTCCTAGTTCTCTTTACTCATTCAAGGTTCCTGCTTCTCTGAATTTATCATATTAGCCAGTGTCTTATGGTATAGTGATGTTGTGTTAGATCAATGGAGAAATTTTGTCCTTGGGGTCCTCTTGTCCTGATTGGTGACTCCTCTACAGCCTGTCCATCAACCTGCTGGATTCTAGATACACACTCTTTCCTCCCAGCTATACCCTACCTATACCCCAACACACACACATGCACACACCATCCCTCCTCTGGAGCCATCAAATCAACTCTGCCATTATTTCTGGATGGAATGTGTTAGTCTCCTCTTCTTCCATCCTAGTTTTCCTGTGACTGTCCAAAGTGTCCCTTCCTGCTCATGTTTCTTCTCCCTCATGTATGTTGTCTAACCCGTATGTTGTCTAACCCTTTCTTTAAATATAAGCCCCTGGAAGACAAAGACTGTTTTTACTTCTGTGTTTATATCCCCAGTAATTACTACAGTGCTTGGCACATAATACAGTGCTTAATAAATACTTTTTCATTCATTCACCACAGTCTGTTTATACATTCTTTATTCACTTGTGTAGCTATCAATATTTTGGTGTTCATGAGACCTTTGTTTGTGATTTTAACCTTGAGGTTTATCCTTCTCTCAATCCATCATGACCTCAAATGTGGTGTAGATGGAGTTGTCCGTTTTCCTCTCATTCACCTCTTTTCCTCACACAGTATCCAAGAAAGAATCCTTAGGATCTTTAGTTTTGTTTTTTGCTTTCCATTGGCTTTTGTTCTGAATACTGAGTCTAATGTATATCCTGCTTGTTTCTTCTCTCCTAGTCTTCAAGTCTAGAGTCTTCAAGTCTTTTTGTGTGTGATGGGTCCCCTAGTAAACTTCTGCAGCCTATTCTTGGAATAATGCATAAAACAAAATACATAGGATTACAAAGTCTACCAGTTATATCACTACATAGTTATCAAAATATTTTAAAAGTTTGTGATAATAGCTATGATAATAGATAGTACTTATATAGTATTACTGTGTGCCAGGCATTGTGCTAAGTGCTTTTACAAATTACCATCTCATTTGGTTGTCACAACAACCCTAGGTGCTATCATTCTCCTCATTTTACAAATAAGGAAACAAAGGCAGGCAGAAGTCAAGTGACTTGCCCACGGTCACAAAGCTAGTAAGTGTATGAGGTTGGATTTGAACTTAGGTTTCCTGACTCCAGGCTTGACCCTGTATCCACTGCACCATCTAGTTCAAGGACCTCAAGTGAAGAAGCCCTGGTCTAGGACAGCTTTCTGTCCTCCTCACAGGTATGCCTACCTCAATACCGTCTCTCCCTAGTCATAATTTCACGCAGCTGCCAAAATGGAACCCTTGGATTTTTCAGGGACCGTATTATGATTATTAAAGATACTTGCCTCAGATCTTTTTTTCCCTTTAACTCCATCAATTGCATATTTGGGACTTATTGTATTACAGTATCCCATAGCAACAAAATATTGCACAGCTGAAAAGCAGCAACTCATAGTAGAAATTAAAGTCACAGGCTGTGTTTCAAGGAAAGCATTTTCTTTTAGTCCTGGTTATAAGGAGTAGCCAATTGACTACCACTGGTTAAATCTTAGTAACACAAACAATTTTTATTTTTGCTCTAAACCCCAGTTCTTTACCATCCTTTATGCTTTTTCCATATGCTATTGTATTTTTCTAATAAATGCCATCTTTTGTGGGTTAACCAACTCTTGTCTGGATTTAAAACTCTGCTTATTTAGTTCATCAGAGATTTCCCTTCCTACCATATAATAATAGGAGATCGCATAGTATATTTGTAGAAATGAAAACAAATTCCCTGCTTTCTTATTTTACTGCTTTGTTTTTCATATATTGTTGGTTGCTACCGTCTTGTGTTATATGATACTTCCCCCAGGGCCCACAAATGGGTACGAGTTTTGGCTTGGCACTTGGTTCAAACTTTAAACTGCAAGAGGCCTCTTAAAGTTCTGAAGTGGCTGCATTACACTGTAGGTCAATAAATCAATCAATATAACCCCTTTATGACTTTTAAGATGACTAGCCCCATGTTGACCATAGTTACTTTTCAATTTGATTAAAATGCAGTTTAATCTGCCAGTGGTTTGCTCTTCCTGAGGCAGAAATACTTAACGGCACCAAGAAAATCCACACTCAATATTTGTGTGACCACATTTCAGTTCTTTAATTGTCTCCTAAAGCACTTCTGTGGTTCATCTTCTGTCATTCTAATTTACTTCTCTCTTTGCCCTGGTCTTTTGTGTTCAATGTTTATGAAAACCCATCGACTCGGTGCTGGGTTATTAGTTTTTCTTCTAACTGCAGACATGATGATGGGGAAGGTGGGAACTGTGCTGTGACCATTTTTCCTTTGAGGGGAAAAACAGTGGGTCTGTATTATTCTTCTGGGAAGTCAGACTGGCTGGAAATAAAAGTTTAGATTTGAAACTATCCTTGTTCTCTTCCAGGTGTTATTAATATGGTTAATGCAGGAGAGATGAATGGGTCTGGTAACCTGATGGATTTTCTCGATGAGCCTTTTCCTGATGTGGGGACCTATGAGGACTTTCATACCATTGACTGGTTAAGAGAAAAGTCACGTGACACAGATAGACATAGGAAGGTATGTAAATGCATAACTGATTAAATGAATGAATGAATGGAAAACTTTTCTTATGCTCTAATTATTTTCCAGCTACTTAATTACCTGGGATACAAATGCAGGAGCATAGTTCCTATCCTCCAGTAGGAGTCCTCCTCCTTTAATAGGGGGAGACTCTATATACAAGGTCTAAAAAAGTTTTAATGAAATTTTAAGATAATTAAAACTTCCATGTGCTGTTTGTATTTTTCTAATAAATGCTATCCTTTGAGGTTTAAGTGACTCTTGTCTAGATTTAAAACTCTACATATTTAGTCTGTAAGAGATTTCCCTTCTTACTATACAATAATAGGAGATTGCTTACTATATTGTAGAAATGAAAACAAAATGCTTGTTTCTTTATTTTTTCTCCTGTGTTTGCCTAATATCTTTGGTTGTTACTTTGATTTATTAAAGTTTGTAGCTCCACTAAGATTTTTGGGACACTCTAAGTAAGAGTGTGATGGCCAAGGAAGGATGTTTTAATTCAGGAGGTTATGGGGATACGGAGTAGAACTCTAGGAGAGTTGATTGACACAGTCTTTGCAGAAGGAGTGGTAGCATTGATTTGTAAATAGTAAAGGTTGGGGTCAGGACTCTGTAGCAGGATAGCAAAGAGATGTACAGTTGAACTAAATGTCAAGCATTGTCTGTAATGGATCTTGTGGTGTTGCATTGGTTGACTTACCAATCAGGACACTATAACCCCACATAAGTAATTCTAAAAATAAGTGGATTATCACCCAGGTGACACTCAGGAGAGTGCCTGGTGTGATCAGTAGGGCAGTTGGTAAGAAGTTGGATGGTTATATAGACTGGGAATAACAAACACAAACATGCAATATATTAGCTTTATTAACCCAAGTCCAGAGTGCTTTCTTCTGTACAATGATGTCTCTATTAATTCTACTAATTGAAGTACTTGATTAAACAGAAAATTCCATTACCTGAACATAATGGATAAGTTTACTGCAATTGGGTCTTTGGAAGTGGAGTGCAAAGCATAATGGATAGAGAGCCAGCCTTGAAGTCAGAAAGACCAGGATTTAAGTCTTACCACTGACATATATTGACTGTGTGACACCTGGGGGGAGGGGCACTAAACCATACATAAGGATCCCTACCAGTCATATGTTGATTTGGAAAACCAAACACATTTATAGATTTATTTATCTTTTAAATTATTTTATTAATACTATGTTATAATTATACATTATTATTATATATCATATTATTGATACATTATTTATTTTTTATCAGTATATCAGCACATTAAAATCAAAGAAGAACTACATTTTAATCTGGCTTAGGATGCATTCAGGGGTGCTGTGGGCCACATGTGGCCTCTAGGTCTCGTGTCTGACACTTCTGCTGTAGGGAATACTCTAAGACTATAAATTGAAGAGAAGAGGCCAACTTTGGCAAAGGAAGTTTTCTCACCAAGGAGTTATCTAAAACAGTCTATTCACAGGGTTGGACCCTGCCCTAGCATACTTCACTAATTTTGTTCATGTAGTAAAAAAAACCTTAATAAAGTAAAATAGCATTCTAAGGTATGCCCAAAGCAACTATTAACAAAAATGACATACAGTTTCTGCTTGTTTTCAGATAACTAGCAAAAGCAGAGAATCCATATGGGAGTTCATCAAAAGCTTGTTGGATGCTTGGTCAGGATGGGTCGTGATGCTCCTTATTGGTCTCTTGGCAGGTGTGTTAATGGTGATTTAAAAACTCTTGCTTTCAAACACATATTATAGAATGGGATTTAGCACAGGACAGGGAATGTCTTTGATTCCATCCAGCATAATTTAATTCCTCAGATAAATGAATGAATTCAGTGACTCATTTGTAATTCAGATATATATAAACCTCAAGGTAGTGCTTTAGAGAGGGTCTTGTATAACTATAATATCAGTAAGACTTTTTTGCTATTGCACATCTTTCTCCAGTAGTGTCATTATTTTGGTGCATGTTTGCCATCCTGTCTCTATAATACAAGCAATATCATTTGGGAAATATCATGGATAAAATAATATAATACCTTTTAGTATTGACTTTTACTCATCATAATGGGCCCGTGAAGGAAACATAGACCCCTGTAATCTCTGAACTTCCACAGGGCTACTTAGCCATCCTTCTGAGTTGGAACTATGAAGAAATCACTGAACAGCCTGGGTTCAAGTTCTGTGGCTCTGTGAATTATTACTCTGTGATCTAAGATTTTTTAACTGGCACATTCTCTGAACCAATTCTTTGGTACTTTGATTCAGTATCTGCCTTCTTATCAAACCATTGATAGCCTCTTGGCTACCTATATACTTTTCTATATGATGTATATGATGACATCCTTTTTGCTGTCTCTCATGAATGAGTCTTTGCAAATATTGCAGTCTACTCATACCATATTCTTCATTGCCATTTGGTTGAACCTTAATTTTAATTCCTTTGAAACTGGAATTCCAGGAGATGTAACCACATACATAGCTCAGAGTCTAAGGACTATTTCTTGGTTATCCAGTATTTGTTACTTGACACGTTCTCTGCACCAGTTTTTTGATGTGATAGGATTTTATATCTACCTTCTTGTCAGAGCCATGATAGTACCTGTTGAAGATGGCTAAAATTAATATTACATTGATGTTTTACATTTTAAAAAATGGAGTAGATCTGGAAGGGGATAGCTGTGAATTGGAAAATAAAGGTGATGGAAATGTGTGATCCAGTTGAATTCAGTGTAAAGTGAAAAAGAGTGATTTGTGTCCCATACCTGTTGTTGGTGGGTGGGCAGGTTTGGAAGCAGATCTAGAAGGATAATCTACCATCTACCAGCATGGTCCTTTCCCCAATTAGCATTCTTGTGGGAGCTCAGTGGCCTTAGATTTGGAGCAGAATGATGGCATGTAAGCTCCTTGGCTGTTTTTGTCTTTGTATCTGTAGTATCTGGCACACTATCCTGGTACACACAGCTTATTAAATGCTTGTCTATGGATCGAACAGTATTGGTACTAAAACCTACTTTGAATGGTTAGCTTTTAAAGGTGTCCTCATGATCCTCGGTAAACTATGAGAAAGCTAACCACTAGATGTCACTGTTGTGCCACAAAAAGAGAACTGATGCACTTTGCCTGCAGAGTATGAAGGAATTTCAGTGAAATGTTGACGTAGGGTACAGAATGTTGAAAACGTGACCAGGAACCCATTTCTACATTTAGTACAATGGAAACAGAAAAGCCTCATTAACATGATGATGCCTTTGTGGAGCCTGGGATATGTTGTCTTCTGAGGTAATACGTTAGGGAAAGAGCATCGGAGTAATTGAATTAAATTGGCAAAATTAGCTTCCTTCCAATCCCAGCTAAAATCCCACCTTCTACAAAGGCTTCTGTGGAAAACCTTTCCCAATTCCCCTGAATACTATTACTTTCTCTATTGATTATCTCCAAATTGTCAGCTTTTTGGTGCTTAGTTGTTTGCACATTGTATTGCATTTTGTACATGTTGTTTGCACTTCTAGTTCCCTTTAGACTGTGTGGAGGTAGGAGCTGTCTTTTGCCTCTTTCTGTATTCCTAGCTCTTACCTGGCACATAGTGGGTTCTTAATCACTGGTTTTGTTTTTTATTGACTGATAGGTGACATTTCTATATCAACTTCAGATTTAGAAAGGCACTTTACATGTCTCTCAAAGCAGAATGACTCACTTGCTTAGAAGGGCACCAAAGGACCGCTGTCCCTTTCCTGATTCTCCACGAAAACATCTAGACCTTACTTTCCTAAACAGTGATGCTAAAAACTCATTTTTTTTTTTACTTCAAACTACTCTTTATGAACAAAATGGTTTCCTTCCATCAGGCACTTTGGCCGGAGTCATAGATTTAGCTGTGGACTGGATGACAGATCTAAAAGAGGGTGTTTGCCTGTCTGCGTTTTGGTACAGCCATGAACAGTGCTGCTGGACATCCAATGAGACCACTTTTGAGGACAGGGACAAGTGTCCGTTATGGCAGAAATGGTCTGAGCTTCTGGTAAATCAGTCAGAGGTAGGTGGCTGAGTGAGATTTCTGGTTAAAAGCCAGAAGACCCATTTAGAACTGTATTTGTGATTCCTTTTTTTCTTCTTTAGATTGAGATAAAGCACCTTCATGTATTGGTTTCCAGATGAGTCCATTGCCTTCTTTGTTTAATATTTAGACTACATATTTTTCTTTTCTTTTCCATTTGCATTTCTTTGATGATAAAAGCCAGATTATAGTTGGAAGTCCCTTCAGGAATGCCGCATGTATGGGGGCATATGTGTGGAGATGTAATCATATCTATATATTTAATATATACATGCGTATATGTATGTATATCTCCAATAAAACACATCTCAATTTCTCTTTGTTTTTATCCCTATTTCTGTTTCTATCTTTATAACTACTCTGGACAAAGGATTCCTGATTTCATTGGTAAAGGTGTTATTTCTACCCTCTTTGCAACCCTTTTATTCTTTAGTAACTCATCTTTGTGAGCTGCTGTGGCTGAAACAGAACCATTACCTTGTGGCCAATTTCCTCCAACTTGAGCTAAACTGGTTCTTGAATGATGGGCAGTCAGTCCCTCCTCAGGCCCATATTCCCTTCCTCATTTGATAGAACTTGCTAGAGTTTGCCTTCTGCTCATGTAGCTTTCAAAAGGGTCACAGTTGTGCAAAGATGAAGCAGTATAGCAGAATATACCAGAAGAATCATATAAATCTATATAATTCACATATATAAACAAATGTGGATAAACATAGAAATGCATATACATGTATGGGTATAAATATACCCACAAGCATGTAGTGTACACATACCAATGTATATGCCCCACAGAGCATTCCATGTGTACGTACATGTAGTATGCACATTCCAATGTGTATGTACGAAAATGTTAGATATATATGTTTTATATGTGTATATGGACTTTCTTCATTGAGTGTTTTGCATACCATTGAAATTACAAGTCTGGTCCAAAAAAATAAATACATGTGTACATTTTCATCCTTGAGTTTCTTATCATGGAGCATTTAAAATTTTAGCTATGTTGAGGAACCATTGTTGACTTAAATGATCCTAACCTAGAATAAGACACGAGGATAATTTAATGAGTCTCTTATTTTTTTGTGCTTACAGCAGAGGAGTGATTTGTGAATAAATGATAAGAGGGAAATTAATGGATGAGTTCTTGAAAATATAACTTAAAATGAGAGAAATGAAACTTTAGTTGGCAGTCTTCACATAGCCTTTGTCAAAGGGAAGCACTAAAAGATATATGTTAATAGTACAGCATAAGAATTGATTTCTAACCCAACTCACAGTTTATATATGGTTACATATATACACATGTATATATTATATATGTGTGTTTATTTTTAAAATCACATATATACTGTATGCCCATTATGTGTGTGTGTGTATATATATATATATATATATATATATATATATATAGTACAATGTAAACACATGCTTAAAGATGTAGATATGACATTTTATATGTTATATATTAAAAAGAAATATACATATGTACGTAGGTACACACATACTCTCTTACACATGTATCTATATACATGAATACACATGCCTATATATGTATACATGTAGATATGTGTGTGTATACACACACATGTGTCATTGAGAGACCAGGAACTCAGAGAAGGACTAGAGTTGATTGTCAGCATTCACATTAGAAGTAATTTGAAGAATGCTTAAAATATAACTAACTATGCTTGGAGGGCTACTTGATCTATGCAGACATTTTCTTTCTTATGCTCAATTGACTTGCCCTATCTGAAGTCATTTGGAAGGTAATTTGTCATTTTGCGAAACCCTTTCCTCTGTGGTTTTCTGTATTGATTTCTTCAAGTCCATTAAATAGACCCAGCTCATGAAATATCACATATCTACCATGGCCTCTGTAACCCAAAAATAAAAGTCTTGATTTGGGTTGATGAGAGAACCTCATGTGTGTTGGGAATGCCCTCCCTCTGGTCACATTTTTGACCTTCTTTAAAGATTATGCTACAGGTATAATGGCTGAACCATAATAATAGTGAGGCAGATTTTTTTCCTCCAAAAAGGACATTTTTAAATGAGTGAAAGATATATATTCAGCTTGATTACTCAGCATGCATGTGTGTACCTCTGACCATATGTGTTGGTATTGATAGAATAGTCTCCTATCTTTGTATGTTAGCATGTATACATGTAGCCATGTTGGCTATAGAACTTTTGTGTGATTCCACTCCATTTTCATCCCTCAAACCAGCTAGCTAGAGAGTCAGGAGATCGAAGGCTTGGGGCAAGGGGACATAAAAGTAATCCCTGACCACAGGGTCTTTTGTGCTGTTTCCATGACAACAAAATGAACATTGTACTCATAAACTTTCCCCTCTATATATTTGAATGAGTTGTTTGAAATAAGTGGTTGAGTGAATTGGTGATCCAATTCACTTCTTAAAACATTGGAAGCCCTGCTTCTATTCAGTGGTATCCTCTTTTCCAAAATGGTTGCCTGCTGTTGTGTGGACGTGGCCTCCATGAATGCTGAAAGAAATGATCTATTTTATAGTAGACAAAACAAATCTGCTACGAACTGGAAGGCAGAATTTTTCTGGCTTATTCCTTCCACAAACATTTGTAAAAGTTATGATTAGAGCAAACAGTATAATTCACTCTTTCCGTGACCAGATATCCTGCCTAGCAGCAGGCCACTATAAACAACACATGGAGAAACCTCACAATATATTCTTATATTCTGTACCTATAGCAATAATGGATAAAACCAACACCAGTCAATTTTTTTCTTTAGAATTAAGAATAAATAAATATAGAAAAAATCAAAATATCATAAATAAATGTAGATAAAATATATATGGAAAAATATAGAAAAAAAGAGTAAATAAATATAGAATAAGGGTTCTCAACCTTGTACCCACAGGCCACAAATTTTAGGGCATCTGTCAACTTGGATGAGAAAAAAAATCTTTATTTTTACTGGCGTCTAACTGAAATTTAGCATTTCCTTCAGTTATTTAAAAACATTTTTTTTGAGAAGGGGTTCATAGCAGCCTTCACCAAATTACCAAGGAAGTCCAGGAAAAAAACAGGTTAAGAACACCTGCATGGAACAGTAACAGAACCTGGCCAGGTTCTCCATGTCTTTGATCTTAATAAATAATAGGATGTATTGCTTTAGACTTTACAATGTCTGATGTTATGTTTCTTGTTTTGTTTTCATTTGTTTAGGGTGCCAGTGCATATATTTTGAACTACTTTCTGTACATACTGTGGGCTCTATCTTTTGCGTTTTTGGCTGTCTCCTTAGTCAGGGTGTTTGCACCATATGCCTGTGGCTCTGGTATTCCAGAGGTGAGTAACTTTTTGGCTTTATTTGCTTTTTATAGTTTTTTTTGTTTTATTTTTTTAGCACAGGTAAGCGAAAACCTGTCTGACAGATGTAAGTCACATGGCCTTTGGAAACTAGAGCACCTAAACAACAGAAACACACATGGCAAAGGAATAACTCATAAATAAAATTATGATGTAATGTAAGCCAAAGAAATAAATTACTACTAAGAAATCTTAGCTGGTGACAAAGTGTATTTTCCATAGTCTGCTGTGTCAGTGACAAGGTAATCACAGTATTCCTTTTTTTTTTAAGTCTATACACTGTATAGGTATGTATAAATATTTTGAATTCCTTAAATTTTCTTCACTTAGATAGGGCTATGTTCAGAGGAAATGACATTATGGACTAAGGTTGATTTCTGAAACCAGAACCCTAGACCAAGGAGGGACAAAATCAGAAAAGTAGCAAAGTAATAAATAAAAATAGCTCTAAATGTACAAATCTGTACAAGTGACCAAGAAAGAAAATGCTTGAAGAGGAATAACTCCCTCTCCCCACTCCCCACCGCAGGACAAGACATTGTTATGTTTTCCATAAATCACCCAAGTCAGCAAAAATGTGGGGGAGGGGGAAGTTCCTAACAGTTAGACTTGTTTTTCTTGGTCTCAGAGGGCAGAATGAGGATAAGAAGTAGATACTGAAAAGAGGAGCATTTATATTTGATATTAGCAGAAAACGAAGTGTTGTAGTAAATTTGAAAAAATGGTAATGGGAGAACTGTCTGACTTTAGAAGAATTATTGAAGTCAGCCAGTCCATTGAAAAACATCAGTAACCTACTTGGTCCAGTTGCTAAAGAGTTGACAGATTAACTCAAAGTTCTTCCTTAAAGAGACTGCAACGATTCTAACATGAAGAGTCAAGAGACAGGGATAAAGACAAGGGAAAAATGTCTAACTTTTTCTCGGATTAGAAGAACAAAGAAATTGAATTATTTCTAGGTACTTTTTATTGAAATGGTTAACAAAGTTTTTTTTCTTTTTTAAAATACTGTTTTATATTTTCTAATTACATATAAAGACAAATTTTAACATTAATTTTTAAAAAATCTGAGTTCCAAATTTTCTCCCTCTTTCCTTCTCCGCTCTCCCTAGGATGGTAACCAATTTTATATCGGTTATATGTACTCAATCAGTTTAACATATATTATGCAAATGAAAGAAAAAGACTTCCCAATATTAGTAAATACATACATAGATGAGGTTTTGTTATCAACGTCCATTGCATGTCAAAGAAACTTTTTAGCCAGGTTCGTAAACACAAGGATCAACGACAAAATACCAAAAGAACCAAGGCATAGAGGAAGGTCATTGCAATCCAAGAATAAGCATATTATGCTATTTCAAGCTGTAGAAGAGAAGCAGTCGGAAAGGGGACTACAAAATGAAAGAGAAAACAGATCTCAGTTATTACAAAAAGTAAGTTCACTGAGGCTTTCCTTTTCAGTTGTATAATTTAAACAAAAGACAATTTTTATCAGCAGAGATCCTACAAAGGAATGGGAATTGCTTAAAGATCCCTCTTTTCCCCAAACCCACAATATTATTCTGGATGCCAAGTTTTAGGAAGGACATTGACAAACTGGATAGCATCAAGAGGAGGAAGTCTAAGGTGATGCAAGGTTTACAGGTCACATGGGCACTGGTTGAAGGAGTTAGAGATATTTAATCTACCTATGTAGGGGGAAAATATCCTAACAATTAGACTTGTTCTACTTGGTCTCAGAGGGCAGAATCAAGATAAAGGATAGATATTGAAAAGGGGAAGATTTATATTTGATGTTAGCAGAAATTTTCTAACAATTTGAGCTAGTCAAAAGTGAGATTTCATTGGAATGTAATGGTTAAATTCAATTCACTTCAATTCAGACATTATGTGCCAGATACTTTTTGAGAGCTGAGGATACAGTGAAAAAACAGAAACAGTCTCTGCTTTTGAGGAGCATACATTTTATTGGAGGTTTTCATGCAAAGGGTGAATGACCACTCATTGGATATAGGTAAAAGTTGTACCAGATGTCCTATGAGGTCCCTTCCAACTCTGATGTTGTATAATTCTGAATGTATAGCGCAGTCTTAAGAGTACTGAAGAACCTAAACCCTATGTATAATAATGTTTCTGTGGAAAAATTCCTCCAGAGTTCCATCCTAGAAGGCTAGGATCACGTCTCAGTGTCTGTAATGGTGACGAGTACTCATTCTCTACTGGTGTAACAGTAAGTACCCTAGCATACACAGGGCCCTACTACAACAGGTTCTTAGATCTGCATTCATAAAAGAAAAGCAACTTTCAAGGGGTTAACAATCACTTTAATCAAGCACAGGTATCAGAGAAAATCAGAATTTCAGAGACAGTGCTTCCAAACTGCCTAACCGTTACATCCACACACATGTGACCATTACATACATATGTAGTTACCATAGAGGGAAGTGTCAGCTTCTGGGTTTTAACCAGCTCCTTAATGGCTTCCCAGAGTCTCTCTGGCCTAAGAAACACTTCCAGTCAGTAAGCCTCAAAGTAAAACTTTACCCTCTCAGTATTTATACACTTTTAAGAGCCAGAGGGCATAACCCTCTGACCCAGTGCCTCAATAGAAAAAACAAAAGGTACTTGGGACTCTGCTACAAAACAACTACCCTAATCAAACTTCCCTCAATGGGCAGGCCCATCAGGGGGTGGGAAAGATCTTCTTTAATCATATTATTCAATGAGAGGCACTTTTAGCAAAACAAAAACAGCAAAAGATCCTAATTTGATTACAATACATGTAATTACATACAGCCATTATAACTGATTAGTCAGTGCTGAGAGGAACTCAGCCAGCTATTGATAGTGGTTCTATATAATAGGTACATGCTGCAGCCCAGAGTTAGGGTTGAGAAGTGAGATAGAAACAATAGGAGATTATAGGGCTAATGCCATGGCAGCCATGAATATCTCAGCCATTCTGAATCCTGAAATACAAAGGACTCCACATGGAAGACAGAACCAAAACATTGATTCAGACTCCAGAAAGCCAAATCCATCATAGTAACAAAAATCTATACATAGTAACAATGCAGAGGACAAGACCATCCCATAGGCTTCCCACAAACCAGCTCCATTAAACAAAATCACAGACAAGCTCTCCCGTGCACGCTAGTTGCTGCCTTTCCTAGCTCTGACTATTCTATGATCAACTTCCTCTCCACTCTCCTCCAGCTTCGCCCCTTCTTGTTCTGTGTGACTGTGTGACTTGACTCATGTGACTCAGGCTTCCATGTGACTTAAGCAGATCACATGGGCCTATTCATGGATGGGAAAGATCTCCACATTAAGAAGCAAAAGTACATTAATACTAACCAGAAATACATTATTAATACAGAGTTTAAACAGGCATTCTGATAGGATGGGGATAAAGAGTTGTGTGTACATTCCCGTCAGTGTAAGTGCTAGTAGAAAAGGGATGGAGTCGGGATTAAAAGGCTGTCTTTTCCATTCCATTGCCAACTTCTCTCTTTCACATGGACCCTATAGGGAAAATTGCTCAGAGGCTGTAGCTGCCAGTGTCTTTGTGTAATATAAGCAAGGACTGAGGTAAGAGACATTGTGATTTGAGAGAAGAAACAAATTTGAGTAGACCTTCAACCCTTGAGGTGAGGCTATTAGATCAATAACAACACGACATCAAAATCGGAATGTATAGAACATGAACTCTAGAGAAAGGAGGATAATGGAACCCACTGATTGTAGGTGGGGCAAGGAGTGAAGACAGTGGTCAAAGGAAGAAAGAATAACTTCAAGATTGGGGAGTAGCAGCAATTGAGGTGGGGTTTGGAGGGAGGAGTAACTTGAGGCAGTAACTAGTTTCTTTGTCCTTTAGTATCGCCAGTCCTGCAACAGAGAAACCGTCCGAGATTGGGAGGGACATTCTGCCTAGCATCCAGGTGGTCAAAACAGCTGAGAATTGAGAAAAGGCCATTAGATTTGTCGAACAGGAGAACACTAGTAATTTTGGAGAGACCAGTTTCTGTTTAGAGAAGTCAGAAGCTACACTACATAGTTAAGATAATATGAAAGGAAGTATATTTTAGCCACAAAAGGGCAGAGATAGAGGAGAGTAGCTAGCAAAAATGGATGAATCAGGTGAGGGTTTTTTGAGGATGGAAGAGACATAGGCATGTTTGTAAGTGATAAGGAAAGAGACAGTAGACAGAGTGAAGCGAAGTGAGAGGGTGGTATGATTCATTTGTTTTATAGGGCATTTACTGGATTCAGTTTAAACTGGTCTGTTGCATTTTGGTTTAGTTCTATGGTTCAGTTTATTTGATCTTTCCTTTTATGAAAACTCTGCTGGAAATATTGATGCATATTTTTTAGAACATTAACCTCTTAACAAGTTTGACTTTCTATTTTCCTCACTTTTCCATAGACCTGGTTTCCAGGTATTTTGGGGTTGGTATTCTAGTGCCTACAACTTTCCTAGAATTACAGTTTTCTTTTTCTCTTTTTTTTAAGGTAAGAGACATTGATGTACTTTTAGTTCTTGATTGATAGGAATAAGACCTGTGAAAGGGTCACATACTCAGATTAACACTACATAAATATGGTAATCCGGTACAATGGAATTATGCTGTGAGAATTCAAGTGATACAGCCACTTAGGGGTATTCCTCATTCACAGTAATCAGAATCTGCTTCTTACTATAAATATTCCCCTCCAGCCTCCCAGTGGTGTCTCTGGAGACCATGTATGAATAGCTGTAAGGAAATTATTTAGTAATTATTGTTGAAGGTCTTTCTATAACTAAGTCATATAACAAAATTGATTTGTTAAGCCTCCAGTCTGGTCCCTTATCAGCCTTTTAATTTTGAAGTCTCTTATGCTTCCATCTCAGCTGACATAATCAAATTTTCCCAAACTGATGAAATTAAAATATAAGCCAGTCTGAAGTTAATTCTAAGTCTGGTGAATCAAAAGCATAATCCTTTATAGATGGGTTTTGTAGTTCCAGCTGTCTGTGAGATTGCAGCCTGTATGTACATCCATAACCCAATCTGTGCACTGCTAGTTCTTTAGCAGCTAAGGATGTGAAAGACTTATCCATCTTTGTATTCATTACTTCATCGAAGTCCTCTCTCACATTTTATCCCCAAATATGTGTGTTTTCTTCAAAGGTTTAGTGTAGCTATGTCTGTTTGGATACTGGAAGCCTATATTGAGCTTAAGATGGTCTATTCATCTAGTTCATTGCCTTTAACAAAGATGTAGCATCTTTTAGGATCTCTGTTTCAAGCCTTTGTCCATCAAATGGGAAATTTTTAGAAAGAAGTATGATACCACGTCTTGCTTTTGGGGCCTCTGCAACAAGGACTTGATGCTTAGACCAAAAGAATCAACGGGAAGTTGATTCAGAAGCTTTCTGTGTATTTCCTGTGACATGTTTGCAATAAGTCTTTCCTTTCATGGTAATTATTTCCATATATTCCTTTTTTATTGAATTTCCTAAACCATAGTTGATGCTTGAAGGAATTTTTGTCCCATGTAATTACAATAAAACTTTTTGTAGTGAAACTATTTGTTATCCCTCAGATGTAGTTCTGTCTCTAGAACCAAAATATTCAAAACAGAACTTCTGAACTAGAATGATTACTAAAAGTAACCTCCCATCACTACTGCCCATAAACCACCACTATTACCTTTCCTGACATTGAAACTATGGCAGGAAATCTTGGATGTTTGACAAAGCTTCTGTGGTAAAGTAAAAAACCCCCAAAGTAAGGAAAATGTAGAACCTAGGGATCAGTTTTCTTTCTCAAAGTGTTTTCATAATATCCATGAATGTCCATTAAAAAAAACCAAGAAATACATAAACCAAACTGTAGATATACACTGAATCTATTAAGTGTACAACCTACTATATACTTTATATACAAACTCTTACCATAACCGAAAACAATACCAAAAGACTCATGATGGAAAATGCCATCCACATCCAGAAAAAAAATGAGTCTGAATGCAGATCAAAGCAGACCATTTTATTTTTTTAAATTTTGTCTTGTTTTATGCTTTTCTTTCTCATGGTTACTCCCATTTGCTCTAATTATTCTATACAATATAACTAATGTTTAATATGTTTAATAAGAATGTATATGTAGAGCCTCTATCAGATTGCATGCTATCTTGGGGAGGGAAAAGGGAGAGAAGAGAAAAAAATTTAAAACTTAGGGAAGTGAATGTTGAAAACTAAAAATAAATAAATTAACTAAAAACCTCAAAAACTATTACCATTGTGCCCAGAGAAACTCCCCTTTCATTTCTTTAATGCTTGAAAGTCCCCTCTCTTTCCCTTCTCTGACCACCCTTTTCTCCTTGATACATTTTTCTCCTTAGGTAGTTGGTGTAGTACTCTACTGGTTTGCCTTCTTCCTATCTGGCCTCTCTTTCTCAGTCTGCTTTGCTGAATCTTCATCTAGGTCACTCCACTAATTGTCGGTGTCGCATAGGGCTCTTTCCTCTCTCTGCTATTTCACCTGGTAATGTCATCAGCTCATATGGATTCATTTATCACCTCTGCAGTTGATTCTCACATTGACTTATCCAGCCCTAACCTCTCTCTTGATCTCATTTTTCCATTCCTGTATCTTAAAATAATCATGTCCAAAACTGAACTCATCTTTCTCTCAAACTCTTCCCTATTCCACATTTTCTTATTATTGTTGAGGGTTTGCAACCTAAATGTTACCCTTAACTCCTTACTCTGTCTTACCCCTCCATTTCTGATCTGTTGTCAAGTCTTATTAATTTTATCTTCATGGCTTCTCTCAAATACACTCCCTCCTTTTTAGTCACAAAGCCACCTCCCTGGTGCAGGCTCCTGTCATGTTGCATCTGAATTATTTCTATATCCTGCTGGCTGGTTTCCCTGCCATGAGTCTCTGCCCTATCAGTCCATCCTCCACTTTGCTGTCAAAGGGCTGTTCCTACCGCTTTACTCAGTAAACTCCATTAGCTCTGTATCATTTCTAAGATCAATTATAAAGTTCTCTGTTTGACATTCAAGCTATTCATAATGTACCTACCCCCCGATTTTTTCAGTCTTCTTACACCTCACACCTTCCCACCACCACATACTCTGTAATCCAGTGACACTGGCTTCCTTGCTGTTCTTTGAGCAAGGCATCCTATCTGTCCTATATAGCTCTAGGTGTTTTCACTGGCTGTATCTAATATCCTGAAAATTCTTTCTCCTCTTCTCCACCTCCTGGCTTCCTTCCCTTCCTTCAAATCCCAGCTAAAATCCTTCCTTCTACAAGAAACCTTTCCCATTCCTTCTTAATTCTAATACCTTTTCTCTGTTGATGATTGCCTATTGATCCTGCAAATAACTCATTTGTGCATGGCCGTTTGTATGTTGTCTCTCCAGTTAGTCTATGAGCTCCTTGAGAGTAGGGACTATATTTTCCTTTTCTTTGAATCCCACTGACCAGCACAGGACCTAGCACATAGTAAGTACTTAATAAATGTTTTACTGACTAAGTGCAGAACTCTGGGGTGTACAAAAAAGGAGAATAAGACAATCCCTCCTTTCAAGGAGTTCACATCCTAATCAGGGAGAAAATACATGTAGAATATTTTGGCTGCAAATCAGGTCTAAAGGTCCCATGGTCCTTAACGTGCAGTAGCAAGACAGCTATTTAAATGCCTCTTCTTTGATGTCATTTCCACTGACAAAATGATACCTGTTTCTGATGTTGAACCAGTTGACTGTGCCAAAGACTTTGGTGGCAAGAACTTTTCCCCCTGGCTCTTCAGTAACTATAACTGTAACACTTGGAGGAGCAGTTATCAAGCTGGATCTTTACAGGGGCTTTTTTCCCAGGATGATGGCTGAGGGCAGTGGGCTGGAAGCAGTTCCATTCCTATAACCAAAGATATATTTATCACTAGAGTTTGCAAAATTCTCTGTTTTTCTGAGACCACAGTCATTTGAAATTTGTAAATTCTTAGACTCTCACTTACCTGGACCCTTATAATTTCTCAGTGTGTATATCTTAGAAAAGTAACTAGTAACTCTAAAGGACCTATGGAGCAAGATGCTATCCACCTTCAGGGAAAGATGGCGGCCTTTTCTAGCACAGCATGCGGAGAGAGAGGGAAGGGAGACAGTTTGGAACTGAAAGTGTAACCAAAAAATTAAATAATAAAAAAAGAAAAGAAACCAGGGAGAAGCAGTAAAAACATTATTATCAAGAAGATGCCAGGAGGAAATAGATTTACCACAAAATTTTGAGGAATATTTAAAAATTATTTTTCACAAATATGAAAATTCACAAGTCATGGATAAAGATAGATGTCCTAGTTTTTTCAGATGTAGCAGAATCTCACCAAACCCTTAGTATCTTAGAATCAAGAGCCCAGAGAGCGCCTATTATGGGCCAGCCAATTCCTACCTTCAAGGCAAGCATTCTGTTGTAGAATTTCTATTCCATATCTCCTCTCTAGGCTATCTGTCATTTAATTCAGGGGTTCTTAATCTTGATAGTCTTTTGAAACCTGTGGAATCATATTTTTAAGTGCACAAAATAAGAATTGCAAAAGGAAACCAAATTTATAGTGCTATAATTATCAAAATTAAAGTCCTTTGCAAAACTCAAAGCGCTATGCAAATTATCATTATATTGTTATGATATAAAATTAATTATATTGTTAATAATATATTAATAACAAGGTAATTAATTCTCTTTATAAATAGCCTAAGCTAGAGCAAGAGCAGGAGCAAATTATCCTATCTTTAGACTTCTTAATCAAGGAAGTGATACAGAATTGTCTAGTCTCTTTCTCCCTATTGCTCTATTCACTATCAGTTGCTATGAGAAATCATCTCAAGTTATGTAGCAAACCATTTGCTATATCGCTATATAGTTGTAGATAATACGCCTAAATCCTCTTAAAAGAAAAAAAACTTGGACAAATGTTCTGCGTATTAGGAAGGCTTCTAAATTAATTACACAAAATTAGAATTTGAGTCTCTACTAAATTTACAGTCAGGCGGTTGACAGGGTTGTCATGACTTCTGGCAGTAAATCTCATTTTCTCTAGTTTGATTAGATAATAGTATTAAATTATTTGATAGAATTGTGAAAGTACTGGTCAAACCTCTTCATGTCATGAATCAGATAATTAAGATGGTGATGTTGTCCCAAATTGGATTTCTCTTTTAAACTGCAATATAGCCATTTAATAATTGATTTGGAAAGTTTGTGGAGGACATTTGGTTGAATTATCTCTCCCTGGAAATAATCTCTTCTCTGCCTGAAAGACGCTTGTCTCAGATGTTTACAGTACTTGTCCTAGTTTTATATACTAATGGACCAGCTAAATGGACTCTATCCATCATAGTTTGGGCAGTAGATATTCCCTATCCATGAGTTTTTTCCTATGTGAATTTATGATGTTATTAACAAGATAATTACAAGATAATTGACAAGATAATATTTGAACTCTCTGCCGTACTTTTGGCCAGTATGCATTCAGATATTTATTAAGTGCCTTCTGTGTGCTAGGGACTGTGTTAAGTACTAAGGATGCAAAGACAAAAGTGAAATAAATCCTGTCCTCAGGAAGTTTTATCTTCTAATGTGAAAGATGACATATATGTATATGTAGAGAGGCTATCTAAGGCACCCTATGTTTGTACCAGACCCCTGTCACATGAACACACATATGTATATGGATATCCTACATATAGTTATCCTTTCTACATCATGACTTTCCCCTTTATGGTTTCAATATTTCATAGGTCAGCATAACAATTTAAGTGGAAATTTGGGGGAAATTTTGTGTAAGCCTCAGACAACATGCAAAGGCCAGAAGACGATGCATAAAAAATTTAGAAACTCAGAAATGCATAAAATATGTGTGTACTATTATATAATATCAAAATACTTTATCTTTTAAGGTTCTGTAAATACCCCTGGAAAGAAAAAGAAGTAATTCAGACTTCTTCTCTGGTACAAAAGGAGGGTCAAAAATTTCATGTGACTTTTCCAGATCATGGCGATACGTTCCCCAAGCCCCACAATGTGGAAGGGATCACTGTATCTATGTATACACACAAATATATGAATATACATGCATATATACATTACACGTGTGTGTTTGTGTATGTATGTATACAGAACACATAAAATAGATGTAAAATACAAGATAATTTTAGAAGCTAGTAGGAGAGTGGGGAAAACACATGCGACTGTTTATTCTTGGATTGATATGATCAAAAGACCATAAAACATATTTCTTCCCGTGATTCCATTTATCTGAGCATCTTAAATGATCTTAGCATGTTCATGGAAAAGATCTTTGGAGGAGAGTCTTTGAGGTTGCATTTTATTGCAAACCAGTTATTTTTATAGTCAAGAAATTCAATAAGATCTTACATTATCTGTACCTTTCAGTCAGTCTTTTGATTATAATCGTGTCTACTGGAGAATACTGTGAAAATATATTTGTTCTTTATATTTTCATCAAGAATGCTATGTACACATGCTGTGAGATATTTCTTACAAGGACTTTGTAGAGATTAGAAAGTAAACATATAGGTCAGTAGTTCTTGAAGTTCTTATGGTAACTTAGTCAGTGGTAATACCAACTGATTCATTTCAGTTTATTTGGTCTCTTCCCTTCTTTCAGGTAGTTTGAAAATAAATCTCTCAATACTGCCAAAATTGAGATACATGTGAGGTAGCCCTTAAATTATTAGAATGTCTAGTATTCAAAGAAGTCTACTCCATTTGAACTTCTTTATCTCAGCAAATAGCCGAAGACATTGACACGTGGTACAGTGGGTAAAATTGCTGGGATTTTGAACTCAGGAATACTTAACACAAATACTATCTATGCGACTCTGGGCATGTCATTTAATTTCTCTCCACTCTAGTTACCTTATTACTAAAAAAGAGGTGATACTAATAACATCTACTGCACAAGATCATTGTGGGGATCAAATAAAGTGTTTTGTACTCAATGTACTTAATTATTGTAATGTAGTTTAATTAATTATAATTATAATATATTAATAAAATATAAAATTATAATAATAATTAATGTACCTTAATGTACTGCATAAATGTGGCTGTTATTAAAGTAGTTCATTTCATCATATTTAGTGACTTCTCAAAGATAATTAAGTTTGGGGACTGAGTACTTCAATATGTAAAGCCCATCCTCTAGAGTAGTATTATTTTAGTTCCAGTTGAAATACTACTAAATGTGTAAAGGAAAGACATATGTTGGATTTAAAGGAAAGAGTTTTTTATTTTGCCCTTAGTAACTGGGGTCAGCATAGAAAAACAATGAAATTAGGAGAATATTCTACCCACCATCAAAGCCTTATTCGGTAAGATTTTGCCAGGGTTAGGGTTATTGATGCAAAACATTGAAGTATTTCTATACCCCCCATATAGTTGCCATAAGGACATCATTAGATAAACTATTTCCTTTTTATGGACAAGAAAAAATAATTATACAAGTCTACAATATTCAAAGCAGTTACATCCTAGAAAATATGTTGGAAGTGATATGAGTGAAGTATTGATTTTAGTATTATTGAACTTAGATTTTAATTTCATTATATTAGGTAGCATAGAGTAGTAGATAGGGAGCTGAATTCAATCCACACCTCTGACAGATATTGTGTTCAAATCATTTACTTTCTTATTGCCCTAAACAATTCTCTGAGACTGTAAATTTCAGTAAAGGTGCCAACCTACGTGGGTAAAGGGCATTCCTGGTGTCAAAGAAATCACAGACAGGTCCATTTCCTATCCTTATTATATTTATATTTTAATATCATACAGTATTATACCAAACAAAGTAAAAATAGGAGGCAGCATAGATTTTAACATTCATTTTTATTATGATACACAAAAACTGCTACTTGAAAAAAACCTGTATTTTTTGAAAGATGTAAGCAATTTCTAGATGCAGCTACAATCTCATCTTCGTTGTCTCAATAATTCCAAAGAACAAACACATTTCTCTGATAAGTTCAAATTGTTTTTTCTTTTTCTTTTCTTTTCTTCTTTTTTTTTTTTGATAATCTCGAAATTTCATTACCTTATTTTTAATCCTTTCTGACTTTCAGATAAAGACCATCTTAAGTGGCTTTATTATAAGAGGCTACTTGGGGAAGTGGACGCTCTTAATCAAAACTGTTACTCTGGTCCTGGTAGTGTCTTCTGGCCTCAGCCTTGGAAAGGAAGGACCTTTAGTACATGTGGCTTGTTGCTGTGGTAATTTCTTTAGTAGCCTGTTTTCCAAGTATAGCAAGAATGAGGGAAAGAGGAGAGAGGTAAGTTGGAGTCATCTTTCCTTCATAGCTCATTCTCCCTCTTCCATACTCTGTTTCATTGATGAACTTGGCACTTAATGTGTAAACATTTGTATTGTAGGTGCTTTCAGCGGCAGCTGCTGCTGGGGTCTCTGTTGCCTTTGGTGCCCCTATTGGGGGTGTACTTTTCAGTCTTGAAGAGGTGAGAACAAACAACTTAGAGTACTAATGGTTTTGGGTGAGGGTGGAGAGAAGAATGGTATTATCTAGAAATGTTTTGATGATTGTTGAAACAATAGAATAGAATAGTGGTGAATTTCCTGGGCTTAAATTTAAGGAAAATTATGAGGTTGGTTATGGGTCATCAACCAGCTTGTGTCTTTTTCAGTTTTGAGAACTAGATTTTGCTGTTGTATAAGAGTTCACTTTAAAAAAAAAAAACCACCACCAACCCTCTTTATCCATAATGGAGTCTTATCTTTAGTATTTAAATCTTTCTTTATTTTTTATTCTTAGAATAAATCCTAGGGAATTGTTTTCATAGTAGGGCCATATCCCACCATGACGAAACAGTGGTTGTGGCTTTCTGTTTTAGTATTCCTGTCTTTTCAAAACAGTAGTGAATCAAATTAAAAACAAAACACAACTTAGAAACTAAATAAAAGTTTCCCATTATCATTTTTGATTTGGTTAAATTCATTTGTTTTTGCTGATGTATCTTACTCATATCTAAAATTGAATGAGTGAATTAGCTGTTGTGTTTGGGGTTTATATCAGTTTTTTTGAGTGATAAGCAACTGAATGTAAATACTAGGATATACCATAAGATGATTGAATTTGAGAGACCTTAGTGATCACTTGGTCCACCCTGTTTATTTTACTTGATGAAGAAACTGAGTCCAAGAGAGGGAAGTTATTGCTTCAAGTACTGAATAAATGTGGGTAGCTGAGTGGCGCAATGGATAGAATGCCTGGGCTGGAGTCAGGAAGACCTGAGTTCAGATTTGGCTTCAGACACTGACTAGCTGTGTGACCCTGGGCAAGTCACTTAACCTTCTTTGCCTCAGTTTCCTCATCTATAAATGGGGTGAAGAAGGAAATAGCAAATTATTCTAGTATCTTTGCCAAGAAAACTCCAAATGGAGTCACAGTCAGGTATTAGTGAAACAACTAAATAATAACAACTGAATAAATCTGAGTTATTATTTATAATATTGTGAAAGTTGATTCTAATCTAGCATCTTTTCAACCTTATTGTCATGCATATTGGCTTGAGATGTAAATTTTACCCTTCTCCTGACTTACTCCTAATTATCTGTTTATTTGTTTCAGGTCAGTTACTATTTTCCTTTAAAAACTCTCTGGAGGTCATTTTTTGCTGCCTTGGTGGCTGCTTTTACACTGAGGTCCATCAATCCCTTTGGGAACAGCCGTCTGGTTCTCTTTTATGTGGAGTACCACACACCCTGGTACATGGCTGAACTTTTCCCCTTCATCCTCCTTGGGGTCTTTGGAGGTCTCTGGGGGACCCTTTTTATTCGCTGTAACATCGCCTGGTGTAGAAGACGGAAGACCACACAGCTAGGAAAGTATCCTGTGTTGGAGGTCATTGTGGTGACAGCCATCACTGCCATAATTGCCTACCCTAATCCCTACACTCGCCAGAGCACCAGTGAGCTCATCTCTGAGCTTTTCAATGATTGTGGAGCCTTGGAGTCCTCCCAGCTCTGTGATTACATCAATGACCCCAATATGACCAGACCCGTTGATGACATTCCTGATAGACCAGCTGGGCCTGGGGTTTACACTGCCATGTGGCAGCTGGCTTTAGCCCTCATCTTCAAAATCATCATCACAATATTTACTTTTGGCATGAAGGTAAGGAAGAAGGAAGCGAGATGGTGACCAGCCTAAAATGTCTGGGTTAACTGTCTAATATGTGAGGGGGAAAAAGAAACACAGGTAGCAGGTAAAAGAAACTAGACTGTGTATCTATCTTAGCTTATCTCTTGGTGAGTGTACATCATTAGTTGCTGAACTGTACTTTCAAAAGCCACATCGATGTTTCTTGGGAGACGAAAGCCCCAATTATACAACATTTAGAATGATGGTGCTAGTGGGTCGGTTTAGAATGATGACGGGTTATAGCCACCATTAGAGAAAGAGAAGAATCCAAGCCTGGTGAAAGCATCTTGGTAAAAAACAAAACAAAACAAAAAATCCCTACCTGTCATACAATCTGTTACTTGAGGAAAACTTAACAGTTTTCCCCAGCCTCCCAGTAATATAGGCCGCATTTTGATAGAGTAATGGAATCTTAGAGTTATAGGAAACCTTCGAAGGCATTTACTATAATTACTTATATTTATATTTAATATTATATTTATTACATATAATATATAACATGTAACATATGTATTATATTTATAATAATTACTCAATAATTTTTCTGTGTTTCAGATGAAGAAAAATATTGGCTTCTGTTAAAAACTCTTCATTAATTTCCTCAGTTTCCTTAGTCAAGGTCACTTAACTTTTCAGGCCTTGGATTACTCCTTTATGCAGATGAGAGGATTGGGCTTGATCTTTCAAGTCTCTTCCAGCTCTGAAATATTGCATGATTTCATGGTTTGTGAGGAAATTATGGTGAGGAGAGATATTGAGAAGGAACGTAAGTGCTCAGATGATCACATGTAAGGCATTTTGTTGGTCACGTGTGTGTGTGGTCTTCCCAGAGGGCACACAGTGACTGTGGTGGTGCAGGTGGACATTGGGTCCAGACCTGCTGGATTTATGCCCTTACATATCTGATTGTTGTTGAGCAGATTCACAGGGACTGAGTGGGTTGCAAGACCTTAGGAGTAGTAAATTCATCTTAGCATCTGCAAGGACAGGGACACTGATTACTAAAGTTTGCTCCTGAATTTGAAGTTTACTAAGCTGATAGTTTGCTAACCTGGCATTCCCCATTCTAAATAGAGCTGAACAAGCCAGTTCTGGGTCCCTAGGAACTTCCTAGAATATAGCAGGTCAGTCAGCAGTCAAACGTGGACTGGGTTATATTCTATCCAGTCTAAAAAGCATTAATTAAGTGCTTGCTGTCTGCTAGGCATTAGGCTATGTTGTGGAGATTAAAAAAAAAAAAAGAAGAAACAGTTCCCTGCTGTTACGTAACTTGTATTTTACTGAATTATGAGGATTATAATAAACTCTCTAATTTTGTATAGTGGCAGGAATGGTAAAAGACTCATGCTGGATAAGACCAGGTTTCCTGATGAATAACTATATGGGTTTGTGCAGTATGGATCATGGTAGGCTAGATTAAGTTAGGTTTTTGCTCACCCATACAAACAAACAGAATAGCCCAGGCCTAGGATAGAGTGCCAGATTTTGGTGGATAACCTACCCCAGGAAGAGGGTGAGGACATGGTCTCAGAAACAACAGCTTCATAGTAATTAACTGTTGCCCACAATCATCTAGACATGATACTGGTCCATTAAAAGTTGAAAATTTTTTAAATTATTTATTTTTAGTTTTCAAGGTTCACTTTTACAAGATTTTGAGTTTCAGATTTTCTCCCCCTCTTTTTCCTTCCCCCTCTCCAAGATGACATGCAGTCTGATATAGACTCTACATATACATTCACGTTAAATATGTTTTCACATTTGTCATGTTGTAAAGAATTAGAACCAATGGGATGAACAATGAGACAGAAGAAACAAAACAAAAAAGAGAGAGCAAATAGCTTGCTTCCATCTGCATTCAGATGGTAGTTCTTTCTCTACATGTGGATGGTCTTTACCATCATGAACCTTTTGGAGCTATCTTAGAATTTTGCATTGCTAAGAAGAGTGAAGTGTATCAGAGTTAAGTCATTGCACAATGTGACCATAACTGTGTACGATCTTCTGGTTCTGCTCCCCTCATTCAGAATCAGTTCATATTAGTTTTTCCAGGTTTTTCTGAAGTCTGCCTGCTCATCATTTCTTACAGTACATTAGTATTTCATTACATTTATATACCACAACTTGTTCAGCCATTCCCCTAGTGGATGGGCATCTCTTCAATTTCCAATTCTTTGCCACCATGAAAAGAGTTGCTATATATATGGATCCTTTTCCCATCTTTAAGATCTCTTTGGGATACCTAGAAGTGGTAGGGCTGGGGCAAAGGGTATGTACATTTTTATAGCTCTTTGGGCTCTTCAGAATGGTTGGATCAGTTCACTACTCCAGCAATAATGCATTAATGTTCCAATTTTCCCACAACTTCTCCACCTTTTATAATTTTCCTGTTTTGTCATGTTAGCCATTCTGACAGGTGTCATGTGGTACCTGAGAGTTGTTTTGATTTGCAATTCTCTACCCAAGAGTGATTTAGAGCATTTTTTCATATGACTGTAGATAGCTTTAATTTATTCTTCTGAAAGCAGCCTGTTCATATCCTTTGATCATTTATCAATTGGGGAATGACTTGTATTCTTCTAAATTTGTCTGGGTTCAATGTATTTTAGAAATGAGGCCTTTATCAGAGATGCTGGTTGTAAAAATTCTTTTCCAGTTTTCTGGTTCCCTCCTAATTTTGGTTGCTTTGCAGAAAAATTTTTCAATTTAATGTAATCAAAATTATTCATTTTGCATTTCATAATGTTCTCTGTCTCTGGTCATAAATTCTTCTGTTCTCCATAAATCTGACAGATAAACTATTCCTTCCTATTCCATTTGAGAATATTTTAATGGATTTTGCCGTATTGAATACTTATCCCCAAATTACATAGCATCAAAAACTTTCAAAATATAGAAATCTACAGGAGGATATCAAAACCTTGGGGGAGATAGGACATGACATTCTATTCTATTTCCTACTAGAATTGTCCAATGAGGCTTTCTCTCTCACTTGAAACTACAAAGGACCTTTGAGGTCATCCAGTTCAACCCTCTTTATGTTATAGATAAGGTAATTGAGACACTGAGAGATTCAGTGATCTGCCCAGGGTCAAGAAGCTAGTAAGCATCTGAGGCTGGCTTCTAACCTGTCTTTCTGACTTCCTAGTTCTCAGTGGTCTAGTTGAAAAAATTCCTCACCTAGTGGTCTAAACTTAGCTAGGCTTGTCCTCTTATGACAGAAACATAGTTCATAATACAATTCTCTTGCCATCTGATATTCCAAGACTTTTTTCCAATTGGTACAATCTGTGCAGTCTGAATAAACCAGTCAGGATAAGAGCCACTCAAAGTCTCACACTCTTTAAAAGATAAAAATTGACTCATTCCAGGCCTTCTAGCTGCTGGTGGTACCTTCCATCGACTCTTCCCTACCAGGCAAAGTGGGGAGGGAAGTTTTTGTGGAAGCCAAATAAGAAAAACCCTTATAACAAATATTTATAATCAAGTAAAACAAATTCTTGCATTGGCCATGTCCAAGAAAATAGAGATATCTTTCTGTACCCTGAGTTTATCATGTCTCTGTTTGTCATAAGTCCTTGGAAATAAAGAATGGTTATTGTAGTGATTAGAGCTCTTAAGTCTTTCATAGTTTTTATAGTGTTTTTGCCATCGTGTAGACTGTTCTCCTGGTTTTGCTAATTTCACTTTGAATCAGTTCATACAAGTCTACTTAAGTTTCCTTAAAATCATCCCTTTCATTATTTCTTATAATAGTTATATAACTATATATATATGATTATATATATAATTATACATATGGTTGTATATGTACCATATATAGCATAATTTGTTCAGCTTAATTGTCCCTAATTAGGGGGCTCCCCCTTAGTTTCCACTGTTTTCTTTGTCACTACAAAAAGAGCTACTATAAATATTTTTGTACATGCGGTTCTTCTTCCTCCTTTCATCTCTTTGGTACATAGGTTTAGGTGCTGTTTTAATTATCTTTGCCTTAGTGCATCCAAAATGTAGGGTAGGGCTCTATTTAGGGAGCATGGTCCAACTTGCTTCCTGTCAGGGGTTCCCCAGAGAGTGCTGGATTTGCAGCAGCTGCCCCCAGAGAATGCATTTTAGTTGTTCCTGTTAAACAAAACCAGAGAAAACAGCTGTCTGTTTTTCAGATCCCTTTTGTTAAAATCTGCCCAGAGTGAACTTCTAACAGTAATTCAACAGAGACCAGCTTAGTGAAAAGACGTTTTTTCTTCCCTCAGACAATGTAATTGAGTTTTATCACTCCCTTTCAAGTCTATTTTTATGCATTGTTTCTTTTTGGCAAAAAAAAAAATCAATGTTATCTGAGTGTGTGTGAAAGTCAAACAAGAACCTGAATTTTTTTTTTTTTTTTTTGAGGGCTGGGATGTTTGATTAAAAGGCTTACTGAAGATTCAGAGCATTGATCATCTCGTATCCAAGGGACTCATTTCTTACACTTCTATATAAGAACATAGGATGTTTCTTGAAGAGATGGTCCCCAAGAGAGGATTCTGACCTTCCCTTTGACTTGCCTGGGGTGAAATGAACACAGAGTAAGATGAACCCCTGTAAAGGGCATCATTTCCTCCAAAGTGCCCCCAGCCTTAGGAATCAGAGATAAGGAGCTGCTATTAACTGCAAGGCCTGTTTACTTTTGTAGTGCACTGATTAAATCAGGGGGGGGAATAATGAAAAAGGTCAAAAGCAGCCTCAAAATTTAAAGAAAAACAGTTGAGCATAGACTCTGATATATTTTACAGTACTTTAAAATATCAGTAATAAGCTATTTTGAATCGATTTTTTAAATGTATAAAGAAACCAAAACATTCACGATGGCAGTGATAATTAAATTAGCATTTTGTAGCAGCCTACCCTCCCCCATAATAAAAAAATTTCCACAGTTCCTTTTGCTTATATGGCACATCTGTTTCTTGCCGCCCCATCTCTAAAATGTTCAGAATATTGTAGGAAAAATTGACAGATTGGAGCAATTAGTACTAACTAAGGCTAAGTGACTGTGTATTCAAGAGAATTAATATTTTTAAAGCATTTTGGAAGATGGAAGGCTGCTGAGGGGAAAGGTTGTTTCTTTATTTTACCTGTGAGCAATCAGTGACCCCCCTTTTCCTTTTTCATGCTGTGCTTGACATTTAAGTTTAAAATTCATTCTAAATGACACAGAAGGGAGAGAGATAAAGCAGCAGAAAATCTCTTACGGCAGACGTTCATTTCTCCATGTTATTTGCAGTTGGGTTTATCATTTCTGTAATCCCTAACAAGGAAATCAGAGATATTGAGAAAGAGGAAATGAAAGTGAAAAGCTCTTCTTTCAGGACAATAGTGGGCCATGCAGTACATTTTGAAAGTAATAGAAATCAGTTATAATGAAAAGGGCATTGGACTTGGGGTCTAAAAAAGTCACTTTGAGACTTGACTCTGCCACTCCCTAACTGGGTGATATTAGAGGAGATATTCTTTGAACCTCTGTTCTCTCATCCATGAAACACAGACGATTATTATGTTAATAATAAATTATAATGAGCAGTTAATAAGCTATTTTATTAATAATTAATAACCTTAATGGTAAATTCTTATTAGTAATATATAACATATTAAAATGTAATATATATCTGTATATACATGTATATACACATATACGTATGTGTATACTTGCATGTATATACATACATATGTGTATACATATATGTGTATATTTGTGTATGTGTATATATATCCTATTTCACATGGTCGTTTCTAGGAAAACTCACGGCAGACCTTAAAGTACATTCAGTAAGTCTTGAATACATTCTTTCCTTCCTCATCCCCTCTCCATAGAATCCCTAGCTTCCATCAAAGCTTAACTAAAGTGTCACCTTCTACAATGAGGCCACTCTTGATTTCCTAGCCACTAGTGCCTTCCTTCTGAATCACTTTATTTTTATTTTGTATACATTTTGTATGCATCTGTAAGCTGTTTCACTTTTGTCTGTGTGTCCTTGCCTGGCAGAGGGTAGGCACTTCATGAATATTTGTTGGTTATATTTTGTTATTGGTATCATTATCGCCTTTTAGATCTAGAGCTGAAAAGGATTTAGTTCATAAATGGGAGCTGTGGTTAACATTACATAACTAATTCAACAAGCTGAACAGTGTTTATCGCTTTTTATGATGAGTAACAAAACATTTTCTCCGTATGTCTCCCTTTCTCCTTCTCCCTCTAGCTCTCTTTCTCTCACTCTCTCACTCTGTTTCTGCCTCTCTCTGTCTGTCTCTTTGTCTCTAGTTTCTTTATCCTGTCTCTTGTCTCCCTCTGTGTCTGTCTTTTGTAAGAAGGAACTGCTTAGGATTAAGAAGAAAGTTGGAATTATGCTTCCTCCTAATTATGACCTTGTGATAGTTTGGTTGTTATGAGGGGTATGCTCACAAACAGTCAGATTGAGGGTAAGGAGTAGGGAAGATGGGCTTTGTTAACATTTTTTTCCATCACTTTCTTAAATCCACATAATCCATAAAACAATAAATCAAACTGTGATTTGTAGCTTGAGCTGGTTGGAGCTGACTACAACACACTCCTGAGTGTTAAAAATTCTCTGGGATATGTGCCTTAATGTCTTTGTTTTCTCTGTGTTTCATTGGAGATCCCTTCAGGCCTTTTCATTCCCAGCATGGCTGTGGGAGCCATGGCAGGCAGAATGGTGGGGATAGGAGTGGAACAGCTGGCTTATCACCACCATGACTGGATCATCTTCAAGAACTGGTGCAGACCTGGAGCAGACTGTGTCACTCCTGGACTTTATGCAATGGTGGGAGCTGCAGCCTGCCTAGGTAATGCTTTTTGTGGAGTAAGGGAGCAGTATGACTGGCTCTTTGTTTATAATCATGTTGAGCTTATGTACTTCATTTTAGAAATGAAAGTTGGCTAGGAAGCGTAAGGCCTCAAACATTCAAGCTTTGCTCTCCTAAATTTCATTCTTACTCTTTGTTTGTTTCACCAAATATAAAAATGGGCCAATTTTCAAAGATTTTCAAAGCATGAATTTTCCACCGAGATTTCCCTAAAAGGCCTAATTGTGACTTAAAACAGAGAGAGATGATCTGGTTTAGTACTTTTGAGAGGCAGAAAATAGTAATGCTGTTCTGGGACAGAGCATAGCCTTCTTACACTTTTTTGTGGACTGGTCTGGGAAAGAGCACAGTAAGGTTTTAATCTTGGCTCAGTATTTGATTTTGTCATCCCATGAGAGATACTGAAATGAGACTGTGGCTGTCCTTCAAAGGAATGATGTCTTGTGTGTTATTTTTTTCTTGTCCAAGGTGGGCGGAGGTGAGGGAGACTTATCTGGATTTATCTTTTCTAGCTGTACATAAAAGTTGTTTGGATGCCAAGTTGTTAATATCTCATCTTCATTGATGGTGTTGTTATATTCACACTGTGGAATGTTATCCCTGATTTTCTGATTTGGCAATCCACATAAAAGTTTGTGTGGTTAAAACAAATTATTCACTAATGGCTCTTTTCTCTTTATACTTGATGACCCAATGGATATCAGGCCTGGAGTCAAGAAGACCTGAGTTCAAATCCAGTCTCAGACACTAACTGCGTGACCCTGGGCTAAGTCACTTAAACCTGTTTGAGTCAGTTTCCTCATCTGTAAAATGAGCTGAAGACATGGCAAACTACTTCAGTACTTTCAAGAAAACCCCAAAAAGGGTCACAAAGAGTCAGACACAACTGAAAAACAACAAAATAGCCAAGTTTTGTATTCATGTTTTTTACCTCTGCATTTTTATGCACTGGCTATATTGCCCAGAGTGGACATCTCCTACATGTCCTATTGAAATCTATTTCTTTTCTTAACGGCCCAAGTCATATTTCTGAACTTCATGAAATGTTCCCTGCTTTCCTCCTCTCCTCCCCTTTGCTGGAAGGGAACCCTTATTTCTTGAATGTCTCCTGCCATGTCTTGTATACTTAGTCCTATTCTGATTTCTGTGAATAAGTTAATAATAATATAATAATAATTCTGTGAATGTCCTATCCTTTCTCTTCCCAATGAGACTGTAAGTGCCTTAAGGCGGGGCCTGTCATTTCATTTTTGTATTCCTAGTACTGAGTTTAATATCTTGCACAAATCGAACACTTAATAGGAAAGTGTGGTACAGTGGAAAGGAAGCTGAATTTGGAATCAGAGGAGCTGGTTTCAGCTCTTGGCTTTGCCACTTAGTATCTGGGTGCCCTTGAACAGGTCACCTGACCTCTGTGGGTCTCAGTTTTCTCATCTTTAAAAAAAAGCTTGGACTAGATAGTCTCTAAAGTCCTTTTCAGTTATAAAACTGTGACCTGATTGCGATGCTCCAGTACGTGTGTACAGAATGGAATTGAAAGGCAAGAGTTCTTTATAGAATTCCTGGTGAATCTGGTTTGAATGCCATGAGTTTTGATTCATAGCCCTCCCTGCCTGTTGAACTTTATGAGTGAACTTTATTTCACTAGAATAAGTAATCTTTTCTCTGTTATATGTTATAACAATGTTATATGTTATAATAATAACTGATGTTTATATTGCATTTTCAGGCTGCTAGGTAGTACATTAGATAGACTGTCGTGCCTGGAGTCAGGAGACTCATCTTTTTGAGTTCAAATCTGTCCTCAGACACTGACTAGCTGTGTGACCCTGGACAAGTCACTTAACCCTGTTTGCCTCAGTTTCCTCATCTGCAAAATGAGCTGGAAAAGAAAATGGCAAAACTACTCTAGTATCCTTGCCAAGAAAACTGCAAATGGAGTTACATAGGGTCAGACACAACTGAAGCAACTAGCAGCAATATTGCATTTTAGTTTGCAAAGTGCTTTTTGTACATAATCTCATTTCAATTTCACAAAACCTCATGAAGTAGCAATTAAAGATACTCTTATTCCCAGTTTGCAAATGAGGAAATCCAGTAAATGCTGGACAAGATTTAAGCCTGGATCTTCCTGAATTCAAGTTCAGAATTTTATCCTCTATGCCATGGTGACTTCCAGTATATATAATTTTTGTATATTGCCACACAATCCATGCCATGGTGTTAGTATGGCAATTGACTCATTGAGGTTAAGGCAACATAGTAAGGTGGAAATAGCATTGTGTTTGAAGTCCAGGAACCTGCATTTGAATCCTGGCTGTTTTATTTTTGCCTGTGTGATACTGAGAATCATCTCCACTTTTAGCTTCCCGGTCTTTTCATATCCCAAGTGAAGGAGATTGTCTAGACAAGCCTAAGTCTCTTTTGCTGCAGATCCTTCAGAACCATGGAGCCTGACTAGATTTTCTTTTCTTTGCAGGTGGAGTTACCCGAATGACCGTTTCATTGGTGGTGATCATGTTTGAGTTAACAGGAGGTCTGGAGTACATTGTACCACTAATGGCAGCAGCTGTGACGAGCAAGTGGGTAGCAGATGCATTTGGTAAAGAAGGCATCTATGAGGCACACATTCACTTAAATGGTTACCCGTTTCTGGATGTGAAGGATGAGTTCACTCACAGGACACTGGCAACCGATGTCATGAGGCCCAGACGGGGGGAGCCACCACTTTCCGTGCTCACTCAGGACAGCATGACGGTGGAGGATGTGGAGACGCTGATTAAAGAGACGGATTATAATGGCTTCCCTGTGGTGGTTTCCAAAGACTCAGAGCGCCTCATTGGTTTTGCCCAGAGGAGAGAACTCATTCTTGCCATAAGTGAGTAAAGAGAATGAACCTAATATTTACTAAGAAGCTAATAGTGCTTTTCGCGTCAAATGAAATTTGAAAAACAAATAATTTATAAGTAATGAAAAATCACGACTTGGCAAAACTTATTCAAGTAAAACAGGACCTAATTCACTTAGTTGCTGACTTATAAATGCCCAGCTTACAAATGATTCATGTATTAAACCTCTGTTCTGAATCCTCCTATTCTGGGCCCTGGCCCACGGCCCAGTCACCCCATCAGATTAGTTCCTAAGTGGAGGAAGGGAAGAATCCATGAAAATCAAGGACCACTTATTCCTAGATGTGGTGGTCTCTTTCCTCTATATCATTCCCCCACTTTTTTTGAATATTTTCATTTTACTTTGTTCCATAATCTTAAATTTAAAAAAAAAATTAGAGATTTATCTATGTTAACAAATATCTCCTTTTGATAATAGAGACATCACTAGGAAGGTATGATAGTCATTCATTAGCATGGATTAATTAAGTTGGATTGTTTTCTACCTGATACCTGTTTTTACTGAAAGGATGGGAATTTTGATTAAGAGAGAAGGCATGTCAGGCAGTACCCAAAGAGAGTGGCGGTAGGAGGTAAAAGCAAGTTAAAGAATCGGAGATGAGAAAGTGCAGGACAAATGCTAAATTCAGGAAATAAGTCTTTTTCCTTCTTCCCCTCCCTTTCCTGTATCCTCCACTGTCAGTTCTCAGGCTAAGATTACTAACAGAGTAGTTAATCTACAGTAGTGGTCCCTAAACTTGTAAAGTATAGCTAGATAAATGGATAAAACATTTATTAAGCACTTACTGAATGCCAGGTACTATGCTAAGCATTTGGGATACAGATTTAAGAAATATAAGACAATTCATGTTCCATAGGAAATTACATTCCAACAGGGGGAAAAGTACATAAATGGAAGCTGGGAAGAAGGAGACATTGCCATGGCATGTTTTGCGTATGGTTGTGAATTGGTAATCTGGTTCTGCTTAAGATGATAGCTTGTCTATCAGCCTATCAGAGCCCATTGGTAATCTGGTTCTGCTTAAGATGATAGCTTGTCTATCAGCCTATCAGAGCCCAAGGTCATTCTGGGGGAAGAGTTCATGACTTTACAGTGGAGAAAGGAGGGTGGCCTTAGAAGATGACACTGATGGCTGGAGTGGTCAGACAGATGGGAGGAGAATGGGGACAGATAAGAATCCAGAAAACGGAAAGGGAAGGAAAAATGGTGACCAGCCCTGCCAAAGGCTTTAGACCGGACAAGAAGGATAAGGACTGAGAAAAAACTTAGATTTGGAGATTAAGAGATCACTGGTAATGTATGTAGCATCGTTTCTTCAGACAATGTACTCTCAGTCCTAAATGATGCATTTACAATTGAGCTTTTAGGATAGAATCTGAATAGTAAGCTGGGAATTGTTTGTACATGGATGAGATTCATTTTGCTAATTTTTTATGGAGTTCAAATGTGCCTGAATATCTTATTCTTCTACATTACATACTTCACTTCTTATCTGAGGAAAGGAGTCTGTAAGAGGATTTTCTTTTAGCATAAGACCTGAAACACTTAGTTTTCAAACCTACTGATTTAATGAGGGGTAATACCTTTTGGATTCATACGTAAAAGTCATAAAACTTTTAAATCAGTTGCTTCTGAGTGAGAGAACAATCTTTTGAGTGAAGTACAACATATAATAAAATTTTGAACAAAGTATAATTCAAATGAATTGGGCAGCCAGGTGGCACAGTGGATATAGAGCACCAATCTTGGAGTCAGGAAGACTCCTCTTCCTAGGTTCAGATCCGGCCTCAGACACTTCCTATCTGTGTGATCTTGGGCAAGTCACTTAACTCTGCCTGCCTCAGTTTCCTTGTCTGTAAAATGAGCTGGAGGAGGAAGTAAAAACCACTCAAAAATCTTTGCCAAGAACACCCCAAAAGGTGTCACAAAGAGTTGGACGCTGCTGAAGCGACTGAGCAAGAGTAGCTATTTCAGTACATAAAGGGTGGGTGATCTCTTCAGGGAAGAGGTGAAAGGCCAGGCAGTTCTTCTCGTTGACTAAGGCTTACACAGGTTAAACAATCCTTTTTTATGGTTTATGACTTCCTCCTCCTTTCTTTCCTGATAGAGGAGCCTAGTTTTTGTTAGTCTCATCTCACATAGAAGCATAGTTGCTTTTCCCTTGGCTTTCTCCAGATCTGCTTTTTGTTGGGGGATGTCAGGTAGAACTGTAGTTGGTATTTATATTCACCTTCACCATGATTTTGCATAAGGACTTTGTACTTTGTAGAAGGGTGTCTTCTCTTTGATTGCCGTTTCTCATTCTTTTCCTGTTGATTATCAGCATTTGGCTTATGGAACCATAGACTGAGCCCTGAAAGGGATCTTAGAGAACCTTTTATTCAATGAACTTATTTTACATATGAGGAAACTGAGATTCAGAAGGGCAAACTAATCGCTAGGTGGTACAGTAGCTAGAATGCTAGACCTGGAGTCAGGAAGAACTTACTTCAGATGTAATTTCAGACACTTACTAGCTGTGTGACTCCGGGCAAGTCACTTTACTGCTGGGTACCTCAGCCTCCTCTGTAAAAATGGAGGTAGTAATAGTGTTGTGTGGGTCAAATGAGCTTCTATTTGAAAAATGCTTTGCAAACTTTGAAATTTGGTATATATGTGGGATGCTTAGCTGAGCCAGGATGTTAATGCAGGTCCTCTAACTACTGTACTTAATTCCCCAAATACTGTACTGAATATCCACTGTAAGCTGTTGACTGATCAAGACTGTATCATGGCTGATGACCTGAATCTTTCTTGGAACTATATTTTTTTCAATCATAACGGGACAGATTGTTTTATGTTAATGAATATAAGACTCTAAGATAACATATAATGTGATATCATAATATATTACAATATAACATAACATAATATAAAATTATATATTACGAGAAAATAATCTCTAAACATGGGCCTGGACTGAAACTCAGCTGCATTTTTTAAGTACATTTAGCATTTTATAAGATCATTCTGCCACTTTATTATTATTATTTTAGCACTTCAGTATCTGTGAAAGCTTAATGTTATCTACACAGTTGGAAAGCTGACTATGTATTCTCCTTTTGGTATGATATACAAAAATGTTCCATAGGCCAAACTCAGACCATCCCTGATAGATTCCACCATTCCCTTTCTCTGACCAGAGAAATCTTTTTTTTATATTTACCCTCTGTTTCTTATCTATAAGGCATTTTCTTATTCTTGTTTAAAAAACTGTCCTCTCAAATCAATGGTGATTCAACTAAAAAAATGAAGCTTTTTGAAAATCTCAACAGAAGCATATCCCCTAGTTTCCTCTTACCTGCTCTCCCAGTGATATTAGACATAATTTTATCTGGCAGAAACCATAGTGCTTTTCTCACCAAAGATTATATTTGGGGTATATTTTTTTATACATTAGGGATAAATATAGAATTGCATTATAATTCTTTCCTCTCAAATGGAGCCTGGGTTTGTTTGTTTTTAAATATTTTAATCAGATGTCCTTTTTAAATAATACAGCCTCTTCAAGGACTTTTAAGCAAAAGGTACAATTTGAAAAACCCCACTAAAGTAATAAATGTCAATGAATCAGCTACCCATTGTCTAGCTGAACAGACACCTGCATAGAAACTACTGGCTGAAACACATTCCTGTAATCAAACAGTAAATAGTAATTGTCATCAAATTGTTAGAGAGGGAATTTAGGTTTATGAACTGTGATAGCTCTCTAGGTTGCAATGTTTGGAATGTCTATAGACAAAAGTAACTGTAAACAATGTCTTTATGTTTTCAATCAGACTGGTAATATAACCTAGGGGAAAAGCAGTAGTAGTGTTTACCCTTGAGCAATCAGAGATGCTTGTCTTTGACTGTAGAGAGAGATGGGAAAAGTTAATTTCCTACATTTGTGAACTATATGTCTTTTGGGATTATAGAAATGGGATCAGAACTGCAGAATTTTAGAGTTTGAAAGGACATCAGCAATCTGGAGTCCAGCCCACATGCGACAAAAAGGATCCCATACTTACAATGTACATGCTGAGTGGTCATTTAGCATTTGTTGGAAGTTCTCCAGTGAGATCACCTCTTTGGAAGCACTTTTGTATCATTCTGTTTGTTAGAGAGTTTTCCCTTATATCAAACCTAAGTGTGTCTCATTAACTTGTACTCCTTGCTCCTTGGTCCTACTACTCAAATTCCTTGACTATTGCTGGACACTCTTCAGATTTTCAATGTCTTGCCTAAACTGTGATACCCAAAACTGAACCTGATATCCCAGCTGCTGTCTGAACAGGGCAGAGTAGAGGGGAATCTATCATTTCCTTATTCCTGGGAGCTGTCTTTTGGGACAACCCAAAATACTGCATTAACCAAGCTGTTCTTACTCTTACTTTTTAAAAAAAAGTTATTTTCTCCCCAATTACACATAAAAACTTTTGAGCTTGGTAACTACAGCAGTTAGTGTCTCCCAGAAATATGCTTTCACGTGTTTCCTCTCTACTGCCTAGAAAGTTCTTCCCCTTTATCTGTTATCTAACATCTGTTAGAATGCTTATCTTCTGCAAGGTTCTGTCCAGGTGCCATACCTTCTACAAAACTATCTCTCATCCTCCAGCTGCTACCATTTTCCCTTCCCCACCATGCTTATCTGTACCTTTCTTGTATTCTGTCAGTCAGGTGTAAGCCACTTTGGGGTGGGATTTTGTATCATTCATTGTCCTTTAGCACAGTGCTAAATGCTTAATAATTGTCAAATTGAATTTAAAATGAACAAGAGAAAAAATTCTTAAATTGTAGAATATAGAAATTACAGTATCCTGGCTTAAAACCTTGGGATATAGTATTTTTTTTCAAGGGGATAAAAGAAACTTCTGGATAAAGAAGGCTGTAAAGTTTTCTTCTCTAGAGTACTTTCAAGAGGAGAGAACTTTTTTAGTGTGGGCAAGTCAAACAGATTTTAGTTTTTGGTCCAGTAGCTTTGGATCTGTTATTCCTTGGGAGAAATGACCTTTATAGGATACAAGTCAGCAACTTATTGGTAACTGTTTACCTTAGCAGGTTGTCTACTACACTGAGGAGTGATTGCTCATGATCACACTGCTAGTATGGACCACAGGAAAGACTTGTTTTCTCAACTCCAAGGCTAGCCACTACAACCCATTGTCTCTCAGATATACACCATGCTTTCTCATAGGTGTTTTCACATGTTTTAATGAAGATTTTTAAAGGGTCATTAATAAATGACTTCTGAAGTCCTCTGGGTTTAAATCCAACACGTTTGCAATTATTCACTTGTTTCAGTTGTGTCCAACTCTTTGTGACCCCATTTGGGGTTTTCTTGGCAAAGAAACTGGAGTGGTTTGTCATTTCCTTCTCCAGCTCATTTCATAGATGAGGAAACTGAGACAAACAAGGTTAAGTGACTTGGCCAGGGTCACACGTATAGAACGTGTCCGAGACCTGATCTGAGCTCAGGAAGATGAGTCCTCCTGACTCCAAGCTGGCACATTATCCACTTAACTACTCTATAAAACTTATACATTATGCATTACACTTGTAATAGTTATGCATAATGTTTATGTTTTATGGAGAAAATTATTTGGGTTATTTATACTGACAAGTTATCATATTACTGTTAACCTACTATCAATATAATTATTATTGATTCCATGAATGTTTATTATATTCAGAGCAAACCAATTCTGAAAGCTTAATTAAAATCAGTTAGAATTTTTGCTTTTAATTCTTGGTCTTTCAAAGATTATGTAATTTATATTAACAAATATTATTGAATACCACCTATGTGCCTAACTCTGCATTCATGTTAGGATTGCTAAACTTTTTACTGTTTATTTTTAATGATGACATGTCATACTGGATGGATCATGAAATGACCCAAAAGTAAGAAAGACCTTGTTTCAAGTCTTGCCTGTGACCCATATAGATGTGTGACCCTGGACAACTGCTCAGCAACCTTAAACAGCCTTCTAAAAAGTGTTATAGATGAGTGGCCAATATGCAACAGTGAAATCAGACAGTCAACAAACCTTTATTAAGGGTCTGCTGTATGCCAAGCATTGTACTAGGTACCAGGGAGACAAAGAAAATCAAATGGCAGTTTCTGCTCTCAAGGAGCTCACTCTAATAGGGAAGATAAAATGTGAACAACTGTGTCCAAATAAGATATATAAAGGATAAATTGAAATCAATACAGATACGGCACTAGACCCGTGGAGGATTAGGAAGGGTTTCTTGTAGAAGGTGGGATTTTAGTTGAAACTTGAAGAAAGCCAGGGGGTAGAGATGAGGAGGGAAAGAATTCTAGGCATGGGGAACAGCCAGTGAGAATGCTTGGAGTTGAGACATGGCTTGAACATGGTAGGGTATAAGGAATAAGAAGATTAGAAAGGTAGAGTTTGGGGGTAGGAAGGGTTAAGGGATTTGGTTACTAACCAGAGGATTTTATATTTGATCCTGAAGGAAATTTACATACTAGGAATTCTGTGTCAATGAAATGACAGGTCCAGACACATTCTTGTTCCTGTCCCTTCCAAAAACTTTGTTACCAACTGTAGCCAGATGGAATATTAAATTGTATAAATCTTCACTTTGTGTAAATTTCTTTCTTCCTCTTTCTGTCTATCTGTCTGTCTCTCTCTCTCCCCCTCTTTCTCCCCCTTCCTTTCCTCCCTCCCTCCCTCCCTTCTTCTCTTCTCTTCCTTCCTTCCCTCCTTCCTTTCTTCCTTCCTTCTTTTCCCCTTGCCTTTCTTTCATTCATTTTTTTTGTTCCTTTCTTGTACAAAACAACTAACATGGAAATTTTTTTTATAAGATTGCACACATATAGTCTATATTAGATTGCTTCCTGTCTCAAAGATAAGGAAAAGGAAGGAAGGATAGAATTTGGAACTCAAAACTTTTTTTAAAAATTGTTTTAACATGTAATTGGGGAAGAAATAAAATATTATTTAAAAAAAACTTCAAGGACTCAACACAACTAGGAATATACTGAGAAATCTACCATTTTACAGGTGCTGTGATTGCTCGTAGTAGATCATATCACAGCAATCCTGTGAGATAAGTTTTAAACATATCATTTGACCCATTTTACAGATGAGGGAATTGAGGTTTTGGTTAAGTGATTTTATAGTAACATAACTTTAGTGTCAGAAGAGGGATTCAGACCTAGGTTTTTCTAGTCCCTACTTCAACATGCAATCCAACTGGCAACTATCCTGCATGATGTACAAAGGACCAGGTGACTTTCCTCTATATTAAAAAATACTTTAAAATATATATGTATTTCCTTTCTTTAGTATTTTATTTTTGTGCAATTACATCTAAAAATAATTTTCAACACTAGTTTTTAAAATTGAGTTCTAAATTCTCTCCCTCCTTCTCTCCTTTGAGAAAGTAAGCTATTTGATATGGATTAGACATGTATATTCATGCAAAATATATTTCCATATTAGTCGTGTTGTAAAAGAAAACATAGACCAAATAAAAATCCAAGAAAAATAAAGTAGAAAAAGTATGCTTTGATCTGTATTCAGACTACATCAGTTCTTTCTATGGGAATGGATAGTACTTTTCATCGTAAGTCCTTCAGGGTTGTCTTAGATCACTGTATTGCTGAGAATAGCTAAGTCATTCACAGTTGATCATATTACAGTATTGCTGTGTACAATGTTCTCTTTTCACCTTGCATCAATTCATGTAAGTCTTTCCAGGTTTTTCTGAGAACATCCTGCTTGTCATTTCTTATAGCACAATAATATTCTATCACAATCATATACCATGTGACTTGTTCAGCCATTTCCCAATTGATGGGCATCCCCTCAATTTCCAATTCTTTGCTACCTACCAGAAAAGAGCTGCTAAAAGTATTTTTGTGCATATAGGTCCTTATTATAAAGACTTTTCAAGGCAGATCTCTCGCAAAGCTTCTGAAGCATTTTATTGTCCAAATTCATGATCCCTTTATTTCTGTTCCTTTGTGGGAATATGACTTGGGGTTCATATGGCTTTGGATTTTATCATCTTATTAATGTATTAGATACTGTTATAGGTTCAGACTTTCCTTTTCATAAGATCCAGGTGTCATTGTTTGTAGAACAGGAAAGATCTTGAGTACTCACTTGAGGGAATGATCCTTAAAGAAGGTAAAAAAAAGTTGCCCAGGGACGAATGGGTAATGAGTAGTCAAGTCAGGATTTGATTCCAGGTCTTCTGACTTCAATCTAAAAGTTCTTTATTATGTAGCATATGTACTCTGGCTACACTCTTCTCAGGGCAGGAGTAAACCCTTAGTTTGTGGGGTAACTGTTCTCTGGCCATGAGCTTGTAGCCCACACTAGCTATACCTCCCCCTCTTTATTAGGGAGCCAGTGACAATCAACCCAGTTGCATTTAACCATCCTCGCTCTGTAGCTTTGCCAAAGGAATATTTACCTCAAAGCCAGCAAGAACAAACTAACAAGTATTTCCATCACAATCTGTAGGATTTGTTCTTCCCTACACCAGCTCACTTCTTTTTGATGGAATAAGTCAAAACTTATCTTAGTTCCCATGTAACATTGTTCTCACCAGTTTCACATCCAAAGGTTGCGTCACTGCTGGATGAGTTCTCAGTCATCTGCATGTGGCCAGGAGGTCATTGTTTGAAGATCATTTCTTGATCTTGGGCTGAATTTGCTACAAAACCTGTCATAGATTCCATCTCTTGGATTTTTGTGACTTTCTCTCCTGTGGTTGGAGGCTTAGAACAGAAGAAAGAAGGAGCAAAAAGGTTAAGCTGGCTCCATTTTGGGGGGCTTCCCCTTACCATGTAGTCTGTCACAAAGAAAGGGTCACTTAGTTCCCCCAGATTCTAGCGCAGCAAAAAGAGATTGTGACTAGAAGTAACTCAGAACTTTTTTTGAAGATTCTGAGAGTTTTGGCTACCCAGCAAATAATAAAAAAAACAAAACCCAACTCCAGAGTCTCCCAACCACATGGTGAGCCAACAAAACCAATTACAGAGTTCCACACATGTCCCACAGTTTCCCTAAAGCACTTCCTTAGATGTCATAAAAATTCTCCCCGAAGCAGCCCTGTTGTGTTTTCTGCAGAAGACACACCATCTGAGCAAGCTGATAAGTCTGTGCATGTGCCAGACCCCTATTATAGTTATATCATACTTTCTCCATTTATGGAACCATACCTTGAATTCCGTGGGAAGTCCTACATAAATTTCTAGGTGTGTTGCAACAGGTGACTATTTCTAATTAAGCTGCTCCTGGGAAATCAGGAGAAAACAATTAGAAAATCCATGAATTAGTCTGTTTATATTTTAAATAATAAAGATAATTATTTACTTAATTAGCTATACCAACTGATTTTAGAAATCTCAATTAACAATTAATAAAATAAATTGTCCTTGCATTTGCAATATGGGCAAATTTCACAAGTCTTACAGTTTATACATACCAAAAAAAGGGCAGATTATGGAGGCATAAAACATTCTTTAAACAAACTTTAAATCTTTGAAATTTAGGTACTAGAAGGATGATGGTCAGTGAATTTGCTAATTTTCGTCTGTGTGGTATATGTGAAGCCCACGTTAGCACTAGTATTGTTATTAATTATGGTTGTGTATACTAAAAAGACAAATAATTACTTTTTGTAAACAGTGGAGCTCTCTTTCCAAATATTGTAGCTAACAGATCATTTTAAAAGGTTCCCTGGTAGACTCAGGATTGTATTTCAAATCTTCTGGCTTCCAGGCCCCCTACTCTCTCTACTAGGCACATCTGTTTTTCAGATGAAGTAAACAAAATGAGAATAGAAAAGAGAATCGACAAAGCCACAAAGTCAACCCCTTCCTTCTTGGATCCTTCCTTGACCCTCTTAAATAAACTGCCTGAGACCAGTCCAGCACTCTGGAAAAAATTAAAGTAACAAACAAGAATGACTAATAATACAACTTTATTCTTTCTGCGTACCTTTAAATGTCATCCAATTATATATATATATTTATTTATTTATTTATTTTTGGTGCTCTGGGTCTATGATGTATAATGCACTCTATATAAACTCTGTACATTGCAATTTCTTGCCACCTGTTTAGTGTTTGTGGGCCATATATTAATAAAGAATCTTACTGTTTATTCAAACCAATATATCTTCAGCATCCATCTAAACAGATGACTTCAGTATTTACAAGAGACAAGGTTGCTGTTTGTTTTTCCACATGGAAGATGCACACATTGTACATTTATTAGCAAAGCTTTGAGGAGGAAAACCCACAATGTGTTTTCTTCTATAAACTCTGAACCCCGAACGTCTAAGTTTGCTCTCAGTTTCTCTTTCTTCATGGAAGACCTTTATAAAAATGAGACAGACAAGGATTTTAGACATAAAATTGAGCTCTAGAGAGAAGCAGTTCTAGCCTCTTTTATATTTCAGTGATCTGTGGTATGGTTGGCATGGGGCATTTCTCTACTAATGCACATCACAAACTCTTTATGAGCAGGAAATAGTCTCTAAGAGTTTCCATGACTAGAAGAACTCACTTTGTACAGTCAACCTGAACACAAATTTCCTTAAACTTAGAAAGACTGATCCTTGTGTAACAGAAATATTGTTCTCTTCAGTCCATCATCAGTTTTGTGTTTGCCTTTCTATCTTTGCTCTGCTAGCATAACTTCCAAGAATCTGGCATCGTCTTCTTTCCATAATAAGGCCATAGATGAAGACTTTGATGGAGAATTCTCCACACAAGTTAAAACAGAACTCAAAAACAGAAACTATCTCTTCTGTCTCTCTTGGTAGCCCATAGTACCATATTCTACACTAACCAAAATGTATTTTTTACTGACTAATCCTAAGAAATTGGCTCTTTTCTAATGTTTTTGAAATATGAGTGTTGAATCATATGAGTTGGAAAGCTTCTAACTTTGGACTCTCCCTGGTGCACCTGGCTATTTTTTTAATTTGCCGTTCTTTCCTGTTCTCCTGTTCAAACATCCTTGGATCCCCTTCAACAACCCTGGATACAATTTGCAGTCTCAGGATAAGCTTTTGTTCTACATCAAGAATCCATATCAAAGTCTTTCTGAAAAGCAATTGTGAATACTCACTGTATGTGTAGCAGAATGAACAAACCGTATGATCACTATTACAGTCTCAGGACCATATTGTCTCTCCTTGTTATTGGCAGCGAGCAGTCAGGCATCTTTTGCTGAACCCCTCCAAGATGTTGTTCAACATAAAAATTGAGAACTAGGTTATCCAGTTCTTGGTAGGTATGATTTACTCGATGTTAAACTGGGTTTTCAAATCCAGTTCAGTCCAGGTTCATTTTAGAGAATATTTTGGGGGTCTTACTCTAGTTTTTTGTATATTGTTTCAGTTCTAGTTCAGATGTGTTCATTAGTTTTCTTGAAACTCAACAAACTATTGTAAATTCATCCATGTTTGTATTCAATATGTGATTCCACAAATTGATGTATGTACATAATTCCGTATTGGCATTCGTTGGATGTTTGGAGCCTCTGATTAGAATATATAGTAATATTTAAATAATAAGTATATATAGTAAAATTTAAAAGTGCTGTTGTTGGAATAGCTAGAGACATGCTATGTGATGGTGAAGAATCATCCATCTGAAGACGGGAGCAAATACAACATTGAGCATTTTTATAAAATCACTGAAAAAGAGGAGTCTTGATTCAGCAAAGAAGCGTTCAATGCAATACAGATCTTTGAAGAGATAGCCCCCAGTCGGTGTATTTCTGGTGGAATCTCATCCTTTTTGATGTTCCCAGAGTGGGCCCCATCACCTGTAGGCGTTTGCTCTGCAGGCCAGCCTTCTGTTTTCATTTTAACTAGAGCTTCTTCCTTCCACCCCATCTCAGTGTGATCCCAAATGCTACCAGTTTTCCATTAGAGTAGTGTATTGTAATGAAACACCACAGAGGACACTATTGTAGTTTTATTCTTTCAAGCAGAAATATAGGTGAATCATAGTGTATGAGAAGAGAAGAGATTTGTAACAGATCTGGAACCATTCTTAGGTCAGACCTCACTACACATCTTTTCAAATCTTCTCCTAGTCATTAGCCCTAGACAAATCTATTGAGACGAGTAGATGTTTCATTTTTTTACCTAAAAAAAGTTGTCAGCCCAGATATCCAGAATTGCTTTGTTTCTAGTGAGCTCTTAAGTTCTTGGCAAAGAAAAAAAGTAGGGTTATTGGAATGATATCAATTTTACTATTTAAAAAAAAAAATCCAAGAAATGAGTCATTTAAAAAACATGAAAGATACAAAGCAAAAGAGAAAAATATGGTCTTTCCTGAGACATTTTTCTTTCCCCTTTGGGGGTAATTGTGCTTAGACTTAAAGTTCTGGATACAGAGGCAAGTTTGGTCTGAGCGTTCATTCTCATCCTGCAAAGGGTTCACATTCCCATTGTGAAAATTATAAATTAATTTGTAATTAACAAATGTCATTTTAAAAATTAATAGTAATTGGGTACTTTTGAGCACATCTCCTGTCCCTGGTGAGAACACCAGGCTCACCCTGCCCCACACAAAGGAGCAATGGCTTTTGCCAGACCCATTTTTGGAACCTTGGAAAGGACGACATACTCCAACTTTCAGCGCTGGCACTTGTATCTTGGAGTTTAGCTCATGAAGAATGGTCAGTGTGATTTTGTTGTACATTTCTCACAAGTGTAGAGGTGAGAGTGCTGGACTTGATATTAGGAAAAACCAGGTCTAAGGCCAGCCTCAGACACTGGCTAATTGGGCAAGGCAGCCTTTGTTTCCTCTTCTATAAAACAGGGCAAATAATTGCACTCACCTCCCAGTTTTGTGAAGTTAAAATGAGATATACTGTATGGAAAGGACTTTCCAAACGTTAAACTACTATTCTTACTACTCATAATCCTATTTTTCCCTCACTTTTTTAATGGAGTTCAAACAGAAATGGTCCTGGAACAAGTTGTTATTCTACTATCATTCTCTTCTATTTAATGTTTGGCATATTAGTTATTGTGTAGGTACATAAAAAGATTGGTTTTTTTGCAATTAAATAATATTGAGATAGAATCTCATTTTCTCTAGGTGCACTGAACACATTTCTGGGACAATTTGAGCATCATACTGGATGCTGGAGATATGTATTCCATCCCATTCCCATGTGGTTTTGATTTTTTTCTGCGAGGGATCTATACAGTATTTTGAAAGCTTTTGATTCCATGTAGTTTGGAGATTATAAGAATTCAGAGTGGCTACACTTACTAAAATGTTCTTAAATTTTTATGGGTTATTATCTTATCTGGGCCATTGTGGAAGGAGGGAAAGTAGGAAGGAAGGAATTCATGCATTTATTAAGCATCTGCTATGTGCACCTACTAAGCTAAGGATCTTACAGATATTATCTTTAATTAATGCTCACAATAACCCTGTGAGGTAGATGCTGTTATTAGAACCATTTAACAGTTGAGGAAACTGAGGCAAACTGAGATTAAATGACTTGCCCAGAGTCGCATAGCTAGTAAGTGTCAGAGGCTGGATTTGAACTCAAGTGTTCCTAGCTCCATCCACCATGTCATCTAGCTGATTCAGTAGTCCAGGTAAGAGGGCTGAAATAGTGGGGATGGCCTTGTGACTGGAGAGAAGTGGATGGATGTAAGAGATGACTGGGCAACTCATTGTAGATTGGTGAAGAGGGAAGAAATTTACGATCTGAAATTGTGAATGTGGGTGATTAATAAAATTGTAGCACCTTAAATAGAAATTTGTCTGTAATAGTGTTCTGAGAAGTTGGAACTCAGAGCTTTAGGAACAACTGTCAAGTATTGTTCCTGGTACTAGGAAATAAAAAATACAGGTAATGGGGAATAGAAAGTTATCTGGCCCTACAGGACAAAAGAGAAGATGGGGACAAGAGAAGGGAGGGATGATAGAAGAGAGGGCAGATTAGTGATAGAGGAAATTAGAATGCTCGGGGTATTGGGGTGGGGGGAGGGGACAAATGGGGAGAAAATTTGGAACCCAAAATTTTGTGAAAATGAATGTAAAAAGCTAAATAAATAAAATTTTAAAAAGTAGTGTTCTGCTCTCAGTACAATTTATTTGTTGAGTTCTCAAGGATATTTGAGGTTTGTATTTTCAGTAAAGACATTTGTATATGTTAGTTTGTGAAAGATAATAAGCTGATATTTAATTCTGGCTGATAATTGCTAGACAAGGAAAGAGTAACCGTGAGTAGCTTGAGGCTATTTTTTAAAAATTTTATTTTATTTTTAATTTATGGAATCAAACAAGCATTTCCATAACATAGTGTAAAAAAAAGATAATTGCATGCAAAACCGTATTGAAACTATTATGTACAACTTAGTACTCCTCTTAAATATATGATGAAATTATGTAAATGTCTTTTTTTTTTCTTTTTTCCCCTTTTTCTTTCCTCACCCCACCCTGCCCTAAGAGATGGCTACCACTAGACACAGATACATTATTCTATACATACTTCTGTTTATCACTTCTTTCTCTAGATGTGGATCGTGTCTTTCTTCATAAATTCTTTGGAGTTAATTTGGGTATTTATAATAGTCAAAATCAGTTATTTGTTCAAAATCTTTCTTAAAACATTATTGCTGTTACCCTATACCTTGTTCTCTTGATTCTGCTCATTTTACTCCTTGTTATTTCACACATTTTTTAATTTTTCTGAGATCGTCAAGCTCATCATTTCTGATTCCATGACAATCGTATATCATAGCCTATTCCCCGATTGATGGACATCCCTGTAATTTCCAGTTCTTGGCCACCACAAAACAAGCTGCTATTATCATTTCAGAACACGTAGGTTCTTTTCCTTTTCTGTTCATCCTAACTGTCCTTCTGGTCTCATTGCCTAGAAAATGCCAGGCAGCGGCAGGATGGGATCGTGAGCAACTCCATCATGTATTTCACTGAAGAGCCCCCTGAACTGCCTGCAAATAGTCCTCATCCCCTGAAGCTGAGGCGCATTCTCAACCTGAGCCCCTTCACGGTCACTGACCACACCCCCATGGAGACGGTGGTGGACATCTTTCGGAAGCTGGGGCTCCGGCAGTGCCTGGTGACTCGGAGTGGGTAAGTAGAATAGCAAACTTGAGTTCAGTTTCAATCAGTATTTAAGCGCCTACTTATGGACAAGTCACTGTGCTCAGTACTGATATAATACAAAGACAAAACTGACAGATAGACCTTACTCTGAAGAATCTTGACATTCTACTGGGGAACATCACAGGCAAATAGTTACTACATGCAAAAAAAAAAAAAGTGAGGCAGGAAGTACTAACAGCCAGGGAAATCAGGACAGAGGATAAGGCATCTGAATTTAGGATTCTAAGAATTGGAGATGAGAAGGAAATACATTTCAGGCACTTGGGATAGCTCAAGCAAAGACAGAGGGAGAGATGCAGCACTGAGTTGGGGGAACAGAAGATAGGTCAGTTTGACTGGAATGTACAGGTATATGAAGAGAAGTAATGAAAAAAGTCTGGAAAAGTGGGCGGAGGCCAGATTGTAGAGGAATTTAAATGCCAGATTGAAGAGTTTGCATTTTTATCTTGGAGGCATAGAAAGCCACTTGAAGATACTGGAGTGGCAGCATGATAGCAGTCAAACCTTTCCTTTAGGAAAATGAATTTTACAACTGTGTGGAAGGTAAGTTGGGGAAGAATGATGCTGAAAGCTGGGAAATGAATTAGTAGTCTATTAGAGGCAGTCTGTTACTAGTCCACTGCCTAGCTAGTATAGTAGATAGAGTTGCTATCTGAGTTGAAATCCAGCCTCAGACACTTACTAGCTGCATGACCCTGGGCAAGGCACTTAACCTCCGTCTGCCTTAGTGTTCTCCTATAAAATAAATGTAATAGCACCTCCCTCGGTGGCAGTATGGAGACAGTAATAACACTTTGTTGTGAGAATCAGATGAGATAATATTTATAAAGCATTCAGCATGGTGTCAGGCGTGTAGTAGGTCCTCAGGGCTTCCTATTTCAATAATCCAAGGAAGAAGTAATGTGGGCCCGGAGAGTAGAGGTGACCTTCTGAGTGGAGAGAAGCGGGTGGATGCAAAAGAGGTCAGTCAGCCAGACTAGGCAGCTTATTAGGTATAGGGGGAGAAGGAAGAGCTGAAGACACCTCCGAAGCTGTGAGTCTGGGTAGCTGGTGGAACGGTGGCACCCCAAGCAGAAGCAGGAGGTTTGTAGGGAGGGATGATTTGGAGTCAGGAGAAAGAGAGATCTACTTGGGACATTTTGAGTTTGAGATGCTTATAGGACACATAGGGAAGATGTCTGGAAGACATCTGGTGATGCCAGTTTGAAAATGTAATCAAGAGACACTACAGCAGAAAACAATGGGGGAGAGTAGGATAAAGGCGGGTGGGGATGGTGGTGATGGGAACCAATCCAGTATGATGGTGGAAGACAGCTTGTAGGGGCTTTGTTCACATAACAGTCAGTCCTTAAGAACTGAGAAATCTGAGACAGAGACTACGTGATTTGTACTGCATTTGACTGTGATGGGGGGCAGGCATTCTACTTGGAGCAGTGAGCTTGTGTTCTCACAAATGTTATTTTTTCTTCCTTTCAATGGGGAGTTAGGATGTGAATGCAACACAGAAGCAGATCCAGACTTCTTGAGAAATTAATGAGAATATATTCAGCAACAAACCCTTTTCATCCTATGAATGATATCTGACCATGTGTCATAAGCACTGAGATAAACCATCTATGAAAAGGGGACTTTTTTCTTCATCCACTCCTGCCCTGAGTTCCTAAAATAGAGAAATCTGAAAGGTTTTATATCATAGGGAACCAAAAGAGGAATCAGCTGTACTCCCTGCCAAAGTAAAAGCAAAATCCACCAAAAACTCAGTTTTTTAGCAATCTCTGTATGTGAAAGCTAAAACGTTATGGAAAAATTACCATGATTTTAATTAGGATAATGAAAGAAGGGCTACTGTGTTTCATTGTTCCAGTAGCTGATGGATTATTTTCCAGTATGTTTTGTGGCTACTCCATTGTCATTCTGTATGTGCTTTTTTTTTCTTTTTTGCAGTGTAGACCTATGATTTCATTGGAATAGAAAATTTTGAGTGTGGAAACTCTGGGTGTGATACTGCTATCTAATGGATTGATCAACCGATGCAAATCAGTAATTGATTTGTAACTTGTAGTTAAAGGATGGTTAGCAGACACCCACTGAGTATATGTGAATCCAGGTCTTCCTGACTCCAAGGCCAGTCTTCTGGCCATTGTACCAACTCCTCCTAATTCTATGTAGAATACATAAAATGAAATGTTGAAATGGGGGAGAGGGAGGGAGGCCGGCCGCAGGAGAAGCCTCCTAGCACGGTAATAGTAACAGTTATGATAGTAATATATTGCCTTGGCACTTCATTGTTTAATGTGGAGCATTTTGCAAACCTTAGAGTGTTATGCAAATGTCAGCTATTGTTGTTACTTTTTGAAAGCACTTTCACACATAATTAGCTCATTTCATCCTCATGATAACGCTATGAAACAGGCAAGATACCTGACAGATGAAGAAAATGAGGGGACAGATTCGTTAAGTGACAGGTACCAAATTAATGGCAGGTGTAAGACAAAGTGAAAGTTACAGAATAAGGGGCTATTATAAGTTCTTGAAAAGCAAAGTAATTGTGTCAAAGAAAAATTGTTCTGGAAGTTTGTATGTAGGATAGAAAGATATCGTATGTATTCCTTGTTGTTAATTGGGAGGCAATTGTACTTGCCCAAGGATGAGGGCACGATGCTTTGGACTATGTTTTGGCAGAGAAAATAGAGGACAGTGATTATTACCAAAGACAACTCAGTAGACACTGGTGATAGATTGGATATGGGGAGGGTTGTAGGATCATAGCTAAACATACTGGAAAGCTCCTCTGAGGCCCCCTTGTCCAGTTCATTCACTTTTCAGATGTGAGGACACTGACTTTCAGGGAGATGAGTGAGTAATAAGGGTGTGAGATGGGATTTGGATCCAGGGCTTTTGACTCCAGTCAGTGTTCTTTCCACTGAAGGTAATGCTAAGGTTTTAGATTTGGAGAAAATCAGGTAGAGTCTTTGACAGTAGTGGGGAAATTACTTTCATCTGTGAATGTATGCATATACACACGCACGCACCTCATGCCAAGCAACTGTGGTGGTTTTAGCTGCTTAGAAACTAGCTTAATATTCCAAGTGCTGGCCAACCAAACAACATGGTGGCTTTGATTATAAAGATTGCCAGATGATATTTATGTTTTACAGTAAGCATTGAGGTACATATTAAAGTAATGTGTTCCCTTGATTGTAAGCCTTTGATGAGCCATTGCTGGACCCTGTATTCTCCTGGGTCCTATTAGAAAGACAGATAAAAATCTGGTTGAGGAGGCAAAAAAGGCCTCAAAGCCCAGCATTGACTAGAGTGAATTGGCAGCTTCTGTTACTAGGCCTAGGTAAGTATGAACTGATAGTCCAATACTTTTCAGTTTTTTCCTGCCCTGGCTGATAAAGTCTTTGTGGCCTGAAGCAAATGATTAGCTAGATTGTAAGTTCCTTGAGAGCAGAGACTGTGTCTCTTAGTAATAATATTTGTACCCCTTATAGTGTCTTGCATATAGTGGATATGCAATAAATGTTTAATGAATGCAAGTATTTAACCTTGATTCTGTAGACCATTTCCCTAGACAGTATCTAAAGTAGACTTCTACTACTTGAATTTCCAGGGCTCTGGAATACTATGCAGAATAAATACCAATGTGGTCACCCATAGCATTTTAAGTTTATAACACTTTAACCTCTTTGAAAAAAAAACATAAAAAAACTAGATGTCAATTATCATTGGAATTTCCAATTTACTCAGGAAATTCTGCCCTTAATACTCCCTCACAACTCATTGACTCCCAAGAGTGTTTCATGTGAAGATCTAGGGACACAAATTGGCTCCGAATGTTCTATGAGAAAACAAAATCACACTCTCTCTTGTTGTATTTTTTAAACAAACACAGATGCTGATATGTTAGTGCTGGCAAGATATCCTTATTTGCTAAGGACTTTCATCTCCTTGGGCTTCCAGCCAGGTTAGGCATGTCTCAAACATGCTCCCTCTTCATATTCATTCCTTTTCTTTGTGCCTTCCCCGCTGAAAATTGCTAACGATCTTCAAATGTCAGGATCACCTGGTCTGCTCTATGATGGGGGAGAGCAGGCAGCTGGAGGATGGGGGCAAGGCTGAAAAGGGGGCCTCCAGCTGCTTCTTAAAATACCCAGAGTCCGGAGGGAAACGTACAAATAGTATTAGCAGACCCACGTAGACACAAGCTGGTACTGGTGGAGAAGACTGGCCTTTGGCCCCCTGAAACACCACAGCCTGTGAGCCCATTGGTGGCAAGAGAGGTGAGTGGTGTTAGATTTCCCTGAAGAAAATTGAGAAAGTTAAAATGAGAGAAAGGTAATTCTCCAAGTCTCTTGGCAGGGGGTGAAATGGCTGTGTGAGTCCAGTTAACCTTCTCAGACAAATCCAAAGCTAAACTGTTCTTAGTAGGGTAGAACCTGTTAACTATACTGTGCTCCATTTACTTAAATTGATAGCCAGGAAGGATCAAGCCTTCCAACTCTCAATTTAAACGAATTAGGGCATCCTGTCTACTGCCAAACTGGGCTTGCCTTCCCCCTTACTTGAGAAACTGAAAATAAATGGTATTCTTTCTTTGTGGCATGCTTTTCTTTTTCATTCTAAAACTCACACTGCTGTGGACAGAGAAGTCACTGAAATGTTTTTGCAATCTTGATTTTGCAGCTCTTCTCTTTGTGCCACAGAGGTGATATTTTCAAAGAAAATTCTAAAATAATAGTTTCAGACAAATGGCGGCTCTTTTGATGTTGCCTTGGGAAAGAAGGGGGTCTAAAACTGCTTCACATCTGCCTTGTAGTATCTAGTTTGTGGGTCATAGGTGTGTTTTTGTCCACTGGCAAACATTGGTAAGTAATGACTTATCAAAACAGATTGGCCTTGGGTCTGTCAACACTTACTGAGCAGTAGTCTGGGAGAGAATGGTAGGAAGACAGCCTAAGGAAAAAGAGACAAATTAGAGGAGTATTGAGAAGCATCAAGAGATAGACACAGTTAAGTGCAGTAATCAAGGAAGGCTGCCTTAATGGAGGGAAGAAACAATAGCCCACTCAAAAAAGAAGAGTTCTGAAGTGGAGAGGCTCTGTTAGTTTAATAGTTTCTGCAGCAAAGACTCTGCTTGCCTTTAAGAATGAAAAACAAAAATCAAACCTCAAAGCAAAACCTTATAGTGGTAGCCCTTGCATTTGTGGTGGATAGGAATGGGAGGATTGCATTAGAATTTTTTTTAGAGGACAGCTGTTTATCTTGCATCACATGCAAGCTTTCTCATTATCCTTTGCTATTTTTAAAAGAGAACATAAATGTTCATTAATGTTTATACTTACTTAAGGTCTTTTTTCACATTAGCTATTGACAAGTTCCCCAGTTTTACTGTATAACTTGTTGACATAGGTTACGTAATACGATGCTGGCCTCAAATCCAAGAAGAGTTGTGTGAACCTGGGCAGCTGACCTTACTGACTCCTCATTTCTTGAGAAGAATTGTTTCTAGTCTCAAAGACTATGAATTTAAGAGAATGTACCCACTTAAACTGGTAGGAGTTTCCTAGCCTTGGAGTTCTCTCTGCCAATGAAGTCACAGGTCTAAGCACTCCACTTTACTTCTGTTGCTCTGCCTAGAGCAAGATGCCCCTCCCAGTTTAAGCTCATCACGTCTAAACTTCCCTTTGTTCAGGACTTTTCATTTGTGTCCCAACTCCCTGTGACCTCTTTTTGGGGGTTTTCTTGGCAGACATACTAGAGTGGTTTTCCATTTCCTTCTCCAGCTCATTTTACAATTGAGCAAACTGAAGCAAGCAGGGTTAAGTGACCAATTATATATAATTAAATTTGTATCTTTCAAAGCTATCCTCTTTGTCTGTGATTCCTTTTTGTCTTCCTTTTTAAAATTTTGGAACTCTCTTCCAACCCTCCCCCTTGCTCCTACCTTCCTTCCCAGTCTCATGATTTTGCAGTTGAATAAACTGAGACCCTAGGAAGAGGAAAGGACATCTAGTTTAGTAGGAATAGAACAGAGAGCTGATGTTCAGGCCAAAATTCTTTCCATAAAACCATGCCTCAAATTAAAAATTGATTCATCATTTCTTGAAGTTGAAGAATTGATGTACGTCTTTGTTCTTTGTGGGTGGCAGTCTAAGATTAGGCCGCAGATGTACTTGAATTGATCATGATTAGATCAGTAAGAATCTACTCTCTCCCATTACCTGCCTTTCCCACCAGTATAAATTCCAGCCCGTCCATGCCTTCCCATTCTGTGTGATTTTTATATGTGTATTTCCATGCATTCTTTATAGATGAAGTATCCAACATAATAGAGACTTTTCTGGGTCTATACTTTTTCTGGGTCTGATATTTTGTGAATACTAGTGCAACATATTATCCTTTGTTCTTGCAGTGACTGGTACATCTCCATGTCTAGTCACATATATCTTGTCTTTTTTATTCTGAAATTAACAAATTAATTAGTGTTTTCAAGTACATTATGGATTGGAAGAGGGTTATACATGTAACTGTGAATCTCTGTTACAAAATGATAATAAATAGCTCATGTTTATAGTCATTGTTGGCAAGCTTCCATAGTCTGTTTAAAGCCACCTTACATTTTATCATTGCCTTTTGGGTCCTCTCAAACTTGATTCTTTGAAGATCTCGGTATTCCCATGATTTGAAGCTTTATTGCATTACAAAAAAAAAATACTGGTGATAAAGACAAGTTTTTGTTTCAGGGAACAGCTTGGGATCATTGAAAATGCTGAACACTTTTCTAAATGCAGTCTAGTCTACCTTTCTCATCTATGCAATGAGGAGTTAGTTACATTCAGTCTGTCTATAGTATATGTCCAAGTTACAGCTAATGCTAGACTAATGTATTGGATTGTACAGCCTTGCTTTTCAATACACTTTCTTCATCCATTTTGTTTTTCCTATGTGCATTGTTGAATCGTTTTCGTTTGAGTGGACCTGGATCTCATTGAGGAGACCAATTAGTGTTCTAGGGGTTGCTACACTAAGTGCTGTTTTTCTCACTAACAGAAGCATCTAGAGAACAAACAGTCCCAATTCCCATTGGGATTCTTTGCGGGGTGTCTTCTGTGAGACCTTTGGTGAGCATATATGTCTCCCTTAATAGTGATAACCAAAAGTAAATAAACAATTTTCTCTGTGATTGCATCTGTCAGAATCCTGAATGGTCTTAACAAATGCTTGGGAGTGACTCTAAGGCTAAGATTCATTCTACTAAATCAAATGCTTTTTAAAAAAAGATTTTGTGATTAAAACCAATAAATATAGCAGGATCATGTATTGTCTTTACCTTTCAGTCAACTATATGGCTGTAAAAATGTGATTTGCTTTACACAATCATCTGTAGAAAATTCTGCCTATTTTCTTCTTGATGTGTGCCTAAATCATTCTCATGAAGATGTATAAAGATGAGAAGGTACATTTGGGCCAGCAATTATCAATATCTTCTCAACCAGTCCTTTGGGAATAATACCATCCATAGTATTTTTCATTCTCAAGGAATCTTTCATTCTTTAGCATATCTTGAAAATCAGTTCCTTGGTTCTTTTAAAATTGCATCTTTACTAGCACGCTTTCCTTCTGTCCCTTTGATCAGACCATATGCTCTTCTTGGCTTCATTTTTCTAAGTTCTATTTGTAGATCTTTGCTTAGCACCTTGGGAGCTAAAACGTTATTAGTCTAACTGTGTGAGCTCCTCTGTGATTTGTGATAAGAGGAGATCATTGTAGAAATGCTGGCAAATTTGTTCCAGTTTATATGTATTTGTTATCCTTCCAGATTTATCTGTATGCTCTGGGAGGAGCATCTGTCCCACTTGGGACTTATATGATATCAAGTTTCTTGCAGTCTCTTACACTCACCCCAATGTTTTTTGTTGCTTTATGAAGTGATTATGTTCTCAATCTTCATTCATCCTCTTTATAATTATATTTTAATTGTATGTACAAATTAAATTGTATATTTAATTGTATTTAGGGAATTGTAATTCCCTAAACTTTTTTTCTGCTTGGCTGCCCTGTCTCTGTCTCTCAGACCAGTTGTTTCTTTGATTGAGGTGGGCTTTAGGCTCTTATTTCCCTCTTTATGGTGACTTTTATTTTGCATAAACTTCTTTAAGAAATGGTGATAATCTGAGATGTCAGTGTTTTTACTTTTATTCATTTCCTATTTTTTAAAGTAGAATGTTTGCCTAAATAAGACAGGTTGGAATTGTTTTACTTGCATTGGGGTAGGGGGAGTTCCTTTGTATTTTCTTATAAATGGTGTTGATTTTGGTCATTGATCAAACTACTGGTTATTTATCTGACTGTACACAACTGATTCTAAAATAATACTCATATTGATAACATCTTTTCCTGTTAGTATATCAATTCCTTAGCAAAAAGTTTGGATTCTATGCCAGTACCTTTTGATCCTATATATGATATAATGAAAATATTAATTATATACAGGCTTCTGAATGATCTGCAGGCCCTTGGCCTCTTTCAGTTGTGAATCATGGGGACAGCTTAAGGAGGGAGTCTGGATCTCTGATTTCGTTGGTATTTGGAACTCCTAGCAATGGAGGTTCTATAGTCTTAAAGAATTAACTATAGAATTGAAACATGAAATGAGTCTTTTAGAGTCACATAGTATGTGTCACAGGTGGGACTTGAACCTGTGTCTTCCTGGCCCTGAGACTAGTTCTCTATCTACCATGTCATACTGACTCTTTTTATAAACCATATTTTCCAACCTATATTTCACTGTTTACCCCAGTGCCTACCTTCCCATTGAAATCACCAAGACTTAATATGACTACTGACTTAGTTTGGAGAATCTTATCAAGTTTTTTCTAGAAATTCCTTGCTTTTTCATCTTCAGAAGAAGTTTTTGCATAAACTGTAATTATCTCCCTGGTGGTCCTTCTGTCTCTTCATCATGAGCACTGTAAAGCATGGTACACAGGTGCACCATGAGATGATGTCTCTTGCTGCCCTTGGGTGCATGATGAAACCAGTTTCCTTAGCACCTTCATTCATCTTTCTGAGGATAGTTACGAATCATCATTAGGTGTAATGTCTTTGTCTTCTGTTTTCACATAATGTCAGTGGTTCTCTTCCTTGGTCTTTGGACAGTAGTTTCATACTGAGAACACAAAGGTTAAATTAATATTTATAAATGTTCTGTAAACTGTGGTTCATAGCACCCTACTCCTACTTGCCACTTTGTGGTTGTCACAACCAGAGTTGCCATGGGCACATAGTGCTGACAGTTATTAATTTTTATTTGTTTATTTTTGCATTGGTACGAACAAGGAATTCTTCACATAATGTTCAACCTGCTGGTGATTAATTTGTTTGTATTTAGTTGGGCTGATTGTCAGATGGCAAACATCATCTCTCACTGAATCCATACATAAGAAGAAAGAAGAGATGTTAAAAATATTCTCTGAAAGCAAATGATGATGTTTATAATAATACCTTTGAATTAGAAGGAATCACAGAGATAATCTGTTCTACTCTCCCTACATTGTTAGTGGCCCAACATCACATTGTAATTTAGTAATTTCCCATCCTCCTGTGGTCTCCAGGATTTTATATGGACCCAATTCCAGTAAGTGCTCTCGCTGTGACAGGGACTTAGATCTCCCCACTGACTCTGCAGTTAGTCTCCGAAAAGCTTGTCCAAGTGGGTTATGCCATACCCTGTCCTGAAGAGTAGATTCCTAGACTCTGGGATACCATAGAAGTCTCTCACTAGTTCAAATTAATGACCTCAGAAGTCTCTCACCAATTCAGGTGAATTAAAGCTATCTTGAGGATTGTGTGTATGTCCTGACCTAGGCCACATCTTTTCTGGTAGAAGCCAAATAAACAAGGAAACTATTTGATTTTTAAGATCCAGGTAGGCTTTTGAGTTGACCCGAGGAAGATCCTTATGGGTTATTTGTGGACCATAGCTGAAGATGACCCAGGCTCCCTCCATCATAGCCTGGAATACCTAGTTCTCCAGAGTGCTTTGACTTTTAGGATATAGGGTAGATATCCAACAGCTCAATATGGTCACTGAGAAAGTACAAGAATTAACTACATATAATTGGTGGCAGCTATAGAAACACCTTATTTGGTAGGGAACTGGGTAATGGCACTTCGGGGAATAATATTCACTTCCATTTGAATGAATAGGATGGTGCTGTTATTATGGAGATTGAACTCTTGAAGCAACTAAATCAAAGAAAAAAGATGATGATCAGGGGAAAGGGTTACCTTGAGACGCAAACTGAAGTAGGCAATAAACCTTTGGAGTTTAGAGCCTTCTTGTGTCTCATATTACAACCACCGTTGTTCGTTCTTGGCCTGGAATGGGGGTGAGGGGTGGGAAAGTAGGGAGGGACGTGGTGTCTCTCAACAGCAGCAATAGATCCTGGAGACTGAAAAAGATGAGTAAAAAGACTGAGAACTTTCTGCTTCCCTTAGGTGTGTCTTGTTTCAATATTTTGACAAACATTTCTGGAACTGGCTTTGTTTACTTGAATCGGGTCTGTTTTTTCATGCCAGGTTTTTTTTTTTAAGTCCCACAGGTTGAAAAAGTGTGAGACATGCATTCCAGATGTGAAAGTTTTCCCTAAATGGTTCATGCATAAAGTCTAGGTATAGCACTTAGGCAATGATGAGCATTCTGTGGGGAATTGAGGCGGTGGTTTGACCTACTTTTTTCATTGCATTCAGTCTACTGCTACTACTTGATATATTTCTGTAGCTCCATTTCTTCTAAGGTTGTGAGTTTCTAGTGTTGCATTTTACCCTGACAGTATCCCTTTAGAGCAAGGAAGGGCAGGGAACATTTATCCTGCTGTTGCTCAGTTGTGTTTGTGTCTCTAACTCCTTGTGACCCCATTTGGTGAATTCTTGACAGGCCTAACTTTAAAATGTTAAGTGTGATCCATTTTTGTTCAGCTGTTTCAGTTATCTGACTCCTTGTGACCTCATTTGGGATTTTCTTGGTAAAGATACTGGAGTAGTTTGCCATTTCCTTTTCCAGATCATTTTATAGGTGAGGAAACTGAGGTAGACAGGGTTGTGACTTGCCCAGGGTCACACAGCTAGTGTCTGAGGCCAGATCTGACAGTCTGTCCACTGTACCAGCCAACTGTCCCTGTGGTAGTGTTGGCATTGCTGAAATTGAAAAGGCTACTGGCTAACTTGAGGGGGAGAATTGTTGAGAGCCTTGGAATTGTGGGAATTGAGTGACCCACTTTGACTCTATCTTGCAACTCATTTCTGTAGTTCTCTTTCTCTTCCATTGTGGGTCCAGTCTGGTTTCCATCCCCATACGGTCTCTCCTGAGAGAGTTGACTTGTGTGGAGTTATATTAAATCATTACTTGATCACTGATGGGGCTGAGACTTGATCCCAGACTAAGGCCTTTTCTTGTTGCTATAGTTCTCTCTCTTTATTCTCCTTCCCCCCTCTTCCCTTTCTCCTGCTTTTCTTCTTTTAGAGGTCTCCCTGTCTCCCCCAGGCCGGGAGTACAGCAGCTGTTCATGGTGTGATTCTACCATTAAACAGCTTGGAGGCTTTCATCTTCTCCCTTTTCTGAGCTGGACTGGTTTGTCGATCTCTGGTCTGCCTTTGTTCCCTGGGGCCTACGATATTTGTGCTGCATTTAATTTGGTCACTCGCTCAATAACCTTTAGCCCTTCTACAGCTCAGAGCTCCCAAACTCAGGTGATCCATGATATTTGGCCTTCCCCAATGGCAAGGAATACAATCCTGTGTCACCAGGCCTGGCCAGTACTTATTTCTGTATTGCTTTTCATTGTTTTTTCTTTTAGTTTTTCCCATCTAGGTTTCCAGGGAAATTCTAATCTATAGACTTAAAGGATAATTACTTTAAGCGTAAAATGAGTCAAGAGGCATTTATTAAACTTGAGTAGGCAAGATAGTCTCTGCTTTCATGGGGTTTACATTTTAATAGGGCAACACAACACATAAAAGAGAGCTGAAAAATATGTGTGTGTAAGGTGTCAGGTTGGGGGAAGGAGGTGGTGGCGTAAGGGGTGATGGAGTGGAGGGGTGGAGAACCCTTGCAGGGACATGGTGGCAAAGTCCAGAGAATGAGGCATGACTGGTAGGAGCCCTTCCCCAGAACTCACTGGTGGGAGACAGGGTTGCAGAGACAGAGGGAGAAGCAGTTAAAATATGGCAGAGTCTAGAGTGTCAAGAATGGCTGCTCTGGGCTCTTCCTCAAAATGGGGTTCTGACTGCACAGGGTTGCTGTAAGGATCAAATGGGCTGATGTATGTGAAAATGATTAACTGAAAGGTATAAAATTATTAACCGGTTTATTTTTATTTAAATCCTTCAGTGGTTCTGTAGCCTTAAGCTTTTCAATTAAACATATTCTCCAGTAGAACTGGTCCCAAAGACCTTAAGCATTACAAACCATTGCTTGGGCCTTCATAGGATGTTTTCAAGTTAAGGTTGATCCGATGTTAACCTTTAGGGAATTTATCTTTTTCTCTTTTCTTTCCATCTACTTTTAGTTGTTATCTCAGGCCCGATCCTAGTGAATCAAAGTTAGGAAGAAAAGTATACAAGGAACTTTAGAAAGGAGAATGAAAATGGAGGGGACTTCCAGAGCTGCCAGAAACTTTCGTTGGGTCCCAGATGACTATCAAGTTGCAGCCTAGGAATTCCTGGACTTACCACTGTATGCGTGTGTGTTTGTGTGTTATTTTCCCCCATGTTTAGAAATACTTTGATTTCTATACACTTTAAGCATAAAATGGGAATTGTAATACCCTCTCTACCTCACATGGTTATTATGAAGATCCAATGAGATGTCTATAAAAGTAATTAACAATGAAGTAGCATATAAACATTAACTGCTATTACGATTAGAAAAACCCGGGTGCATATCTTACCTCTGACACACTGGCTGTGAGGAAATGGATTAATTTCTTAGTGTTTACAGGTAAATGTTAAAGAATGTAAGTTGGAGAGAAGATACTGATTTGCATTGATAAAGTCAGTTTACTTCCTTGGGAGTTCTCCATGCCACTGCCCTTATCCGCATATGTAATCATGGGTGAAATTCTGCAGATGGCACTCTTATCTCAAACCTATTATTTTTCCTAATAGCTTTATTTTCGGCAAGCAGATATTCAGTCATTTGATGCTACCTGTTTTTTCCTTTTATATTTAAACATTTTATGGATATCTTTATTTTTACATTACCTTTATTTCTGATGATGTTCCTCCTTCTGCTTTCCCCAGTAAGACATCTTTGTTATATAAGACCAGTAAAACAAAACTATTTAACACATCAAGGGCAGCTAGGGGGTACAGTGGAAAGGCACTGCACTTGGAATCCTCATCATGAGTTCAAATCTGGCCTCAGACACTAGCTGTGTGATCTTGGGCAAGTCATTTAACCCTTTCTACCTCAGTTTCCTTATCTGTCAAATGATCTGGAGAAGGAAATGGCAAACTAGTATTTTTTGCCAAGAAAACCCCAGATTGGGGTCATGAGGAGTTGGACACTATTGTATTTATTTGTGTGTGTTTGTATGTACACTTATTTGTTTGTTATATGGTGTGAATGTTGATCTAAACCTAATTTCTGCCATTTTACTTTCCAATTTTCCTCACAATTTTTGTCTAATGATGTTTTTTCCCTCGGTAATGTTTTTGGATTTATTAAATGCTGGATTATTGAATTTAACTCTGCAATTCTCTCATCTATTTTGTTCTGTTGATCTACTTTGCCATTTTTAACCACTATTAAATGGTTTGATTTCTGCTTTATAATCTAGTTTGTAGTCTGAAATAACTATTGCCCCCTTATTCCTCTCTTTCCCCATGATTTCCCATGGTTTCCTAGATCATTTATTCTTTCAAATGAATTTATATTTTATTTTGTCTAGCTCTGTAAAGGATTCCTTTGTTAGTTTTGATTAGCACAGCACCAAATCTGTAAATTGGCTTTGGTGGTATTGTCACTAGTGGCCACTAGCACTGAATAGCCCTTTAATTATTTGAGTTCCTTTTTGTTCGCTGAAGGAGTGTTTTGTAATTCTATATATGCAACCATTGACTGTGCTTTGGTAGATTGACTCCCAGGTATTTTATGTATTTTATATTTATTTTTAGTGGTACTTTCCTTTCTGTTGCTACTCCTGGATTTCGTTATTGCTATACAAAATGCAATTGATTTTGAAAGTTTATTTTATAGCCTGAAACTTTACCTAAGCTATGTGAATTGTATCAATTAGTTTCCTTGATGATTCTCTGGGGTTTTTTGATGCTTTTTTTTTTTAGTGGAAAAGCCAAGGAGAAGCATTTCCCATTTTTCTCAGTTTTCTTAAGAACTTGAGCTCATTTAATAATATGTTCTGATGTCAACACCAAATTTGTATTTCCTACAATATAGAAAATAGAACCAAAGGGTTTTTGACTTTCAAATTCTATATTCTGATCAAATTTTGGGTTTTTCTTTGTTGATGGATTTTAAAAGGCTGTTATTGACCTCTTGTTTCTTTCTTTTCTTCTTTCCTGTTTCAGGAGGCTGCTGGGCATCATAACAAAAAAGGATGTGCTAAGACATATGGCCCAGATGGCAAATCAGGACCCTGAATCCATCATGTTTAATTAGGCCACTCATACTTCTAAGGCATGTGAATATTACTTTGGAGAAAAACAAAAAAGGTTGCATCATCATTTTTTTTAAAGAAACACCAAGATTCCACCAAACCAAAATGGAAAACGATACACAGGGAGCAGCATGAAACAAAGAAGGAGCTGAAAATGGATGAGACATTTATTAAATCATTGGGTGTATAGGTTAGCACTTTAACCCTCTACAAGTTTCAAACTGTGTTTCCCTAAAGTGTTTACTAACAACTCAACTGGTACCCAGGTAAGTATAAATAGTGTGGCCTACAGATGGCAGAGAAGGAAAAATAACACTAGAGAAACTTATCAAGCCAGAGGACCATGTGCGAGGCCTTAACTTAGGAACAAATGTGAAGCTTCTATTTCAAACGCATAGAGGAATAAGTATGTAAACATCTTTATTTATTTGTAACTGCAGTTTTGTTGCTTTGTTACTGAATCATAAAAAAAGATATTTGTCGCTTTGTTGTAAAATTAAATTTGAAGAGACTGAAAGCTGTAAGTATGGAAAGAAATTCATGGAATCATGGAAGGTCTTCTTCTTGCTCTTTTCTCACATACAGTTATTTCAGTCCCTCGGTTGTAGCCTAGCCATTACCATGACTGAGTGTTAAAATCAAAGATGTTGGGGAGAATGACTCTCTTCCCTATGCAAGACTTAGATCTTAAAACTGCACTATTAAAGTATTGAGTTTGGTCCTGGTTTCCATTGCCCTATTTATACAACAAGAAACACATTCTTGTTTTGAAGGCATCCAAAATGGGCGGTTTATTTGTATCCCAGTTGCATTGGCCTGATTTCTCCATTCCTCTTGATTAAATCTTCCTAAATACCACTCATTTCTGCATGGGACGATAGAAATGCTTTTAATGGGATTTGCTCTAAGTTCCAAGTGGGGCATGTAACAGTCATAATAGGTTGTTAGCCTTTGTTAGTACCTTCTTATCACCAGATCTGTTTAATTATCATAGTCAAATAGAGTAAAGGTTCATAATGGAAAGCCACTCTAAGTCTGCTCAAGAAAACAAAACAAACCCACTAAATAGATAATAAATCCTTCCCATTCTGTTCCCTCTGGGATGTAATCTGGACCAATAAGTTTAGTGTTTTCTTTCAAAATGACCACCAAAATCTCAGAAACATTGGGCTCATTTCAAACTTTTGGTGCCCTTTTCCCTCAGGTGAGTATCTTTGCATTGGAATGTAAATATATTTTCTTTCCCATTCAGGGAGACACCTTACAATGGTGCAGTCATTTTAGGTGAAACTTGTGAAATTACCCTTTTTAAATTTTCTTCTATGGCTTTTTCTTTTCTGAATGAATCTTTATGAAGAATTAGATACTTCAGTTTTCCCTACTACCTGTCTTTTCCCTCCTTTTGCCTTAAGTTCCAAAATGCAGAATCTACAATCTTGGCCTTTTAGATTGGTTTTAGACTAAGATTTTTCACTTTGGATAAAAGCAGGGCAAGAGTATATTTTTGTGAGGCTTCCAGGTGACAGAATAACATTGAGAATTTCTGTCGAGTTTGTCAGTTGAAGCCATATCACCTTGAGACAAATCAGTCAGTCCTGATTTTTCCCTATACTACCCTTCACAAAGTAGTATAGAAAGCTACTTCATTAAAGAAAAGTCCAAGAAGATAATAAATTTTTAAAAACATTTTTTTTGGTGAAAATCAAGGCCCATTTTTTACTCTCTCTGTAACTTTTAATCATGTCAGTAACTACTCCTTGTAAAAATTATTGTGTATTAAACTTATATGAGGGTGGCACAGTGGATAGAGTGTCTGGTCTGAAGTCAGGAAGATTCGTCTTCTTAAGTTAAAATCCAGCCTCAAACACTTTAATAGTGGTGTAATCAAGGGCAGGTCACTTGACACTAAACACTACTGTTTGCCTTAGTTTCCTCATGTGTAAAATGAGCTGGATAAAGAAATGGCAAATCCTTCCATTATCTTTACTAAGAAAACCCTAAATTGGGTCACAAAGAGTTAGACATGACTGAAACAACCAAACAACAGAAAGGGCCCGTACTTAATATTATAAAGTTAGGCTTTTATCATGGGGGTTTAAGTCCTACAATGGACAAACCAGAGCGTCTCCAAACATGGGGAAAGAGAATAATGTTGGTGGTAGAAAGTCCTTGGCTGGTTGAATTGATTGTTTGTCGTGTACATGATCCTCACCCTTCAGACCAGCCCTTTATTGTGACTTACAGTGAGTCGTAGTTTGGGTTTTTTCTGATCCAGAACCATTTTTAGTTAAGGACTTTTAGGTTTATGGTGGTTTTTAGAAAATGAATTTCAACAATGATAGGACATGCAAATATCATTAAAACTATAAGATTTACTTTCATTCCAGCTTTAACCAATAAAAGAGTATTTTACTATAGTCTAAGGTTATTTAGGAGATGGAAATCTGGATCTCTGTCCTACCATGCCTTGGAAGTGAGATACTGGTAAATTCACTTTAGTTTGCAAATGAAAATGAAGTTGAAAATTGAATTCTAATTCAGTAGGATGAGTGCGAGGAATTGGGCCCGTGATTTCACTATTCTTTATCCATACTACAAAGTTTCCTTTCAGTCATGACTTTTAATCACTCCTCAAAACAAACTCAGAATCAGAATAATTGGGTTAAGGTGAATAATAAGGGAGAGGGAGCTTAATTGCCTCTCTGTACCATCTAAAAACAATTTGGCTTCTCTCCATTCCTGTTTTCTTGAAAATATACTTTGGTAATTCAACTAGTGCTGAGTTACCAGTTGGTAGGGGATCCTGGGGCTATTTCTTGTAGACAAATAGGATATTTTAATCCCATTAGTCTAGTCACATAAGGAGCAGTTAGGGGAGGTGGGTCAGTGGTACTAATAATTGTGCGTAAGGGAGATGTGTATTTTTCAGGCTGGTGTATATTCATTTGCAGGACCAAAGGTCCTTTAGATTTGTTTGCCAACATAATCTCATTGTTTTGCCTGGGTTTTATGGAATAAATACACTAGCAGCAATGTTCCCCAGTTTAGATTTTCTACCTATCTCTAGTCCTTTTCTGTGGTGCAATAAAGAGCATGCTGGATTTGAAGTCAGAAGACCTAGATTCAGATTCTGACTGCCACTTCCTACTTGGGTGGCCTTAGGCAAGCGATCTATTCTCACTGATTCTCATTTTCCTTAACCATAAAATGAGGGGCTTGGACTACATAATCCCTCCAGTGTCTTCCATGATCAATCCCATCCTTCTTCCTCTGCAACTAGAGAAGTCCATTCACAGACAAACAAATGGTAAATCCACGGCAGACACGCAAGTTACTCTTAAATAGATTCTCTGGGAATGAAGATGCTGTGCCATATTATGGCGAGGTACAATTTCTGAAAACATCGCACGCTGTATTCAGCAACTGACTTGATATTTGACTTGTAGACCCAATTTCCCTAGAATCAATCTCAAATTTCATTCTAATTCCTTTTCCTGGTGTTAGGTTGACCTTCAGGCATTGATGACTATGCCAGTGAACTGTGAACTCTGGCAGGTTCTTCCATGCTGGACAGGCCAAATACAGAGAGATTCCTTACTGCTAGGCTTGTCACCAGGTAGTTAATAATTTTTTGGCCATGGCAAAACGGGAAACAAAATCATCCCTCCAGTTCTGACAGAAGAGAAGTTGCCAATGTATTTCAGTCTTAACATTCATAAAGGCTACAAAGTTGAAAGTTAACACAGCTTCACCAATTTCGGAGAGAAATGATTACTTCAGTATGTAATTTTAACATGCAAATTCAACTCACTACTTAATATCAAGGTGATGAACTGGAAAAGGTGACAAGCCCAATGAATGAGAAATCTTGAATCATGGCATAAGTTCCATATTGTACATGTGTTTTAATTTTGCATGAACAGTATTTTGTTTCCAACTTTTATTCTAGAAGACTAGATAATGTTACCCACTTTGGGTGACATTAACCAGATCCCAAACTAACTGGAATACAGTTCATTTTATGTCCTGGATATGCTGGAAATGAACCCATGTGAGAACTATACGAGTATTGGTTCATTGGTTTTGGAATGACAGCATAACAATGTCAATTTAAAAGAAAAAATTGTAGCACATTGTGTAAATGTTGGCACCTTACTGAAAATTAATGTTTGGACTCTATTTTTCAAATAAAACAAATCTACTAGAACAGAGTATGTTGTGAATTGTATAGATGCTTCTTTCATATGTTTAGGCTATGAGTTTAAATAAATATAGCATCAGGATGTTTAATCCAGGTAGAATTACTTAAAATTTAGTGATTCAACTTCCTTTCAACAAATACTAATCAAGCAATAGAACAAAGCAACATTTAGTTGCATTCTGGAAAGATACAGAGACAAGTGAAGCAAAACCTCTGCTCTTGTGGAACTTATACTGTAGTATTCTTAGTACCCTAGTGAACCTGTGAGCCTTCCTTGCCACTATACCGAGCTCTTACTGATTTGCTTCCATTTATATAAATCAGTCAAAATACCATTGGCAAACATAAAACATTTACTAAATTATAAGGCAAAAATAATAACATTTATTCTTTCTTTCTTTATTTTATTTTAGACTCAAATACAGAATAGAAAAAAGAACCAAAAACATAACATAAACTTAAATATCCAATAACATTTATTCTACAGAAGGAAAAACCAAGAATACTGTTACAATCTACCCATGTACCTGGTTCACACTCTCCTACCAATGCACATGGAATCTTTAGGGACATGTTGAGGAAACCCATGTGCCCAAGGGCAACTCATAATTTCAGAGAGAAGGCTTGATGTCCTTGGTCTCTTTAGAGAACAGTCTGCATTATGTGCCATATGCTGAGCAAAAATAGCTTCTTGGCTATCTGTTCACCATCTGGTCCTCACAACTCTGTAGCTGGGCAAAAAACACTTTTCTGCTGATTTCAGGCTGTTGAAACAGGGACAAGCTCTTTTATCACACAGCAGCCTTTGGTAGGGTACTGAAAAGAGTTAAACTTTTTCAGGGACAGGCAGTTCCCTTTAGCTGAAGAACTGCCAAACTCTCAAATCTGTATTGGGCCCTAAATGTTCTCAATCTGTGTTAGAGTGTTAAAGCCATGCCCCTAGTTCCTCAGAAAGCAGCGGGATTCTGCTTTGTCCAGTTCTCTGTTAGTGTAGCCACATCTCTTCTCACAGCAAAGTTGATATAAAACCCATCTTCCTTCTGTTTCTTCTGAAACCACAGAGGCCAAATGGGCAAAGGTTTTTTCTTTTCAGGTATAGATAGAGCAATGAGCTTATACAGCTCTCCACTTAGCAGCAGGATCGGGCTCTCTTCAAATGACCTTTTAGGACTCGGAAGCCTGTCACACTTTAGTCAGCTAACTAAGGTTTCTCTCCAACAAATCAGTTTTTAGTAAAGCCACGTCTCTGTTTTAGTCATTGTACTGCCCAGCAAAATCACTGTTGAGTCTCCTTGTCAGTCTAACTCCTAGAAATTTCTTTGTTCTGTAAGCATCTTCTTGCCTGTCAATGCTTATTCATCTTCTTACCAGTTTCCATTTCTTCCTGGGACAGGTAAGTGATACCATGGATAGAACATAGGACTTGGATACAGGAAGGCATGAGTATGAATCCTGTTTTAGACTTTTACTTGCTTTGTGACGTGGGGCAGGTCACTTAACCTCTCTCAACCTCAGTTTCCTTACCTGTAAAAGAGGGTAAAGTGTTTAGCATAGTGCCATATAGTAGATGCTTAATAATTGATTCTTTTCTCTCTTTTCTCCCTTCCCTTTCATTTGAGTAGATCTTTAGAATAGTTTGTTTTTCTCTTCAGCATTTCATGTGAGAGGATATTTCTTCTCAAGCTATTTTTATCCATTTTCCTTACACAAATGTCTTTTTTTGTGCATTTCACAACCAAAATGTCTGAAAGGGGAAATAACCTTACAAATGTGTATCAACATATTTATGTTTATATATATATATGTATATATATACATATATATATATATACATATAAAAACCTTGCTTATGATTATTAAGATTAGGCATATTTATATGCCTAATATATTGTATGTACAAATTTAATTTTGTATAGATGCAGTAGAGGTGTCCTGAGATCAAATGAAGGGAAAATCACTTTCAGCTTAGAACATGAGGAAGGCTTCATGGAGTAATATGTGGCATTTGAACTTAATTTGGAGTAGGATGTCAGTATATAGAGAGGAAAAGTATTCCAGGGAGAGGGAATTATAAAAACAAAGATAAAAAATCTAAAATATGTTTGAAGGTTGTCTAGTACAGTTATCCTTTCCACACCATGACTTTTCCCATTACAGCTTTCAGATATTGTGAGTTGGTGTAAGAAATTAAATGGGAATTTTGGAGGAATTTTGTGGAAGCCACAGACATGCAAAAGCCCATGGATGACCCAGATGACCAAACACTTAACCCAAATTTTACAATAGGGTACTGTAGATACCCCATAAAAGGAAAAGAAAAAATTCAGACTTCTCTGATGTGAAGGGAGGGCCAAAAAAATTTAAACAAATTTTCCAGATAGCAGGAGCACTGCCTCCTTTACCCCTATAATGTGGAAGAGATAACTATAATTCATTTTGGTTAGACTGGAATGCAGAATATATAAGGAGTGTACAGAATTAAAATGTAAGAAAAGTTGAAAGTAGATTGTCTAGGGCCCTGAAAGCTAGGCTAAAGAATTTGATAGGTATTTAATTGAGTGGTTAGGTGGTACAGTGGAAAAACCACTGGGCTTGGAGTCAGGAAAACCTGAATTCAAATCTGTCCTCATATATTAGCTGTGTGAGCCTGGGCAAGTCACGTAATTCTGTTTCTTAGTTTCCTCATCTCTAAAAATGAGCTAGAAAAAGAAATGGAAAACTACTCCAGTATCTTTGCCAAGAAAACCTTGAAAGGGATCATGAAGAGTTGGACATAAAAACAAAAGCTATTTAATAAATACTTGTTTGGTTGAATGTTTTTTAATTAGCATGTGGTATGGAGGAACATTATCATCTCTTGGTACCAGGAAAATGACAAGCTGCAATGGCTGTAATATGTAATCATAGTAATATGAATAGGATGAGTGTGACCTGGTGAAGAGAATGGGATTTGATAGATCTATTAGAAGGTTTCCTAAATAGTCTAGATTAGAGGTGATGAGGGCTTGAATTAGCACAATGGGAATGAGAATATTAAAAAGAGGACAGATGTGAGTGATGTTGCATAGGTAAAATTGATAGGACTTGGTGAGTGTCTGGATATAGGAGAAGGAGAAAGAATCTAAGAGATTGAGAATGGTACTGCCATTAGTAAGGACAGCAGATTTATGAGAGGGGTGGAGGGGAGGATGATAAACATGTAAAACTTCATGTACTTGGAGGATATCCTTCTTGGTGTTCAATCATTTCAGTCATGGCAGACTCTTCATGACCCCATTTGGGGTTTTCTTGGCAAAGATACTGCCATTTCCTTCTCTAGTTCATTTTATAAACTAGGAAAGTGAGATAAACAAGGTTAAGTGACTTAGCCAAGGCCACACAGCTACTAAGTGTCTGAGGGTTATCTTTAGGCGGATATCTCTGTGTAGTTGGCATTTGTAAGTACCAATACAGAGCTTCAGGGTGAGATTAGGACTAGAGATAGGAATCTTGTGTTTTGTTATTTTTGCTTGTCCTTTGTTTTTTTTGAAGAGGACCAGTGACATGGTTTGGTGTCTTGACTTGTGTGTAAATTGGATCTAAGTGAGACAGAGTTGCACACAGCTGTCAGCCTCTCTCTTCCAGAGTCATTGAAGTCAAGATGACTGGTGATGGCATCTTTGATATCTGACTAACAGTGCCTGTTTCTGGTTCATTCATAGCCACTGGAATAAATTGTTCTCATCAACCCATGTCCCGGGGGTTGAGGTAGACATCCTCCTAACTCACCAACAGGTTTGAGGTTTATCAGTTACCCTCAACTTGGTTTAGCCCATCTGCTGAACCAGCTATAAATCTTAAAATCATCTGAAAAGAGATGAAAAGAGAAGTCAAAATCACAAAGGGAGACAATAGAGAGAGAAAAGAGAAGGTAAATTATATTACTTCTATATAAAGAACAACAGAAGATGTTCACTTTTGCTAGTTTATGTGGCAAATTATCATAATACTATAAAATGTGGATCCTTTGACTCCCTAGAGACTTTCTTAATGCTAAGTGATTTGATAGATTTAAGATGATCATAGTTCACCTATAAGTTGATAGGGTTAGCTTAAAGAATGTTACGGTGTGAGATTGTCCAGTAGAAGCCCAAATTACAACTGAGTCTTTGGCAGTGATAGAATAGCTGAAATAGAATGAGCCATTTGTGCATGCTAGGCAAGCTTCCAAACTTGTACCTTGCTGCATTTGAAAATTGGGCTTCTTATATATTACTTTCCACCAGAATTTTTGCACCTTCACTGTATCACATACACTTTAACACAAAATATATGTCTCCATTCAATGGAGAGAAGAATTTTCTGGCACTAAAAGATTGTCATTGTTCTTTAGTAATGTTTCAAATGTGTCTGACTCTCCATGACCTTGTTTAGGGTTTTCTTGGCAGAGATACTGGAGTGATTTGCCATTTCCTTCTCTACCTCATTTTCCTGGGTCATCTCCAGTCCTGATAAATATCTGGTCCCTGGATCCAAAGGAGAAAGTGAGGCTGGTCAACTTATGCAGCACTTCCTCAATCAAATCAAAGTCAGCTACAAATCATGTCTTCATCTCCCTGATGTCATGGTCTTTGAGAAAGAAGGACAAACACAACAACCGTTAGAGATGAGGAAACTGAGGCAAACAGGGTTAAGTGACTTGTCCAGGGTCGCACAATTAAAAAATAATATAAAATATAATAAATATATAAATATAATATATAATTATATAATAAATATAAAATAATATATCAATATATTGAATATAAATAAGTAAAATTATATAAAAATTTTTATGAAGAGTCCTTTGTTGGACTTCTCTTCAGGTAACACCTTGGGAGAACCCTTACTTTGCCTACCCCTAGGCTGAACTCTACTGAAGAGAATGCCATTGAAAAATTTATTCAGCCTCTTTTGAGAGCATGCAGCCTAAATGAGCAGTTTGATGAAATCCTGGAAAGTCCAGTCTGGCTACTTGGATATTGTCAAGATGGTTTTTAGTGAATGAAACCATGCACATTTTATGCTCGATGATTCACTGTTACATAAATGTAGCAAAGGAGGAAACCTTTGGGGTGGGAAGTTGTGATTGATGAATAAAGGAAACGTTATTAACCCACGAACTATAGAGCCAGAACTTCAGTCCATTTCTCTATTAGTAGTGATGACATGAATCCTTTGTCTTCCACTTTATTATCCCTTCCTCCCTTTCGACCAGTTGCTTGCATTTAAGAATTAGCTGGGGTTAAAGATACAGCCTGGGGCTAGGGAACAGAGATAACCAGTCACCTTGGGGCTTGATTGAAATGATCTGGGCTTGGTCTGCTCTGCGTCTTAAGCGTTGGAGATAACCTCTGTGGCTGTGAAGTCTCTTGACATCAAGGTGTTTCTCTCACTCCTATTGAGTCATGTCTCCTTTAGGTTGGCTTGAGATTATTAACCACTTTTAAGCACTGGAGTCAGTTCTCTGATGGATGGCTTTCAGGCTTTCTATGTGGACTCTATAACTATTCAAAGAAATGTCCCAGTAGAATTCCATGGTGTGTAATTGGATCTTCTAAAGTCCTAAAGTTCCCCAAATAGCTTCAGGTAGAGCTTATCTGAACATGGGAAACTTTAGCAGTCAAAGGAAATTTTTCTTTTTAGATTTTTACAAATGATTAATTATGGGATTCCAGGAAATAAATGCAAAATAGTCTAGCCAAACACCATTCAATTTCCTCCCTCCTTGAAACCTTTCTCCCACAATATAACATTGGAAAAACAGGGCCTTCTAACATGTTTAACAGTATCACCTTAACTCCAAAGTAATAGGAATTTTTTTTGAGCAAGCAAATACTACTGAGTTACACTTGTCTGTTGGCTTTGAGGATGGAAAAAATCATAAATATATTGTGTGGTTGCTGAGACATTTAATAGCTTGATGTGTGGAATAAGAGTTCAGGAAACACAGGAGTGTGTGTAACTTACCGCTTTTCAGACAACGTAAAACTGAACATATACCACACTTCCTGATGGAGGAAAACCTCCCCAGTGCAAGGTTAACGTGGCAGTAATTCTTGTTGGTGAACCATGGGAAAGCTGTGCCTTCTGTAGTCGTCCAACCCCTCTAAGAACAATGAAGTTTAAAAAAGAGAAAGGGGGAGAAGGTGGTAAATGCTCCCTGGTTTCACCAAGGGAGGACTGCCCCACCTTCAGCTGCAATTTGAGGAGGTTAGATAAATCTAAGGAGGATGACCTGACAGATACAGAGCTGAATCCTAGTAACCTGCCTGAGTTTTTCCAAGTTGAGACATGTCCACAAGCTTCCACTTTTTTGATCTTCTGGATGAAACCAATGCTGAGAAAACCCATTGGAGGAGCAGAACACAAAGAGGGCTCAGAATGCATGTTGTTACAGTCCCTCCCCAGTTCACTGGTAGTTAATTGGCTAGAAAGGAACTACCATATGTTCAGGCAGATAGGGGAGCATCAATGTTTGGCAGCTCTTCAATGTTGTATTTCATTAAAGAAATGGTTTTGCAGAATGAACAGTAAGTACGAGCACCTTGTGGGGATTTCCAAAAAACCCCTTCAGCCGGTTTCTGGCTCTCAAGATGATGTGAGCAATTTATATGTGACTCCATCCTTTGTTACGGGAACACATATTTCAAAGATTAAACAGCTTCTTCCAGTCCAAACAGACTCAACGAGAAGAATTGAAAACACACACATAAATTCTGTTCTCTCAGACTACTTAACAGGTTAGACCCAGTGGACACCTTGAGGGAGGAGGAGGACAGCAATTTTGGGGGCTGTGTTCATGGGGTAGTCCATACGGAGAGGCTTTTCACCTGTCCACATCCAATGCCTCACTGACTGAAATGGGTCCTATTTTCCATTGAAAGGAAATTTGAAATCAACTTCTTCCTGCCTGTCCCCCTTTCTTGCTAAAATTTTCTTTCCTGTCACTTCCTAAAATTCATCGTGTTGCCATTGAGACTAAATAATTTTCATATATGGTTGCACCTTCGCATTAAATGATTAATAAAACAATTTAGGATCATAAGTGGAAGGCACCTACCTACAAAGTCTTCTAATCCCCTCCCACACATACAAACAATAAGTCTAATCTATTCATTTGAGGAAATTGAGGTCTAGAAAGATTAAGTAACTTGCCCAAGGTTGTGTGAGTAGTCCAGGATCTGAATTAGGTCTTCTTTGACTCTGAATTCAACATTATTTTGATTGCACCATGTATGTCTACAAAATATGTTAAACTGAGTTACTCTGTCTAGGAACTTAATATCATTGGTTGCCATAAAGTGATAAGGAGATGTGGAGAGAAAGTATAGGCTACTGGGCGGGGGGGGGGGCCCTGCTCAGGTCAGTACTGGAGGTCCAAATTTCACTTCACCTTCTATCACATTTGATCTGTGTACTTTTAGATCACTTAACCTCTTGGGCCCTTCAGTGCCTCATTTGCAAAATATGAACAATAATATCTTTTCCATCAAGGAGCTGGGTCCAGTGACCTCTCTGAGGTCTTTTCCAGCTCTAAGACTAAGGTTCTAATGATTTCAAAGGAAGGGAGTAGGATAACTGTGGTAATTAGATCACTGAATGAGAATATACCCTGAATAATTAGGATGGAGGGAAGCTTTTGACTTAGGAAGGTCTGTAATTTCATATTTATGAGGTCAACCATCCTCCAATTTTCTAGCCATAAGAGAAAATATTTCTGCATGATGCTCTAAATGTGCTGAATGGAGCCTTGTAATTTTATGAAGTATGGGGAATAGGAGCTAAATTTTGATACATTTTTAGATAATTTGTTCTGACCCAACAATCACAGAGACTGATGGAACTGGTTAGAATTGGGCAGAACATTAGCCAGGGCATCCACTTAGCTTTGTGTGTCAATGTGGACTTGCAATATCCCATATGCTTTAGCCAAGAACTGAGAGCTCAAACAATGCTTTTAATCTTTCAGCCTAGGAATCAGGAGGGTGAGAAAATTTAGGGTATAGTCACTTTGCTTGCATTTATCAAACAGAATTTAAATCAAGTTTCCAGAATGAATAATTTCCTATATGCAATTTACATTTTCCATCCTCCTTAGATTATCTCACACTTTCAGACCACATGTACAAACATGAATATAAATCATTCTTTATTCGCCATGTTCTGAATCAGAAAAATTCCCAGACTGTAGTCTCAAGTCTAATCTTGAGAATTTTTGCCCTTACTGAGAATTGAGAATAAATTATGGGGATTAAATCACAGGATGGGAACCAAGAATGAATCAGCTTTCAATTCAGTTGAAAAAGTACTTCATAAGCATCTAATAAATGCCCTATGTTAGGTGCTGGAGAATATGAATCTGAATGAATTGTGTCCCTACCCTCTCAGAGCTTTCTTTAGAGAGGGGAAGAGAGGGAACAGTAGAGGGGAGACAGATAAGCACGTGTGAAATAAATATAAGATAAATTATTTGTAATGTTCTGGGGAAGTAGAGAGAACCCTTAACAACTGGGTGAATCAGGAAAGTCTTATTATAGAAGTTACTTGAGTTGAGCCTTGGTGAGAGTAATGCCTTCCCAGAGGTGCAGTTAGGAGTAACCTTCTGCACATCGGTTAAAGCCTTGACAAAAGTAGAGGGGAAGAATGCTGTGTACAGGGCATATAGGCAGGCAGAAGGTATAATGAATATAGAGTGCTGGATCTAGAGTTAGACCTATGTTTAAATCCCTTGACACTTAGTGGCTGTGTGAGCTTGGGCAAGTCATTTAAATTCTGCCTAAATTTCATCTATAACATGAAAATGATAATGGCACCTTTGTCCCAGGGTTGTTTTAGTGATGGAGATAATATTTGTAAAGTGCTTTGCAAATCTTAAATACGAGTTACCTCTTATTACCAGTTTGGTTGTCATGTAGGCTGTTTGTGGTATAGTAAGTGTAAGAACAGCTAAGTTGTACAGTGGATAGATTTTCAAGACTGGAGTCAGGAAGACCCATCGTCCTGAGTTCAAATCTGGCCTCAGATAGTAACCAGCTGTGTGACCCTGGGCAAGTCATTTAATCCTTTTGCCTCAGTTTGCCCAGCTGTCAAAATGAGCTGGAGAAGGAGATAGTAAACCACTCCAGTATCTGCCAAGAAAGTCCCAAATAAGGTCTTGAAGAGTCAGATGTGACTGAAAAAATGACTATAAAACAACAAAACGTAGTAAGTTTGAAAAGATTGGAACCAAATGGAGAAAGGTTTTAATTGACAAAAAGAGAAGTTTATAAAATATTAGAGAGAGAATAGGGAGCTATTGAAGCATCTGAAGTAGGGGAGTAGCCTGCTCAAAACCATACTTTAGGAATATAAAATTTTCAAGTGCTTGGAAGGTGGATTAGAATGGAGACAGATTAGATACCAGGAGACCACATAGGAGACTGTTGTAACATCCACTGCTAAAGGTGATGAGGTTTAAACTGCTAAGAATAATAGCTTACATATATATAGCACTTTGAGGTTCACAAAGAGCTTTGTGGAAATCTAATCAGATAATAAAACTGTGCTCATGCCTTGTGAGTGGTGAGAAGGGGACAGATATGAGAATTACTATGGAGGTAAATTCAACAAAACTTCACTAATAATTGGATTGGAGATCAAGACAGGTGAATGATGGGGAAGTTGGGAGAACCTGTATGGTCACAGACTCAATAGATACAAAAAAGTTAAGGAGGAGGGCTGGGTTTGAGATGAGTTGTGTTTTGGACATGCTGACTTTGAGACCAATATGCCACATCCAGGAAAAAGTAGCCGGGGAAAGCTGGCAATGCAAGGCTAGAGATCAGGAGAGAAATGAGGGTTGGATTATATGGGTTTGTTACTTATCAGCATAGAGGTGATTGAAGATCCATATGGGAGCTGATAACATCAGAGAGAGGAGAAGAAAACTTGGGACATAGGAAGGAGGACATGGATTAATTATTACTATGTTGAGGAGATTGATGAGCAGTGGTTGAATGAGAAGAATCAACTTCTAATGAACATTAGTTGTCCTCAAATTGTCTTTATCACAGTTTAAGTTTTGCATGTAGGTGTCAGTTTGTCTTGTAATTTTAGGTTGAATTAATTAAGAGACATCAAATCTGCAGCAAAGGTTAATTTCCAAAGCCATTCAATGTTCTATAATAGTACTTGAAGTTGATTCTTCTCATTCAGAAAAATTTCATTCTTGGCTTTGAGCTCAGAAAACCATGGGAGGAGCAGATTCTGGAAAGATGGTGGAGTAGGTCAGGAAATACCAACACACACACACACACACACACACACTCACTCTCCTTAAGTCCAATCTGTCTGTCTCTCCAGGCTGATTACATATTTCTCTTCTTCAGGATGAAGGAGCAATTACCCATTTCTTTCCATACTTTAGGCTCTTAGTCAGGGGTTCACAAACATTTTCCAAAAAGGACTAGGTAGTAAATAAATATTTTGGGCAGCTAAGTGGCACAGTGGATGGAGCACTGGGTCAGGAGGACCTGAGTTCCAATCTGGCCTCAGACATGTACTAGCTGTGTGATCCTGAGCAAGTCACTTAACTATATTTGTCTTATATCTGCCAGAGAAGGAAATGGCAAGCCACTTTATCTTTGCCAAGCAAAACTCCAATGGGTTCATGGAAAGTCAGATATGAATAAAGAAGAGTGAACAACAAAAATAAATAGTTTAGGTTTTGTGGGCCAAGAGGCAAAATAGAGGTTATTATGTAGGTACTTATATGATGAAATATAACAAATTTCACAAATTTTTGTTGATGAAATTAAAAATACAGTAGTAATAATTGAATACTTTTTTTGGAATATAGGGCTACTAATAAGAATGGAATTTTTGGTGGAGATCACATTTCACTTAATTGGGGTCCAAAGTTATAATCAAAATCCATTGTAAATGTTCATCTATTTGTGCTGATCTGTAATTGAATTTTACATATTTCATCTTTGAAATACATCTTACCCAGTTATACGAATTTGGAAATATGAGAATTTCTTTTGTACTTTAAAAGATGTCTAAAAAATTAAGGCTGGAACTGTATTTTGAGCTTGGAAAGAATATTCACTGCAAATTTGGGGGGAAATGGAGATCTCACTTTTATTTTAATTTTTGACAGCTTGGAAATGTATAATACTTATCTTTACTTATGTTTCAAACAAAAAAACATTAGTTGTCCTCAAATTGTCTTTATCACAGTTTAAGTTTTGCATGTAGGTGTCAGTTTGTCTTGTAATTTTAGGTTGAATTAATTAAGAGACATCAAATCTGCAGCAAAGGCTAATTTCCAAAGCCATTCAATGTTCTATAATAGTACTTGAAGTTGATTCTTCTCATTCAGAAAAATTTCATTCTTGGCTTTGAGCTCAGAAAACTATGGGAGGAGCAAATTCTGGAAAGATGGTGGAGTAGGTCAGGAAATTCCAAGCTCTCTAGATTTCTTCCACAAAAGCGCCTCAGGGTGAGTGTAGAGTGGTAAAAATAAATAAGAGTGTGGACACAATAGTGGTCCTCCTGGGACGATTGGAGAAGATCCAAAAATCCCAGGGAGGTTTGGTCCCTGTAAAGAGTAAACATTTCCAGGCTAGGTCCCTTTTAACAACAAGCTGAGCCCTGGGGTTATCTGGGTTGGGAGGCTGCCTCAGCTCCAGCCACAGAAACTTTTACCCTGGGGATAGTGAGAACAGTTGGGCATCTAAGCCCAGGAAGATTGAGGTTTGGAACCTCTGCTGACAAGGAATGCCAGACCCAGCTGTGCTGCAGAGTGGCGGCCCTGGGTGAGAAGCAACCAGCATGTACTCAATGAGTGCAGAAACAGTCGGATGGGGATGCCACTGTCTATGGGCTTTTACAGGAGTCTGGAGATCTTGGTTTCAGTTCTGAGCACACAGAGGAGAACTGGAGAAGGATCTGAGACCAGAGGCAATATCCCTCATACTCCAGGGCTAGAGGTAATTACAAAAAATAAGCTACTACAAATGAAAAAAAAAGGAATAGGCAAAGGAGAAAGAATCCAACCCTAGAGGATTACTTTGAGAATAAAGAAGATGGGGGTTTTTCTTCAAAGGAGGCTACTGAAGTAAAGAAATCCTCTTCTACTCCAAAGAGTAATGTCAAATGGTCCCCTGCCCAAAAAGAATTCATAGAAGGACTTAAAAAAGACTTTAAAAATCAAGTGAGAGAGATTGAAGAATCACAAAAAAAAAACAAAAAAAAATCCAAGAAAACCAAGATTATGAAAAGAAAGTCAGTTAATTAAAAAGGAGATTCAGAGTCTTAAGGAGGAAAGCAACTCTTTGAAAATCAGAATTGGACAAGGGGAAGCCAGTGAAGTTATAAAAGATCAAGAAATAATAAAATATAAAGAATGAAAAAATACAAGAGAATGTGAAACATCTCATTAAAAAAACAAATGTTCTGGAGAACGGATCAAGAAGAAAGAACTTAAGAATAATGGAACTACCTGAAAGCTGTGATTAAAAAAAAATATTGATATAGTAATACAAGAAATAATTAAAGAAAATTGTCCTGAAGCATTACAACAAGAGGGGAAAGTAGAAATAGAAAAAAATCCACGATTACCACCTGAAAGAGATCTTACCAGGAAAACTCACAGAAATATAGTCAAGTTCCAAAATGCTAAGCTCAAGGATAAAATATTATAAACAACAAGAGGAAAACAATTTAAATGTGGTGGTGCCACAATTAGAATTACACAAAACCTAGCAGTGGTGATACTAAAAGTCCATAGGTCTTGGAACACTGTATATCAAAAGAGCAAATAAAAGTAGGGTTTTGGCCAAAAATATCATATCCAGTAAAGCTAAGCAGATTCCTGAATGAAAAAAAATGGGTATTTAATAAATTGTCCGACTTTCAGGGATTTGTTAGAAAAAAACAGCAAGATTTGACATACAAGAGCCAAGAGACATATAAGGTATATGCCAAGAACTTAAGTATAAAGAACTCAATAAGGATAGACTCCTTTACCTTTTATATATGGAAAATATAAAATGGATGTCTGAGACTGTTATTAGTAATTGGGTAGTTCATAAAAAAGATTGGGGTAGACTTGACTATGATACGATTTTAAAAAGTAAAACCATTTAGGAATAGCTAAAAAGAGTCATTATCTTATAGAAGTGAGAGGAAGAACGGAGGAATTAAAGAGGGGGAAGGACTTGGAGTTCTGGAAACCTACTTTCATTGGGCATAGGTTCAAGAGGGAACAATGCATGTATATCTAGAAGAGTATAAAAGTCTTCTAAATTCAGAAAGAAATAAAACACTTAAGGGATAGAGAGGTGGGGAGAGGATAACGGAGAGCTCTTGGGTAAGGGAATAGATTAAAGGGAGGTGTAGAAGGGTGTTTAGATTAATGGGAATGGGAGGCCTTGGAGAGAGGGCAGGTTTAGTAATAGGAAGGCAAGGTAGTGGGTAGATGTAAAGTGGTCAGGAGGGATAGGAAATAAGAGATACACACAAACATAAAATAAAGATCAGGAGTAGAATTTGTTAGGGAAAAAAGGAGCAGGGGTAGTAATCATGACCTTGATTATTAAGTTAAAGGCTAAAAGTTAAGGCTAAAGTAGATTTAATCAAAAAAGAAAAATAGGAAAACTGCACTGTGTTGGTCATATTTATCAGCGTTATTTTGGACTGTTTAAAACAATTAGACAGTATAAGACATATTGCTATGGTGTTGGAAATGATGGATTGTTGGAGTTGGAAAAATATGGAAAGACTTGGACTTACAATGGAAGAAAAAAAACAGAGAATAAGTATATTTCAGTCTGACATAGATGCATGTGAATGTATTTGTCTATCCATGACTATGGTTATCGTTATCTAAGTGTATGTATGCATAAGTGCATGTGTGTATGGGTGTATGTGGGTATATGTCTATATGTATATATTTGGGGATATCTATATATGTATGTATGTGTATATATATATATATATATATATATATATATATATGTATGTATGTATGATATATATCTATCCATGCTTAATTGTAGCCTTCTGTGGGGGCTCAAAGGTCAAAGTAAAAAGTACACAGCGGAGGAAAGCAAAGGAAGCAAAGAAAAGATGGACTGTTCTCCACACAATGTGTCGTATTTATTGTACAGGCTTTCTTGAAATGGAAATTTATCCCTGTATATTTTGAATCCTCTCTTATATTCCTCTCTGCACCCGAAAATATTTTTTCTTTTTTTCTTTTTAGTCTTTATGTTTGCTTCTTTTTTCTTTTCTTTATATTTAAGTTTATAATTTAAAAAATTTACAAAAAAAAATCACAAAACTTGTTTTTCTTCTTATTTTGACGTGGTGGATATGCATTAGTCATTAAAAATAAATAAGTAAATGTCACAGTACCGTTACATGTGTGGCACTTGAAATGCTGTTGAGTTCTGACTGCATCATGGAGATTTGCAGCCCAGTGAGGGATAACAGTGCCGCATGTGGCCTTTGCTGCATCTTCCCAACTCTGCCGGTGTAGTGTCAAAGCAGCCATGGACGATTCATAGACCAGTGAACATGACTGTGTGCCAATAAAACTTTATTTAAAAATGTAAGAAGCATTCTTAGCTCCCCAACCTTACTAAAATGGGTGGTGGGCCATTCATAGTTTGCTGAACCCTTTGTAGATAAATGGGCCTGCTTGCTGTCCCTGTATAACACATTCTGCCTCCTTTCTCTTTACCTTTATCTTGGCTTTCCCAAATGATTACACCGCTCTATCTCTTCACTTCCACCTAATGGAAACCATAGCGTTCTACCGGGTTCAGCTCAAGTGCTATGTACTGTAATAAGCATTTCCTGATTTCCCCAAGTTGTCAGTGCCTTTACCCTCCTACCCTGCATTGTTATTTAGTTGTTGTTGTCCAGTCATTTCAGTCTTTGTCTAACTCTTTGTGATCCCATTTGAGGTTTTCTTGGCAACGATGCTTGGAATATTTTGCTGTTTCCTTCTCCAGCTCATTTTACAGGTAAGGAAACTGAGAAAATCAAGATTAGGTGACTTGCCCAGGATCACATAGCTAGTAAGTGTCTGAGGTTGGATTTAAACTCAGAAAGATGAGTCTTCCTGACTCCAGCCCTGACACTACATCCATTTCACTGCCTAGCTGCCCCCATTTTGATTTATTAATTCAGTATATATCCTGTGGTTATTTATCTATGAACATGCTTTAACACCTTTGTACTAAATGTAAGTTTCTTGAGGTCAAGAATAGCCTCATTTTAAAAAAAAAAAATGTTTTTAATGAAATAAAATAAGCATTTCCATAACAGTGGAATAAAAAAAATTTCACATGAAACTGTAAATCCATTATGTACACCTTGCTACTCCTTTAAAATATGTAATAAAGTTATCATGTAACTTCCTTTTTTCCCCTTTGTTTTCCTCTTCCCCCAGGTGGCTACCCTTAGACATGTGTGTGTGTGAAATCATTCTATACATCTGTTTTATTTGTGTCTCTAGCACCTAGTAAAGTGCTTGGCACATAGCAGGTATTTGATAAATGCTTGTCACTTGATTTATTGAATCATCCAATGAGAGGAAGAAGATCCCAAAGGAAGACTGGAAGAGTTCTGAAAAGAAAAACAACTTTGCTTCCTTTCTCATTTTGTCTCGGTCCAGTCCCAAAGATGTGTTTCAGAGGTGTTAGAAGAAACTTCAGCACTTTCCTCTTGCAGAAAAGGGTTTCCTTCTGAATTAAGTGCTTATGGAGGATGAGAACATTTTCTTTGACTAAATAAAAACTATTCTCTCTGGAGCCAGCTGAATTCTTCTATTTCTATCCAGGTGCTCCTTTGTAATTGCATTTAATATTCATCTGTGCATACTGCCTTCCCAGAGAAGCTTGGCCCCCTAATCACTACAATGCTCCCTCTCCTCCAGCTGGGACTTCAAAGAACCAGGCACAAAAATAATATTGTAATCTGAGCTCAAAATTGTCCATGAGCCTAAATGCAGAGAGTTGCAGCTTTACCCATGATGTGGCACATCAAGGGAGAAGGGGCATCTAGACACGGTGAAACGATGAAAGAAGCCAGCCCTGGCTGGGGAGTCCAATGAGAGTGATCCTTCTGCAAAACATTGTCGTTTCCAATCTGAAATGTATACAGAGCCATCAATAATTCAGGGCTTATCCATGAATATTCAACACAAAGAGGACTCTGGGCAGGGAATGCTACAGGAAGGAACTTTTGTTTCCACCAAACTTCTCCTGTGACAGCTGCTGAGGGAGGTGGGAAGGAAAACAGGGATCAGGGCATCCACAGATTGACATGTGAAAATACAAACAGTGATTAGAGATGCCTAGGAAGGGCTGCTCTGGGGGTGACATCATGTCATTTGATTTTAGTTTGATTTTATAATTACTAGAACTGGAGAGAGGAGCTGAAAAACATATGCCGATGCCAGATTCTTGAGAATGTTAGCTTTACACTTTTGTGATTTCTCTTTCACTAATGACAGTAGTATTCACTTGATGTCATGCCTCTGGTCCTAAAACTTCACAAAGTACAGTTACTGATGATGTAGGAGCATGTTATGGCATTTTAGATCTGGGAGGTGCCCTTAAAGCTGGTTATAATGGAAAAAAGCATGTTATAATGGAAAGAATACTGTGCTTGGAACCAGAAGATAGATGACTTGGGTTTGAGATGTGTCTGATACCAGATATGTCACAGAATCTCTGAGCCTCAGTTTCCCTATCAGCAAAATGGGAACAATTGCCCTATCTACCCCATGGGGTTTTTGTGGACGGTAGATTAAAAAGTCCTCTTTAAAACCCCAGTGTGCCATAGAAATGGCAGCTGTTATTATAGATGAGATCTGGAGAAGATGAAATGACCTGTCCAGAGTCATACAGCTCCTTAGTAATCAAGCTGAGACTGGAACTCATGCCCCCAAACTCCGAGACCAGTGTACTGTCCTCTTCACCTAACAAAGTTCTTATTTTTAGGTTGTAAGAATTGCTCACATTTACTTAGTGTTTTAAGATTTGCCTATATTATTTCATCGTTGCTTCACAATAGCCCTATGGGGGTAGATCTTCTGGTATAATTAACCCTATTTTACAGAATAGGCCCCTGAGACTCCAAAAAGTTATGTGAATTACTCCTAGTCATACAGATAGTAATTGCCTGGAATAGGATGTGAACTAATTCCAAGCACCGCACTCTAACCACAATGCAACCTTGCCTCTCTCTGGGATTATAATGTATGGCAGGCTCATTTCTTCAGACTGGCTTTTCATATACAGAATTAGTTCTTAAAAAGGAGATTCCTGGTTTGTAAATTAGGGACCAAAGGGAGAAGTCAGGATGAAAGGATTTTTCTTTCTTTCCCACCATGATCTTTCAGAATAAACCACGGATGGTTACAGTGAGAAGGTATCTGAGAGACCATCTAGTACTACCCTAAGTTCAATTAAATAATTAGGCCCAAATCATACAGTTAGTAGCAGAACCAATCTGAAAACTAGGTTTGAGTCCTTAATGTGATACTCTTCCCATCATCCCACTCTGAAAGTAGAGAAATTGATAGTGGGAAAAGTTAATCTGGCAACTTTTGCTTTTGTGTCTTAGGAGATGTTACAGAAAATTATGAATGGGAGAAGTCCTTTGAGATCACTAAAACTGGCTCATTCTTTTGTTTGTTTTTTAAAAAATGGTTTTCAATAGGTGAATTTCAAAGACAAGTTGATTCTCTCAGTATTGGACAGCCTTGGACCACAATTACTCAAAAAATTTGTAGCAGAAACATCAAGTAAGCCAGGCAGATCAATGGAAAAATACCTCAAACTTGTAGAATATTTTGGTTGTTGAATTTTTAGAAGAGAAATAAAGTAGATGCATCTTTTTTTTAACCTCAAGCAAAGTGTATCCTATTTTAAGGAGTTTGCCTTTTTTTTTTTATATTTGGTGGGAAAATCTCTCCATGATGAATCTTATAACCAGATTAGAAGGAAAAATTAGACAAATATCTAGAAAAAGAGACAGACCTATCCTTATAAGGATATAGAACCTGGAGCCATGTTAAATGACTATAAGCCTAGGGCAAAACACATTTTGATCTTTTTTCTAAAAATTTTTTGATCAAGGTGACAATCAAAGATAGTCTTGAAGGGGAAAATGAAGGAGAATGATATAAAAAAGAATTAAACAGTGGAGTAGATGGAGAGGGTGTCTGTGGATCTCAAGAAGAGGAGGGTCTTTAATTTGATTAGTGACAAGTTGGGTGTCATAGGTTGCCTGAAAGATTTTAGGACATTTTTTTTCTTTTGGTATCAGGTGAGATCTCTTTCTCTGAGCAGCCATCCAGTCTCCAGGTGTTTGATTGCTTCAGTTGAACGTACTTGAGGCATGACTCTGCAAACAGTCTTTCTGCTTCTCTTGCAAGAACACCAGAAGGTAGAAAATGCTCTGCTAACATACATATGTAGAGGAGGGCTTCCAAGAAAGACCCTAAAGGTGTAGACACAGGGCACAGGCATCTCTTGATCAACTTGAATCACTTTACTAAAGTGTTTGGGTTTCTAGTCTTCATTACATTGTCAAGTCCCAGTGGTGATTCAAAGGGTTCCTGTGCATTCTTCTTCACATGTGTATGAACTGTTAGCTCTGGGTGTGATTGATGGGACTTTAGCTGCTGTAACACAGGAGTGCACATGGGAATGGGAACAGGAGTTTTTCTAGCAGGTTCACTCTTGATCCTGGCAGACAGGAATGGAGTCACAATAAGGGGCTAAATAAGCTTATTTTATCTTAATCTTCTCAAAGGAATTGAGAAGGACTCCAACAGCATTCCCTAATTACTCCTCTTGCAGGGGCTGGTGAGAATATAGTAGGAGCAACAACTCCTCCAGGTCCCCTACATCTCAATGGGGAGCCAGTTAGGGCAAGCATACAGATTCCCCACTTAATGACCAATGCCCACTTGATTTCTAGGGTAACAGACAAGGAAGACAATTAGCCAGTAATAGCCTCACAAGTTTGCATTAACTCATTGTTATATCTCACTGTGCAGTCACAGTGGGTATTTGCCAACTGAACTCAAATGTTTACATTATTTTAAGATTATAACATGATGTGCAGGGATGGTGGAGATGTTTACAAACCTTGAACCTGGGAACTAGAGATTGTAATGACCATGGATCCTAGGAATTAATATCTATGATCCTGGTAACTATTAAATAAAAAAGAATAACAAAATCCTCCTTATTTTACTAAAATCCACCGTACATGCTAAAATGCCATTTGTAATCCTGAGCTCACCTCTAAAATAGAGGATTAATTTCCCAATGTTATAGTTGACATCTTTTTTACTTTCATGAGTCAGTGAATTAGCAGCAGAATCAATAATATAGAATGAATCATAGATTGGAATGAACGTTAGGCATCTCAATTTACAGCTGAGGAAACTGAGGTTAAGTTTACTCAATGTCCTGTAGGTATTTTTTTTTTTTTGGTTCTTTGTTTGAGAAGACCAATGATATCAGGAGGGTGATGCCTTGACTTGCAAGTGAATTGGATTTGAGTGAGGCAGGGCTGTGCAAAGCCATCAGCCTCACTCTCTCCTCCAGGATCATCTATGTCCAGTGACAAGAGATAGGTCAGGACAACTGGAGATGACCCCAGATGCAGTGGGAAACCTTGGACTTTTAAAGGAAGATCTTTCCAAGTCTCAGTTTATCTGAAGCAACACCCATTCCATGATTTAAGGCTAGAAAAGAAATGAGGCAAAAGATGATTTAGTTTGCCAACCCCCCCAAAAAAAGTCAAAGTGGGAAGGGAAGACCCTCAGGGTTCCTGAGCAGAACAGAAACAATTGCCATTTACACTCACTCTGAGCCATCAGAACTTAAACCATGATCAAGTGAGGCTTGAGCTACGACCTATTATTGGGCAATCACTGAGAGCCAGAGTGATTGGGTTTAAGGCAAGGTCAAGTAGCTCCGCGTGAATCCCAAAGGGTTATTAAATTCTTATTTCCTGAGCTTAATTTCAAGAAATAACAAATGAAATTACATAGGACAAAAGAGTTAATTGTCCCAGTTTTTTTAAATGATAGAATAAATAAGAGGAGAAAAAAAAGAAAAAATCTTGCTCCAAACCCTAAGATAACTTTTGAGACTTTAGTGATCCAAATTTATATTTCTTTGAGCTGAGCACCCACATGTAAAGATATGATTCTCTGTGGGGACAGAAAGGGGAGAAAGGAGGGAGGATGAAAGAAAGGAAGGAAGGAAACAAGGAAGGAAAGAATGAAGGAAGGAAAGAAGGAGGGATGGATTATATAGGTAGCAAGTAGTTGGGGCAGGATTCAAATGTAGGTTCTCTGATTTTAAATCTTAGTGCTTTTCATTGTGGAAGAAGCAGGGTCAAGGAAACCTATTGTGGATTTATGGTACCTTCATCAAAAAAAAAAAATTCTGAAGTGAAGCATATTCAGTCTAAGTCTTTGTGACCCCATTAGGGTTTTCTTGGCAAAGATACTAGAGTAGTTGATGTTTCCTTCCCCAGCTCATTTTACAGATAAGAAAACTGAGGTAAACAGGCTTAATTGACTTGCCCAGGGTCACACAGATAGTAAGTCTCTGAGGCCAGATTTGAACTCAGTAAGTTGAGTCTTTGTGATTGCAAACTCAATGCTCTATCCACTGTGCCACCTAACTACCCTGTAAATTTTGAAGGCCTCACCCATTTTCTTAAATTCATACGCTTTCCCCAATTGATAAATGGTCAAAGGATATGAACAGACAATTTTCAGGGGAAGAAATTAAAGATATCTATAATCATATGAAAAAGTGCTCTAAATCACTACTGATTAGAGAGATGCAAATCAAAACAACTCTGAGGTACCACACCACACCTATAAGATTGGCAAATGTGTCAGAACAAGAAAATGATAAATGCTGGAGAGGATGTGGGAGAGTTGGAACACTAATTCATTGTTGGTGGAGCTGTGAGATCATACAAAAATGTGCATACCCTTTGACCCAGAAATATCACTACTAGGACTATATCCCCAAGAGATTATAAAAATGGGAAAGGGACCCACATGTACAAAAATATTTATAGCAGCACTCTTTGTGGTAGCCAAGAACTGGAAATCAAGGAGATGCCCATCAATTGGGGAATGGCTTAATAAATTATGGTATATGAATGTAATG
>CM053771.1:319655848-319676922 GCA_028658325.1 Potorous gilbertii | reverse complement strand
TTATCTCAGTGTGACTACATAACATCACTATAGTGAAAATATGCTCAATAGGAAAGTATATGTCGAACCTATACAAAATTGTATGCTGTCATGGGGAGGGAGGGGGGTAGGGGGGGTAGGTGTGGGGGTATAAAATCTTAATTTTAAGGAAGTGATTGTAGAACATTTATAAATAAATAAAATAAAAATTTAAAAAAAATTCATATGCTAAAATGTTTTAACATGTGACTAGTTTTCGAAAAAAATCATTAGACATCATAAAATTAAAGAATGTTAATATGACTGAGGATAGGATTAAAATGTGTAAAGAAAGATATTTCAAAAAATATTAATTCTAGCAATCAAGCTTAAAAAAGAGTGCATGCATGAATGAATATTCACTTTGAAAATCCCCCAGAAATAATCCTTTTCCTTTTTTAAATTGTATTTACTAGGAGGAAATTTAAAATCTGTTAGTAGGGGAAATTCAAATAATCTTAGAAGTATGATTTCTTAGCAATTGACTGGTACCAATATTCAAAGTGGGAAAAATTAAAGGAAAAAAAAACAACAGAGGATTTCCTTAAAGTTAATTGCCAACTCCAATGTCAACCGTTGCACTGAAGTGTAAATAGTTTTGTGATTAGCCGCGTGTGTGTTCACCATCTAGAAGTACCAAATGATGATCAGAAGGTTCTGACAGTTTAGAATTAGAATAAAATTACTTAACATCAATGTATATATAATCTTAAAATTAACTGACTAATGTGATCTCATTTTATGTCCTGTACTGGGAAACATTTCACTTATAAAAACAGATTTCAGAGTCTCCATGTACAATTAGTGTGTGGGAGGTGGGGTGGTGGGGTGGGTGGTGGGGGTTTCCTCAACAATTTCCATTTGTTAAATACTGTTCTCCCCTTCCCTCTTATTTGAGCTATCACCTTGAAAGAAGAAATACTTTGGCAGAAACTTATCAGCTATGTGCCTGGGGTTGAACTATTAACCTACTCATGTCTTTCATCAAACCTACTCAGGTAATCCACCAAAAAACACTAAAGAGAAACCTATTCTTGATGGAGAATGCAGGAGTCTTCTCTATCCCCCCTCCCTAAGTTTTCCATCATTTTAAGATCATTTTACAAGTTTAAAAAACCTATGAAGAGTTACACAAGCAATAAGGGAAGAGAACCTAGTAGCAGCTTGAACAGCAGTCAGAATTCTGAGCCCTGGACCATGTTTCAAATCATGTCTTTTAAACACTAGAAGGATATATCCTCGATAGAACTTCTATGGCTAGTCTCACTTTCACAAGGACCAGGGGTTTTCTAGTGTTGTCTTTTGTGCCTTATTGGAGGCAGCTAGGTAGCATAGTGGATAGAACACTGAGCTTAGAATTAGGAAGCTTCGTCTTCATGAGTTCAAGCCCAGTCTCAGGCACTTACTAGCTGTATGACCCTGGACAAGTCACTTAACCCTATCTGCCTCAGTTTCCTCATCTGTAAAATGAACCGGAGAAGGAAAGGGCAAACCATTCCAGCATCTTTGCCAAGAGAACTCCAAGGACAATAGTGGTATGCTATGGTCCATGGGCTCACAAAGAGTCAGATGTGACTTAAAACAACCCAACAATAGGAACTTTTATGTCTGGTCTATAACTCCTCTTAGAGATGCATTTATTAGTGGTCGATCTCCAATGGATGGTATTTGTTTCCTTGTGCTTTCATACTTCCTTCTCTTCAGACATGCCTGACCAACAACATGACTGAACAACAATAACCACAGCAAAGAAATGCTATTTGATATCAAAGCAAACACATTACTTACTGTTCTACATGTACTTATTCATTTTTTTATCTTTGTGTCCCCACCTCTATGCCTGGCATAATAAACACTCATTGGTTATCATAGTGGACAGAATTTTGACCTTGGAGTCAGGGGTGATGTGAGTTCAAACTCTCCTCTACTCTGACCATGGGCAAATTACTTACCTTCCCTTACCCTCATTTCCCACACCTATAAAATGGGGACTGATACCTACCCCATAGGCTTGTTGTGTGACTCATAGGAGTATATATAAATGTCAGGTATTGTCTTGCTCTTTCTCATGAGACTTAAGGATCCATGAATCTGCTCATCTCATTTATACATCTTCCAAGTATGGTTTTTGTTGTTGAGTCGTTTCAGTCATATCTAACTCTTCACAACCCCATCTGGGATTTTCTTGGCAAAGATACTGGAGTGGTTTACCATTTCCTTTGCCAGCTCATTTTATGATGAGGAACTTGAGGCAAATGACTTGCCCAGGGTCACACAACTAATAAGTGTCTGAGGTCAAATTTGAACTCACGTCCTCCTGATTCTGTCTTCTGTGCCACCTAGCTAGTATGGTACAAAGATGGAAATGCTCTTTATGCCCTCTACACCAACAACTCATTTCTTATCTTTCCTTTATTATTTCATTGATTAGTTTGAATTACAATTTAGTTATTCACTGAATATCAGAATGTACAGAGACAAAACCCCCCCCCCCATATAATTCTAACATATCAGTGATATATTAAGAGGCTTTTTTTTACATAGTTTAGAACCCGAATCTGACACAATTCATTCTGCTGTTTGTATGTATTTTATGTGAATTAAATCATATTCCCTAAAACATAGAGTTAGATACAGAAGTAGAACCTTTCACCCTAAACAAATGTTATATAATTCTCTCCCAAATCCTATTCTGAGCCTTCCTAGATTTATAAGAGAATTACTTCCTCTTGTCCTCTCCATCTGAACATTGGATTCCCATGGCTATGTTCCTTGAGTTTTTCACCAATTTACATGATTCTTTGCCTCTTAGAACTCCTACACTTCTTCTACTGTGTAATGTAGGTACAATATTCTTGGATTTGTGTGTCAATTTATCTCCAAAACTTTGAATGAAAACCATTTAATGGAAGGACTTAGACTTCAGGGACTAAAATATAGTTATGACCATCTTAGATCAGATAAGGACTTCAACAGTTTTAAGCACATGTATTTTGGTGTGGGTCAATGTGCATGATGACTTCTGCTTTAAGGGAAGAAAATAAATAATAAATCAATAAATTGTTTTTGTTGCTCAGTCATTTTTCAGTCATGTCTGACTCTTCATGACCCCATTTGGGGTTTTACTTGGCAAAGATACTGGAGTGGTTTGTCATTTCCTTCTTCAGCTCATTTTATAGATGAGGAAACAAAGTCAAACAGGGTTGAGTGACTTCCTGAAGGTCACACAGCTGCAAGTGTCTGAGACTGGATCTGAACTCAGATCTTCTTGCATCTAGTCTTGGCACTCTATCTACCTAATATTATAAGTTACTCTAGAACCTAGAGACCTATGCTGAGTAGAGTGCCTTTCAGCAGTTCTGTGTATATATTGGGGCATTCAGGGTAGGCTTTCTTTTAGAGGTGTCTACCAAGTTGGGTCTTGAAGGACGAGAGTGATTTTAGTAGATGGAAATGGATGGTAGGAATTAGAAATAACCTGAGCAAAATCTTGGAAAGAGCAAGGTAGTAATAGGGGAATGAGAACCAAACAGTTTGACTAGGAGGTAGGATAAATACAATATATCATTCAATACTCACAAAAGTCCCTGAGCTGGGTCATTTCATGTTGTTCATTCATTTCAGTCATGAATCAAGGATAGTTGTTTTTACAGTTCAATCATTTATCTGTCACTTCTGATTGTTCATGAACCCACTGGAGGTTTTCTTGGCAAAGATACTTGAATAATTTGCCATTTCTTTCTCCAGCTCATTTTACAGATGAGGAAACTGAAGTAAACTGGCTTCAGTGACTTGCCCAGGGTCATACAACTGTAATGAGAGTTAAAGATCTTCCCCTCCTTAAGGGAAGCTTTATTTTTGCTTTACTCTTTGGAAGAAGGTTCATATGCCAGATGACACTCTGGGTAGTCACTAAGGAGCTCCCCCCAACCCCCCCACCCCCAGTCCTGCTTTGAAAACTTAGATGATGGTGCTTCTCTCTCCAGTAACTATGTATGTATGTAATGGTCAGACAGTTGGATCTGTTGATCTGTGATGTATGTATTGCTTATGATCAGACAGTTAGAAGCCCTGTCTGTTGGGCTTTATTTCTCTGCTTGTATTTTCTCTGGTGGTGAATGTAATTAAAGAAGATTGTTGATCCCTCAAAAATTGCTTTCCTTTTAGAAAAGCAGATCTAAGAACCTGTGCCAACAGGTCATCCTGGATGTTTCAAGGAGCTTGCTGTTAAAATAACTAGTAAGTGCCTAAGGCTGGATTTAAACTCAGGTCTCCCTGCCTTCAAGCTCAGTGCTCTACCCACTGCACCACCTACCTGCCTTGATTTACGTTATAGATTATAGGAATTAGAGCTTAAAGGGACCTTTGAGACCAACCCAATCCAAGCTTTTCATTTGGCAGCTGAGAAAGTGAAACCACAGAGGTTGACATAGTTAAGTGTCATGCTGGTGGTGAATCACAGAGCCAGGAATGAAACCAAAGTTTTGAGATTTGAAATCTATTTCTATTTGAAATCTTTGCTGCCTATCGTGCCACTCTGTTATTATTTCCATTTTTATAGAGGAGGAATCTGAGACTTAGGGTTTAAATAATTTCTCTCTCGGACCTCAAGTTTTCTGACTCCCAAGGACATACTTCTCCCCCCCCACACACACACTATGCCACATTGCCTCTGAATGTTAGATGTACAATATGCATTAAAAAGAGGCCCAATCTGTGCCGAATGATTATTCAGGGACATAGTCAGATCAGCAGAGAAATAATGTCAGAGGAGATCATCTGCATTCCCATAAGATGTTTAGTGGAATTTTCCAATTGTCCAATACTTCAATAACATTAACCTGCAATCCTTCTTGATTAACTATCAGGTAGCAGTTATAATACCCCAGGATCCATTCCTTTTGGATGAGCCGGCATAACTCAAACATGAATAGAGGATTCCACAATGAAAAAGAATGCCTTTCATTATCTGTCCATCACTCAGCACTCCATAAAGTGCACTGGGTTCCAAAGAATGCTCAGCAGCCAGGAGGATATTGACAATTGGTGCCAGTTTGCTGGGCATGAATTAACTTTATTGTTCCAATTCAGAGGAGGCTCTTTGTGCCCAGTAGGTGGCATTCAAATACTCAATAAACTAGGGCATGATATTAGAATGACAGGGAAGTTAAATGAGTCAACGTGGTTTTCACTTGCAAAAGAGGCTTCCATTACAGTTTTAAGGACATAGTTTTACCCATCAGGCCTCTGCTAATCACCCCCCAGGCTTGTCTGAAAGTCTTGTAGAGTTTTGGATTTTTTGGCTAACCTACTTCAGGCTTCCTAAACTGCCCATTCCATTCATTAAAATGCAGTGAAAAAAAGGAGGAAAGTCTGTCCCCTCTTTCCTGAAAGATTTTTCTATCATCTAATTTATTTTTCATCTGTAGCGTAGCCAGGCTCAGGGAAATAGCCCCTCTGAAGCATTTCTTTTGTCATTCAAAAGTGTCAAGTCAGAGAGATGCCCAGGCTGATGAGGTGGAAAGCTTTCAGCATTCCAAGGTCTGTCTTCCTTTCTTCCTTGGACTATAAATTAAGGGAGTATTTGTAACCCAGATAAAACATCAGAGCCAGAAATCAATTTTGTTTATTATCCTTACATATAGTTTCAATTTTCCAAACAATAATATTTTGGGAATGTTGACTAAAGAATCTGTCTTACCTTTGACTATATATACTACTATCCTAAAGGAAAAGATTAAAACCAGTTAGGGTGTAGAAAAGGAAAGTCAAAGGGTGGAGAACACTAACATTTGAAATTTCAAATATTGTTTCACACAGAATTTCACCAAGTGCCAACGGTCTGGCATCTGAAATATGGATATGTTGCAAAAAACGGCCCATGTCTCCTTGGACACAACCACAGAAAATGATCCTCCACCACAGCAGCTACTGCACCCTGTCAGCAACTACACTCTTTTATTCAGCAAAGTGCCCTCTACATCTGTCCCTTCTCCAAAACTTCCACCCACCATCTCCTTCTGCCTTAACTGGCCTTTCTGTCTCCTACCTATCTTGGCAGCTTTCTCACCAAGCTGTCCTGGGAGCTGTTCTGTTAGCTGGGTTGTCTTTGAATGGGATTTTCTTTTCCTACCTATTTACAAAACTGCTTTTTTTTAAAATGTGATTTTAAAGTCTGTTGCACAGTACCCTGAACTGTGCAAAAGGTTTTTTGTGTTTTTTTTTAAGTGAATACTTTTAAACTGCACTTCACTGCTGGATAAGAAATCTACAGCCATCAACAACCCTGAAGCTGTTTATATGGAGGAAGGGAAAAGCCCCAGGATTACAAATGAGGCCCTTCTGGGTCTATTAAAAAAAGAAAGGAAATTGGCATTTAGACCTTCAAGGTAGACTTCACACGCCGTTATTGACTCAGATAAGAACAGCTTAGTAGTGTGATTGATATTTACAAGGGAAAATCCTCAGGGAAAACCTTGACATTACAAAGGAGCAATATTGAAGGTTTCTAATTGGTATACTTTCTCCATCAGATCCAAGGTTGGACTTAGGAGTAGGTTGCCTATAAACTACAATATTAGGCAGACTAGAAATGTAAAAAAAAAAAAAAAATCACTTGTACTTGAGTGGAGATTCCTTCTGTAGACCTCCCCTCCCCCTTCCCAGTACAGTCCCTAAAAAAAATGACCTCATGTTCCAGGCACTCTGACGGTCTTCATGTACCCAAAACCATAAGTCATGAACCCCTATTATGCTTTCTTTTGTGGTTTAGCCAGTACTTACATTAATTCAAAACAAAAGACATTTAATCAAACAACATGACAAGTAAAATTATAAGAAAAGATGCCCCTCCTCTCCCATAAACACATTCCCTTCTCCAAATGTGCATTCCCTGGCTTTTTTCAAGTCCCAGCTAAAATCTCAACTTCTATAGGAAGCCTTTCCTGAGGTCCCTTATTTATAATGCTTTCCATGAATTGAAATTCAGGATATCTTGTATGTATGTGGGTGTGTATTACGTACATATATGTATATAAAACTTATTTGTACATAGTTGTTTCCATTCCCCTCCCCAACCCCACTACCACCATTAGACTGTCTTTTACCTTATCCCCAGCATTTAGCACAGTGCCTGGAATATAATAGGTTCTTAATAAATGTTTATTGACTGACTGAACAGAGATCACACAAAGAAGGTGTATGGATAGGGAACAATTATGGTCAGTGAATATATGCAAAGATAAATACGCTAGGAAAACACGTGTCCAGGCCACACATATGGAGTACCCCTACTTAGGGACATGGGTGGTTGATATCACACTGTTCTTTATTAGGCTTAATTAATTGAGCATTACATGTTCTTTTTTTAAATATATGTGCATATATACACTTTCCCCCCAATATATTTTTATTTCTTTCATTAAATATTTACCAGTTACACATAAAAAATTTTAACATTAATTTTTAAAATTTTGAATTCCAAATTCTCTTCCTCCTGTCCCTTCCTCCTCTTTGAGAAGGTAAGCAATTTGATATCCATTGTATATGTGAAGTCATGCAAAATATATTTTCATATTAGTCAATCATGTTATTTTCTAAGAATTCTTTTATCATTGAACTACGTAGACTGTTACTATTTACTGGACTTCAGCTCTTCAGGGTCCTCTACTGGCTTTCTGCTCTCATTTACTAAGGGTCAGTTGTTGTTTAGTTGTTTTCAATTGTGTCTGCTCTTTGAAAGGGTTTGCCATTTCCTTCTCCAGTTCGTTTTCCAGTTGAGGAAACTGAAGCAACTAGGGTTAAGTGACTTGCCCACGGTCATATGGCTAGTAAGTATCTGAGAAGAGATTTGAAGTCAGGAAGATGAGTCTTCCCAACTCCAGACTAGTCACTTTAACACCTAGCTACCCATATTTACTATTTACATATTTACATTTACTAAAGTACAATGATTTAAAAGACTTCTTTCTGTTCTTAGCAGAGAGGCTATGAGCTACCAAAGCTAGCCACTGTACCCGACTAAGATGAACTTTTAAAAATTATTTTAAAATTTAAACATATTTTAAAATTATATACATTTTTAAAAATTATTTTTATTTTTCTGTCTCTGTCTGGTGCTTATTAGAAACTCATATTTCTAAGAGAAGAAAAGAGAAAGTGGTCCTCCCCCTCTTCTAACAGAGGTGTGGGATTGTGGGTACAGCACACTGCATAAGCTGTCAACTGCAGTTGGGTAGGTTTGTTTAGCTAAATGGTTTTTTATTTTGTTTTCCTTTTCAAAAAATTTTTTTGTTACAAACTGTGGCACACTGGTGATCAAGGGAGGGACATACTCTAAACCTAAAGGTGATGAGAAAACAAAAAAAAAACAATAAAAAAAGACATCTATGATCCCAGAAATGTAAGGGAATGGAAATTCTTTGGAACGAGATGTAGCAGAATGGCAAGGGAGAGAGAGAGAGAAAGAGAAAGAGAGAGAGAGAGAAAGAGAGAGAGAGAGAAAGAGAGAGAGAGAGAGAGAGAGAGAGAGAGAGAGAGATGTTCTTGAAATTGGAAGGACAGGTCCAAGTCCTCCCTCTGACCCTTTCTGGCTTTGTAGTCTCTAGCAAACCACTTAACTTCTCTATGATTCAGACAATGCCCTGGGTTTCTCATTTGCAGAGCAGGTACATTTGACCAAGCCATTGACGGAGAGTTTCATTACTGGGAGTTCCCCTATGATCAATGAAATCACAAGTCTTGTTCAAGAAGAAATTTATTATAGTTCCTATTTTATCCCTTGTGCAGAATCCTTTGCTCCTCAAACTCAAATTAGGGTCTTTGCCTCCAACAATGTGCTCCATGGGGGCTATGAGAATAGGGATATGGAGGCAGAAGGAAAATAGACAAAGTCGTCTTTGCTCCCTAAATCCTCGTTGATTGACATGCAAATGTGGTTCATAGAGCGCGAAAACTGAGGCAAGAAGACAAGGTCATTACCTTCCTTCCCCCTGGCTCACAATCAGGCCTTTATTATGTATATCTACTGGTAACAAAAAGACCTTGGCTTTCCTGCTATATAGTCTAGCAGTCTAAAATCTCACAATCTTCCTCTGCTTCTTTTGTCTCAGAATGAAAGATGGATGTGTGGTTAGTAGACCCTGGGAGTTGACCCCTGCCTCCAATGCTTAATCACTTAAAACTACTTAAATTGTGTCTCTTAAACTCAATTTTCTCATCCGTAAAATGGTGATCTTAATAGCCTAGATAATAACCTACCTCCAAGGGTGGTTGTCAGGATCAAATGGGCTAACATTTGCAAAGTGCTTTGTGAACCTTAAAATGCTATATAAATGCTGGCATCATCCAAGGTAGGCTCCAACACCATCTTCTTCAAGAAGTCTTTTCTGATTATCTCTGTTGTTAGAACTCCAGTCTCCCAAATAACTTTGATTTGAGCATGTTATATACTCCCTCCCAGTAATATGTAAGCATCTTGAAGGCAGGAACTATCTCATTTTTATGATTTTTTTCCACAGGCACAGAGCCTGGCACATAGACTCGCCTAATAAATGCTTGCTGATTGAATGATTATGGATTGCTCTAGGACATCTGATTTAGAGGGCACTCAGTACACTTAGCATTTTTCACCAGCAGAGAAACAACAAAGCTGTACTTTGCAAGGATATTTAGATAAATTAGAAGCTTCCAATGTTCCCCCTTTATCCAGGCCCTGACCTTCCAGGTTATTTTGACACTATTGCCAACTTTATCCTATTGGATGTGTTTGTCCCTTTCACACAGTGGGCTTTGGGGTCATGGTGCCCTCTCCCCTTTCTCCTCTACTCCTGCCACAATCTGGAAAACCCATGCAAAATTTTTTAGCCCTCCTCCCTTAGCACCAGGGAAGAAGTCTAAATTACTATGGCATTAAAAGATAAGATATATTGATATTCTACAATATTATACATTTATTTTGTGCTTTTCTGAATTTCTAAATTTTTTCTGTCATTTGCTGGCCTTCACACAGCTGTTCACAACACTCCCACAAAATTCCCATTTAATTTCTTATCCTGACCTGCAAAATATGGAAACAGTGGTGGAGAAAGTCACAATGTAACTTCTTCCTTTGTTTTTAAAACATTATACACTCTTGGCTTTTTTTCTTTTCTCCTAATGGGACCTTCTCTTTCTTTGTTTTTGTTGCAACCCTTTCCAGACAGAACAATATGGGTGGGTACTTGTCAGGGGTCTGTCTTCAGTCTTTTTCTTTTTCTATATGGTCTTTCCCTAGGCTACTTCATTCACACCGGTGGCTTCAACTCCCACCTCCAAACAGATGATTTTAAAATCTTTACTTCCATCCTTGACCTCTTTTTGTTTCCTGACCCATATCCAGCTTCCTGCAGAACATCCCTACTCAGATGTGCCACTGGCACCTCAAACTCAACATATCTCAAAATGAACTTATCATCATATTGATATTATTTTTGCCCTTGGCTGTTGTACCTGCCTCCTCTCTTTCTCTAGTCCTGTGTTGGAACTGTGACATTGTTTTTCATTCTTGCCTCTCTCCCACATCCAATCAGTTATCCAGTCTGTCAATTACATTTCTACATCATCTCTCATGTCCATCCTCTCCTTTCTGTTTCATGACCCCATTTAGGGTTTTCTTGGCAAAGAAACTGGAGTGGTTTACTATTTCCTTCTCCAGCTCATTTGACAAATGAGGAAATTGAGGCAAGCAGGGTTAAATGACTTGCCCAGGGTCACAAACATAAATCTGAGTTCAGATTTGAATTCATGAAGATGAATCTTCCTGACTCCAGGTCTGGCACTCTATCCTCTGTGCCACATTGGCTTAAGTTTATGTCTACTCTAGAAATGAAGTAAGGATTTGGCAATGATCGTTACAGTCATGAAGAAATGACGTGAAATAACCAATTGATTATTTGATCAGGGTAGATAGGTAAAACAGATAATGATAGAAGCAGTGTAGTATAATGAAAAGAGTATGGTTCTAATCTCAGCTCCGACACTAACTAGTTGCAAAAACTTTGGCAAACTAGTTGACTGTCTTGGACCTCAGTTTTTCTAGATTTGAACTCAGGAAGATGAGTCTTCCTGGATCTAGACCCTACGCTCTAGCCACTAACAGTGTCCCCTGACTGCCCTCTTGTTTCCACTGCTACCAGCTTAATACAGGACCTTATTAGTAATGGCCTATACTATTGTAATAGCCTCCTAGTGGGTCTTTCTGCATATACAACTAGAAGGAATTTTAGAAACCAAATGGACATTTTACATATGAAGAAACTGAGGCACAGAGAGGTTACATAACTTGCCTAGGGTCACACACCTAGTACATGTCTGAGGCAGGATATGAATTCAAGTCTTCCTGACTCTTAAGTCCAGTGCCCTTTCCACTACATCATGTTGGATTTCTTTCTCACTCCTCCAATGTGATCTTTCTCTTGCTACCAGAATAATACTTCTTGTGAATCTGTGTCACTTCTTTTGCTCAGAAATCTTCAGTGATTCCCTATTGCCTCTGGAGTATGGTGTGAACTCATTTGCTTACAATTCAAGATAACCCATAGTCTGGTGTCACCCAGCTTTTCCAGCCTTATCTCATATTACTCTTCTCCATACATTCTATGCAGTTAATTATGCTTTCTTTCCAGAGAATGCCATGCTCTCTACCTCGCCTTATCTCCGCTGCCCTCCCTGGATATTCTCTAGCTTCTCTTTTGCCTCTTGAGTAGCTACCTATCCTTTCAAACCTAATTCAGATGTCACCACCTCGAGGTACCAAGCCTTTCCCAATTCCCTCATTTGGAAATGACCTCCCCCTCATTCCTGACATCACCTAACATTTTATTTTGTGCCTCCTTAGCACACTTATTTCCTATTTTGAGTCACAGTTTTAATTATTTGTTATGATCCTACTACTTTGTAAAGTTCTCTGAGTTCAGGGGACTTGTCTTATCTAAATGTTTTATGTCCCTAAGACCTAACCGGGTGATTTGTACAAAGTAATTTTATTTGAATGAAAGAGCGAATGGAAAAACAACATATTAAGTCTTACCAAACATTGACAGCTCAGTGCAGCAAAAGTTGATCAGATTTTATTTTTTTAAGAGCAGGTTCTTATAGGTCCATAAAAGTGTGGACCCAGTAGATAAAAGTCATCTGCAGGAAGCTGGACACTGAGACAAATCACTTTCCTCCCTTCTAATCACTTTTTTGGAAACGCTTGAGTTAAAATGAAAATCAGGGACAGACTACATGGAAACATAAGTCACAAAAGTGAAGCCTAAGAAAGGGGTGTGTGTGTGTGTGTGTGTGTGTGTGTGTGTGTGTACTTACACAGGGGGCAGTTTTCATAAGACAATGAAAGGTACCTTTTCTCTCTATTCCCGCAATCTGCTTTCTCTTGAAGTGGGAATTGTAAAGATGTGATTGGATTTATTTAAACTTCAGATCTTTTATTACCCAGAGTGAGAGCTGCTTCCTTCTACCCCACCAGGTGTCTACATGAGTCACCGCCTGCCCTTGCAAGATGCCCCAGATTTGGGGGCTGGGTTACTGTGATTCATCATACCCAGGGGTGAGTCTGGTTGTAGGTGCCAAGAACAAACTGCAGACTTCCCAATTTTGCCTGGCCCTGAAGGAATATGACACAGTGTCTCTTAATCACGTTAAGGGTAGTTGGCTTCTTTTTCTTTTACTTACTATATCTAATTGCCTGGCCTCAGAGTCACCTGTGCCATCCATGGCCAGAGTGAGGGGAAAGGACACAAGATAGGTACTCCATAATGTAGAAAGGCTAAATGAGAAAGGCCTGGATCTAACTAGAGAAGGCTTTTTGGTGAAGTGGAAAGAACACTGGATTTATAGTCAGAGAATTTGGATTTAAATCCAGGCTCTTTCACTTACAATTAGCGTGACCTTAGGCAAATTGCTTCATATTTCTGGGCCTTAGTTTCCTTATTGTGAGATAAGGGTTGAGAGATTGACCCAAAATCTAAAAAATGTTTTTAGAAAGAATTTTATTGTTCATTTGGCAAAGGATCTGAGAGCCAGAAAAATTTGTGACTGCCTCCTTTTGTGATGTTTACATTATATAGAGCTCAATTAAGGGCATAAGGACAAGTAGCTGGTAAGAAATGTGGCACATGAGCAGCTTGCTTGACAAATATATCAGCAAGTAAGTATAAACATTCAATAAAATTGGAGTGAACCTCAAACACAAGCTTTGGGTAAAACCCAAAACATGACCTGAATGAGTGGACCTAAAACACAACCATTCCTCTAAGAGGTCTATAACTTCCTTGGAGCATCTCTCAGGTCAGCCTGACCTTTTTAATAAGCTTTGAGTTAGACACTTTCTAGTCACATAAAACTAAGTTCAAAAAATTTAATAAAGTATTTTTCCCCACAAAGGGTCTGGACTAGATGACCTTGGAGGTCCTCTCTAGTTCTAATTATATAATCTTGTGATGAGGAAGGACCATGAGGAATTAAAATAAGAAAAAACTGGGAGTATAAAAGTGATTCATGAGAAACCATGGGCAGAGTTGGGTGGAGTCAAACATTCAATTAGACTAATATTCCAGTGTCTTTGGAGGCAACCCTAACTATAATATATTAAAATGCTATTTGTCAGTTTCTCCAAAAACACTTAATGGGCAGCTAGATGGCTCAATGAATACAGATTAGAATACACAGTCAAGAAGACTCATCTTTGTGAGTTCAAATCTGGCCTTAGACACTTTCTAGACCCTGGGCAAATCCCTTAACCCTGTTTGCCTCAGTTTCCTCATCTGGAAAATGAAGTGGAGAAAGAAATGGCAAACGATTCCAGTGTCTTTCCCAAGAAAACCCCATAATGAGGTCATAAAAAGTTGGACATGATTGAAACAACTGACCACCACAGGCACTTTCACATTTTCATAGCAAGAAGCAAGACCAAAAATTTGGGAAATTTTCAGATGAGTGTAAAACATAGAACCTCCCATCAATAGATCCTCAAATCAGTCAGTATATCAACCATTCATACAGTTAGCAAATATTTATTGAGTATATGCATATTAGTAAGATAAACACTTTGCAATCAGGCCTCTTTTTTTTTGAGAAAGTGATAGCAGAAACAAAATCTTTCAGGGGATTTTTTCCATAATCAGGTGAGGAAATCTTTAAGCCATTAGACCTTTGGTAGCAGACAACTTCTAGATGTGTTTAGGCATGGTGATTTGTCCTGCTTCATAAACTAAGTCAGATATTGACTTGAAGATTTGCCAAATTATTGTTGCTGTTGAATTGTGTTGGTCATGTCCAACTCTTTGTGACCCCATTTGGGGGGTTTCTTGGCAAGGATGCTGAAGTGGTTTTCATTTCCTTCTCCCACTCATTTTTCAGATGAGGAAAATGAGACAGGCAGGGTTAAGTGACTTGCCTAGGGCCACACAACTGGTCAGTGTCTGAGGCCAGATTTGAATTCAGGAAGATGAGTCTTCCTGACTCTAGGTCTGGCACTCTGTGCACTGTACTGCTTTTCCTCAAGTTTATCTCTTATGCCATCTATCCAGAACCAAATGAATTGAGGATTTATTAATGAGCATAATTATTTGATCAGGGTAAATAGGTAAAATAGACATGACAGAACAAAGGCAACCACTCTGAGAAGCTATGTGATATAATGGAAAGATCATGAGACCTGGGTTCAAATCCTGTCTGATACAAACTACTTGTATAAACCTAGGGTAAACCAGTTCTCTATTCTGGACCTCAGTTTTTCCATCTGTAGTATTTCCATCTGCATTTTCCATTTGTATTACTTCTGTATTAACACGTTCTCTACCTGCCTCACAAGAGTGTTGGGAAGGAAGTGCTTTATATATCTTAGGATGCTAGAGGAATTTGAGTTCAGTTGAACTTAAATATCCTACCATTAGCCTGGTTTCCCGTAATAGTTCAGTCCCAGGAACCATATTTTAGGATGTAAGTAATCTGGAACACATTCAGAGGAGAATGATCAGGAGAGTGGAGGTCCTTGATGTAGCTAGCATTTATACGACACTTTGTGGTTTGTAAAGTGCTCTGCATCTATCATCTCATTTATCCTCACAATAGCCCTGTGAAGAGGATACTATTATGGTCCATATTTTACAGATGAGCAGCATGAATCTGAAGGAGGTTAGTGAGGACTGTAGCCAAGGAAGCCTCTGACATGGGATTTGAACTCATCTTCCTCTTAGCCACTGTTGAATGAAGTCAGTACAGTCACTACAGAAGAAAAGATGTGGATATGGGTCTTTGGCTGTTTTCATTGTTTAAAGAGTTATGTAGATACTTGTTTTACTTTGCCCTGGTAAGTATAATTTTAGTTAGTGGGTGGAAGTGGTGGAGAAAGATTTCAGCTCGATGAAAGGGCAAACTTATCAATGAGAGCTGTCCAAAAGAACAATGGGATATACTGGGAATTAGTAGGTTGCCTGTCACTAACCGTATTTAAGTGAAGGAATGAATATTATTTGTTGAGTAAGTCCAAGGGTAGCTAGGTGGTGCAGTGGATAGAGTGTGGGGCTTTGAATGAAGAACATCTGAGTTCACATCCAGACACATACTAGCTGTGTGACCCTAGGTAAGTCATTTAATCCTGTTTGCTCAGTTTCTTCAGCTGAAAAATAAGATGGAGAAGTTATGGGACCACCCATGCAAAGACAAGAAGATAGGAGATGAAATTCTGTGTGTGGGGAAGAGCAAGAAGGATATTTTGACTGGAATATAGAGTATATGAGGAAGAAGAAAGTTTAATAGGCCCAGAAAGATAGGCAGGAGGTGGGTTGCGACAGAGTTCCAATGTGAAGGACTGTTTCAGTGCCATCAAAATACTTTTATGAGCTGTAGCATCATCGTACTTCATTGGTCTCCTAGAAAAGAAGAAAAATAATATGGCCCAGTGACCTAATTCGTCAAGGTTTCCTCCCCTTGAGCAGAAAAAACTAGTCAGAGTCTAGAACAATTGTTTCTAACCAGTGGGCTGGGCACCTAGAGTTTGCAATGCCAATTTGCTAGAGATAATGTCAGTGATTATTTTCAAGGGACCCATGAATCTGCGAGAATCAGTAAGTAATCAAATACACCTTCTGTAGACTCTGTAAATAATGCATTTCAAACATAGAAATTTCTATTTCTCAAATGAATATGGATGTTGTGATTAATAAAATGATAAAAAATTAAAAGCAAAAAAAATGAACTAGAGAAGGAAATGACAAACCACTCCAGTCTATTGCCCAAGAAAACCTCCAAGGGAATCACAAAGATTTGGACACAACTGAAAACAACTAAACAACGACAGCATATCATGACCTCAAATGTCTCTTCTAGCTTATGATTCTGTGAAGTGATGTTGCACTCCTCAGTAAAAACTGCTAAGATTTGTAAAGGATGTTCCAGAAGTCTTAGTGCAACTTGAAACAATTAAAAAAAACTGCATTATGACTTTAGGAATTCTCTGCATATAGTTCCATAGTTTTATCTCTGGTACAAAATAGTGGATTTGAGGCTAGGGAAAAGAAATTATCTTTACCAGATTAGGAATTCTCTTATTTTTTTCTGAATCCTTCGAATAGGGTAGTAACATTGCTTTTGCATATATTTTACAAAGACAGGGTGTCGCAAACACTGCAAATGTGCAAATATCTTAGTATCTTTGAGGTCACTGTATTTTTATGCTATGAGTTATGCTTAGACCCTGCTGCAACAACAGTCCCTTCCCTCTTAACAAGATCTAAGTATTCTTCGTAGGTCTAGAGTGAGGAAATAACCCAATGGCAGGTGGTATGGTAGGAATTTAACTAGGTGGGAGCAGGAAAACAATGGTTAAGGAAAGAAAAAATCAGAAGAACAAGATTATAAACTAGAGGAGTGGGAAAAGAGTAGGAAAAAAAGGAGGTTACATAATTTGGGAGAGTCTAGCTGGGGTTCTTAACCTGGGATCCATAATTTTAAAAAATTGCATAACCACTTTAATAGAACTGATTTCCTTTACATCCTATGCATTTTATTTTATAAATTTAAAAACATTATTTTGACCAGGGATGCAAAAACTTTATCAGATTATCAAGGGGGATACGTGACAAAAAAAAAGACACAACAACAATTAAGCACTGCTGGTAGTGACATGAAACCTTGAGCCACTTGGACTTTATTCTGAAAATTTGTCAGAGCAGACACAGGATCTTGCAGGGAAGGGAGGATGGTCTATGTGCCTCTGACCTTGGGATGCCTTCCCCTAGGGCTCTTACTAGGATCTGGGAAAAGTGCTACTGTGGGGTTCAAAAAGAGGCCCAGGGGTGACAGCAACCATCAGTGGTTCTGATTTTAGATCATATGGTCCTTGAGTTCTATTATCTTTTGTTGCTTCTCAATAAATGCAAAATTTTAACTCTTGTTTCTGAAAGTATTCATTCCGAGATTATCAATCTATCACCAAATATTAAGTACCCATTATGTGATAGGCACTGCACTAAACCAGTATCTGCCTAATCCGGAACCTGAAATGCCTCAGGGCTAATTCAGTTTTTATATATGTACCTGGTTGCCCCCAGTAGGTTGCAAACAAGCTCCTTGCCAGCAGAGACTGTTTCAATTTTATCTTTGTTTCTGCAGGGCTTATCACAGTGCCAAGCACATGGTAGGTACTTAAATAATACTGACTTATTAGTTGCTTATTTTTAAAGCATCTTAGTGAACTAGGCCTTCTGTTCAATGTAACTCTGGTCTTAGAGAAGTTTACATTTTTAAATCTTACCCTCTCCTGTTTCAATTCCTGCTGCCCTCAAAATCTCATTTATTCCCCCACATCATTTGATTTTCTAAACTTCCCTCTTTCCCCTTGCCCCTGCCCCCCAATCCCTAGGGATTTTAAGATACAGAAGTAGGTTATTCTGTTATCCTCCCAAAATCAAACCCTTATATTCCCCCTCCCTTTCTCCCGCCCCCCCCCCCCCCAAATAACCTCTAGTTTTAATTAGATTTGCCTGGTGGACTCACACCATGGGAGGCTAGAGAGCCAAGAAGCCTTCTTCCTGTGGGCCATTTATTTTCTTACCCAAAAGCTGAGGTGTGACCAAGTACATTTGATACTCTCCGCCCTCCAAGATATCAAATGCCTTTTGACTCAGAAAGAAAAGACACATCCTTAGTTGGTTTGGGGCAGGCATTAGCTTGCAAAAAAGCTGGAAATCTAAGCTATACCAAAATAGTCAAGATACAAATGAATAGCCACAGTGAATAAGAAAAGTGTTGTCATAAATAAGGAGCTCTCAAGCCAACTGGATTGGAAATAGTTAGGAGGAGGGTGTGCTAGGGCAGACTCAAACATCAATGAATTTGCATTTTTAACATAAATTTATAGTTTATGAAGGCAGGATGTGAAATTATGGGGTCCTCTGATGATTTTCCTGCCTTGCCAATGCAAAGGCATAAATTCCAAACCCAGTCATAAAAAGAGGTTGTGCATGAGTTGAAATAGATGCTTTTGAATCCAGCAGGCAAACAAACCTAAACAAAATCCTCATTCATTTGAGGGTGAGGAAAACCAACTGCATGCCCTTTGTCTCTAACTAAGGCAACAGGCAAGTGGAACCAAATACTTCTGAACTTTTAATCCTGAAATTTTTATGAGAGCATTAGTAGTGTCAGCTTTGTGGAACACTTTCCTTCAAGGAAGGTACCAGTACACACAATAGACTCTTCCGCCACAATCCCTAAAAGTCAAATTCAGGGCAGTTATGATTATGCATAATTTTTGGATTAGTGCATTAGATGGGCAGAGGAGGAAATGTTCTCTACTTTGGCAAGTTTAGGATGAAGTAAAGGAATCCTGTGTCCAACTACAAACTGGATATAGGGAGGAGGGGCTCACCTGGGTAAAAGTCAGTGTAGGGCTTAGTATTATGAAAGTTCCTGTGGGAATGGGAGAGAACCAGGAAACATTTGATTGACTTCCTGGAGGCCTTATATAACTTGGAAGCTACATTTTAATTTCTTGGAACTAGGATCATATATTCTGCCTCCTCAGAAGCTTTGCTTTGATACACATACTTTGATAGATGTAGGATTTCATTAAGGTGAGCACTCCCTCTGTTGATTAAGGCTATAACCAATCCATGTGAGTTTTGATTGTATTATTTCATAGTTTCTCCATTGACAGTGTACTCAAAGACCATTTAGACAAGGCATTTCTCTAAAACAAGATTTTTAACTATGAGGGCCATACCATGGGAGTCAGAAATTGTCAGATATTATTAATATGTTGATAACTGTATTTCTGTATCATTGTCTTCCTTTGTGAAGCTATATATTTTATTTTTTGCTTTTAAAGGTGATATTCTGTCTCAACCTTTCTTTCAAACTTCCTTAGAAATGATGACAGTTTTAAGAATATTGATAAACCAGGAGAACATTGTTTACAGTAACAGCAATCTTGTTTTAAGAATGACTTTGAATGAGTAATTTATTTTGACTATTATAAATATCCCAATTAACTATAAAGAACATATGAAGAAAGATATTGTCTGCATCTGGAGAAAGAACGAGAAATAGAAGTATGTATAGAATACATACAGATATATACATATAGATTCATAGTAACAATGTACCTATCCTCCCACATTGGCTATTCCATGTTTTCTTATCATTGCCATTCCTAGAATGTGAGGTAAAATCTCAAGATTTCCTCCTCCTCCCTCCCCAAGATGGCATGTAGTCTTATATAGTCTCACATATATTCCTACTAAATACATTTATATACCAGTCATGTTGCATAGAAGAATTATAACAAATGGGAAAAACCATGAGAAAACAAAACAAAATACAACAAAACAAAACAAAAGAGAAAATAGTCTGCTACATTCTGTGTTGTGACTCCATAGTTCTGTCTCTGAATATAGATGGCATTTTGCATCATGAGTCCTTTGGAAATGTTTTAGTCCTTGAATTGCTGAGAAGGGCTAAGTCTACCAAAATCAGTCCTCTCAGGATTGTTTTGATTTGTATTTCTCTTGTGATTAGTGTTTTGGAACATTTTCTTCATATGGTTGTTAATAGTTTGTAATTCTTTATTTGAAGAAACGTTTATATCCTTTGATCACTTATGTATTGGAAAATGTCTTTTAGTTTGACATTTTTGTTAGTTGTTTATATATTTCAAATACCAAATCACTATCAGACTTATCTGATATGAAGTTTTTCAGATTTCTTTCTTATCCCAAGTACACTATTTTTATTTGTTTCATACGATGTTATCTACTTATATTCTAACCCTAACCCTAAATGCCCCTGTCTTTTGATTAAGAATTATATATGTATTATTAAGAATTATATTATATATAGTTAGAATATATTCTAACTATAATTATGAAAGGCATATGATCTGTTTCTCCTCTAATCTTTTTTTGTAGTATAATCTTTAATATTAAGTTCACATATCCATTTTGAATATATTATGGCATATGGTTTAAGATGTTGGTTTAAGCCTAATTTTAGCCAGACTCCTTTCCAGTTTTTCCAAATAGAGATTTTTTTCCTTAAGTATATTTTCTGGTTCATTGAACAGCTTTATTGAGTTTCATTATTTCTAGTTCTCCCTTTTCTATTCCATTGATCTCTCTATTTTTTTTTAACCATTATCAAATGGTTTTGGGAGCAGTTAGGTGGTACAGTGGATAGAACACTGAACCTGGAGTGAGGAAGACCTGAGTTCAAATCAAGCCTCAAACACTTACTAGCTGTATGACCTTGGGCAAGTCATTTAACCCTGCTTGCCTCAGTTTCCTCATTTTTGTTTATTTATTTATTTATTTATTTTTTAGGAAGACTCAACATTTATTAAGCACCATTAGTGTGAAAGGCAAGGTGCTGGCACCGTGCCAAGATACAAAGATAGACACAGACAAACATCCTGCCCTTAGAGGGCTTAAAGCCTAATATGGGTTCATGTGATACAAAAAACGATGTAAAATAAAGGAACAATGACCACCATTCTTTACTGTTCCAACGCTTGACCA
>CM053771.1:319587945-319655348 GCA_028658325.1 Potorous gilbertii | reverse complement strand
CTTGGCCCTTTCTCTTCTTATCTCCTCCCAGTTCAAAATGCTTACACCTCTTAATGGCAAGCATCCTCTTAGACCTGCAGTAGGGTTCCACACGTTCAAGCCTCAATACAGTCTTTTTTGTGGTCTTTGCCATTTTCCGGAAAACTGGTTTTGTTGGACCACCATAGTCACTCTGTTTCAGATCGTATCGCCTTTTCCCCTGTGCGTACAGGAATCCTTGCTCTTCTTGTACCGCATCACCTGGTGAGGCTGGTGCTTGCCGCACTTTTCGCAGAAAGTTCTGCAGGTTTTGGGGACGTTCACCGAAGGGCAGTGATGCGCTTCCAACTGGGCTTCTCGGACCTCCAGGTCGCTGGGATCCCTCGGCCGAGCGCTCATAGGGGAGCGCTCGGCCGAGGATGACGACGAGCTAAAGAAAACAACCTGCTTCGGAGGATGACTGCGAGAGACTGCGGCTTTCCTGGGAAGGTGGCTCAAGCGCATGCCCTCAGTTTCCTCATTTTTAAAATGAGCTGCAGAAAGAAATGACAAACTAGGATTTTTGCCAAGAAAACCGTAAGCAGGGTTGCAAAGTTGGCCACAATGAAAAATGACTGAACAACAACAAATGATTTTGATGACTACTTCTTTATAATATAATTTGAAGTCTGGAAATATTTTTCCCCTTTTGCTCCTACCTCTTTTTACAATTTCCCTTGATAATCTATTTCTTTTTTTCTTCTAATTTCTGAGTTCTTTAAAGTATTCCTTTGATAATTTTATTGGAATAGCATTAAAACTGTAAATTAACTTTGGTAAAATCATTTTTATTATGTTGGTATGCCCCAGCCATGAGCATTGAATATTCCTCCAGCTATTGAAGTTGTTCATTATTTCTTTAAGTAGCCTTTTATCATTGAATTCATAAATATTTTATATTCTTTGGTAGATTGATCACTAGATATTTTATGCATTTTTAAATTTATATAGAATGGGATTTCTTTTCTATTATTGCCTCTTGGAGTTTATTATTATCTTGATTATATTATAGAAATACTGTTGATTTTTGAGGATTTATTTTGTAGCCTGCAACTTTGCTGAAGCTATTAATTACCTCAGTTAATTTTTGCTGATTCTCTAGGACTTTCCAAGTTAATCATCATATTATCAGCAGACAGAAAGTTTTGTTTTCTCTACTAGTATTTATGCATTAAATTTTTTTCTCTTATCTATTGCTATTGCAAGGATTTCCAGAAGTATATTAAACCATAGTTATAGGGAGAGCGGGAATTCATGCTTTATTCCTGTATTTATTGAGAAATGTATCTTCATTGCGTATGACCTGTGTCTATTTGAAATTTTAAATTGAGTCCTGTAGGCACCTCAAATGTGATGTGTTCAAAACAGAACTCATCCTTCCGTCACAAATTCACTCCTCTTCTGAATTTCCCTGTTTCTTTTGAGATTGTTACTATCCTTCTAGACACCCAACTCCCAAATTTGGAGACATTTTTGACTCCTCACCCTCCCATAATCCACATGAATAATAAATTGTTAAACATTATTAGTTGTACGGCTATATCTTTCATCCTCATGCCCTTCTTTTTACCCAAGTGACCTCTATCCTGGTTCAGGCCTTCCTTACCTGTCATTTGGATTATTACTTCTTGTTGTTCAGTTGTTTTCGACTCTTCATGACCCACTTTGAGGTTTTCTTGTCAAAGACATTGGAGTGCTTTTCTATTTCCTTCTCTAGCTCATTTTACAGATGAGGAAACTGAGGCAAACAGAGTTAAGTGATGCCCAGGGTCACATAGCTGGTAAATGTCTGAGGCCAGATTTGAACTCACAAAGATGAGTCTTTCTGACTTCAGACCTGACCCTCTCTACCCACTCTGCCATAGTTTCCTAATTACCCTCCCTAGCTCAAACTTCTCCTTTCTCCAATCCATTGTCCACACAGCTTTCAAAGTGATTTTCCTAAAGCTTGGATTGGATCTTGTTACTCTTCCACCCAGTAAATTCTAATGTCTCACTATTACTTTATTAATGCCTTTCTTGGCATTTAAAGTCTCCTGCTATCCCTTACATTTCTAGTTTGGTTATTATACATTACTTCTATAACTGACTGTTATAGGCTTAGTTGGTCTTCTGGAAGTTTAGGTCCTAAACGAAAATGAAACAAGACACTAATGGGACATTTAAGAGTTAACCAAAGGAGATTTACTTAGTTTTAATAAGGGAAGTGTATTCCAACTAGGGAAGGATTTTGATCCAGGATAAAGCATTGATTCATATCAGGACTTTGATTCATGTGAGCATGGCCTTCCAGTGTTGTTCATACAGCTGATTTATAATCTGAAGACTCAGAAAGGGTGCCAACCTTTCAGGTCCTAGCTATTTTATACCAGCTGACCAGGAAGTCATGTCAGTGACTTAATACCCTGAGCTGATTAAATCTCAACTACATTTTCAATACCTTTTAAGGAAAAACTACCCTAACTTACATGGGAGTACTAACTTACAATAGGAGTATTGCTACCAATACACTTCAATTTTTATTCACTCTGTAGTTTAACTAAGTTTGTTGTTCCTCTCATATAACATCATCTCCCATCTCCAGGCTTTTGCACAGTTTTATCTAAATGCCTCGAATACACTTGCTTACTGATCGCCAAAAACATGAGACCTTTTTGTATTGATTCTGGGTGCTAGTGCCCACCACCCATCCAAAAGTTTATTTTGCACTTATTTATATTTTGAATGTAAATATGTTTGTATTTTTTTATTTCTCATGGTAGAATGCAAGGTACCTGAGGCCAGGAACTGTTTTTTTGTTTTTGTTTTTGTGCCTCTAGCACCCAATGTAATGGCTGACATAGAGTATGTGCTTAATAAATGTTTTTTGATTGATTGATTAAATTCTATGATAGTGTGGAATGCTTAACTAATTCCCCCCTCCTTTTCTCCCTCAATACACTAGGTAATACATTTACAATTAAAAGGAATCCAAACATTAAGAAGCTACATTTATGTGTTAAAATTGCTTCTATGCACCACAAAATGTTCTTTGCTTTATAAATGATTCACCTCCATTTTCCTTTGAATAGCAAATACATTTAAAATGTGATTTGATTTACAGAAATTACATTTATACATATTTCAGAAATACTTTGTTTGTAGTGAGGTAGACTTGTCGGTGAAAAAGATACGGAGACCAACCCTTTTACAATGACTCTTAAATCAAAAACATACCTGTGTGGAAAATACTTTCCACAAGGAAAAAAAAATGCTTTCTTTCTGGGTGGGAATATATTGCATCACCATTCACTTAACATAAACAGAATGATCAATTCATAAATTCCAGGTAATAGGTTTGTGCCTGCTGGGGAATAATGGTCTATTATTTTTTTCCTATAGGAAATAACACCTAGTTACTGGTATGTACAGCTGCTGTATTATATGTCTCAGCATCTGTTGGTCTCTGACAGTGCCTAATGAATGTCTTCTGCCCATTCCTATGGGTTGCCATCAAGAGAAATATTAACACCTTTTCCCAATAGCTGAGAAGGCTTATGCTTCCTTTAAGGAACAAGTGTGGAATTTATTAACCATGATACTATACAACTTTAATGCATTCTTAGTTAATGACAAGTTGAGGACAACTTGACCCAGCTTTACAGAGTGATCTAAGATGTTTCAGTCTTGCCAAGCTGGTTTTGGCAAACACATTTGTTAAAAAGTTCTCTCTCCCTCCACACTCTGTATTCTTTATAGAACATAGATCATCTAAGTTATCATTCACTGCAGGCCAAGATCTTCATGCATGAAAATAATTCATGACCTGGTATACATATTGTCTCATCTAAACTGCTTATTTTGAAACTAGTTTGCTTTTCTGTCTGATGTCTGACTTTAGGGGGTGAATTGTCAGTTAGAGACAAATGTGATAACAGCAACTCCATGTTCCTCAAAATATCACAGCGTTTTTACAGTAATGTCAAATGAACTACTCTCTGTCTAAAGAACAAAACGCAAGTCCCTAAAACAACCTTAACATGAGATGACAAAAAGACAAAGCACAGACATAAAATTCTATAATAAAATTCCTTTTTCCCAACTAGTATGCCTTAAACTCATACTTTAAAAAGTATAGTCTTTTTTCTTCACCACCAGACTGCTTCCTTTTAACTAAAAAAAAAATTGTGGTGGGTAATCTGCATTTTGTGATTTCATTAATGTAGGAAATTCTCAGTGTGCAAACTCCCTCTACTGATGAAGAAAGACAACTCATCCACAATTTAAAGTCTTAGAGATTTGCCCAAGGTTAAATGACTGAAATTACATTGTTAGTAAGCCAAAGGTCTTCTGTTTCCAAGGCCGGTAATCTTATCTGTCCCCTACTGCAATGGTGTTAAACTCAAATTGAAGCTGGAGCCACTAAACCACATAGAAGGATTCCTGCTACCACATATTGACCTAGAAAATCACATATTAACATTATCTATGTTCTATAATATTTTTATTTTTTTTTGTTAAATATTTCTAACTACATTTAAATATGATTCTGGCTGTACTCAGATGTGTTATGGGCTTCATGAGGGTCATGGATTTTTACTCTGTCTTATACCATGCTGCCTTTTTGGGGTCTCTGTGAATTATGACCCTTTGGGATCAGTGCTTTTTTAGTAGATGTCATTGGCAGGCAGGAAATACTAATACCAACCTTCTGATATACTGTGACATCTGGGCCAATTTATAGAGTAGGCATAGTTTAAGGGGAAATATACTGGAATTCTGAGTTCTGCTTCCTCCATCCTTGCCTGTCTCTCTCCCTCTTTCCATTCCTTCTTCCTTCCTTCCTTCTCTACTTCCCTTCCTTCTCTCCCTTCCTTTTCCCTTTCTTCTTTCCTTCCTTTCCTGCTTTCTTTCCTTCCTTCTTTCTTTTCTCCCTCCCTTTCTCTTCCTCTCTCCTTTCTTCTCTCCTTCCCTTCTTCCCTCCTTCTCTTTTTCTTTCTCTTTCTCCCTCCTTTTATCTCCATTTCTCCCCTTCTTTCCTTGCTTCCTTGTTTCCTTCCTTCCTTCTATGCTGCCACCCTTTTCCCCCCTTCTTCCTTCCTTCATTTATTTAGTGACTACTAGGTGTAAAGAACTGTGTTAAATATTGAGTGGAGAAATAAAAGAACTAAGAACCCTAATCTCAAGGAATTTATAGTCTAGGAAAGGTATTGAAATGTTTGGGCTTCGTAGCTGAGTTCAAGGATATCCCAAGATGTATTTGTAAGTACATATTGATTAATAGGTAGAATGCTTACTGTAATCAGAGAATACTGGTTGGAATCTGTGGTCTGTCACTTAATCTTTCTGAGGCTCACTTTCCTTATCTGTAAAAAAAGCAAATGCCTGTCTGTAGTATTTACCTGACCTGGTTGTGGAAAACAAATGAGATAAAACATGTTAAATGTTTTATAAAACCATTCAGGCCCCCCGTTGTGGTGGCATATTCCTGACATCCCTGTTTCCAGGGAGACTAAGGCTCAGCTTTGTGGATTTCTAAGATATAAATGCTAAGGTTGAAAATTTAATAATTGACTCTAATAAGCTGGTAAGAACTGGCACCAGTACCATGCTCGTGGGATTGTGAAAAAACTACTTTGTAAACCTTAAAGTGCAGTAAAGAAATGTGATCTGTCATTGTTACTTTCATCCCGTGGTGTTATAGTAGACAGGACACTGTGATTTGGTTTGAATCCAGCTGCTAGGTTTATTGCCTTTGTGACTTTCAGCAAGTCATTTTAATCTCTCTGAGCCTTAGTTTCCCTATCTGCAAGATGAAGAAATTAAATTAGATGACACTGAAGGTCTTATACATGTCTAAATGCTATAATCCTGACTCATGATTTATAAACTCTTGACTATACTTTCCTACCTAAGGCCTTAATTTTCTCCCCTCTTCATTTTTGAGTTTTGATAATACTTACATTATAGCCTGATTGATCTATTGATTCCTTCTCCTTTCATCCAGCTTTATTTTCAAACTTGGTTGGCTTCAACAATTGGAATAATAAGATCCTCCTCGTTTATTTGTTTAAATTTGACAAGTTGAGGCTCAAGTCCAGCTCATCTGTCCCTGACCTATCCATAAGTGAATAGGAGTGTGGTGAGGGAGGCCCTATGCACGTGCCTATTGTACCTACTTGATAATCTGGCACTGATTAGATAATTTGGCATCTGATTCTCATTTTACTTAATCACAGGGCTGGATGACTATAACTGATGTGGTGAGTCTTTGGTCACATGTTCATACTGGACACATATTTGGTCACATTCAGGTTACATATGCACCTCAGAGATTTGAATTGTTGGAGTTAACACCTAGAAAGCAATGTGAAAAGCAGTCAGTCAACCCCTTTGTAGGTTGGCTTCCTGCACATAAGACACCTATTGTTTGAAAGAAAACAGCAGGGATAAATTTTTGACAGAAGTAATCGCCACAAAATAATTGTTCTTTAAAAGGAAATAATTGAACGGAATTAGAATCACTGGACCCAACTGATGTCAATGACATTAAACTAAGCTCGTATGATCAATTTTGATCAGATTTTGAGAAATATTGCTATTTGATTTTCCTACCTTTCATTGATTTGTCATGTCTGTACTACATTTGAAAATGCCAGCAGGGAGTAAAACATGATAATGGGAAGGGGGTTACAAAACCTAAGCAATTCCTTTGCCTCAGTATTTGATGCCACCATTCTTATATTTTTTTAGTTTGACCCTTTTGAAAAGGAAAGTTCAAGGATGCCACCAGGAATACTCTCTGGATAAAAAACAAAAACAAGCGTACGAATTATAACATGGCTTACAAACTTCATTTATATACAGTATGACAAAGTAAATGGTGGCTTCTTAGGATGGACTTGTAGGGTCATTTGTCAATTATAACTGACAATTGAGCAGATATAAACAAAGCCAAGGTTAGGTGGGACAGGGGGAGGGAGATGCAAAATCAGTGGAGCATCATGAAAGAAATGATGAAAAAATTGATCAGTAATACTGAAAAAGAAATGTCATTTTGTTTTGACAATATAGTTAGAAATACCCTAAGGACTGCTTCATTTGACTAAACAAAGATATGGGGTGACTTTTAGTTGCATTTGAAATCTACATGATCTTAGGGAGATGAAATCAGGAAACTCAGTTTTAGAGAAAATTTCATAACGAGATTTTAAACCTCGGTACGTCTCATTTTTGTTTGGATGACACTAAAGCCCAGGACATTCTCCATTTGGAATCTAACTTACAATAAAAATTTAAATTGTATTTAAAATGTAATATTAGCTGCATGGTTTTATTCTGCTTCATTAACTTATACTAGCCCAGTAAAATCTGTCAAATGGAGAAAAAAAAGGACCTCCTTGGGGTGATATTTTAATTGTCATAAAACTGTTATATGGATTAAGAGGCCAGCTGAGTACTGATAGGTTTCCAGGCCCTAGAGAAAAGTAAATTTTTTTTTTTAAAAACCTACTCATATTATTCCTGAAGGTGAAAGATTGGTTTTATTTCCTGACATTTTATTCTATTTATGGGGAGTAAATTTAACACTGTGAAACACCACTAAGTACATTAATTATAAGAGACTATCTTCCTACATATAATGATGTAGAGATGTTTACTTTCCAGTGTTTGATAAATGTGATTCCAAACAAAAGATGTTCATAGAATTGGGAGACTCAGAAAAGATTTTAATGATCTGTATTGGTTAGTCCAACTTGCTCATTTACAGATGAGGAAACTGAGGTCAGATATGTTAAATTGCTTGCTCAAAGTTAGTGGTAGGATGTGAATGGATCTCCTGACTCCTGACCAGGTGTTCTCTTGCAGTAGGTGATCCATTGCTGTGGCTTTTTAAAGTTTTTATTCCTTCCAAGTTACCTGAAGCACGGATTGTAAACTTTAAAAATCCTGTAATTTTGAAACAAAAGGAATTTTATCGATTATTTAGTTTAACATTATCATTTTTATATAGGAGAAAACCGAGGATCAAGGATTTAGAACCCTTTATATAGATACTTTATATTTGATGTTTTCAGAAGTAGTTTTATCAATACATGGAGTAAGAGACCACTCGTGTTGTTTAGTCATTTTTGTAGGGTCTTACTCCTTGTGACACCATTTGGAGTTTTCTTGGCAAAGATACTGGAGTGGTTTGCCTTTTCCTTCTCCAGTTCATTTTACAGATAAGGAAACGGAGGCAAATGGGGTTAAGTGACTTGCACAGTGTCACACAATTAGTAAGTATCTGAGGCCAGATTTAAACTCAAGATGAGTCTTCCTGATTTCTGCTCTGGTACTTTATCCACGGCACTACCTAGCTGCCCAAAAGACCACCTCTGTCAAGGTGTGGGGAACCAGCAGTCTCAAGGCCACCTGTGGCCTTCTAGGTCCTTGGGTGTGGTCTTTTGACTGAGTCCAAGTTTCACAGAACAAATCCTTTTATTAAGGGGATTTGTTCTGTGAAGTTTGGACTCAGTCAAAAGGCTGCTCTCTAGGACCTACAGGGCCACGTGGCCTCAAGGCTGACCTGTTCTATATGGTATGATTTTAGCTCATTTCCCTGTTTCTAACTTGACGTATGTCCAATCCATTAAACATGTGTTTCTGTATCCATCTTTCTAAAATACCAGTTTCATTTAATTACTCCATGGCTCCAAAATGTTTGTGTTCCCAGTTATCTATTGAATAACCTCCAAACTCCTTAACTTTACGTCCAAAGTTTGCCATACTTTGGCCGCAACTCATCTTTCCAACCTCAAGTCTGTGTGATTCCGCAATGATTCCCCATTTCAAACAAATTAAGCTATTTTCTGACTTATAGCCATGCTTTGCTCATTCCTACCTCCACGTATATGTTCATACTGTCCTTTCAGCTTGAAATGTCTCCCCACCTGGACAAATTTTCAGTCTTTTTGCACTTTGTTGTTGTTTAGTCATGTCCAACTCTACCTGGCCCTGTGGACCATTGCACGCCAATGCTTGTCTATGGGGTTTTCTTGGCAAAAATGCTGGAATGGTTTGGGTTTTCTTGGCAAAAATACTGGAATGGTTTGCATTTCCTTCTCAAATGGAGTAAGGCAAAGGGAGATTGAGACTTTGCCTGGGGTCAACCAAATAGTAAGTGTGAAGTCTTCCTGACTCCAGGTCAAGCACTTTATTGGCAAAGCCACCTGGCTGCTTCTGTCTACTTCTTACACTGCCCCATGTGGTCTTTGAGCCAATGATACTAGCTTCCTTGTGGTTCCATGAAAAAGACACTACTTTCTGGGTGTTTTCTCTGACTTTCCTCCATTCCTAGAATGCTGTCTTTCATCTCTACTTCCTGACTTCTATAGTTTCCTTCAAGTACCAGCTAAAAGGCTACCATCTAAAGGAAGACTTTCCCATTCCTCTTAATTCTAGTGCCTTCTCTCTGTAAATTATTTCCTATTTATCTTGTGTATAGTTTGCTATATTTATTTACTTGTTGTCACCCCCGTAAGATTATGAGCTCCTTCAGGATAAGGAACTGTCTTTTGTCTTTCTTTGTATCTGTGGCAATTAACACAGTGGCTAGCACAAAGTAGATATTTAAATGCTTAATGATTGACCTAATGAATGAATATCTTTCTCTCACTCCCACTTGCTCTCATCTACACTTTTTTCTAAATGCTATTTTTCTTTCAAGACTAAGTCCCTAGGGATTTCTGACCACTAAAATACCACAGCAATCTCTCTTTCTAAATTCCTACATTATATGTTGTTTCAAGTCCATTTTGCTTTTGCACATACGTGCACATGTGCACACACACATTCAAATGCACACACACTTTTCTCAACTCTGAAAAAAAATTTCTTATGTCTTCATAATGTTCCATTATATCAATATACCATAATTTGTTTAGCAGTTCCCCAATAGATGGTCAACTCAAAAGAGTTTTGTTTTGTTTTGCTAATACAAAAAGAAATGTTATAAATATTTTTGTACTTATGTATTCTTTTCTTCTTTCTTTGATGTCTTTGTAGTACAGTCATAGAAGTGTTATTTCTGGGTCCAAAGGAATGCACAGGTTAGTACCTTTTGGGCACAGTTTCATGTTGCTTTTCAGAATGACTGTACAAAATCAGATTCACCAATAGTATGTTAGTGTTCCTGTTTCCCTACAGTCCTTCCAAAAATTGTCATTTTCCCTTTTTGTCACTTTATTCATCAGTTGAATGTGAGGTAGAATCTCAGTTGCTTTAATTGTTCTTTCCCTATCACTGATTTGGAGCATTTTTATATGGCTGTTGATGACTTGGATTTCTTTCTTTGAAAGTTTCTTTTTCATATACTTTGACCATTTATCAATGGGGGGATAACTCTTGTTACAAATTTGAATCCATTCCTCATGAATCTCTGATACAAGACTGTTATCAGAGAAACTATCTGCTCCGCAACCAAGTTGCAAGCTCCTTAAGAAAAGGGAAAATATTTCCTACTTTTTGTGTGAATGGTTGAAAAAAGTATTTAAGTTTTTACTATGTGTAAAGCACTGTGGTAGAAACAGTGGTAGGAATATAAAGAAAAATGTGAAGATAGTCCTTGATCTCAAGGAGTTTTAAGTCTAATATCTATCTTTATGACTTAGCTATATGCTATACACATAGTAGGTGCTTAATATCATTTGTTGAATGAATTCATCTAAAAGATGTTGAGAAAAATCTTGCCCTAAAAACTTTCTCCAAGGGACTTCTTACCATTCCTAGAATTTTATCATCAGATGGATTTCTAGGTCTGTGTGCCATTCAATTTCCTCTTCTATACCCAGATTCTAGATATTGGGCCTGCCTATTACTGCCACTGTCTGTGATACCTGACCTTCCCCTTGATAAAGTTTAGTTCCTTCTGACTTCAGATGTCAAGGTTCTACCAAATTTTTCCATTGAAACTATATGATTGACCAGGTTCTGTCTTTGCCAGTTTGTGTTCCACTGGATTACCCTGAGACAGTGAAGCTACACTCTACTGTTTATGGTCACTCTTGTTTGCTGTCCCTTCTAGGCTAGGAACAATTTCCCTAGATGGATGAAGGATGTGTTCAATCCTTAGACCTTCAAACCATAGAAAGAACATGACTTTGCTTCATTTTTGCTTACTGACAAACACTAATTCAGATGATTTTGGAGGAGACTGTGCGCAGCCCTGCCTCACTTAAATCCAATTCACTTATAAGTCAAGGCATCACTCTTGCGATGTCATTGGTTCTCTTTGACAACTAAGAACAAACAACAAAAATTACAAAAGACTATCCTGATTAGACAGTATGTCTGTACTATGAACTTTTCATGGCCTTTTAACTGTGTATTTCACCCCACCTTTTTCTTCTCAACATCACCACCAAGCCTGTAATCATGTTGATCTAGGTGTGAAATGCTCAGCTCTTAGCTTCATCACATGTTCCTCTGGCTATTGACCCTGTCTTCCCCATATTAAGGCTCATTATTTTTTGTCTCTCTCAACAGAAAATTACCTATTAACATACAAATATCACTCTGGGTTTTACTCCTTGATGAACATCTTTTCAATTACTTGCAATTCCCCACCAAATGTGTCTGATATAGAAGAAACAAAGGTCCAATGGTAATGCAGTCCAGGACAGGAGAGGGATGGTAGTGTTGTGGGGAGCAAAGCACTAAAAAGGGGGAGAAAATTCCTGAAAGGATGTAGGAGGAGCAGAAACTGTAAAGCAAACTTAAATTACCTCTCATTTTTGCCCAGGCCCATTCTTGGATATAATCTATTTTCCCTTTCAGGCATTCCACAAACATTTGGAGTAAGTCACCACTGCCTGATGGAACTGACTGGCTGCATTTTCACATCTGCCTCTGGGCAGAACCAGCTTTTGTCCATCTTTGCATGTTTTATTCATTGACTTTGGAAAGTGTATCCCTTTAATTATGGACAAAAGTGATGCAATTTTGAGTTGATTAAGATTTCACTTAAGGGAAATATGTGGTTTCGGATCCAGTGGAAAGTTTTTTTTTCCTCTTTTCTCTTGGATAGAGCATGAGTTCCTAATGGATCATGGTATTTTTTTTCTCAGACTACATTAAGTTCACAGGCATGACTCAACTATTGTCATCTTTTGGTTCCATGAAAACATAACTTTAGGGGAAACAACATTGTATAGGGCAGTTATTTCCTTGGAAACAATATCTTGAAAGGGTGCTATTTCCTGGACAGACATGATTTGATCTCTACAGAGATAAGAAACCAGGGTATCATGAGACTTGAACTTTCCTACACTGAGAAAAACAACCCTCAATCAACATATATTAAGTGCCTACTATGTTCCAGGCATTGTACTATGTACTGGTTATAACATGGCTATCTAGATGTACTAATAGACCTCAGGTTTGGAGATTTGAAACTACAAGGCACAAAGGAAACCCTGAAGTTTCTATTTAGTCATCAGCCAGTAAAGAACCAAAGATTCAACTTGAAGACAGAGGATGAGGTGAGGGGTGTGACAGCTGGCTTAAGAATAAAAAGCAAATATGAATAGATATTTTGTTAACTTTATTTTAAACATTCTTTTCTTTTTAAATTTTGAATTCCAAATTCTCTCCCTCACTTTCACCCCTTTTCCACCCAATAAGAAGTCAAGTAATAAGAGATCTATTATGCATATAAAATCATGCAAAACATATTTCCATATAAGCCATACTTTTAAAAGCAAGAAAAAATGAAGTAAGAAAATTATACTTCTATTTGCACTCAGAGTTCATTGGTACTCTCTCTGGAGGTGGAAAGTATTTTTCATCCTGACTCCTTTGGAATTGTTTTGGAGCATGGTATTGATCAGAGTAGCCAAGGGTCTTTCATGATTGATTGTCATTGTAACGTTACTGTTATTATGTGCAGTGATCTCCTGGTTCTTCATGCTTCATTTGGCATCAGTTCGTATAGGTTCTTGCCATGTTTTTCTGAACCATTCGTCTCTTCATTTCCCACAACATAGTACTCTATCACTGTGAGGGCAAGCCAGGTAGGATCTTTTGCTGTTTTTGTTTATAGCAAGAAGTATAATGCCTCTGAATAATGTGATTCAGGAAGATCTTTCCTACCCCTTGTTGGACCTGGGAAGATTTGTAGGAAGACCCACACCTTTTGTTAATGAGGCATTGGTTCTTAAGGGATGTGATGCCTTCTGGCCCTAAAAAGTGTATAAAGACCCTGAGGTGTGGTTTTATCTTGCGGTTAGTTTTTGGAACAAGGTTTATGTACCAGACGAGACTCTGGGAAGCTGCTAAGCAGCCCCACACCTTTGAAAACCCACATCTTGGTGCTTCCCTCTCTGGTAAAGCTGTATGGTCAGACATTTGGAAGCATGTCTGTTGACTTTTGATTTTTCTGTATTTTCTCTGAAGTCAAAAAGTTGACTTTTTCCCCTGAACTAAATGAATGATGTATGTACTTGATTCAAGTGATTGTTAAACCCTCAAAAGTTGCCTTTCCTTTTAGAAAAACAGATCAAAGAACCAGATAGCAAGCCACCCTGAATATGTTGAAGTACTTACTGGTACAATCACGATCACATGCCACAACTTGCTCATCTATTCCCCGAATTGATGAGCATCCCCTCAATTTCCAATTTTTTGCCACCATAAAGAACTGCTATAAATGTTTTTGTGTATATAGGTCCTTTTCCTTTGATCTCTTTTTGAAACAGACCTAGTAGTTGTACTGCTGAATTAAAGGATATGGCACAGTTTTATAGACCTTTGAGTGTAGTTCCAAATAGTTCTCCAAAATGGTTCACTATTCACTTCAACAGTTCATTAGTGTACCTACTTTTTTTTCATCCCCTCCAGCATTTCTCATTTCTGAGAGGTGTGAGGTAGTACCTCAGAGTTTTTAAAATGCGTATTTTTCTAATCAATTGTGATTCAGCAAATTTTTTCATATGACTATAGTGATTTTTTTCTTTCGAAAACCACTTGTTTGTAGATGTTGACCATTTATCAGTTGGGAAATGGCTCTTATTTTAATAATTGATTCAGTTCTACACTCAGTATATACTCAGAAATGAGGCCTTTATCAGAGAAACTTGCTGTAAAATATTACTTCACTGTCTATGGTACCTTTTTAGCACAATATAGTTATCCTGATTATTCCTTTCAATTAGGCCTATTTTTGCTTTTGCTTTGTCTGAGATCATGATTGCTACCCCTGCCTTTTTTTTTTAGTTCAACTGAGGCATATTTGATTCTGCTCTGGCCTTTTATTTTGACTGTGTCTATCTTTTCTGTTTTAAGCGTGTCACTTCTAAACAACATACTGTTGGATTTTGGTTTCTAATTCATTCTGTTATCTACTTCCACTTTTTGGGTAAACATCCCATTTGTATTCATGGTCGTGATTACTAGTTGTGTTTTTCCTTCCATCCTACTTTCTTCTATTTCTTGTTCTCTCTCTCTTTATCCTTTGTCCCTCCTCAAAAGTCTATTTAACTTCTAGCCACTGCCTCCCTTAATCTGTCTTTCTTTGTATCATCCCATCTCTTCTTTCTCTGGATCCCTTCCCCTTCTATTTCTATTCACAACTGAAGTCAAGATGTTGGAGTAGAAAGACACACATATGTGGGCTCTCCCCATACAGCCCATAAAATACTTGTAAAGAGGGAATCTCAACAAGTTATAGAGCAGCAGAAGTGGAGAACAACATAATGGAGGAGATTTTCAGCCCAGGGTGACCTGAAAGGCCTACGGGAAACGTCTGTTGCACTGGCCAGAGTGGAGCCCAGCCCAGCCTTGGCCATGTGGTATGGTAGGGCTCTGGGAGGAGGACACCTCAGGGGCGGAATCTCCAGTCACAGCAGCAGCTGTTCGCATATCCCTCAACCCACAGGTGCCAAAGGTCAGTGACAGGGTTTTTTCAGCTGACCAGGAAGGGAGAAGGGCCTTCCCATAACTCTGGCCTCAGGCAGCAGCCGAAGAGGCCACATTGGACAGGTGGCAGCAGTTCCCACAGCACCCAGCATCGACTGTTGGATCGTAAAAACCCTGGGGGCACTGAGCAGCAGACTCTTACCTCAGCCCTGTGTAGAGGCCCTGAGGCAACTGATCTTTATCTCACAATGAATTGCATCCCTGTCCATGAAGCTTATCTGAATCTTAGACCCCAGTGCTGGATTGGTGGAACTGGAGGCCAGGTGACTATGGAGAGGAAACTGCTAAGATTCTGGGCACAAAAATCTCTTTCTAATCCAAGACCAGTGTACATGCTTGATTGTGCCACCTTGGAGGAACTGAGATCTTACAGATTCCCAGAGTATACCCTACTCTTCACAAAGGACCCAAAGGTCAAGTAACTGGTTTGGAAAATGCCCAAAAAAGAGAAAAAAAATAAGATCATAGAAAGTTACTTTCTTGGTGAACAGATATCTCCTCCCATCCTTTCTGATGAGGAAGAACAAAGCATACCATCAGGGGAAGACACAAAAGTCAAGACTTCTACATCCAAAACCTCCAAAACATATGCACTGATCTCAGGCCATGGAAGAGCTCAAAAAAGATTTTGAAAATTAAGTAAGAGTGGTGGAGGAAAAATTGGGAAGAGAAATGAGAGAGATGCAAGTAAAGCTTGAAAAGCAGGTCAACATTTTGCTAAAGGAGACCCCCCCCCTCCCCAAAATGCTGAAGAAAATAACACCTTGAAAAATAGGCTAACTCAATTGGCAAAAGAGGTTCAAAAAGCCAATGAGGAGAAGAATGCTTTAAAAAGAAGAATTAGTCAAGTGGAAAAGGAGGTTCAAAAGCTCCCTGAAGAAAATAGTTCTTTAAAAATTAGAATGGAACAGATGGAGGCTAATGACTTTATGAGAAACCAAGAAATCACAAAACCAAACCAAAAGAAGGAAAAAATGGAAGATAATGTGAAATATCTCATTGGAAAAACAACTGACCTGGAGAGTAGGTTCAGGAGAGACAATTTAAAAATGATGGGAGTACCTGAAAGCCATGATCAAAAAAAGAGCCTAGACATCATCTTTCATGAAATTATCAAGGAAAACTGCCCTGATATTCTAAAAGCAGGGGGCAAAATAAATATTGAAAGAATCCACCGATCATCTCCTAAAAAAGATCAAAAAAGAGAAACTCCTAGGAACACTGTGGCCAAATTCCAGAATTCCCAGATCAAGGAGAAAATATTGCAATCAGCTAGAAAGAAACAATTCCAGTATTGTGGAAATACAATCAGGATAACACAAGATCTAGCAGCTTCTATATTGAGGGATGGAAGGGTGTGGAATAGGATATTCCAGGAGTCAAAGGAACTAGGACTAAAACCAAGAATCACCTACCCAGGAAAACTGAGTATAATACTTCAGGGGAAAATATGGACTTTCAATGAAATAGAGGACTTTTAATCATTCTTGATGGAAAGACCAGAGCTGAAAAGAAAATTTGACTTTCAAACACCAGAATCAAAAGAAGCATGAAAAGGTAAACAGGAAAGAGAAATCATAAGGGACTTACTAAAGTTGAACTGTTTACATTCCTACATGGAAAGACAGTATTTGGAAGTCCTGAAACTTTTTTCAGTGTCTGGGTAGTTGGTGGATTACACACACACACACACGCACACATGCACGCACACACAGAGACAGAGAGCAAAGAGTGAATTGAATAGAATGGGATCATATCTTTAAAAAAATTAAGGTAAACGGTGAGAGAGAAATGTATTGGGAGGAGAGAGGATGAATTGGAATGGGGAAAATTATCCCTCATAGAAGAGGCAGGCAGGAGATTTTTAGTGGAGGGAAAAAGAGGAGAGCTGAGAGAAAAACATGAAGTTTACTCTCATCACATTCGACTAAAGGAAGGAATAAAATGCACACTCATTTTGGTATGAACATCTATCTTATAATACAGGAAAGTGGGGGAGAAGGGGATAAGCAGGGTGGGGAGGATGATGGAAGGGAAGGCAATGGGAGGAGGGAGCAATTAGAAGTCAACACTCTTGGGGAAGGACAAGGTCAAAAGAGAGAATAGAAGAAAGGATAGGATGGAGGGAAATATAGTTAGTCTTACACAACACGACTATTATGGAAGTCATTTGCAAAACTACACAGATATGGCCTATATTGAATTGCTTTTGCCTTCCCAGTGGGGATGGGTGGAGAGGGAGGGAGGAAGAAAAGTTGGAACTCAAAGTTTTAGGAACAACTGTTGAGTATTGTTCTTGCATACAACTAGGAAATAAGAAATACAGGTAATGGGATATAGAAATTTATCTTGCCCTACAGGACAAAAGAGAAGATGGGAATAAGGGAAGGCAGGGATGTTTGAAGGGAGGGCAGATTGGTGATAGGGGTAATTGGAATGCTCAGCATTTTGGGGTGGGGGAGGGGAGAAATGGGGAGAAAATTTGGAACTCAAAATTTTGTGGAAATGAATGTTGAAAACTTAAATAAATATTCAAAAAAGAATATATATATGTATATATTTATTTATCTTTCTCTCTCTCTCTCTCTCTATCCATATGTAGACATAGATAGATATAGTTTTTCCTCTTTAAACAAATTGTGATGAGAGTGGGATTCAAGAATTACCTGACCTCTCCCACCCGTGTCATTTGCCCCTTTACTATATAAGCTCTTCCTTGCATATCTCTTTTATGTGAGACAGTTTTCCCCATTCTACCTCCTCTTTCCCCTTTTCCCAGTACATCCCTCTTTCTCACCCTTTTCTTTGTTTTTGTTGGAGATCATTCCAACATAATTGATTCACATCCATGTCCTCTGTCTATGTAAACTTCTTTTAATTGCCCTAATAATGATAAAGTTCTTAGGAGTTATGTGTGTCATCTTCCTATGTAAGAATGTAAAAGAAGCCTAACCATTTGTGACACTTGTATTGACAAGCATTCCAAATAGAATCTCAGCTGGATAGAATCAGAGCTGGATAGAATCTGAGAGCCTTCATGGAGTCAAGATGGAACTTATATACAAAAAAACTGTGAGAGAGATCCAGGTGTGGTCTAGTAGTCTAGGAGGAGGGTCTAAGGAGGATCTTGATGAGACTGGGGTAGATAGTGATGTAATCAAGGGGAGGAAACAGCTGGAGGCAATTGGGAGGTATCAGACAATGGATGGCTTGAGTGGGAAGCCGGTGGGGCAATCCAGAGGTAACAGATAATGGAGGACCCAGGCTTGGTTAAGGATAACAGATTTGAGTATGAAAAGCCAGATTAAGTAAGAAAATTCAAAGAGAGTTCAAGGAGGCACCCAGAGTCTGTATCCCATCAACAGTAGTTTTTAATGGTCAAATTTTGTTGCTGTTTGCTCACTTTTCCAATTTATTTCTTGATTTTGAATTTTATATTGCAATTGGGCTCTCCTTACCTGGAGGTGGAAGGACTTTGTGACAAGCCTCAGATTATTTCCTGCTGCTGTTTTTAGAGCTAGTTTTGGGGCTCTACAAGTTTTTGGTGTTTTTTACAGTGGTGTGATCTGAAGAGTGGTGTGATCACTGCTGTCCTGGTTTGTGCTCTTGTCTTTACCCAGGAAGGTTCTTTGGTCCCCTGTAACCACAAACACCAGACCTCTCTTTGCCTTGGAACTGAGACCAAGGCCCCAACTTCCTTGTGACTGACATCCCAAGCTTCCCTCTACTCTATTGCTTCAACATTTGATTTGAAACATTATTTTAAAGTTGTTTGGAGGGGAAGGTTGAGAAAGTTCAGCTGGATTGCTTTTCATCTGCCATCTTGGCTAAGCCCCACCTTGAGTGGGTACTTCAGGACAGATGTTGAATGCTTTTTTTTAAATGTAAAGTTTTTCCCCCCTCCTATTATTTTTCTCTCCCTTTATATTTCAAATGCTGTTAGGTGGGGTCAATTAACTTGACAGTTCTTTGCTGTAAAAGTGCTACTACCAATAAAAATATGTCCTTTATTAGTGGGCAGCTTGTAGAAAGAGCAAAGATTCTTCTGAAGACCCTTCTAGCTCTAAATGGGTTGGGCGAGTACAACTTCTAGGAATTGGTCAAAGAATATTAGAGTGGCAAGTACTCAGAGGATTGGGGTTCAAATCATGACTCTGCAACTTACTGCTTGTGTGAAAAGTCATTTCACTTCTCTGGACTCAGTTTCCTCAACTGTAAAAGAATTTGAATTGATGATTTGTAAATGATTGGATTTGATGGGCTCTCAGGTCTCTGCTGTAATCTAATGTCATTTCTAGTATGAATACAGCCTGTACTCTGGGATTTGGTTAAAATGTGTCAATGTCATTATTGGGACATAAGGTGGATTAAGGCAACTTTATGGGTAGAATGCATGTAGTTATTTCAATATCTTAAAAGCTAAGCAATTTGCTTTCCCTATAATCCTCAGCCTTCTCCTTATGAGGAAACAGTAGAAACTTGGACTAGACCTATCAGATGTATTAGATGTATAGAAAGATGTAGCCAAGTAGATAAAGTATGAAAATCTTGAGCTTGGTAGTATCCTGACAGTTTGGGATAATTACTTAATGTGGGTGAATAGGCGTATGAGAACAATTTCTTCCAATGGCCTTGAAGGTGGGTGAAGTAGATGAGGTGGAGTGCTTAGTCAAGCTTTGAAGACACTAAGGTCATCTACTCCATCTTGGGCTATTGCTTTCATTTTTGGCCAGCCATTGAACTTCAGTGACTCAGGAAGAGAGAGTAAGGCTGATAGCTTTGTGCAACTCTGACTCACTTCAAGGCAATTCACTCACCATCATCCTGTTTGAAAATGAAGGATAAAACAACGACAAAAATACTTAAAAGAGACATAAACTCTCTGCTACTGTAGACATCTTATTCCAGTTATCAACCCTTTCTGGAAAAGCACCCACTTAAAAAGATGGAATATGAGTACTACCTACTTTATCTTAACCTTCTTGGGGATAACTATTTTCTCTCAAAATAGACTAAAATTGCCTTTTGCTGTCAGGTTCATGCTCCCTGGAAAGAGAGTAGAATACACATCTAGATCCCTTTCAGTGAGTCACTCCCCTCTCTCCCAAATTGAAATTGAGTTTAAAAGCTGTGGAATTTAGAGGCACTGTGCAAAACAGGATCTGATCTTACAAACTTCATGATCACTGCAATCTAGCTTTCCTATCCTGCCTAACAGCCTTGTCACCTTTCTATCCATGCTATTTGGAGTCAAGGGACCTGAGTTCAAATCTAGACTCTGCCACTTAATGAACATATGACCTTGGACAAGATGCTTGATCTCTCTGGGCCTCTATTTCTCTATCTGTAAAATGACATGATGGATTCTATAATCTCTGAAGACCCTTCGAGTTCTAAATGTATGATCCTATCACTTAATGCTCCCTCTCATATGAGACTACTGCATTAGAGTCTATCCTCTAGTGAGAAGAATATCTTGAACCTATGGATTTATAGAATGTCTGAGCTGGGAGTAATTTAGTAATAATCCAAACTTCTCCTTTCACAGAAAGGGATACTGAACAAAGGAATTTTTTACCGAGATTATCATAAAAAAAGAATATGGAACTGGACTAGCACCTCTATTCCCTCTCCCCAGACAGCAAATAAAACTTAACAAAATTTTTATCTCTATATTGGCAATCAACAGTAAGAATTCTAAGTTCCTACTTAGAATTCCTTTTTATATGACTATTATACATGCCTAAGACATATGAGAGAGGAGGTGGGCACTAGCCTTCAGCTAATTTACACTGTAAATTCCCACTGCCCTTCATTAAAGACTGCTCCTTTCAATGCTGGTTGTAGATGCTTGTGTTTTGACGATGAAAAGGGAGGAACATGTAATTAAGAATCCTCCCTATTTTTCCCTTATGGCAATTTTTTTCTTCTTCTAAAAAGAGGACTTCTGCTTAGTTGAGATTGAAGTTGTTTGACATGAATGCCTTTAATTTGCCTCCTTTCTACTTCTAAATTCGTCTGTTATCTTTGCCTATCTTCTCCATTCCTCCCATTCAGAGGAAAGAGCAGCTCTCTGCCTTTTCAAGTCTCCCTCCTCCATCTTTGCTCTTGGATTCTGCTTCCTCTGGGCCTTTGGTCCATCAGTTGTGCTCTTCTTTTTTTGTAACTTTTTAATTTCTTCTGCTACTGACAAGCACTCTCAGGTGTTCTTGAGCTTAAAAAAGCAAAGTGTGAAAAATCAAAAATAGCCCCCCCCCAAAAAAACCCCCAACCTTCTCCCTTAAATCTTGTTAATTCACTTGTATTAAACAACAGAATTAAGATCCCCAAAATCTTGACAGGCTGGACAAGCCAAGCATATTTGGATAAAATTTAATTAAAATAAATGTGAAGTCATTTACCTATGTTAAAAAAGCACACACATAAAGTGAAAGAAACCTATCTAAGTGGTTTGCCTCAGGAAAAAAGATTAGGTCATTTGGGTGGAATTAAAGATTAACATGAGTCAACAGTGTGACCTGGAAGTCAAAAAAGTCAATACTACCTGAGGCGGCTTTAAGAAATGTATACTATTCAGAATAAGGGAGCTTATAGAACCAGCTGTATTCTTTCTTAAGATGACTCTGAAAGGTCAGAGAACAGTCAGTGAATGGGACAACATTCCATAAAAGAACTGGTTAATAGCACATAGAATGTTCCACCTGGAAAAGAAAGAAGTTGGTTGGAGGTGCAGTAGAGTGGAGAAAAGGGTGATATAGTAGATACCTTTAAATATTTGAAAGACTATCATTTAGGGGAGGAAGAGATTAGAACTCTGGTGCTTGGCTTATGAGGGCAAAGCTAGAATTGATAGGTAGAAAATATTGGGAAGCAAGTTTTAGTTCAATATGGGGAAGAATCTGTCAGTTAGAGATGTCCATAAGTGAAATGACCTACTTGGTGAAGTAGAGAGATTCTTTCAATGAAGGTCTTTGAATGACGGCTGTATTACTACTTGTTAGGGAAATTTTAGAGATGGTTTGTGCTTCATATAAAAGTTGAAATAGAAAATGAATTTTTTTCTCATTCAAGTTAGAGCCAGGGAAGTGGATGAGATCATATCAAATTCCAAATTCTATGACTATAATTATGAGACCCTAAATTGTCAAAAGAGTAGTCTGTAATTGCTGCCTCCACTTCATACCATCCCAAACTTGTTTGTTACTTCAAGAATCTATTATTTCTTTGGTTTGGGTAGTTCTTCCATTAAGGCAGGCCACAACCCTCTATAATTTACTAGATGAGTCTTTATGACTATGGCAAAAAAATTCATTGCCTTGTGACCAACATTTAGCTAGGTTGGTCTTGGGGCAACAGACATAGCATCCATAAGCAGGCCCATATTTGAAGCTTTTCCCGTTTAGAGGGAAAGTCAGAAGCTGTACTCTTAGGATAAATGCCCTTAAAGAACCCATGATCACTTCCCCGATCAACCACATGCTCCCTCACCTTCTTTCATCTGGTTTACCAGGGATTTTAAATTTTTTTTTGTATTGTGGGCCCTTTGATGGTCTAGTAAAGCCTATGACCCCTTCTCAGAATAATGTTTTTAAATACATACAATAAAATATACAGGATCACAAAGGAAACCAAGTATGCTGAAAATAAAGATTTAATTTTTTTTCCCCCATTCAAATTCCTGGGCTCCATGAAATCTACAACAGACTCCTAAAATCCCAAATTAAGAACGCTTGAACAGGAGGATCACCATTAATTTTCTAATTGCTAAGATAAATGACCTTTTTTTCAGTCATCTTTGCTGACCTTTCGGCACTGTTTGTTATCTTTGACTGTCCCACTCCTTAAAAATATCTCTCTTCCTTTGGATGTAGTGATTATTGAGTATCTTTGTTCCTCTGCTATATTTTTGATGATTTTTTCTGTTTCCTTCCCCCAAAAAACCTAGGCACTCCCCAAAGTTCTAACTTCGGATTTTTTTTTTTTGTTTTCTCTCAACTCTTTCTTTTGTGAATCTTATTGATTCCCATGTATTAGAATACTGGAACGTGTATTAGAATACTTTCCATAAGTATATCTCCAACTCTAATTTTTTTTTTCTCAAGCTCTAATCCCATATACATACCACAATCTTCTACCTCTAACTCACTATTTCTCAAACTGAACTTATCATCTTTCTCCTCCCTCTACCCAAACTACTTTGTCCTCCATGATATCTTGTTTTTCCTCAATGGTATCACCATTTCCTCAGGCTTGAGGACTCGATCATTTTTGACTTCTCTTTTATTCTTTGTAGCTTGAACATAAGCTTCCCATGGGCAAAGAGCATTTGATGTATTTCTGTATCTAATACTCATCTTGTGACTCTTCACTAAATGTCCCTTACTGATATTGATGAAGACTTCATTTTCTTTTCTTCATGCCAAGACTCTTAAGAATTACCAAAATTGGTCACAGTTCTATTATATGATACAAAAATGGACAAATTTCAATTCTCAGAAGAAACAGATAGATTTGGTTGAGAAAGCCGTGTTTAAGAATGAGATTTGTGTATCTTGACTATTACTTAAAAAACATAGACTTAGTAGGTATTAGAGCATAGACACACATAAAGGGAGAACCAGATTTTCCAGCACACCCTGGGAAAGCATTTGTTGCTATTGTTGAATTGTTTCAGTCCTGTCCAACTTTTCTTGACCTTCTTTGGGGTTTTCTTGGCAAAGTTACTGGAGTGGTTTGCTATTTGCTTCTCTAGCTCATTTTGCAGATGAGGAAATAAAGCAAACAGGATTACTTAATCCTGACTTTCCCAAGGTCATACAGCTAATAAATGTCTGAGGTCAGATTTGAATTTAGGTCTTCTTGAGTTCTGGTTGGACACTCAATCAACGGCCCACCCAGCTGCCTTTGAAAGGGATAAGATCTGCTTTCTCTAACTTCCTCACCTGAGGGTGGGTATAAAAAAATGAGTTGGTCAAATGTCAATTACCTCCCTATACAGAAATAGAAATAATTCTCATGAGGAGAAAAGGATGAATTTGCCTGAAGGAATTAATGTAGATGCCTACAAGGCACTTGCTAGAGAATCATGAACAAAAGATCAAAAACAAGAATAGCCAGCAAAGGGTAACTCTAAACTTAAGGATGGGATCATTCTTCATCTGGCACAGTGCTTTACCTGTGCAAGGCACACTTATTTTTTCATTTTCATTTATTTGGGTTAAATGTACTGTTTTTTTTTTTGTCTTCAGTCATGTTGACATCTAAAGGACAGCTTTTATGAAAAGAAAACTTAGAAATAAAAATGAAAATTACTTATTTAAAACATCTCACTTAAATTTATGTGTTCTGGACAAACATCTGTAGAACTTATGAAATCACTAGTCTCTTCTACCTTGGGCATGAGACACATTATTCTAAATTAGTTTTTTTCCAGTATTAGATATTAAATATTATATTTGAAAGTCACATTCAATCTGTGAAAATCACACACTCTGAAGTCAATTATATTGAAGGCTACCATGACCTATATGAAGAACATTAAACACTTGAAAAAGTGTGCATGAGAAATTGCAAAGATAATTAAAATATGGGAAAATAAGACCAATGAGAGGACAAAAAATTTGGGATTTTTGCACCTGGAGAAGTGAAAGCTGAGAGATTAATTATGGTTTTAGTGTATATAAAAAGTTATTACTTAAAGCACTACTTGGACTCTATCTTGATAAGATTTGCTCCTTTTTTTGGGGGGTTGGGGGGAGAAAGTGATGTTTGGCTTAATGACATCCAATGTGTTACCTTGATCATTTGGGATACAATCCCTGAGCTCCTCCCCTTTATCTTAAATTTCTAAGAGAAAACATTTTAGTTTGAGGTTCTAGCTTCTTTGTTTCATTTTGAAAGAATTTAATAAACTTCTCCAGTCTTCCTTCCTACCTAAGGTTCTTATTATAGTACTTTCTATATTTAGCAGAGAAGTAACTAGGGTGGGAATTAATGTGCTTTTCTCAGGATACCAAATTTAAAGGTTGTTTATTTAATTTATAGGGTGTTGGCAGAACTAACAGTCCAGCAGCATAGGAACAAAAGAGCTTAAGTATGGTTACTTAAAATAGGAAGCTTCCAGAGGGTGAGTTCTTCACCTATTCTCTCATGCTCACCTAATATTCCTCCACCCTGTGAGTTGGCCTCCTCTGAAGTAGCTTCACCTAAGAGTCAAGGGGTCTTTGTCTTGGGTCCCTATCCTTATATGTGTAATTTATGGCAATTGTCTTGAGTGCTATTTGTAGTAGGTGAAACAATTTCTAGTTAATACTGTATTCTATAGCAATATAGCCAATATAGGGTTATTATCTTTTCTGACTCTGCCTGTTCCTAAAAAAGCAATTAGGAATCGTTCAATTAAATTCAACAAACATTTATTCAACAGTTAATATGTACAATACATGATGTTAAATACTGGGGATACAAACACAAAAAAGACATTGTTCTAATCTTTGAGGTACTTACTTTCTATTGGGAGGCTATACCACATATCCATAGATATAAATAAAAAATAATTGTAAGAGAGAGAACTCAATACCAGGAGGAGAAATTAAGAACTGTTTGGTTTGGACTCCATGAAGCTCTAAGGTTAATTATGTTAATGAGAGTTAAAGGTCTTCCCTACCCATTAATGGACCTGCCCATTAAGGGAAGCTTGATTAGGGGAGACTTTTGTTATTGTTGGAACACCCACACCTTTTGTTAATTTTCTAATGAGGCACTGGTTCTCAAGAGTTGTGATGCCCTCTGGCTCTGAAAATTGTACATATACTCTGAGGTGAGGTTTTGTTTACTCATTGGCTTACTCATAGGAAGTATTTTTTTGGACAGAAAAGAGTCTGGGTAGCCATTAAGGAGCTCTCCTAGTTTGAAAACCCAGGTGTTGGTTTTTCTCTCTCTCTCTGGTAACGATGTATGTATGTAATGGTCAGGCAGTTGGATCTGTCTGTTGTTCTGTGATGTATGTATTACTTATGGTAAGACAGTTGGGAGCTCTGTCTGTTGATCTTTGTTTCTGTTTGTATTTTCTTGGAAGTTAAGGGTGCTGACTTTTCCCCTTGAACTAAGTAAATAATATAGATGTATTTGATTAAAGTAGATTGTTGACCCCTCAGAAGTTGCTTCCCTTTTAGAAAAGCAAATCTAAGAACCTGTACAGCAGGCTCTCCTATGTATGCGGGGGGTCCTTGCTGGTATAGATGCCCTACCCAGAATAGGTGGATCATCATATTGATTAACTTTGGACATTCAATTTCCCCTCTGCTCTTATTGGAAGGCTAGAGGGTGGAACACCAAATTCCTCTCAAAGGTTTCTTTTATGTAGGACTGGAATCTGAACTCACCGTTAACCCTCTGCTTTCCACCTGTAGCTCTGCTTCATTTGTAGTCCAAAAAACATGATACCCCCTTGAGGTACCATCAGGTTTCCCACCCTCCTTCCCCCTTTCCATCTCTTTTTGTGTATTATCTTCCCCCCTTAGACTGTAAACCCCATGAGGGCAGGCTTTGTCTTATTTGAATCCCCAACACTTAGCATAGTGCTTGCCACATAGAAGGCACTTAATAAATGTATATTGAATTGAATTGAAATAAATTCTTGAAGAAGGTGGAACCCAAGTGAACCTTCAAAGAAATCAAATATTCTAAGATAAGCAGTTGAGGAGGGAGTGTATTTGAGGCATGGGAGAAATTCTGCCCAAAGACATGGAGAGAGGCAATGGAATTTCTTGAGTTTAAGGAACAGTTCAAAAGGACAGTTTGGCTGGAACATAGAGATCATGAGGGAAGTAATATGAAATAAATTTGGAAAAGTATGTGGGAACTAGGAGGTTGTCAAGGATATTAAATGTTAGGCTGAGAAGTTTCTGTTTTATCCTTGAGGCAACAGGGGATCACTGGAGACTGTCAAAGAGGGAAGAGACATGATCTAAATAGACCTATTTCTACCAAGACTGACTTGATAGTTGCAAATGCTGTGTCTTTATGATCTTGTGTCTCATGTGGGCATGTCTTTCTTGATACTGCCTTGATCTTGGCCTCTTCAGGTTTCTATGCAGTATTCTTCCTGCATCAGCCACTGATTGAATCTGCAGTTATAATTTTCCATTACTGTCAGCTGTGTTAAAATATTTTCCATTTTGAAGGCTAGGGAAAATACTGATGATTGCCATCTGTTCATTTTTCCATTCATGGATTTTCCCTCCCCTCCATTCCTAATACAGTGCAGTGAACTTTCACACTTTACAAAGATTGGAAAGGAAAAGACCCAAGGGCCATCATGGATATGGAATTCATGCCTTCCAGAATTTTATTGTTTAAGGGGAAGAAAAAGAATGGTAATTCCTTTCCTCTTACTGATACCCTGCATACATTTCTCCTGGGAAGAGGATTAAACCCATCACGCTCCCAGCCAATGCCCTCTTCTTCATTCTAACAGGCTTGTATTCTATAAACATCTGCTCCTAATGGTAACTTCTTCCATTGTGTGGATACTGGTTCTTATCTGGTCTCAGGCATCATTTCATGTCAAGTTGCTGTCTGCAGTTTGACATCCAATGACAGAGAGATGTACACCTATTTTTTTTTAGGTCTTATTTTCAGCAACCACCCCTGTGGGAGGCAGACATTCTTTTCATCAGGAGTAAATTAAACACAATTGTTGTAGAAGTCCACTGTCTAATGATCTAAGCAAAGCATGATTTCCTAGTCTATGATGTCAGCCCTCAGCGTTCCAACCTCAACCTGATTTTGTACAGCCAAGTCTGATTATCCTTGGCAATGGAGAGGGAGAAAATTATGAAATATGTTCCCTTTGAGTCTCTCGTTTTGACTGAAATTATCAACGTCTTTCTATATTAAACTCCTGTCTGAGCTGCTAAGTGGCAGAAGTGACTTATTTGCATTTCACTTACCTTGTATCTTCTTTTGGTGTCAATAAAATGGCCAAGAGACCTTCAACATGAGGGAGAAAAGATGGAGAGAACTGGGGACCTAGATTGGGGTGGAGAACCTGTGACCTTGAGGTCATATGTGGCTCTCTAGGTCCTCAAGTGCAACTCTTTGACTATCTCCTGTGAAGTTTGGATTCAAAAGGCCACACCTGAGGATCTAGAAGGCCATATGTGGCCTTGAGGCCGCAGGTCCCCACCCCTAATGTGGACCAAGTGTTGTCTATTTTTTTACGAGTGAGTTTTTTAAAGAAATAAATTGTGTTGTTGAATATATCAACTGGGGTGCTGAGATTTCAATCTTCCATAACTCATTTTGACATCGTACTTCATAGTTTGTGCCAGACTTGCTTCGTAGCAGCTTTACAAAATAGATAGAGAAGAGACTATTATACTCATTGTTTGTTGGCCTACCAGACCTGTGACATGACTGACACATATCAGCAAACTTATCTGCAACTTGCTGCCTTAGACAGTTGTGTGCTAGAGGTATGCCTTGAATGTAATCTTCCTGAATCCGAGTCTGGAGCTCCATCCACTATGATATGTTGTCTTCCACTTCCATTTCACAGATGAGGAAATTGAAGCCTGTTGGTCACCCAGCTGGTAGCACAGCTGGAACATGCACTCAGGTATTCTGACTTCACATACAGATCTTCCATAGCATCTTTCTTGTATATGGAGCATTTCTATGTAGCACTGAACTTACCTATACTGTGTTGTGAAGTGTAAAAATCTCTCTTTGTTGTCTGCATAGTGTCACTTCATTTTTCAGTATCCTTGTTTCCCATTTCTGCATTGATTCCTGACTCATGTCTGCCCCATCCTCCTTCTTCCTTCAGACTTCTAAAATGGAACCACTGCCTTGAAGGGACACTGCAATATAATGTCCCACCTAAGAAAATAATAAAAGTCATAGTACCTGAATTGGTGTCAACTCTGCTCTTTCACAGGACTAGTTCTCATATGACCGCTCAGGTGCCTCTCCTCCAATCTCCTTTCTCCAGACATTTCATAGAGGTTCCTATAACAAGTTTAAGGTATTCTGTGGGTCCTTAGCTCCTCAACCACATGTCACATGCTCCTGACCATGTGATTTTCTTTTTTTTAGTTAGCCAAACAATAGTTCAAATCAAAGGTATTTAATTAAATAGCATGCATTAAAAATAAAACATTTCCCTCATATATCTGAGACATTCTCTCCCACAAATATGCACATCATCACTGGTAAAATTGTACACTTGTAAGGAACACATGTAACATGTATATGTACAGAGGGTCATCTCATACTTTAGGGCCGATGAGGTCTTCTGGAGTATAATAACCAGTCTGTGAAATTATGCTTTCAGCATTTTCTTTATTTTAATTTCAATTACCTGCTTACCAAGAATGCTTTCTCTCTCTGATATATTTGACTTAGAGTCAGAAAATCTTTGTAACTCTGTGCTTAATGTCTGATTCCCAAACTGCAATCATTCAGCATCATTTCAGTGGTTGCTCCACTGACAATTGCCAAGGGTTATCTGTGTCAAAGGCCTATCAAGTTTTTCAACCTCTATATTATTATTTTTTCTTATACATATAAATCAATAGAAGGGAGGAAAAAGTAAAGAATAAACTGTAAAAAAAACCCATTAAAAAGATGCAAAGAATAAAATCTTTCCCCCTCTTCAATTAACTCCATCTTTGTTTCAGAATTCTGTCTTTTAAGAAATGGAAATATTGCTGTTTTTAAACTTTTTCAGGTTTTTATTAGTCACTTAGGACTTTTTAATTTTTTTTGCAGGGCTGGGGAATATTCACCTACTGTTTTGACCTCTTAAGGATGCTAACTTTATGGTTATACCTTTGAAAATTTTTCAACCATATACATTTCTAATCTAGATCATTTTATAACCACAAGGTGAAATTTGGGGTTATTGCCACATTTGGGGATATATTATCTCCTTCCCTTCCCTATCCTACCTCTTATTGGCTTGCTCTTTTGACCTTTTAAAAAATACAGGATAACAGTCATCTCCAATCTCACCTATAACCAGGAAACACAGCAGGGCTATGCACTCATCTTCAAAGCCATTATTGGGTAAGAAGGGTTGTGAAATCCTCAGCACCTTGTCCTTCTTCTCTAATATCAATCATTTCAAAAGGAGATTGAGTCAAAACAAAATTGAGTTAAAAATTTCCAATAGACAATTAGTGATGGAGGATTGAAGATGAGGAGAGAAACTGGGGCTGCATATTCAGACCTGGAAGGCATGGGCATAGAAATGATAAGTGAACCCATGGAAGTGGATGAGGTTAATGAGAGAGAGGGATAGAGAGATAAGAGTAAGGGGCATGGGACAGAGAAATGAAGAGCACCTATACTTAGGGAGTGTGATGTGGATGATGAGTCCCCCTCCCCCCAAAAAGAATTTGTATTTTATCCTAGTGACTTGTGGAATGACTGAAGGTTTTGGAGCAGGTGAAAATGGAATATTGAAGAGAGAAGAAATTGGAAGCTGGAAGACCAAGAAGGTGATTATTACACAGTCAAAATGAGAGGCAATAAGATCCTGAATTAAGATGGTGGCCATGTGAGTAGAAAGCAGGAGACTGTGATGTGAGATGTGAGTAGTGTAATGGAAGTAGGCTTGACAACTAAGTGAATACAGAGGATGAGGGAGAGGGGAGAATCAAGGATGACCATTGTCTGTCCTATGTTTCCAGGTTGCAGTGGATAACCTTAGCATCTTCCATGTCTGATCAAGCTTGAAGTGGTCCATAGAGTTTACTTCAGCCACCTTCATGGCTACTGGAGCAAGTTGTTCTCTAATACCCATTCCACAGGGAAAATCTCCACATGCTTGGAGCAGACATTCCCTTACCTCACCAATGGGTTTGAGACCTATGAGTTACCACCAGTCAGGTTTAGCACACTTGCCAAGACATCTTTTGACTGAGGTGTGGTTGCTGTGCATGCAACAGCTTCTTAGAGCCACAAGTAAGAATTGGGTGGAAGTTGGTACACCCTCAAATAGAAATAGAACTTGAGGATATGGAAAAATTAGTAAGACAAGATAAATCATGCAACTTAGTAAGACAACTTAGTAAGATGAAGGAAAGAAAATTGGGTATGTCTGTCAAAGTTCTAGCAAGATAAAGTGTTAACAGAATGAGAAGATGCTTGGAGGTGAGGAGAGGGACCACTCCACAGTTCAAGACTCCTACAAGCAGCTTGACAAACATTTCTCCATGGGAGCTAATAGGAAAAACAACAAAAGGCTAAGGATTTAATTTCCAGCAAAATAGAGAGTAGGGAAGGATTTACAGTGGCTTTTGTAAATTAAAATCATGTTTGTATTGTATTTATGCTAATACCAAGTGACTTGTCATCTATATTCAGGTTACCAAGGAGAAAGGGCAGTATTCCTTTTTTTAAAGTATTTTTTTTTTAAAAAAAAGAGAAGAAAGTCTTGAAAATAGAGAATAAAAAGGATTACATGAAGTAAAGGGGAATCCTGACCCCTGTCAGAAGAGGAATGTGATAGTAGAAAGGACAAAAATGACCGCTGAATACTTGGAACAAAGAATCTCTTGTCTTTCTCCTCAAGGTCACAATACTACCTCCACTCTCCTTCTCTCTCTTTCAGTAATTCACATTGCTTTTACTTCACTGAGAAAATTTAGACTCTCCCTGGTGAACTTCCTGATTTCCCTTATTCTACAGTTCAAAAATGTTCCATATCTTTATTCATCCCTCTCAGAAGCAACAGAAGCTTAAGAAAGAAGTTCTCAAGACACAAAAAGAACAATTCCAAGAAAGAAAAGGCAAGGATATTTAATGAGAACTTTGAGGATGTACAGAGAACTAACTAATAAACCAACTTAGATTTTTAAGATATGTATAAAAGATGAAAACAATGTCAAGGAATGGGGTATGAATATAAAAACATAGCATATTTTTGTGGGAATAATGTGTGGAATGTTAAAGCACAGAATGACCTGAGGCTGTGGAGGAACTCAAAGAACAGGAATAAGGGTTTGTTTTTTTTTAAGTGATATTGGAGGGAAAGAGAAAGACAGAAGGGACAAAGTACATTTGATGGGCTCTATAGTAATGGTAGCCAGTAAGGTCGGGGAGGTCACAGTTGCCATTTCTGTACTTTTCTTGTCCATCTCTCTATGGGTCTCCATGGGGAGGGTTGATATTAAGCTCTGTTGTTTGTTTTTTGTTCCTGAAGAGGACCATGATATCAGGAAGGTGATCCATGACTTGCAAGTGAATTGGATTTAAGTGAGGCAGGACTGTGCAAAGTCACCAGCCTCACTTTGTCCTCCAGAGCCATCTGGATTCAGTGGCAAGATATAGATCAGGAGAATTGAAGATGGCCCCAGTTGCAGAGGGAGATCTTGGCCTTTTTAAGCTAAGGTCTTTCCCAGGTCTCAGATTGTCTGAGGCAACACCCATTTAGTGATTAAGGTTAGGTAAATTAACATTTAGTCTAATTAATTAAATGCAAGCAGAGATATGGCTCTCAGAAAAGTTGTGAAGGGAAAGAAACTTCTAGTCTTCAGTGGCACATAGTTGGGCAGCTGTATCACTGTCTTGTCTCTTACATGTGCTGTTTATCTGTTACCCTTCACTTTTACTTTTTGATTGGATCATGTGCCTTGCTGTCAAATGAGAGGAGCAATTTGAGTTCCCATTATCCTCAGTCCATGTTGTCAAAGAATGTGGTCACAGAGATTTTAATGTGGTAATAAAGTAAAACTAACTTTCTCTGAGTCAGAAAGGAGAAACCTCATTGGATGAACAAAAATTAGCCATACTTCTATAGACTTTAAATAGTTAATCCCTACTAGGAACAGCTAGGTGGTGAGATGGATAGAGTTCTGAGTCAAATCTGGCCTCTAGTACTAATTAGCTTTGTGAGTCTGGACAAATCCCTTAAGCCTGTTTGCCTCAGTTTCCTCATCTGTAAAATGAGCTGGAGAAGGAAATGGCAACCCACTACAGCATCTTTGCCAGGAAAACTCCAAATGGGCTCATGAAGACTTGAACACGACTGAAACAAATGAACTAAAAATTAACCAGAAAGCATTTATTAAACATTTACTGTGTGCCAGGGCCCTGTGCCAAGTACCTGAAATACAAAGAAAATCAATGAAACAAGCTCTACTTGCAGGAAGGTTGCATTCTAACTGGGGAGAAAATAATCAGAATTCTACTGGAAGAGAATAACTACACATACATACAACATAGTTAAATACAAGATAATTGGAGGAGAATACTCTTGGTCGGGCAGAACAAGAAAGGCTTTTTGCATGCTAGGTGTTGAAGCTAATATCTTGAAGGCAGAGTGGGATTCTCTGAAGCAGAGGTGAGGAGGGAGTACATTCCAGGTATGAGGCAAGGATAGGGCAAAGAGAAGTATAGTACCCATAGAGGTGGAGCTAAAATAGTGGGTTTAGCAAAGATTTTTGAGTCTTACTCAGTCATCTGATTCACTGTGCTATATTTACTCCAAACCCTCCACTCTCACCCATTCTTCCTGATCGTCCTTTCCATCACCCTCCCCCAAAGAAAACTAGATTTATAGCCTTGTCCCAACATGTGCAAGTTGACGGGGCATTCTTAGTGCAAAGGATCAACAGGCTAGAGGAGGGTGCCAGACGGCCCTAGAGCAAGCTGTTGATTTATGGGTAGGCCTGCTAGACTGTCACTTTCTGCTTCAACATCAAAAGAATGTATTACAAATACAATCATGCGAATATTCCCCTGAAAATGTCTTTTCAGGAGGCTATTCCAGTGTCCTTGTATGGAACTAGCTAAAAGCCTTGCTTAGTGCAATCATCCAAATACCTCTGGACCCTCGCACCATATGTTTCCTACATTTTCTTTTATCACATGTGATTGTATATTATAATACAGAGCAATTTCAAAGGAGAAACATATGGCAGGGTATTTTCCATTTCAGGATTTGTAAGCTCTGAGCGAGAAGAAAGCTGGGACTTTCTTTAGTTCTGAGGAAACTGACAAGTTGAATGGTGCAGGTAATAGTCAGTGATCTACTTTGCTCGGTTATTCAGGCTAGGCTTGCATTGATGAGAGAATGTGCAGTGTTCAGTCAGCTCTGAATGACTTTGTAATGAGTATATACACACATATAGACATATGGACACACTATACACGTACATATATTCATTTATATGCACATATATGTATATATACACACAGACACAATCATATAAAGAATATGTATTCAAATCAGACATAATGTATTCATTTACATCTTCTCAATCAGAACGTGTTCAGACAAAAACAATGTTCAGGCTTCTTTGTGAAACACACACACTTCCTAGAGAAAAAAAATGAAGGTGATTTTAGGCTGCTGAGAATACTGTTTATTAAATGAAAAGATATGGTATTACTGAATCTGAAAAACAAAGTATCTAAGTGATGGATGTATTTGGCTATTTGATTTTTTTTTATGGAACATGTTCTCTACTGAGGTCAGGACACCTCACCATGAGGGTATAGTTTGTGGGATAAAGTATATCTCATGTTGGTACCATTTCTCAGTTATCAGGTTAGTTAGACTGGAATGGATTATTGAGAAATGCTGTGAAAACTCCTTCAATGGAGTTATTTGAAAATAGGTAGAATTCTCATCTGTTTATGACAGAGAGGCAGCTGGGGATAGTGGAATGTTGCTTGACTGAGTCCTAGGTGGGAAAAATCTCCTCTTTCATTTATTTATTGTATGCCTTTGGGCAAGCCATTCTGAACCTTAGCTGTAGAGAATCTCAACCTCCGTTAATCCAAACTTTAACTGGTCAAGAATCTCTTAAACAAGACCTACAAAAAGTTGTTGTCTAGATTTTTCTTGACTACTTCTAGTAAGAGGAAACTCATTCTCCCATCCCATTACACTTTTGGAAAAACTCTAATTGGTAGGAAAGATTCTTTTTTTACATCAAGCCCAAATCTGCCTCTTGGCTTTCATCCAATATTCTTCCTTCTGTTCACTGGACCCAAATAAAAGAAATTGAATCTCTTTTCCAGAAGCAGCTCCTCAAGTACATGAAGACAGATATTGCTGTCGTTAGATTAATATTTCCTAGTTCCCTTATCCAGTACTCACATGGTATGATCATGAGACCACTGACCATCCTGGTCAGCCTAGCTAATCAGTATTCTTCCTTAAATACTCCAGTATTGGTGGAGGAGGGAAAGATAGTTCAAGAGAATGCTCAATTTTGTAAAAAAAATATTAACCTGTGTTCTTGAAGGTTGTACCTTCAGAGACAAACTGTGATGGGACCTTCCAAGATGGAGAAACTTTGGGCATAAGCCAGGTGATGGGCCCTTTGTCTTTTGGCTGAAAGTCAGATAACTAGCCAGAATCAGAGTGTGTAATACATTTTGCCAAAGAAAGTGAAGCAAAGCATAGTGGATAGAACGCTGGACTTGGAGGCAGGATGACTTGAATTTAAATGCTGTCTCCAACATTGACTATCTGGATGACCCAAGACAAGTCAACTAACTTCTATGCTTCTATATCACTCAGCTTCTTTTCATTTATAAAATGGAAATTATAGTATTTATAGCATCTACCTCTCAGTGTTGTTGTAGGGTTCATGTGACTTGCTTCTTATAACTGAAATCTCCCTGATGCTTTAATGTCTTCCCAAAAGCTGATAGACTATGGTTGATTTGGACCTCCTCAAAAATGACAACTTTTTAAAATGAAAAAAGTTCATTGTAGTAGTACTATGAGCATCTGTTGATTACAAAAATACAAATTGATAAAAACACATTGAATTAATTTGCATTTTATTAACTGCAAATGGCAGCATGGTATACAGATGTGGTCTCAGAATCGAGATGACCTGGATTCAGGGTCTGCCTCTTACACATATTGTGTGACCCTAGGCAATTCACTTAAACTCTCAGTGCTAGGTAACACTTCGAGCTTGACCAGATATCTAAGTCCCCAAGGTCATCCATTGCATTGACTTTAATGAGTCTGGAAGAGAGAGTGAGGCTGATGACTTTGTGCAATTCTACCTCACTTAAATCCAGTTCACTTGAAAGTTGAGTCACTAGGCAAGATCATTGGTTTTCTTCAAATACAAAGAACATACAACAATACAACAACAATAAATTAGCTACCTTTCAGGGGAGGGGAATCTGCAGTCTCAAGGCCACATGCAATCCTCTAGGTCCTCAAGTGTGGCTCTTTGACTGAATCCAAACTTCACAGAACAAATCCTCCTAACAAAAGGATTAGTTCTGTAAATGTCAGTTATGGTTTCTGTACTTTTCTTTGGATGAGTTATTTAGCAGATAAAATTTTAGAAATTTATTATTTATTATTATAATTTATATATAATTCATTTATAATGTGTAATTATATATGACAAAATTATAACATATAAAATAAATAATTTATTATTAGATAAAATATTAGTTTTTCCTTCTTGCAAAGAGAAGCTTTTTAAACAGCCATTTATGTTAATTTTGGGTTGTTCTTTTGAATGAGCGAAAAAGAAGGGTAAAGGCACATACTCATTTCTGAGTTGTTTTGTGTCCTTACTCTCTTCTTTATTAGAAACTTGAGGAACATTTCTTTAACATGAGGCATGCCAGAATTTGAGGCATCAACATTTTTACCTTTTAGGATGGAGATTTGTTAAGAAAAAATACTCAGTGAAAAATTGATCTTCTGGTTCTCTGAAAAGGCCTTGGGTACCTGTCAAGGAAGGCAGACCAAGCTTTAATAAGAATGATGAAGTCAGACTTTACTCTGGCTTTTCAGTGAATGAAGTCTATACTCACGGTGGGGTGGGGATGGTAGTAGTCTTGGAAAGACCTCATTTGATGTTAGCTAGGGAATGTTAATTCACTGAGGGTTCTGCCTCTGTCCTGGAGTTTTACTAAATGAATACTTTGAGTTTTTCTTCCTTTGAACTTTGAATTCCTATGAACTGAGGAAAGTCTGTTCTCCAGGATTTGAGACCTCTTAAAGCTGTCATGAATTGTCATGACATGTTCTGGCCCATATCAGAGAAGTGCCTCTGATCTGATACCTTCTCAGATGCTCCAGGAATCATATGGTTCCCACAGTTGTATCAAAGTCAAATGAAAACAGGTCTTTCTCTGTCTGCATATTTACTTAGAAAACCACAAATGAACATTATCTTTGTTGTCTTGTATTTTTATTTATTTTGTTAAAATTTGCCAATTACATCTTAGTTTGGTTCTGCTTTCATTTGGGAGTTTTGAAGGCTGCTCATAGGACAGAGTTCAATGCTTCTAAGGGAATGAAAGGAATTATAGCCTTTTTGATCCATTAACATTTTGCTGCTTTGACTTATCTCTTAACTGGGAAAAAATAATAGCTGTTATTTACATAATGAGAGAGGCAGTCATGTATAGGGGTAGAAAGACAGATTGAGTTAGGAAGGGCTGAGCTCAGCCTCTACTTCTGATGCATAGTGTGTATGTGCATCTGTGTGTGTGTGTGTGTGTGTGTGTGTGTGTGTGTGTGTGTGAGAGAGAGAGAGAAACAGAGACAGAGACAGACACACAGACACTGGGCACATGACCTTAACTCCTAATGCTTCAGACAAATGTTGATGGTACTGATCTAAATTTGGAGGGGAAATTCCTTGTTAGAATCTCTCAAATGTCAATGAAATCACAGGTTCAATTTACCCCTTCCCTCCTCATGCACAAACACATGCACATATGCGCACTCACACATGCACGCACACACACACACACACACACACACACACAAACACACACTACTTTAAGATAGAAGTCTGAATTTCTGAGACACTTTTGAGAGGGCCTTGAGTTAAAACTACTTTTATAATAATATTAAGATGTTACCTACCTATTAAATACTCCCTTTTCCAACTACATATCTGTGTGAGGCCAGATTTTTTTCATGTACTCCAACCAAAACAACATATAGCTAACAGATTGTAGAAACCAATATGGAATATAACTGTCTATTATTAAGCAGGACATTACAGAAATTTGCAAAAATATGTAAAACAATGCTACCCTTATCACTAATATTTTTGTTTTGTAATAATATTTTTCATAAAATATGTAATGGGCTTATTTTTGAATGAATTAAATATTTTAAAATTTTATCAGTTTAAAGTTCTAATATGCTAAATATTGAGATTTAATCCTTATAGCAAAAGTTCTTCAGGATCCTCCATAATTTTTCAGAACGCAAATGGATCCTAAGTCCAAAAAAATGGGAACTGCTTTCAGGTTGGCAAAGAACACTATTGACTTTGCAAAAAGCACTATTGACAATATCTTGTTTAGGACTCACAACCAACTCTTTGAGGCAGATACTATAAGGTATCACTATCATAATTTTTACAGAAGAGAAAATGGAAACTCAGATATAATTAGAGTAGCAAGAGTTGGAGGTGAGATTCAGACCCAGAGTCTCTGTCTTATTTCCCATTCCTGGGCCATTTCCACAGCACCATTCTGCCTCCAAGGCTTCAGTTAGGAAGCTGCCCAGGAAGGTGTGGGAGGAGGATGAGAGACTGCTCCAGTAAATGACCATAACTGGGAACAAACCAAAGACTTGGCAGGTAGTTTTCACCTGATAATGATATTACTTAGTTCAGATAAGACTTGGACTTGTCTTTGAAATCTACTTTGATCACTGGAGAATGGTATCTAAGGAATTTTGTGGTTGTTCAAGTCATTTTTTGTTATGTGCAACTCTTTGTGCTCCTATTTGGGGTTTTCTTGGCAAAGATACCTGAGTGGATTGCCACTTCCTTCTCCAACTCATTTTATGGATGAGGAAACTGAGGCAAACCCAGAGTCACACAGCTAGTAAGTATCCAATGCTCACTTACACAATATTTTAAAGCCTCACTTATTTTCATTTTTTTCAGCTGAGCACCATAGATAATGTTGAGAATCTGAAACACTCTGTATCTGTTGTGTTGGTCCACGTGTAATGTATTCTTGTTCTCCGTTAAAAGATCATTGCCAGTTTTATTTCTTGGGTGTGATCCTAATATTTCTGCCAGAAACTTTAAAGTTTTAGTTACAGTAAAAGATTTGTAAACTATCATCATGTTCTGTCTTGACCCAATGTGTGCAAGGTGGCACACATAAGGTGGCGAGCTTAGAGCTTTGGATGTGATCAGAAAATGTGAGCATTTTTAAAGCAAAACTCAACCAACTGATCAGGAAGCATTCATTTAGTGCCTACTATGTGCCAATAACTATACTAGATGTTGAATATACAAAAAAAAAATATGGGGCAGTTCTTGCCCTTGATGTGCTTACATTTGGGCATGGGGGGGATATAACATTCATAGATAATAAAATATGAAATATATAAGGAACAAATACATTTTGATGGGTACTAGCACCCAGGAATATAAGGAAAACTCTTATTGAAGGAATTTATACTTGAGAGGAATCTCAAGTTTTGAAGGGAGCTAGAGGTTCCACAAGGGGGTAGAAGTCAGGAAGGACTGGATTCCAGACATGAGAGACAACTTGACCAAATGCAGAGACAGGAGATTAAATTTAGTATGTGGGGGATGGCAGGCAGGTCAGTGTGATTAGCACATAGTATGTATGTGTGAGGGGATGTTACATGTAATCAGTCTTGAAAAACAGGCTAGAACCAAACTGTGAAGGATTTTAAATTAGAGGAGTTAATTTTATCCCAGAAGCATTAGGGAGTTACTAAAAGCTAACATGGCTATACTCCACATTTCCAAAAACAAACAAACAAACAAATAAACAAAAAGCCCGAATGAGATGACTTAGTGTAGGATACAAATCAGGAAATAGCAAAGATAAGATTTAAACAACACTCTCATTCCTCATTGACTGACTTTTAACCAGGGTCATAAAGGTAAGTCACTATTTAGTTATTTTATTTTCTAATAAAGTGACAAAATACATAAGTGCAACAAAACTCCTAGTTTAGAGAAAGCTTATGGTGGATTTTTTTGGGGGAGGGCAAATTCTCTTTTACCTTATGATATGCTTAATTTCAATAGTTTTAATATGGGTATCCAATGTAAGATCATTCCATTCCCAGAATGGATCTGTTTTAAAATTTCTTCATGGTTTTATTTCCTTACTTTTAAAAGAAAACATGGGAGGCCTAAACACAGACTACCAATGGATGTTCCTGGAACATTTTTTTTAAGTTCTATCCATAAAAACAAACTAATTGTGCCTTTGAGGCACATCCTGTCTTTATTGGGAGACCATTTTCCTGGATGGGAAGGAAAGCACATTTCAGAAGTCAGCTGTAATTGCTACTCATTCCTATGAAAGTGCTACATCTTTGATGCAAGCAGAGAAATGAGACCAAATGAGCTGTCTTGAACATCAGCTTCTCACTATCACCTTATTCTTGCTTCTCTGGTACATTAAGAAGCTCCAGAAAGGGAAATTGTTAAGGAAATTGAACTGTGTTTTGCATGTTATAATAGGATTGTAAATTTAGAGCTGAGAAGGGCCTTGAAAGAGAGTAGTAACTAGCGAAAGGTGAGAGAAACTTGGTCCCAAGGTGATACATTAAGAGAAGCCCTACAGCACCATGTTTGAGCATGTTTCCTCTTCTTGCCTTGCTCCCTTGATGGCTATAATAACAGTCATGTTTGTAACAGGGCAGCTTTCTTACTCTTCTTGGTATCTTGGGCCATGCTTTTTCCCAGTGGTTTCCTGTCTTGATAAGCCTACTAAACCTTTACCACAGCACCACCACATGAACAAACACATATCTGCCACTTACACTACTTGTTTCAGGTGTGAAAATGGCTCTTCACTTAGAGGTTATCTTGTCTAAGTCTCTCGTTTTAAAGATGAGAGGAAATTGGGACCTCAAGAGGTAAAACAACTTGGCCAGCTAGTAGGAAACAGAGCCAAGTTTAAATCAATCAATCTTGATTGCAAATCCAGGGTTCTTTTCTTTGTACCAAGTTGTCTTACTTGACAGGTCATTAAATATATAACAGCTGCCAAATCTTGCCATCTCTACCTCTTCATCATTTCTTGCATCCATTTCTTCTTTACACAGCTGCCACCTTTGTTGTCAAAGTCCTCATCATCTCTAGCTTGGCTATTGCAATGGCCTCCAAACTAACTTCCTTTCTGACTCAAGTCTCTCCGTACTCCATTTCATCCACCACCCAACTGCCAAAACGCTTTTCCTTAAACATTGATCTGACCATATCATTCCCCTACTCAATAGACATCAGTGGTTCCTTATCACCTTTAGGATAATTTACAAACTCCTCTGATTTTAAAAGTTCCCTACAATCTGGACCCAATCTATCTTTCCAGACTCATTATACATGGCTCTCCATCCATCACTAACCAAACAGCCCTTCTTGATCTATCCCTTGTCACCACATCTTGTACTGGTTGTTTTTCATTCCTGGAATAATCTCCCTCCTTACTTTTGCTTCAGAGGATTCCATAGTTTCTTTATGATTCAGCTGAAGAACAGGCAGCTGATGGCATGGTGAATGGAGCTTTGGACCTGGAATCAGGAAGATTTCAAATCTGACCTCAGATGTTTACTGGCTGTGTGATCCTGGGCAAGTCATTCCCTACTGATTGCTTAAGTTTACTCAGCTGTCAAAAGGAGATAAGATTCGGGCCTCCCTCCCTAGGTTTTTGGGGGCATCCAATGTAACCAATGCAATCAATTTGTAAAAGTCCTTATTTAGGGTAGTATCTGCCACATAATTGTTACTCAGTTGTGTCTGACTCTCTCTGATACCATCTGGGGTTTTCTTGGCAAAGATACTCAAGTGGTTTACCATTTCCTTTTCCAGTTCATTTTATAGATGAGGAAACTATTTTCCCCTAATTTTAGGGGTCCTCTGGATTACATTTCCATGTTAATACTTAAAAGTTAGACGAACTTTTGCAAAGGATATTAATTTCAAAGGTGAAACAAAGATGGTCAATCAAAGATCTTCACTTCTTGAATGCTATTGGAAAGAGAATGACTGCTCCAGTCTAAAGTAGTCTGTTTTCATAGGTGCAGGATGTTTCTGCTATGCTCCAAATGGAAAGAGACTGTTCCCAGACATGAGGTAGGAGAGCATAGGATGTCTTTTCCCAGAAGCAGATTCTTCCATCTCCCATAAAGTTGACTCCATTGTAGGGGATCTTGTCATTCACAGCAAATCCTCCCAATCACAAAGCATTGTCTTAGAAATAAAAGTAAAGACTAAATAAATTAAGGAAACTCCTATTTCAAAGCATATTTAGATTTCATCCAATTTCTTGTTCTTCTCCTCTGTCAGTTCCACTACTGTTTCTTAAGGGCTTATGCATAGTGAATTCTCCTTGCTTATCTCTCTGAACTCTGTCTATTTTTATCATACCTTGTCTGAGATAATGAATGTCATCATTGATGTTTTTATTCATTTGAGGCATAATAAATTTTCCTCCAAAATATCATTTTAATTTTATTTTTTATGTTTAAGTATGCTTTTATATCAGAAATTTTTGGCATTAGCTTTCTAATCCGTTATATCACATACCTCTATTTTAGGGGTAAGTTCATTCCATTTGCATTCAGAAATATAATTGTTACCTTTGTTTTTCACTTTTTAAATCTTATTATAGTATAGGTCTCCCTGTGGAAAAACAAGTATATTAATGTATTGTTGGTGGAACTGTGAACTGGTTCAGTCATTTTGGAAAACTTTTTGGATCAATATCTATGTCTACAAAGTTATTCAACTGTAAATACTCCTTGATCCAGCAATACCACTACTAGGTCTATACCCACCAAAAAAAATTTAAGAAAGAAGAAAAGGATTTAGATACACAAAAATATTCATTTGTTCAGCTGTTGCAGTTATGCCTGACTCTTCATGACTCCATTTGGGATTTTCTTGGCAAAGATACTGAAGTGGTTTACCCTTTCCTTCTCCAGCTCATTTTACAGATGAAAAAACTAAGGCAAAGAGGGTTAAGTGATTTGCCCACAGTCACACAACTAGTCAGTGTCTGAGGCCAGATCTGAATTCATGAGAATGAATCTTCCTGATCAGCTTCAGGTCCAGTGCTCTATCCATTGCACCACCTACTGCTATGAATATAAAAATACAATAGCTCTTTTTTGGTGTGGGGCAGGGGTAAGGGGAAGAAAAAAGAATTGGAAACTGAGGACATGCCCACCAAATGGGGAGCAGCTGAACAAGTAATGGTATATGAACATGATGTAATCATATTGTACTATAAGAAATGACAAAGGGGAAGGTTTCAGAGAAACCTGAGAAGACTTATAAGCTGATGTAGGGTGAATTGAGAAGAACCCGAACAATTTGTATAATAGCAACATTTTCATAAAGAACAAACTTTGGAAGACTTTGCGTCTTGACCAACACAGTGACCAGTTATGATTCCAGAAAACTCACGATGAAACATACTATCTAACTCCTGATAGGTGATAGATTCAGAGGGCAGGTTGAGACATACAGACACACATACACACATATATACACACCTAAATATCGAGACTTATATGCACAAATGTACATACTATGTGTATACATATATACACACATATACATGCATATACACATATATGTGTGTGTATATATGTATACATATACACATATATTTAGTCATGGATTAGGGGAATTTATTTTTCTTGACTATAAAAAATTTGTAATAGTTATTGTTTTTCTTCCTTTCTCATGGAGTGAGGGAAGTAGGAGGAAAATAAATAAATTTTCATTGATTGAAAAAATTAATATAGAAAATATAACCCCCTTCCTCCCACCCTCAAATGAAAAAAAAAGAATGAAATTAGTATTCGATTATCTAGAGTTATATTGCTAGAAACAACCTCATTATTTTTTCTCTCATTCCTTTCCAGCCCAGAACCAAAATGGTGAATCTTGTACATTTTCATGTTTTCCCCACTTTTGTAACCAGAGCTATAGTCGTTTTGCTTGAAGCAATATTTCCTTGATTGAACCCTACTCTAAGCCACCTCAGCCTAGCCTCCTGTTTATTGATTTCCATTGCTAACTCTTTTCCCCTCACTCAGTGACACCTAAATATGATGGGACTCTGAAGGGGTAACAATCTCTTCTCTCCTTTTCATAGTGAAAATACTTGACAGTCTCAGTTTTTTTGAAATATGAAAACTAGTTAATTTCCTTTAAGTTTATTTTTCTCAATAATACCTTTTGATGACTCAGTTCAAATATAATTTCCTCAATGCAAATGCTTGGAAGTCTTAAATTCTGTTAAAATTTCATTCACCCTCAACCCCAACCCTATCCCCAGAAATATACTTGACATTATATGATATTCTTGTGTGTTTTCCTTTATTTTTACTTTATAACATCATAAATTTCCCTTCTTTTTTTATAGCTAATAGGTACTCCTGCATAATTCTTACTAAGACTTATTGGTACATAATTTATCTTTCCCTAGCTGTTTGCAATATTTTCTCCTTTACCTGGGTGTCCTAGAGTTTTGTGATAACATTTCAGGGTGCATTAAACCTGAGGCTTCTTGTTAGTGGTGGTCTGAAGATTTTAGTTATTTATGTTTTTTGCTTTCTATTTCCAATAATCCTGGAAATAGTCTTTAATGATTTCTTGAAACACAGTATTGAGGTTTTGGGTTTTTTTTTTTTGCTGTGATTTCTGGCAGCATGTACTATCTTAGATTTTACTTTATCTTGTTAGCTATTCCAGTTCCCAAGCCTTTAATTGTATTTTATATTTATTGTAATATTATTGATTTTTTAAAAATTCTATTTCCTCATTCTTTTTCTAAAAATATCAGCTACTTTGCCAAAAATCCCACCTTCTGGTCTAAATCACCTATTCTACTCCTTATTTCTTCTTTAAATTCTTTGATTTATCATTCTAACTGTTCTTGGAGAATGTGTAGCTATGTTATTCCTTTACTTCAGGGGGCTCTAGTTACAGTTAGTGCTGAATTCTGGAAGTTTACACTAGGATTACCTTTCTCCCACAATATATGTTATCCTGCCACTGGTAGATTTACCACCACAGCTGCTGTTAGCTCCAACCTTCTATCTCTGGAGCTTCAGGTGATGCCCTTATGTGTAGTGCACAGGGAGGTGCCTGAAGTCCAGATTACAAAAGTAGCATGAGGTTGATAACAGCAATAGACATTGGGGTGACTTCTACCTAGTCATGACAAGATGGCATAAGGGACTAGCTGTGGCAGTAAAGTGACTGAGTAAAGGTCCAGAACAATTTGTTGAAATCCTAATTTTCCTTTTAGACTCTGTGAAGTTTTTCCTGTTTTTCCATTAGACGAAAATTATCTTCTACTGTTGAAATTATTGAGGCATCTAGGAGACGCAGTGGGTAGAGTGCTGGACCTGGAGTCAAGAAGACTTATCTTCATGAGTTCAAATCTGGCCTCAGACATTTACTAACTGTAGACTCTGGGCAAGTCAGTTAACCCTGTTTGCCTCAGTTTCCTCATCTGTAAAATGAGCTGAAGAAGGAAATGGCAAATCCCTCAGTATCTTTGCCAAGAAAACCCCAAAAGGGGTCAAGAAGAGTCTGACATAACTAAAAAATGACTGAACTGCTGAAATTTCATGTTGTGCTTTCGACTGCTCTTTTCCTGTGGATCACATTCTACCTTGTTTGAGATGCATCTGTGTACTTGTTTTATCCCCCCTCTTAGACTATGATATCCTTGAAGCTCTGGATTTTGTATTTTTATCCCTAGCCCCTTGCACAAGACCTTACACATAGCTGGTGCTTTATAAATACTTGAGTAGATTTGAATTAAACCAAATCACCTTATTTTCCTCCCAAATAACTACCTCTTGTTTAAAAGAATAATTTCCTTTTATTTTTAAATTAATTTAATTAATTAGTGAATCATTTAATCACTATCCAGTGATCTCTTTGGTTTGGTTTTGTTAACAGCTGCTTTATAATAATGGTGGAAAAGGGTTTTGAATATTTTTGTTAAGGTATTATGACCTTTGAGACATAGTATGGCTTAATGGCTAGTCTTGAAGAAAGCCAGACTTGAAACCAGGAAGACCTGGATCTTCTGACAACTTATCGTCTGTGTGATCCTGGGCAAGTCACTTAACTTCCCAATGTCTACATAAGAGGTAACTGAAGGTCATATGTAGCCCATAACACTCCTGAATGAAACTTGAACCAGGTTAAAATATAATTGGAAAATATTTATCAAATTAAAAATATAACAAAATGTAGATAATGTTGATTTGTGCTTTCCTAAATAAATATGCTATGATTAACTAGGATTAGTTAGTTAATTAATTAATAATTATTAACATAACTATATCTTCTACAGGGATCTTTATTTATGGTGTGGTGGCCTTGGTTTCTATTTGAGTTTGGCACAGAAGTGCTGTAGGCACAGAAGGTGCTAGTCTGCACTGGTAGAGGGAGTTTTATCACCTGGGAGTTCCCTAGATCCTTGCAGTCACAAATCTGGACCCTATTGGTGTTGTGTTCAGATCTATGTGCCATTTGTCCCTGTGCATCATCCTTGGTAAACATTTCCAGGGCCTTGAGAACTGGGATGCTTAGAGCCAAATGTTAATTGATATAGAAATGTACTGGCTAGTTATTGCTCATCCCACAACACTGCTCTGATATTGCTAATAGCTATATCACTTGTTTAAAATACTGTGCTAATAAAGTTAAAGTCAGTGGAATATTAGCTTCTTCATGGTAGGAAAGACTCATTTTTGTTTCTGTATTCCCAGTGCCTAGCACAGGGGTGGCCTCTTGTGGCCTCGAGGCTACAGGTTTCCCACCTCTGGGCCTTAGCACACTACCTTGATAATAGTAAACACTTAATAAATGCTTGGTGAATTATATTGTCAAAGATCATAGACTCAATCTCTGATGAGTCCCCATAGCTCTCTCCAGTTTTTTGGCTTCAGGCAGAGGGTATATTAGATCTACCTTGAATTGGTTCAGGTAAAGCTAATTGTAAAGTTTTTCAATATAAGCATTCCTACCTAGGAAGTAAGCAAATGCTATAAATCAATATAATATATTGGTTGTCTAGACTTAAGAAAATGTTAATAATTCAGATTAGACTCAGAAGCAGTATTTCCCCCAGATGTCCCTCTTCAGCTACTTGTTAAATATTTATCCTCACACCCCCTGTATCCAGGCTACAAATACCCTCTCAAGCTTCAGCCAGTCAATTTACAAATGCATTTCCTTGACTCAAGGTCAGCTATTTGGGAGTATACGGATAAATTAATGCCTATCTATCACTACTTACATACAAGCAAATCCAGAGACATGCTCTGTTGAAGATGAGTCATTAATATTGTTTTCTTATTCAAGAATATGTAGAAAAATTGAACATGGCATAGAATTGAAGTCCATAGTGATTTCAGGCCAAGTACAAGGTCACACAAAATATTAGTAATGGAAGTGGGATGAGAACTCCATTTGTCTGATGCAGACCTATCTGCCTATCAATGAAAATATGCTCAAGTACATTTGACTGGTTCCTAATGAAAATCAGACGGTGAAATTAATGAGAAATTGTATCATCTTGACTCTTTTCCATTTTCTTCTTTAGAGGAATTAGTTCATTTTCTAAGGAAAAAAAAAACCAAAACAAACCCTGCAAACAGAACTGTGAAATTTTAGCAGATACAATTAGGAGAGGCCTCAAGGTAAGTGACCAGTGTACCTTTCAGATGCCAAATAATACTTTATACCAGTGCTTATTTAAGACTACACACATGAATAGGCATGAATCTCTGGGCATAATCTCATGATTTGAGCAAGCACGGTCATCAGAGATAACCATGAGGGCTTGGATAAATGGGGAATTGATCAATGGAGAACAGTAAGCAAAATTATTTTCCTTTTACAACTGAAGAAACTGAGTCAGGCAGAGGTCAAATGACTTGCTCAGAGACACAGTTTGTGTCTGAAGCTGAATTTGAACTCATGTCTTCTTAATGCTAGGCCCAGCACTCTCTCTACAACTCGAGACTTAGTTGTTTCTCAGCAATATTGGTAGAATGTTGCTATTTTTTTTTAAACGAGTCTTTGCTTTCATGGAAAATGAGGTCATTAAAGGAGCATTGCAGTTTCCTAAGACAATCCAATCTGCTTTCCTCTTCCTGCCAACTGAGGTCCAATTCATTGTCCATCTCTACTGAAATATTTGGTTCTAGTTCTCTTCAGAGACAGGCCCCTAGAAGGGAAAGGTTTTGGGATGATATAGATATATAAAGAAGCCCAAGCCTGAAACATCTTCTTATTGCTAGCTTGCTGCTCTAGAAAATTTGGGAAATTACCCATTAGATGAGATCAGAAACTCTCTAGGTTGAGATATTTCCCTCTCAGTTGGAGAGTTCATTCCCTCTGTGTATTGTCTGATATATTCTAATCTATATAACTTCTCTAATTTCTATTTGTTTGAGTGAATGGGTTTATTTGCTATTGAATATTTGTGATGATTTTTTGAGTAACTGGTATGTTGTAGAATAGGAGTCAAGCCTTTGGTTATAGGTTAGAGCACTCACTTTTTCCTTGTTAAGAGATACTGATTAGAAAACATGCTAGGAGTCCCATATCTCTCTCAAATTCCCTTCATCATTGTTTAAGTATGCAATTTTAAGAGTTAGAAAGATTCATTTCTGGACTACCCTCACTCAACTCAGCAATCCACAGAGGTACCCCTTGGAGTGTGGTGGAGATTCTGGGATAGACATTGCTGGGTAGATCAAAGGTAAAGCACAGAGGGCAGAGTACCGGAACCACCCTGCCCCAGGAGGCTTTTGGTGGATCCAACACTCAACAGGTCATTCCCTCTGTTATCCCCACTACATAGAATCTATGGTATTAGAACTCATCCTGAGCCTTCACTGAGATCCCCAGCTTCAGGTGCCTGGCCATAGAAAGCAACTTTAGAGCACTCTGGCTAGATCCAGCAAGACATCCTTGTCTGCCAATGATGCAGTACCTATGTGACTGGATCCCAGCCAAGTCTTCACCAAAGTCTGTCCCTGGAAGAGAAAGTAGCCTCGGGGCCTTTGGGGTTTGTCTAGCATAGCACTTTAGGACTGAGATCAATAGAGCCTGAGACTAGCCAGAGCCTGACTACAGGAGCCTATGTTGAGAGATAGCCCCTTGGGACTTCCAGGTGCAGAGCAACTGGACACCAGTGACCTGCTTCTAGCTGTAGGAGAAAGGCCATAGGAAAAATCCAATCTGAGAAGTCCCAGAAGCCTGAAGTAGAAACCTAGCATTGTAGTATTCTATGAGCTGGGCAGCAAGAGGAGAGGGAGAGACCCCAGGCAGAATCCCCACGAGTGGGGAGGGGAGGTCCTGGAGCCCTGAGACAAGACATAGTCCCCAGGAAGAGACCACTATAAGAGTTCTAGAGTCCTTTGAAAGAGGGTCCTAGTCTGGCCCACTCTATTCAGAAACAGGCAGACCTTGTTCCTCTTAGTTGAGGAACTAAGTCCAAGTTTAGACCTCTTAATCTATATACTAAGTTCAAAGATATGAGCAAATCCAGGCAAATTCAACACCTTGAGGCAATACCTTGATCTGAAAGATTCCCAAGGGGTAAACCCTGAAGGAGCTAGCAATCTTCACAACAAATTCTGATAAGGCCTTAGAGCAAAACAGGTCTTGGCCACAGGGGATCCAAGAATACTTGGAAGAAATAAAAGAAGAGATAGAAAACAGAAAAGCTAAGAAGGAAAATTGATGCTTAGAACAGATGGTGGAAAATCTCTCTTAAGAATATAATGTTGAGAAAATTAGAATGGGCCAGGCAAAAAACAATGAATGAATAAAACAATAAGAAATATTAAAACAAAATAAATATATTATAAATGGATATATGACCTTAATATTAAAGAGCATACTATAAAATGCTCCAAATTACTAATAATAGAAATGCAAATCAAAACAATCCTGAGGTTTCACCTCACACCCTGCAAACTGGGAAATATGACCAAAAAGTGGCAACAGTCAGTGTTGGAGGGGTTATAGAAGGATAAATAGATTAATATGTTATTGGTAGAGCTATGAAAGGGCACAACCACCTTGGAAACAATTTTGAAATTTTCAAATAAAATGATTGAATGTTTACCTCCTTTGAATCACAGATTCCACTATTGGAATTCTACCTCTAGAAAGCCATTGATAAGAAAAAAATTCCCATGTAGTCCAAAATATTTATAGCAGTATGCTTTGGATTACTAAGAATTGGGGGGTGAGGGGAGTAAGAGGGAGAGAATTTGGAACTCAAAGTTTTAAGTAACAAATGTTAAAAATTGTTTTTATCTATAATTTGAGAGAAATATCAAATAAACAAAAAAGTTGGAAAAATATAGGTTTATATAAGAAGTTTTTATCCTGGGGTTCTTGAATCTGTTTCTTAAAAAAATAAATTGATAACTATATCTTAATAAATTTTTCTATGCAGTGCTATATATTTTATGTTATGCATTTAAAACATCATCTTGAAAAGGGGCCTATAGTTTTCACCAGTATTCCAAAAGAATTTATGACACAGAAAAATTAAGAACCCCAGAAAGTATGTGTAAAGGTGAGCATGCATGCATGTGTGCATACATATATATGCATACATACAAACACATACATATGTACACACACATATTTTTAGAGAATAATACCAGTATATTTGTCAGAGGAAAGACAGTGTTTGTAGTTACAAAATTCAAAGGAGCAAGCATGTCCTCATACACATAGGAAAGAATCATTGAAACCACAAAATATAGACTATTAAATGAATTTTGGCAGTCATAATTTAAAGAGCTTTATAATATTGTATGATGTATGATTATATGTCCATTTATTTGGACAAAGAATGAGTTTTTTGGCTCTGTTAAATTATTTTAAAAATTATTTATCTTTAACATTCATTTTAAAAAAATTATGAGTCCCAAATTTTCTTTCGCCCTCCCAACTTCCTTTGTCCATTGAGAAAGAAAGCAATATATCAATTATTTGTGAGAAGTCATATAAAACATTTCCATATTAACCATGTTGCAAAAGAAAACACACATAAATCAAGAAAAATATAGAAAGTAAAAAATGCATGCTTTAATCTGCACTTGAAAGTTATCAGTTCTTTCTTTGGAGGTTGATAGCATTTTTCACCATGAGTCCTTTGAAATTTTCTTGGATTATTTTCTTAATCAGAGTAGCGAAGTCTTTCACGGTTGATCCTCATTGTAATATTGTTGTTTCTATGCACGGTGCTCTCCTGCTTCTGCTTACTTAATTTTGTACCAGTTCGTTAGAGTCTTCCCAAGTTATTCTGAAACCATCCTCCTTGTCATTTCTTATAACACAATAGCATTCCGTCACAGTCATACACTGCAGCTTGTTCAGCCATTCCCCAGTTGATGGGCATCCCCCCAATTTCCAATTCTTTGCCACCACAAAAAGAGCTTCTATAAATATATTTGAACAATTAGATCCTTTCCCCTTTTCTTTGATCTCTTTTGGATACAGACTTAGTAGTGGTGTTGTTGGATTACAGGGTAAGCATAGATTGGTAGCCCTTTGAGCACAGTCCCAAATTGTTTTGCCTAATGTTTGGACTAGTTCACAACTCCACCAACAGGGCATTAATGTCCCAGTTTTTCCACTTCCCCTTCCAGCATTCGTCATTTCCCTCTTCTGTCATGTCAGTTAATCCGACAGGCGTGAGGTGGTATTTCAGAGCTATTTTAACTTGAATTTCTCTAATCAATAATGGTTTAATGCATTTTTTAATGTATTGATAACTTTGATTCCTTCTTTTGAAAACTGCCTGTAGATGTCCTTTGACCATCTACCAAATGGGAGTGACTCATTTCTATATACTTGGCTCAGTTCCCTATGTTGTTGAGAGATGAGGCCTTCATCAGAGAAACTTGTTGTAAACTATTCTTCTCCCCCAGTTTGCTTTTTTCCATCTTATTTTGGCTGCATTCGTTTTGTTTATGCAAAAACATTTTAATTTTACATAATCAAAATTATGCAATTTACTTTCTGTCTCTTGTTTAGCCATGAACTCTTACCTTAACCACAGACCTCACAGGTACATTTTCCCATGTTCACGTAATTTACTTACTTTATATCTAAATCTTTTACACATTTTGACCTTTATTTTGGTACCTGGTGTGAAATGTTGGTCTATACCTAGTTTTTTCAACACTGCTTTCTAGTTTTTCCAGAAATTTTTGTCAAATATTGAGGTCTTACCCCAAACAGTTGGATCCTTGAGTTTATCCATCACTAAATAACTATGGACATTTATTACTGTATGTTGTGTATCTAGTCTGTTCCACTGATCTACCGTTCTATTTCTTAGCCAGTACTAGATTGTTTTCCGTGCTCTTTCTGTGACTTTGTATTGCTTATAGCACTACTATGTAGTACCATTATTTCTATTTTTACAGAGAAGGAAACCAAGGCTCAGAGAGCCTTCAAGCAATTTGACCATGGTCACACAGTGTTTGAACGTAGGTTTTCTCCCCAAAGCATGATTTTACCCCATTGCTTGACTGCGAATTAGTAGGGGAACAGGGTAAAACAAGAAAGTTTAGAGGTAAGACAAGATAGAATGCTGGCAAAGGGGAGAAGGGAAGCGAATAAGCATTTATTAAGTGTTTAGTGCATACCAGGCACTGTATTAAGTGCTTTATAATTATTATTTCATTTGAGTCTCATAACAACCCTCTAAGGTAGGTGCTAATACTATTCTCCTTTTACAGTTGACTATGCCACCTAGCTGTCTTTAATGTAGGAAAAGAGAGCTAAAGGCATCATCCATGAGGGAGGTGGGTCTGCTGATGCGGAGGCGTAAAGATGTGGAAGAGGAATAGACCAGAGGGTGAGCAGGTGGTGGAGAGTGAGCAGCATGGCCAGGCCTTCTCATGAAGCAGGCAGAGCCTTACCAATTATTTTAAGTGAAGAATATTGTAAAAAAAAAGATTAAAAGGTGCCAGAGATTGAGGAGCCATATGCCAAGAAAGAGAACCGGAAGCAACTGCTAGACCTCTATCAATAACTACACAGCCATTCCTACAATGCCTCCTGTCCCCTCAAAACCATCTACTACACCGGACCCAAAGGAGCCTTGGAGCTATAAGTGAGAACAGTCCCTTGGGTACCAAGGCATCCGCCATTAGTGTTGTGCACAAGCTGATGTGGAGGATCCAAAAGGAGGAGGATTGAATGTTCATTCTCACTCTTTGTTGTTCTTCCTTCATTCTTGAAGAAGACCATGACATCAGGAAGATGATGCTGTGACTTTTAAGTGAATTGGATTTAAGAGAGAGAGGTCTGTGCCTCACCAGCCTCACTTTCCCCTCTGGAGCCATCTGGGTCCAGTGGCCAAATACTAATTAGGATGACTGCCTATGACTCCCCCCACAACTCCTCTGATATACTGATGGACACTGGGGACACCTGGGACCCTCGCTTTTCATGGAGGGGCCATATTGGTGGGGAGCACAGATGGAGACTTGGAGGGCTAGGGATCTTCTTGGCTTAGGGGCAATAAACTGATCTGGTTAAGTGGTAAGAGCAAGAGATGACAGATGGGCAACTAATGTGCTCCATTTGAATCTTATTGATTCAAAAGTAAGTGAAGAAGCCCCCAGAACTTTTGGCAGACTTCATGTGGCAAACTTATAAGAAGACACAGCCAAGAAGACACAAACAGGTAGGGTTTATGATCAGCATTATTAGAAGGAATAACCACCCAGAAGAGCATACATCTTCTTGGGTATATTTGAAGATCCTTGCCTGTGGTTTTTTTTTTTTGAAAGGTTTTTTGTGCAAGGTCTACCAAAATTCATACAGCTAGACATAGACAATATTAGTCTAGTTTTTTTTTTAAATGAGGAGGAATAGGCAACAGGAACCTTGCTGACAATTCCCCCAGTGAATCACTGGCGTAGAGTATGCTGTTTCAAATGTATAAGTAGCCAGAACTGGATTATGCATTACAAAATTTTGTCCCTAAATAAGTGTACAGAAAAGGCAAATTTGCAGCATTTCTTGTCTCTCTCATGTGACTGATAACTGTATGGCATTATCTTTAGGCTGAAAGAGATTAAGACAATAGTAAAGTTTCCTTGGCTGGATCAGAAACCAAGAAAGACAGAGAATGTGGTATGTATGGAAAACGAATTCTTATGCTAAGTGGAAGTATCAGCTGCTGATTTTGTTAAGTTTATCATGACTGTCCTTTGACCCAGCAGTTTTAATACCATCGAGAAGGCTTTTCCCCTTCAATGACTTTTTAACTCCAAAAGGGTTTACACAAATTCATTATTGTTCAGTCTAGATTCAAAACACTGTATTTAAATGAGACGTCTACATCCTTGGATGTGACCTCTCCTTGTCAACACAAAACCAACAGCCCCACCCCCCAATACAAAACCACAAATGAAAAGAGACAGAAGAAAGGAAACAAATATTTATTAAAACCCTTCCTATATGCCAGGTATTACTGTGCTAAATCACTTGATCTTCACAACGATCCTGGGTAATATGTGCTATTATTGCAGATGGGGAAACTGTGGCAGAGAGAGGTCAAGCAATTTGCTCAAGGTCACACAGCCAGGAAGTGTCTGAGGTTGAATTTGAACTCAGGTCTTCCTGATACCAAGGCCACCACTGTATCCATGGTGCCACCTTGTTGTCTAGAATGAGAACACAGCGATGCTTATGTGAGATGGTGCATCTTGTGTATGATACAGATCCCTCTGATATGGTTATAAAACAGAATTAGCAATTGATTTAATGTGGGGCATCCCTGCCATTTTTCTTCCCTTAATTCTTTATTATGGGAGGATATGGACTGGATTTGTAATTTCACTGGTGATGTGGAAACTCCTTGTACTAGTGTAGATTAGTACTGGCTTTGCCATTTATTGTCCTAGAGAGTTACCTGGGGCTAAGAGAGGGGTGGGGTTAAGTGACTTGGCTAGGATTACACAGCCCTGAGTTTCCAAGTGACTCTCTATTTACTAAGCCATGTTTCCTTTCTGTTCTTTAGTATTCTAGCTATCAGTGATATAACCTTAGGGTGTGCTAGTGACAGACATATGTCCCTGGGGTCTCTGGTGGAATACCTGCACTATATGACATTTTAACAACAACTTAGACCAAGGTACAGACAAGATGCTCATGGAGTGTGCAGATGACTTGATGGCAGGAAGGATGGCCAACACACAGAATGACAGAACAAGGATCCAAAGGATCTCTTGTAGGCTGGAGCATGGAGCACTGGGAGGAATCTAATAAGAAGGAATCTAATAGGGATAAATCCATCAGTTAATCACTCAATGAGCATTTTAAAAATACCTACTATGTTTTAGGCCATATGCTATGTGCTGGGGATACAAAGAGAGTAAATGAAACAAATCCCTCCTTAAAAGGAGCTGTTCTTGTACATGGGCATAAAGAAATCAACTTTACAAGCATAATATTGAGGAGATATGGTTGGAAAGCAGCTCTCTGAAAAATCTGGGGATTTGAGTGGACTGCAAGATTAATATGAATCCTCAGTGCAACACAGCAGTCTTAAAAAGCTAAGTCAGTCTTGGGCCACATTAAGAGGGGCATATCATGGTATCCAGATCTTTCAATAATCCCCCAAATTACTCTTTGCTATGAAAGTCCATCTTTTAATACCAGTATTCTTCAATGTTGCTACATGAATTCAGACCAATGATCTCTGAAGAATTAAGTTTAAGAGAACCAATATGCAATGAAAAGAACTATGGGAGAGGGGCAAAGTGGGAGTAAGCTACAACATTATTATTGACTTGCCTACATCATGAAAGAAATACAAGCTCAGAAAAGAGGGACGATTCGTATACTAAGAGCGAGGAACAACCGATAGCTGAATGCTACAATGGTGCACACACAGTATTTAGAGATCTGGAAGAAGACCTTTAAGCCTCCAGTGCATTGTGTAGATTGTTTATGGAGGATTTATTGGAGGGCAGACAGGTTGAGGAGTGGAGGATGGGTTGTGGTCTCCATTCTGGATAAGCAGATTAAAAAGTAATCAGGCAAGGTTTAATAAAATAAAAATGTGCTACAAAATAGATAATGTTAATTTGTGGTTTTCTAAGTCAATATGTAGTAGGCAGTTTTGAATTTGATACTCCTGGTCTATAGCATTTGAGGAAATATTTGTATCCATAAAACCACAGATGCATTGAGTTATCTCAGTTTAGACCTTATCTTTCCATCAAACCAAGAGATATGCGAATGGGTTTGATATTTCAGGTAAATGTTCATGCTTCACAAAATTTTTCTTATAATATAAACATACATGCCTTTGTGAGAGGCAGCATGGAAGAGTAGGTAGAGTGCCAGTCTTAGAGTCAAGATTTCCCAGTTTCCAGTCTTGTCTCTCATGCATACAGTGTAGGGCCATGAACAAACCCCAGACTCTCAGCACCCTGGGCAGCTCTCTTAGATTGTAAATTTCACGAGTTGTTGATCTGTATTGGTGTGTGTGTGTGGGCAATTTCTATACTGAGAGTTCCTCACACCAGTGAAATTATTGACTCCTTAAGCCCTTGCCTCTAAGATTGAATACACAATACTCATAGTTACTGCAACATAAAATTCATAGTGTGGCGGATATTTCTGAAATTGAATTTCTGAAATTAAATTTCAAGATATACTTAAAATTCCTTTAGTTACTAAGTCTAGTCAATTGACTATTGGTTTTTTTCTACATAATTTGCTTTTATGATGATCTTACAGTTAGCTCATTTCAAGTTGATCATTCCACGACTATGATGGTTTGATGCTTAATAATTTATTTTCTCTGGCATGAGTTAGTGGTACCTTACCTGTAGGCTAATCTGTGATGTTAATGGGAATGTTAATACCTCACAATCACATCTGTATTCATTCTTAATGTACTTTTCCATTAGCCTAGTAATGGCTAATACAGAATATGGAGTCTGTTAAAAATTCTCTAGGGGGCTTTGAAAAACTACCAACACTTATGACCTCCTATATGCCCTTGGAAAAATGACTCACAGACTAGTACAGTAGTACTAACAAATCTCTGCCACTTAAAAGAAGTTAAAAAATAGCTTCAAAGAATCTGGTTAAAAACAAAACTGAAAAAGGTTAATCAGAGAGTTAATAAGTCAGGCTACAGAGAATGTATACGCATGAAGAATTTAAGGAAATGGACCAGGTGAAAGAAAATTAGAACATGCATAATGCATTGAGAATGCAGTTTCTGGAGTAGGCCTTGATCAAAGATACTGCAGAAGTGCCTGGAATCCATAAATTTACTTGATGCCAGAAATGGTTTCATGAAACCTCCCTCTAAAGTCTGGGGAAATTTTCTTTTAGTATCATATTTACCAAAAAGAAATAGACAAGGTGTCATTCAAAGCACTAAGCAGGATTTCCTCTAGACTCTTAATGTGCCCCTAAGACAGTCCTTTAGAATTATATGAAAACAGGATTGGTCAGAGACAGATAGAAGCAACTGAATGAGTGACTTCATGTTCTGGACAATATGGGATTCGGGCAGAGGGAGGAGTGCTGGATTTGGAGAAAAGCTGGAAAGAGAAAACCTGACTCTATCACTTAATAACTGTGGGACACCATGCAAATCAATTTCTCAGCAAGGGCAACTGGAACAGCAAAACTGATAGAGCCAGATGATGTTCATTGATGGAGTGCATGCAATGTATTTTTTTCTATGTAACCACAACAAACGTTGTTATGTGTGGTTTATGACCCATTTGTTGCTTAGGCAATATGTTTTTCTTGCTTGTTATGCCTCCATTGCTATGGGTATATTATTGCTGTAAGTCAAAAAACATTTATTACATACCTACTACGTGTCAGACTCTGCTAAGTTCTGGGAATACACAGAAAGGTAAAAGATATCCCCTGCTCTTGAGCAGATGATGGGGGATACAACATGCAAACAACTATATTACAAACAAGACAGATACCGTATAAATTGGAAATAATCAACAGAGGATCTATTTGTACATACTAAGATTTTGTATAAGGCCTGTGTGTTTGGTCTCTACATACAACTTCATATAGCAAGCACTCTCTCTCTCTCTCTCTCTCTCTCTCTCTCTCTCTCTCTCTATATATATATATATATATATATACACACATACATATATATACATACAGAAAGAGATAGATAAATATATATCTCTATACATCTCTCTTTCTCTCTCTCCCTCTCTCTCTCTCTCTATCTATATAGATGAACACACAACTCCATAACATTCTGCATTAGCTTTAGGTTCTTAGTTGAAAGTATGTAATGTTGCCATGGCAACATTACATACTTTCAACTAAGAAAATATATATATATATATATATATTTGCTCATATGCTGTATTTTATACTGTTGCATATGCTCATGCTTGCTACATGCAACTTTAATGCAAATACCGTGTTCCATACTGTGAGCAGGGATAATTATAAGTAAGAGTGCTATTTGTTAATATGTTTAGAATATATATTTACAGATATCTTAGTGACTTCCTTTGCAGAGATTGCAAATTCTTAACAGGAGTGGGAGGGGGTCGTGGTAGTGCAGGATGTAGAGATTGTATGACTATATTTCTTAATTGGATACTGATGCTGAGGGGTAAAAAAATTGATGATGATGATGATGCCTAAATTAGAGACTGATGGGGACCGTGATAAAGGTGCCTTTAAGGTAAAAGGAAGGAAAGTTGAAGCCACATCAAAGCTGCTCTTTCTTCTTGCCTTGTCCCAAACTCTTCAGCATATAAACTTCTTTAGTAGCAGCAGCAGTAACAAAAGCCAGTCAGTGTTTACCGCAATGGACATTATAGGAGTGAGAAAATTCCTGCTAGCTAGTCAGTGATTGAAACTTTCTCAGAGATCCTGAGACCCTAGTTCTGGCATCTTATTATCTTATGTGCTCCTGCATCTGGGCTCTGAAGTCAGCATTTTCTTAATGCAGGTTCAATGTTTGGATGAAATGAGGCATGAATGAGTCATTGAACTAAGGTTTATTTGTTCAAACTGAGTAAGGCTATCCAGTAAGGACACAGCTGCTCTGGATGCAGCCTTCCTTGTCTCCTTCCGGGAATGACAATTCACATGGTATAAAGTGGCACTGATTAGGTGGCTGGGATCTTTTATGCTCCTAGGTCTGGAAGCTGGGTCAGGAGAGCTGGGACCATTCAGGTTAAATGGGAGGAGGAGATCGGGGAAGTTAGAGAATTTAGGATCACTGAGTCACAGCAATTTATTATAATCCACGATCATGAAAATCACCTAAAGCGTTCACAGTATGCACTAATAATAGTATTAACAGTGAATGAATTATGAATTAGGTATCAGTATTCAGGTCCAGGTTTTGGGGGGGATATAAAGTCTATGTTGTATGTGAGTAATGTTTTGACATTTTATTACCTTTTTAAGTTCAATTAAATTATTTACTAAGATAATGATACAACCATCAATACATTAGATTTACAGTTGTGAAGGGAAGAAGGGAGACAGACAATAAATGTTTATAGTCAGTGGGAGTGGGAGTGGCTAGTAGGTGGGGAAAAAGCAGATATTTTTGATCTAAACTATCTTTATTAAGCCATATTTAAACTACATGATATTAGAACCTAGTGTAAGGTAACACAGGGCGAAGTCAGTGGGTGGATGACAGATGACTCCATCGTTACCCTTATAATTCTGAGGGGAACAAGCAGCTTGATTAACAGTTATGGCACCCCTTGGTGAGAATATATACAATAAAGGATTGCATTAGATGACCTTTAAGTTCCCTTCCTGCACCGAAAATTTATGACTCTGAAAATCGAGTCTGAAGCCTGGATATCCCACTCATTACCTGTGTGACCTTGAGTAAGATATTTGACCTCAACGGGAATTATTTTTCTTGGTTTTAAAATGTGAGTGAGTTGGACTAGATAAGCTCAAGATCTCTTTCAGGAGGATACTGGATCATAAATTTATGATTCCACTGTAACAATATTAACCCACAAATGAACTCAGGGATGCTGACCTTCTTTTCCACTGAGGCCCCTCTGCTTTGACCTATACATCCACCTACTAGGTTCAAGTCTATAGGACTTTGGACTCTAAAGAGAAGGGTTAGATTCCTCCTCAAACCCCAGCTCCTTTTGTGCTCAATCCTGAGCCCTGGGAGAATCATTTAAAGTTTAGGTTTTACTAACTTCTAAAAAGTTACTCTTTGTACAGTGTAAATCAGGTATGGGATAGGTATTTACTTCCTTCATACAAAATAAATGTTTTCCATACAAGAGACTCACAAAGTGTGTTTTAATGGACTTAAAAAAATCCTAGTTATAACTGAGAGCCTCTGTTATATTCCCTCAAGAAACTGATATTTAAAACATCAAAAGTGAAGCAGTTTGCTCTGCTCTGTCTAAATAAATCTCTCTAGGCCCATATTTACTGTCAGCCTAACTAGGAGTTGGGATCATCTTCCTCTTGGTAGTTATTTTCTCAGAAGTACTGAAACAGGTCTGGGGCATCTTTCAAAATTCACCCAACACTGACATAGCACCTAGGAGCTTGTAACCTCTTAAATTCATGGAGTTGCCTCCAAGACTGGAAATATGCATCTTGAATTTATTGTTCAGTCACCTATACTTGGGAAAGAAAAACAAAGCAGAGGATACATTTAGAGTTTTGGATCTAATCTCAAGCTTTCTTTGGCCAGCATATATAGAGTAAGCCATGTGGAAGCAGTTCACGCTTCCCGATGGGATGGGGGAGGTGCCGCCTCTTAACTTCCCCATCTTAACCTGGAGAGAGCTGCATGCCACACATATTTCAGAGGCAGGAGGGAAGAGACATCTAGAGACCACTCCCTTTTAAGGTTCACTGAGCAGGTCACTCCTTCTGACTTAGTGGCCTTTCCTCTTTGATATAGCCTCCTCTTGCTTTCAACCATTATGGGGTGAAAGACCAAGGGACTATCCTGTATTCTACCGAAGTACCAAACCCTTTTAACATTGAACCACATGTTTTGTGGGAAAGAGACTCAGCACTCCATGGGGTATATTCCTGTCCAACTCCTGACATTCTATACTAATACTTCAAGTGGAGAAAATCTTTTGAAATTCTTTGCCTAGTCATTTAATGTCTTTTAATTTAACTTTTTTTAAAAAAGTACCACTCTAGGAATGTTAGTGATTATTATTTCACTACTCCGTAATTTCTTTATATTTCACAGATGTAGAACTAAATGCTTGTTGATTGATTGAAAGTAGGGCCTGCCTCAGACTCCTGTCTCAGGGTTACTGCAGTTGAATGACGTCAAATGTCTGAAATGTTTCTGGGTTCTTCATTCACTGGCCTTGATTATAACTTGTAAAAGAATCAGCTCATCTGTACTCTTCCATCTCCATCCCTGTGGGTTCCTTGTCTAATTGGTGAGTTTCTCCCTAGAACCTCCATTAGAGTGAATGCCCATACCTGTCATCCTCAATTCTAACTTGGTTCAGCTCTTAACTCTCTGAACATTACTCTTCTACTTTGTTTCCCTGGGGAATTACATGGAATGCAAGCTTATTATGAGTCAATAACATGCCATCAGAGTTAAAAAATAAAATAAAATTCAGCAACAACAAAAAGACAAAACACTCATGCTTTTAGATTTTATTGAGTGCTCTTTGTTGTTTAGTTTGTCTTGGTCATTTCTGATTCTTCCTGCTTGCAATTGGGGTTTTTCTGGCAAAGACACTGTAGTGGTTAGCCATTTCCTTCTCCAGCTCATTTTATAGATGAAGCAAACAAAGTTAAGTGACTTACCCATGGTCACACAGCTAGTAAGTATCTGAAACCAGATTTGAACTTAGATAAATGAGTCTTCCTGACTCTAGGCATGGTACTCTATCCACTACCACCTAGCTGTTCCACTAAGAGTAATAGTGTACAGAATGAAGGAAGTTAGTTCCATGACTGAGTATGATATTCAGGTCTGTGGGTCACAATAGAAGAATATAGACAAGCTGGGAAGTGTCTTGTTTAAAGGAACCAGGATGTGAAGTCACTTGGAATCATGTGGAAGAAGAAGAAGGAGGAGGAGGAGGAGGAGAGGATGAGGAGGAGGAGGAGGAGGAGGAAAAGAAGGAGGAGAAGAAGGAGGAGAAGAAGGAGGAGGAGGAGAAGGAGAAGAAGAAGGAGGAGAAAAATAAGGAAAAGGAGGAGGAGGAGGAGAAGAAGGAGGAGGAGGAGAAAGAGGAGAAAAAGAAGAAGGAGGAGAAGAAGGAGAAGAAGGAAGAGGAGGAGGGAATAATACTTATCTTCAAATATTTAAATATGTCTCTTGGAAGAGAGAGCAGACTTTTTCTGGGCTCCTGAGGACTGGGAAAAAGGGGTGGAAATTGTAAAAAAGGAAATTTATATTTGATGAAAGGATGAACTTTCTAACTATTAGAACTAATAGTGGAATGGGTTGCCTTGTTTTGATGTAGTAAGTTTCTTTTTGATGGAGGTCTTCAGGCAAAAACTTGATAACCACTCTTGGGGATATTTTTTTTTTTAAATTTTAAACATTTTTATTTGAGGCTTTGAGTTCCAAATTCTATCCCTCCCTCCCTTTCCTTCTCCTTCCCTGAGACCGTAAGCAATCAGATATAGGTTTTACATTTGCAATCATGTAAAACATTTTCATGTTAGTCATTTTATACAAAAATGCTTGAATAAAAGAAAAAATGCAAAAGTAGAAAACAGCATGCTTCAGTCTATATTCAAACAATATCAATTCCTTCTCATAGGGTTGTCTTGGATCATTGTATTGCTTAGAATACCCAAATCATTTATAATTCTTCATTGAACAATATTGCTGTTACTGTGTACAAAGTTCTCCTGGTCCTTTTCATTTCGCTATGCATCAGTTCATGTAAGTCTTTCTAGGTTTTTGTTAAACCATCCTGCTTGATGTTTCTTATAGCACAATAATATTCCATTAAAATTATATACCACAACTTGTTTAGCCATTCCCTGATTGATGGGCATCCCTTTGATTTCCAGTTCTTAGTCACTACAAAAAGAGCTGCAATAAATATTTTGGTACAAATAGATCGATCCTTCTCTCCTTTCCTTCCTTCCTTCCTTTCTTCCTTCCTTCCTTCCTTCCTTTCTTTCATGTCTTTGGGATGTAAACTTAGTAGTATTGCTGAATTTTGCAAAGAATGTGCACAGTTTCGTAGCCCTTTGGGCATAGTTCCAAATTGTTCTCCAGAATGGTTGAATCAATTCAAAACTCCACCAATAGTGCATTAGTGTCTGGGGATATTTTAAAGGGGATTCTTGCTTGGGAAACATTTGGATTAGACAGCCACTGAATTCTCTTTCACTTCCACCATTCTGCTATTCTGTGATCAGTATCAATACTGTCAGGTTTCCTTTCTCCATGTTTTGTTCTTCCATTGTGATCAGGGCTGATTGTGTATATTATTTGTACAGTATTATTATTGTTAACACATTTTGGACCAAAACAGCTTGGGAACCTACTTGTCCTGGCTTTATTTTGTTAAATCCTACTCTGTACCATGCCTCAGGTCTATATACTACTGAAGAAAACACAACAGCCATTAGCAATTGATGAAATAACCAAGCCACTCATGGATAAACCAAATAATCTTATAAAACCAGGGGCAGAATATATTATGTCAGGGTTCTGCCAACATTTCTGCATGTAATCACAGCCCTGATTAAAAACAATCTCTTCTGTGAAGTGTTTCCTGTTTTCCCCCACCTAGAAAGTATCTCTCCCGTATTTGATTTCATAATATTTTGTAGAATTCTTATGATGATTGTGCTTTAAATTTTAAGATAGATATGTATATATATATATATATATATATATATATATATATATATATATATATGTGTGTGTGTGTGTGTCACACACACACACATTTTTACCACCCAGTACATTGTGAATTCTTAGAAGGAAGAGATTTGTCTCCTTTCTTGCTCCCCACCATGATTTTAATTCTTTATTATGAAGTTTACAATAAGAAATAGGAATATTACTGTATACAAAAAAGAATTGCATATGGAACCATATATCTATTATGTTTAGCTTGATTTTTTAAAAAAGATTATAAGGTGTTCGTCCCCAGAATGTCCACCTTTTCTGTATATACCTCTGATCTTCTGTTTTCTTAGATGTTTCATTGATGCTCTTTTATTTCTTTTCCCTTTATTTCTATTACTATGCCTCCTTTCTCCTCACTGAAAGATATTTTGAGTATAGTTACAAATTGTTTTCCAGGATGGCTAGACCAGTTCACAACCTTGCTAATATTGCATTAATGTGGCTGTTTTTCTAGTTTACCTCCAAAAAAATCATAATTTTCCTTTTAAAAAATTTACAGTTGCCAGTTAGATGAGTGTAAGAGATATTTAACTTGTGTGGCTCTCATTATTAAGTGATTTTGAGTATTTTTATACGGTTATTGACAGCTTGCCTTTCTTCCTTTGATAAATACATTTTCATACCATTTGATCACTTAATGAATCTTTTTTTAATACATTTAATTATATTTTATCAGAGAAGTTTGCTATAAAAATTTCCATAGCTGTTTTACCTTTTATTTTAACTTCACTGATTTTGTTTGTACAAAACCTTTTCAATTTTATGTATTCAAAATCCATTTTATCTCCTATGAATGACTTCCGTCATTCTCAGTTGTAGAAGGCATCTCATTGCACGCCCCTTTGACTTGTTTGTGTTACAACCTTTCCTATCTAGGTTTGCAACTTATTTGCACTTTATTGTGATATAGGTGTGAGACGATAGTATAAATCAGATTTCTTCCAGACTACCTTTCAATTTCCTAGAAGTTTTTGTCAAGTAAGTCCTTATCCAACTTGTTATGGTCTTTGGGTTTATTGAACATAAATTACAATACATATATTTGCCTTTGGATCATGTGTACCTAATCTTTGTAAGGATCAAATTTTTTATTTTTTAAAAATAGAGAAATTATTTTAATAATTTTTATAATTGCTGTTTTGTAGTATAGTTTGAAATCTGGTATTGCTAGACTCTATCCTTTGCATTTCCACATTATTTCCTGGAGATTTTTTACCTTTGTTCTTCCATTTGAACTATGTTATTATTAGTTTGTAATTCTATAAGGTAGACTTCTGGTCATTGATTGGTATGACACTGGATTTGTAGGTTAATTAGGGTAATATTGCCATTTTATTATGTTGCCGTGTCCCAAATCATAAAAATAATATTTCCAATTAATTAAGTTTTTTTCTTTAAAAGTGTTTTGTAGTTATAGTCATGTTCATGTGTGTACGTGTTTGGTAGATAGAGTCCCAAATATTTTATACATTTTCCAGTTATTTTGGACATCATTTCTGTATTTCTTCCTACTCAAAGACTGATGATTAGTGTGGGTTTATTTATCTCCTGCTACTTTTTAAAAAGTTATCATTTCAATTAACTTTAATTGAATCTTGGAGATTATTTCAATAAGCCATCATATCATCTCTCAAAAGTGATAATTTATTTCTTCTTGTCCGTGTTTATTTCCTTAGTTTCTTTTTCTTGTCTTACTGGTATAGGTAGCATTTCTAGAGCAATACCAAGTAATGGTAGTTATACTGGATAATCTTTCTGTGCCACTGGGCTTATTGGAAATATTTCTAGCATGGGGATTCTTGGTTTTAGATAGTTGCTGTGGGTCATATTAGGGAGATTTGCATTTATTTGTATGTCTTTTAAAAATGTTTTAAATATACCTAATTTTAAAATCAAAAGCCTTTTCTGAATCGAGTATAATCATATAATTTTGTTGTGTTTTTGATTAATATAATCTATTATGTTTATAGTTTTCCAAATATTGCATCATCTTGAGTATTATGAATCTAGTTTGGTCTTAATGTTTGATTCTTTTTAATATGTTTCTGTAACATCTTTGCTAATATTTCATTCCATAATTTAACATTTAAATTCATTTGTTCATCAGGGACATTAGTCTACAACTTTCATTCTCTCTCTCTCTTATCCTCCTTCCCTTTCTCCATCCCTCCTGCCTGCTTTCTGGTTTAGGTATCAAGATGATATTTGCGTCAAAGAAGAAATTTGGTAGGATCCATTCTTTTCCTTTTTTTCCCAAATAGCTGGTCAATACATCATGTACTAGATACTGTGCTAAGTGCTGAGGATACAAAGAAATGTAAAAGACAATCTCTGCCTTCAAGTAACTTACAATCTAAAGGGAGAGACAAAATGCAAACAACTATGTACAAACAAGCTATATACAGGCTAAATGGGAAACAATCAACAGAGAGACAGCACTAGAATTAAGAGAGATTGGGAATGGCTTCCTGTAGTGGGTGGAATTTTAGCTTTGTCTTTAAGGAAACTAGAGAAGCCAGGAGCTGCAGATGAGGAGGGAGAGCATTTCAGGCATGGGGAAAATCAGGGAAACTGTCTAGAACTGGGGGATAGGATTAGTAGGGAGAGCAGTATAACTGTTTCAGAGAAGTTTGCCTGGTATTGGGGATGAGGTAGGGTGTGTAAAGTGTGTGAAGACTTCAAAGGTAGGGTTGGGGCCGATTAGGAAGAGCTTTGAATGTTGGAGGATTTTATATTTGAACCTAAAGATAATAGAGAACCCCTGGAGTTTATTGAGGAGGAAAGTGATATGATCAGATTTGGGCTTTTGAATATTTTATTTTGTTTGTTAAATATTTCCAAGTTACATGTAAATTTTTTAAACATTCATTTTTTAAAAACAATTGAGTTCTAGAAAGACTTCAGAGAGGCCTAGAAGGACTTATATGAACTGATACTGAATGAAAGGAGCAGAGGGATTTTTCTTGTAGACTTAGGGGGGAGAAAATCTAAGATTTATGAAAGTTATTGTAGAAAACTAAAAACAAATAAATTAATTAATATAAAAAACAGTTAAGTTCTAAATTATCTTCTTCCCTTCTATCCTTCTCCCTCCTTTAGAAGGCAAGCATTTTGATATTGATTACATATGTGAAGTCATACAAAGTATGTTTCCATATTAGCCATGTTGCAAAAGAAAACACAGACAAAAAGAGGAGAAAAATAAGGAAAGTAAAAAAAAAGTATGCTTCAATCTGTATCAAGAATTCATTGGTTTCCTCTCAGGAGGTGTATAGCATTTTTCATGATGGGTCCTTTGGAATTGCCTTGGATCATTGTCTTCATCTGACTAGCTAAGTCTTTCACTATGGATCACAATAGTTGCTAATGTGAGTTCAGGCAGACCTAGGCTGGGGTGGAGAGGACTCTCAGAAGTCAAGTAACTGGCTGGGAAAATGCCCAGAAAAGGGAAAAAAACTAAGACCATAGAAGGTTATTTTCTTGGTGACCAGAGGATTGCGCCATTCCTCTCTGAG